>OX453089.1:41887727-42487727 GCA_949708635.1 Hirtodrosophila cameraria
AACAATTTTCAGAACTTCTCTTTTCGTTGGGGTCCTATCGGGAGTAAACAAGGATTTATTAATTTTCGCAAATGATAACGTGAACCCAAATTCATCAGTTAGCGTATGCCAATGCATGCCTAACACTTTTTGAAAATGTTTAGCGACGTCCTTATCCAAGTTAACGATTCCATCAGACTTTTTATCGGCGAATGTTTCATTACAAATTCCAGAATTAGAGATGAATTGTCTTAGCTCGAAACCTCCCTCCTTGTGTATCATAATTACTTTGCTGAGTAATCCTTACTGCTTCTTCTTCGCTGGAAAAACAGTGGACGTAATCGTCTACGTAATGGTTGTTAATAATTGCTTCGGCTGCTTCCGGATATTTCCCTTTGAATTTTAGCGCGATAAAATTCTTGACGTATTCCGCGGATGCAGGCGAGCACTTCGCTCCAAAAGTCATAACAGCCATTTCATATACCTTCATTTCTTCATCAGGGTTGGTTCGCCCAAGAAATCTTTGTGCACAACGATCTGCTTTACGTATCTCAACCTGATGAAACATCTCTCTGATGTCTGCGCATATTCCAAATCTTCTTTGCCGAAACTTCATCAGTACGTGTGTCAACAGTTGTACGTTATCAGGACCATTCATCAACGCCGAGTTCAATGAAATTCCGTCGATTTCTACAGCCGCATCGAAAACAATTCGCAGCTTTCCGGGCTTGTTTGGATCAACGACTCCAAAGTGTGGCAGAAACCAATCCTTATCTGACTTGTTCTTTAGTGCATCTCCTGGCACCAGCTCCATTTATCCTTTTCTTTCGTATCCAGCCATAATTCGACAGTATTCCTTATGATAATCTGTTTCGCGCTGAAATTTCCGTTCCAATGAAAGTTGCCTTTTGAACGCCATTTCTTTGCTCCCTGGCAAAACGATGTCATCACGTCTCCAAAGCAACCCTGTTTCATATCGTTTTCCAATACAGCTCGTTGTTTCTTGAAGCATCTTGTTCGATCGCTCTTCCTCTTTTCCCTTGTGGTCCACTGCAAACTTTTGAACGCCCATTTCAGAATCTACCATAAAATTTTCTATTAATTTATCAAAAATAAAATCATTTTCAGAGTTTATCAAGTAAATTCCATTCGTCTTCTGTATATTTTCGGTTGGACACTTTCCATAGCACACCCACCCAAGCTTGGTGGCGGCGACAATCGGACCATCATATACGATTGCTCGTGCTGAATCTGGTACTCCTAAATGTGCGTTGTCCAAACCAATCAGGAGTTCGGGAACCGCGTTGGCATAACTTTGCACCGGTATCCTTTCCAAGTTTCGGTATTTTGAATGCAAGTCCGATACGTTAACAGATTCTTTATTGTACGAACTCCCTTCAACGTATGTATTGTTCCATTTCGACCGTCCGATATACCTATGTCGAAACGGCTTGCACACTCGGAAACCTTCTTGTTTCCGAACCACTGAAAGGTGAGATTCGCTTTGGGGCCTCTCAAGCCCAGTTCCTCCGCTAGTCTTTCGTTCATCAAGGAAACCGCGAAACCGTCATCCAAGAATGCATAGCAGGAAATGGTTTTTCCGTTCGCATGAAGATTAACCGGCAAAATTTTAAACAAAACTGTGGAGCCGGCTACTTGTGAAGCTGTTCCTGTAAAGCTCTGTGCATTGTCAACTGCCGGTACTGCAACAGGCTTGTTTAATAATTTGTTGATTTTCTTGGCGCAGCCCACCGACTCGCATTTGTGCTTAAATTTACATTCATTAACGCGGTGGCCAGCCCTCAAACAGTTGAAGCACAGCTTGCTTTCTCTAACAGCCTTCCATTTCTTGTCGATGTCAAGTTTCGTGAACTGGTACATTTCTCCAAATTATGTTGACCACTGCAGACGACACAGCATCTCTCCTTGATATCAACTTTATTTGCATGGAAAAATCTTGACTTCTGATTTTTCGACTTAGTAACCTCAGTTTCATCAACCAGACAGGCATCTTGTATGTCCTCAGCCATAATTTGAAGCCATTTACTAAAATCCTTGATATTTTCGTGACCTCTGCAATTTCGACGGTAGCGAGCCCACTCCAATCGTTGTTGAGGTGGCAGTTTGGACACCAACTCTTCCATCAGTGTCGGATTTTCAAGGTATCTGTCACCCTCGGCTGCTTCTATAAAGGACGTCAAATTGTTCACTTTATTTCGGTAATTCAAAAGTTATACAAGCATTCCCTCCTGAACAGCAGGTGACTTACGTACACGAGCAATTTGACTTTTTATGATTTTTTCTGGTCTGCCAAAGTTTTGTTTAAGCGCCTGCATGATATCGGGAACATTGCGACTGTGGATCAGCAAACATTCCACAATTTCACGTGCCTTGCCTTTCACTGCTTTTTGCAGTCGTATCAAATTCTGTCTCTCGCTGTATCCATATTCACTGGTCGTCATCGCAAAAGTTTCCTTGAACATAGGAGCTCTGTCGAATTCAGGCAATTCATAAAGTTTTGCGCCTGAATTGCACTGCCGAGCTTCACCTAAGAGCGCAGCTGTATGTTCGTCCATATTCATCGAGGAGCGTGCACCGATGTTGGTGTTTTGTTGCTGCTGCATAAGTTGCATAATTTCCAACAAAGTTTGAGAATTTCTGTTACTGCTGTCTGCATGCAGTGTATCCATATTTGTCGCAACAGCGGAACCCTGTAAGTGTTCATTTTCTGCCTGCTCGTTCGCTAAACCTCTTGTTCTTCTTCGGCCCATCGTACCGAGAACCAAAAACGCACAAACCAAAGACTAACGGCACTTACCAGTTTTTTCCAGAACAATTTCATAACTGTATGAAATCGGCGTCAGTGCGCACACATACACATGTATACATAGCCGTCCAGAGTATATGTGCCAATCGTTCCACCGTTTGCTTCCTTGCACAATTCTAGTGCAACCTTGATCCTTTCCCTTCGGGGAACGCCAAGTAGAAGCGAGATAAAAGATATTTCTTTGATTCGGGGTGAACATGTGAATAAAACACCGCCAACAGCCAAACACATCAAATAAATACACGCTCAACTAAATGATTAAAACTATATGTATTTAATGTAATGTAATTGTAGAAGCGGTTGCACACTGGGCACGCACTTGGTATTCAGTCTGAATAACAGGTGGTTTTATCTGCTACTAGCATTTCCCGGCGTGCGGTTCTATGACCCGTATAAAATCATATTCGCACGAAAATTTAACTTCGCTCATACAACTTTAACCAACAGTTTTCTACCCAACAGGGTAAATTTTCCGGAAAAAAGGTATGCAGTTTTTAATGAATTTTCATATTGATCTTTGACAATAAGCTTGAAGCAAATCGCATAAGAACTCAACTTTGGCCATTTTACCACCCACTTTCCACACGGGAATGCGAATTTTCCGGAAAATTGGTATGCAGTCTTAAATGAATTTTCATATTGATTTTTGAAAATGAGATTGAAGAAAATCTTATAGAAACTCAACTTTGGCTTTTTTACCACCCACTTTCCACCCGGGAGTGCGAATTTTCCGTAAAATTGGTATGTAGTCTTAAATGAATTTTCATATTGATCTTTGAAAATGAGTTTGAAGCAAATCGCATGAAAACTCAACTTTCGCCCTATTTACCACCCACTTTCCACCCAGGGGGGTGAATTTTCCGGAAAAAAGGTATGCAGTTTTTAATGAATTTTCATATAGATCTTTGAAAATGAGTTTGAAGCAAATCGGATAAGAACTCAACTTTCGCCCATACAATCTTGACTACCCATTTTCCACCCAAGGGGGTGAATTTTCCGGAAAATTGGTATGCAGTCATAAATTATTTTTTATATAGATCATTGAAACTAAGTTTGAAGCTGATCGGATGATAAACAAAAAAGTTGCATACAACGGTTTTCTGCGAATTTTTCACATTTCCCGACCGAATTTTCCAAAATCCGCTCTTAGTGCTCACTTTCGATACATGCCTAAGCTACTGTGAAAATTTCAGCCATGTAGCTCTTATGGTTTGGGCCCTGCGTTGATTGCCAATCGCCAATCACCAATCGCCAATCACCAATCGCCAGTGAGGACAAACTCTTTTATATATATAGATAGGACGGTGTTCACTCGGAGTGTAATTACGGAGCGTTATTTCGTCTAAAAAATAACATTTTGCTAAGTTGCTGTTAAATAAAAGAAAACATAATATTCTGGCAACCTTTCGCTGCTGTTGTGCTCTTAAAAAATAAACAGCTGTTTACAGAAGCCATTATAAAGAAAACAAGCATATATTAAACAAATCAAAAGTGAAATTATTCATTTAATGGATAAGCAGTAAGTACATAAATAGATATTCAAGTATTTATCTTAATGCACGGAAGCTCATAGATATGAATGCATGATGAATATAGTGAGATTTATTTAATTAATTTTATTATTTTATTTTTTTAATTAATTTTATTAATTGTTTTATTTCTTCATTTGAAAAGTCAAGCACTCATTTCGCTCTTCTTCTTATTGTTTTACAATCTCAACTCTAAAACATGATTTCGGCTCGAAATGTTATCTTAATAGTTCTGTTAAACATAACGTAATTGACAACATAACGTATTGACATTACGCGGCCTTTTTACGCGTCGAACACTACTTATGGAATGGAATTCACGCACAAATTACACAGCTGTTTTTTTATATGGAGTTTTACATTTCCGTGCCATTTCGCGTCAAGTGAACACCGCTCTTATAAGGAAAAATACAATATTATAAACTTAAAATTAAATTGTTCACTTTACTTACGCTTCGTTGCGTTCTACCCTTTCTTTCACAATGTCTATTATAAATCAATCAATCTTACACAAGTTCTCTTACAATTAAATAGTTCATTCAATTTATCGATATTTCACGTAAAACAAGGTTGCCACCAGGCATCAAAAATCTCAAATGTAAACAAACAATATAGTCGTTAAATATTTCAAATGTTAACTTAAATACTTAAAACCGCTAAAACAGTTGTCTTGAATATATGAGCAACTTTGTATAATTGTGTTGTTGTGTTTAATAAATGTTGTGATGCTTATTTGTACAACTTCATAAAATTAAAAGCCAAGTAAGAAAGTTCTTGACACTTTGTCTTCCTATGGTATTTACCACCATGTATTTCAAGTTTGATTACTCTAGCTTCAAAATTGTGGATTAAACTCATACAGACGGACGGACGGACGAACATTTCACAAACCCAATATACTCTTTTTCCTTTTTACTCCCTGTTCCCATTAAAATTGTGAAAAAGGGAAATATAAAGTACTGCAAATGTGTGTAACAGACAGAAGGAGGCATTTCCGACTATATAAACTATATATATTCTTGATCAACAGCCGAGACGTCTGTCTATCCGTCTGTCTGTCAGTATGAACGCGTCGATCTCAGAGACTATAAGAGCTAGAGACACCAAACTTGGCATGCAAGTTCCTGTACCATACGCAGACCAAGTTTATTTCAAATTTCGGATGCACCCCCCCGCAACCACGCAAATCGCAAAAGACTCCCACAGCCACAATTCTTAAGATAAAGCTTTGATTTTTGGTACACATATATGTTGTATCAATGTTGTGTAAATTTCATCACGATCGGATAAATAACACCAAAGTTATGGAAGAATCTATTACCCCTGTCTCAGCAGGCAGAAACAACAGTTTGACAGGAACTGGTCACGTTAAGTGCGCTGCGTGTTTGCGCTGCCGCTGAACTGCTTGAAATGCAAGTTGGGAGCAAGGAGTCGGGCACACTCGACTAGAGTATTCTTACTTGTTTTTTTTTTTTTAATTAAAAAAAGAGGATAATAATAAATAGAATAATAGAAAACAAGTAAGAACGTTGCAGTCGGATGGACCCGACTGCGAAATACTCTTTTTTCGCCTCAGTGGGCGTGGCAATTGTATTTTTGCTCAAATCTTTCAAGTTTTGCCATCAATTTAAGTTTGGTTGGGCGCGTTCTACAGGTTTGGGAGAAACAAACTTTGGTCGATTGCAAGGGCGGGGGTGGGCGTGGCAAAATTATTTTTTTCCAATCTATTTATTAGGACAATAGAATTCAACCTGCAAAACTTGGCGATTCTAGCTAAAGAGGTGGTGGAGATACAGACTTTGCTCATTTTTGGGGGCGGGGGTGGGCGTGGCAAACTTTTTTTTGGTCAGATCAGTCAAGGATGTGATAAGCAGCCCTTGTGCTAAATTTGGTTACTCTAGCTATACAATTGTGGGAAATATAGATTTTTGCGGTTTGTTGGGAAAGGGGTGGGACACTGTCTGCCTATGGTATATACCAACAGGCATACCAAGTTTGGTTACTCTAGCTTTAAAATTGAGGAAAAAACTGCATTCATACGGACAGACGGACACTCGGACTTTTTACAAACCCAATATACTCTTTTTTCTTTTTTCAAAAAAATTTAAAAAAGAGTATAAATACATTAGAAAAGAATAGCCAATAAATTTTCATAATGAGTTCTGCATCTGCTGCAGCGATTAATCAGCGACGAACTCGCCGTTGACATAACGTGGTGCGGGACGGAGATGAAGCCACATGCTGGAAGGTATGTATCAAAATGTAGCGATATATTTTATTTATTTAAAGAGGTTTGAAACACTGTGACGGATGTTGAGATATCAAAAATATGCTAACAACATTTTCTTACTATAAACTTCAAACGAAGAGCTTCTAAACTATGAGTTACGTTCAAAATATTAATATGCAACATTTTTTTTTTAAATTTTTAATTTAAATGATCTTGCATTTAAATATTTTGAACTTAACTCATGGTTTACCTGCTATACGTTTTAGAACTTTTATATCAACGGTGGACGGTAGTCCACGCTAGGGACGAAGCAGCACGAAGTGCGCAAACGGCGACTAGCATTATATACAGCAAGAATGAAAGATTTGCTGTGAGTGTCCGATCAGATCGAGCTATTGGGGCCGTTGGGGTTTATTGGTCTTTTTTTAAACGCAGAAGAGTTCTAATTCTGAAAACCTCGTTTATCCCAATCTGACAATTCGTTCAAAAGTTATGAACACTTTAAAATTAGAGTGGCTTTTCCAAATTGAGATGAAAAGGTTGTCCGTTTGTCTGTTTGTTTGTTTGTATCAACGCGTGGAGGTAACTGTCCACATTTTTCTGTGCTTGTTCCCCATCATAAAGTTAGTTCTACCACTAACGTTAGATCTACCACTTTTATGGAAAACCGCTAGTTTAGCGGGAAAACGCTAAAAACTGCTAGAATTGACACGCCCACAGTTTCCAAACCAAAGCAGCTACAGAAGTGTATTTTTAAAAGCTTTTAAGCTTACTTTGGCAGTTTTTTCTTAATACACTCAGGTGAAAAGCTACAGGTGAAATAATATTTTTTTTTTTTACATTTAAAAAAATTGTCTTCACCGATTTTAATAAAATTTTTAGGCATTGAAATTCCGCAACTTTTGATGTATAACGCATATCTGGCATAGATCGTCTTCGCAAGATATTGGCTGTTTAGTGTACCTACTCCTACTCCTATTACTGCAATAGGCCTTTTTGCAAAATAACCAGGGTTCCACTCCCAGTGCAGGAATTCGATTTGTTTTTTTTTTTTTTAGCAAATCTAGACATAATTTTAATGGCAACGCCCCAAAAATGTGTGATATCAAATAAAAACACCTCTAAGCGAGGTTAAAGTCTAGGGACGATGCATATTAAAGCCACAAGACTTCTGATATCTAATTTTCTGACGAAGTAGTTTTTGATTAATATAAGAAATATTTTAAATAATAAAATTAATTTTGCATTCGGCACACTGCAAAAGTAACTTAGGTACTATAAAAAGAAGCTGAATCTTTTTGCGCAACGTGCGGAAACTTAAAACAAACTTAAAAATGGTTTACCTGCTATACGTTTTAGAACTTTTATATATATGTATTCTTGTAACTTAAAACAAACATGAAAATTAAAGAAAATAATTAAAATACAATTATGAAATTTTTATACAAGCAAAAGATAAATAAATGTGTGTCGTTTTTGGGGAATGCAGATTAGAAGTGCCGCCTGCGACTCTTTGAGAAGAGTCGTTTTGAGACTTAGAAGTTACCCACTTGTAATAGAGTTGTCCAACGTCTGCGACACTTTTAAAAGTGCCGTCTGCGACTCTTTTAAAAGTGCCGCCTGCGATATCGCCGGAGTGACTTAGAAGTTACCCAATAACGCAAGTGTCGCAGAAGTGGGTAACTTCTAAGTCAGTACGGCGATATCGGTGGGGATAATCAAATCGTCAGAAGTGTCGCAGAAGTGACGTCTGCGATAGTAAATGTTTGCTGGGCAAATGCTTAAGGCATATATACATACATACCGCAAGCAATGGAATGCCATGCGGTAGAAATGCACACGTTGCGTATCCCAAGCTACTCGTAAATGGACGATCATATATGGAATGCACTTGAGTTGTGTATATGTTATAGCAACAAAGTGTCACTTTGTGTGTTGTTGTATAATTGTTTTATAATACCCTTACATTTGTTGGGTATGCTTAATATTATACTTAAGAGAAAAGTAGTGGCTGTTCTAGGCACATTTTGCTGTTGTATAGTGTAGTTATTAAAACAAAAGTTATTTTCAAATTTTGGGAAATCCGAGCTGAAATTCTCCCCTCTGCAGTGAAAATGAGTGAAAACGAGTGCAAAGAACTTACTGACGGGCGGGATTACTGCAAGTACCCAAAATAGGAACCCGCGACGGGCGGGACTGGATCGAATTTTCTTCCCGTTTCCAAACTCAGATTTCAAGGTCTGTTGAAAAAATCGTCCAGCGTGTGGGTCAGAGTGGGGAAGCCGCGTGTATATGCTATTAGTTAATATAGTCGGAATTCAGTACTTTAATACTTCCTTTTTCCCATTTTTAATGAGAACAGGGAGTAATTATATTCGTTACGATATCAGCCGAGACGAACAAGCGATGTCCGTCTGTCTGTCCGTCAGTCTGTCTGTCCCTCTGTCCGTATGAACACAAAGATCTCGGAGACTATAAAAGTTAGAGACACAAAACTTGTCATGTACTCCAACCACTGTACCCAGAGTACTTGAAATAGGCTAGGCTGGTAACATGATCGCGCGAGAATGCAACGGGCACAATAAAAGCCGCGTCAGCACTCTCACGCTCAGACCGCTTGTGATACATATGTATATACTCTCGCTCTCCGTCAAATATACTTAATACATAATGTACTTATATATACGCTGACTTCTCTGCTGAAGCAGCGCCAGGCCTTTCGAACTAAACCTTAAGCTAAGACATTCATTGAATAAAGAGAGCTCAAACGAACAGCTTGGGTTCTTTCATTGTGTCGGTCAAATAAAAAGCCAAAGCGAACCACATGGCGACCTTGACACGTTCACAAAACTTAGTGAACAAGTGACGAAATAAAAACCTGCGATGAACGACGAGTGGAAAAAATAATTATTTTTTATAGTTCGTTTTTGCCAGCGAAATTCCAACGCGAGTCAGCCAACTAACATAAAAAAAAAAAACAAACTGAAAAACCAATTGAGTACAGTTGAGTTGAGTGCGTACCGTGGGAATGTGTGAGGGAGCAAGCGAGAAAGAACACACAGCATAGAGCAAAAGGTAGCGGGACAGACAGACAACAACCGCAAACGCAAACGCAAAACGAAAGGAAATAAAAATAAAACCCAACAGAAAGTTAACAGTGCACAGCAAAAAGAAGTGCGAAATAAAACTTGGCGGTAAACTCTGTCCACATGATGGTTGTGGTTGCGCGGTGCTCCTCTTCTAACCAAAACAACAACTAACGGAAAATCTAAATGAGTAGAGTGTATAGTTATGGGCCAACGCGGTGGTGTAAAAAATAAAGTAAACAAAAGAATAGCACACGTAAAGTGGCTACTATTTACGAAAACGCCGCCACCCGCGTGTGAAGCAGCTGCAAAATTGCAAGCTGAACTTGACTATTTAAAGTCAATTGAAAGAAAAACCCCAAACTATACATTTCACTCATCTCAAATTAAAAATATAAATAAAGAATATATAAATAAAGAACATCGTCCAACTAAAGATTTGCCAAATCGGAAGCAGACGTGCCCTCAGGACTGCGCGGGACCATTGGAGTCACCACACTGCCAATATACATGCACAACGAAAAAAAATAAAGCGTGGGAGGCATAGAACCGCCGTCCGCGCATTCGAGGAAGCATCAGCGAGAAACAAGACGACCAGCTGATGCATCAACGCAACTGAAATTAACCAAAGGAAAATAAAAGGGTGGGAGGCAAAGGACCGCCCTCCACGCCTACGAGGGAGCGTCAGCTAGCTACAAAACGACGACATCTCATCCAGCTACATATATTAAATTAAATTAATAATAAATGTTACGAATGTAAAATCGCGCGGAACCTTTTCCGCCTGATAAGTAGTATGGCCCGTAAGCCATACAAAAAAATAGGCATTCGATCAATGCAAAGAATTGTAATCACTATTGTATTAGTATCAAACACGATTTTTAAATTCATAAATTAATAAAGATACATGAAAATAAATTGAAAAATAATAGAAACAAATAGATTTAATAAAACGAAAAAAAGGGGAACAAATTATGGTCAAGCTAAAATAATTAGCTAAATACATTTCATTTCTCGAAATTTTAGTAAAGAACAAACCTGTACATCCCAAGTTGATCATTATCTTAAGGTGGATAAAGAAGAACTCAATAGTTCGCATGCACAGGAACGATCAAATCCAAAGAATTATTATCTTGCAATATAAGATGATAGATAAGGAACAATGTACGCATGCCAAATGCTATCCACGAATTATTTGTAGATCAAGTTATCAAAATTGAACCAATAAGTTCAGAAAGCGATGACTCTGATGTGCAAATAATTGATTAATGCAAAAACAAAAAACAAGACATTAATGGAGTGGGATAAAGTACGACAACAAATTTTTACGCAACGTACAGAGTTTGATAAATCTTTCAAGTGCCTCAATATTTCAAGTGCCTTAATAAACAAAACTAAAACATTTTAAAATCCTAATAGATACATTTAATCGTTGTCAGCAATTAGTATGCAAAAATGCATTAAAATTAAATCATATTCACTTACAACATTCAATAGATCTTTTAGCAACACTAAAAGAACAGATACAAAGAATCTCAATTAGACATGCAATAGAAACGCATTTGCCTAATTCGTTAGACAACCCAGCGTCATTCGACGAAAAGACACTTCTAATGTCAACAAAAATTGTAGAGCCACCAATAGAAGAACCAGATACACAAGAGCAAAACATAAAAGCAAAAGATCAAATAATAGAAAACCCAAACATACAAGAAACAAGCTCGACAATGGCTCAACAAACAACGATTGAGTTTATTAAAACAGCCTCCACCATACTATGTGTATGATGGAAAAGCTGAGAACTTACAGAGTTTTGTAGACGCATTGAATCTTGTAGATTCTTTAAAAGGCGAACACGAAACAACGGCTATAAGCCTAATCAAAACAAATCTGAAGGGACACGCGAGAAATCTAATCAGCAATGAAATTACTATTGCTCAGATTGTTGCAAAATTGCAAAAAGCAATAAAAGGAGAATCGGTTGAAGTCTTATCAGCCAAACTCCTTAATTTGCAACAAAAAAGTAAAACTGCCAACATGTACACACAAGAAGTTGAACAACTTACAAAGGCCTTAGAAGGTGCATATATTAATGACTAGCATTTCCCGGCGTGCGGTGCTTCGCCCCGTATAAAATCATATTCGCACAAAAGTGTAACTTCCTTCAACCTTAACCAACAGTTTTCTACCCAACAGGGTAAATTTTCCAGTTGCAGTTTTAACCTACTTTTTACCTACTTTCCACCCGGGAGTGTAAATGGTATGCAGTTTTTAATGAATTTTCATATTGATCTTTGCAAATGAGTTAGGAATAAATCGCAAATGAACTCAACTTTCACCTTTTTACCACCCACTTTCCTCCCGGGAATGTGAATTTTCCGGAAAATTGGTATACAGTTTTTAATGAATTTTCATAGTGATATTTGAAAATGAGTTTGAAGCAAATCGCATAAGAACTCAACTTTGCCCTTTTTACCACCCACTTTCCACCCGGGAATGTGAATTTTCCGGAAAATTGGTTTACAGTCTTAAATGAATTATCATATTGATTTTTGAGAATGAGTTTGAAGCAAATCGCATATGAACTCAACCATGGCCTTTTTACCACCCACTTTCCACCAGGGAATGTGAATTTTCTGGAAAATTGGTATGCAGTTTTAAATGAATTTTCATATTGATCTTTGAAAATGAGTTTGAAGCAAATCGCATAAGAACTCAACTTTCGCCCTATTTACCACCCACTTTCCACCCGGGAAGGCGAATTTTCCGTAAAATTGGTATACAGTCTTAAATGAATTTTCATATTGATCTTTGAAAATGAGTTTGAAGCAAATCGCATAAGAACGCAACTTTGGCCTTTTAACCACCCACTCTCCACCCGGGAATGTGAATTTTCCGGAAAATTAGTATGCAGTTTTGAATGAATTTTCATATAGATCTTTGAAAATGAGTTTGAAACAAATTGCACAAAAACTCAACTTTCGCCCTATTTACCACCCACTTTCCACCCGGGAATGTGAATTTACCGGAAAATTAAAATTAAAATGCAGTTTTTAATGAATTTTCATATTGATCTTTGAAAATGAGTTTGAAGAAAATAGCATAAGAACTCAACTTTGGCCTTTTTACCACCCACTTTCCACCCGGGAGTGCGAATTTTCCGTAAAATTGGTATACAGTCTTAAATGAATTTTCATATTGATCTTTGAAAATGAGTTTGAAGCAAATCGCATAAGAACTGAACTTTGGCCTTTTAACCACCCACTCTCCACCCGGGAATGTGAATTTTCCGGAAAATTAGTATGCAGTTTGAAATGAATTTTCATATAGATCTTTGAAAATGAGTTTGAAACAAATTGCACAAAAACTCAACTTTCGCCCTATTTACCACCCACTTTCGACCCAGCGAGGTGAATTTTTCCGGAAAATTGGTATGCAGCTATAAATGAATTTTCATATAGATATTTGAAAATGAGTTTGAAGCAAATCGCATGAAAACTCAACTTTCGCCCTATTTACCACCCACTTTCCACCCGGGAATATGAATTTACCGGAAAATTAAAATTAAAATGCAGTTTTTAATGAATTTTCATATTGATCTTTGAAAATGAGTTTGAAGCAAATCGCATAAGAACTCAACTTTCGCACTATTTACCACCCACTTTCCACCCGGGAATGTGAATTTTCCGGAAAATTGGTATGCAGCTTTAAATGAATTTTCATATTGATCTTTGAATATGAGTTTGAAGCAAATCGCATAAGAACTCAACTTTGCCCTTTTTACCACCCACTTTCCACCCGGGAAGGCGAATTTTCCGGAAAAGTATTATGCAGTCTTAAATGAATTTTCATATTGATTTTTGAAAATGAGTTTGAAGAAAATCTTATAAAAACTCAACTTTGGCTTTTTTACCACCCACTTTCCACCCGGGAGTGCGAATTTTCCGTAAAATTGGTATGCAGTCTTAAATGAATTTTCATATTGATCTTTGAAAATGAGTTAGAAGCAAATCGCATAAGAACTCAACTTTCGCGCTGCTTACCACCCACTCTCCACCCGGGAATGTGAATTTTCCGGAAAATTAGTATGCAGTTTTAAATGAATTTTCATATAGATCTTTGAAAATGAGTTTGAAACAAATTGCACAAAAACTCAACTTTCGCCCTATTTACCACCCACTTTCCACCCAGTGAGGTAAATTTTTCCGGAAAATTGGTATGCAGCTATAAATGAATTTTCATATAGATCTTTGAAAATGAGTTTGAAGCAAATCGCATGAAAACTCAACTTTCGCCCTTTTTATCACCCACTTTCCACCCGGGAATGTGAATTTTCCGGAAAATTAAAATTAAAATGCAGTTTTTAATGAATTTTCATATTGATCTTTGAAAATGAGTTTGAAGCAAATCGCATGAAAACTCAACTTTCGCCCTTTTTATCACCCACTTTCCACCCAGGAGGGTGAATTTACCGGAAAATTGGTATGCAGTTTTTAATGAATTTTCATATTGACCTTTGAAAATGAGTTTGAAGCAAATCGCATAAGAACTCAACTTTGGCCTTTTTACCACCCACTTTCCACCCGGGAATGTGTATTTTCCGGAAAATTTGCTTGCAGTCTTAAATGAATTATCATACTGATTTTTGAGAATGAGTTTGAAGCAAATCGCACATGAACTCAACCATGGCCTTTTTACCACCCACTTTCCACCCGGGAATGCGAATTTTCCGGGAAATTGGTATGCAGTCTTAAATGAATTTTCATATTGATCTTTGAAAATGAGTTTGAAGCAAATCGCATAAGAACTCAACTTTCGCCCCGCTTACCACCCCCTTTCCACCCGGGAATGCGAATTTTCCGGAAAATTGGTATGCAGTTTTAAATGAATTTTCATATTGATTTTGGAAAATGAGTTTGAAGAAAATCTTATAAAAACTGAACTTTGGCTTTTTTACCACCCACTTTCCACCCGGGAGTGCGAATTTCCCGTAAAATTGGTATGCAGTCTTAAATGAATTTTCATATTGATCTTTGAAAATGAGTTTGAAACAAATCGCATAAGAACTCAACTTTGGCCTTTAAATCACCCACTTTCCACCCGGGAATGCGAATTTTCCGGGAAATTGGTATGCAGTTTTAAATGAATTTTCATATAGATCTTTGAAAATTAGTTTGAAGCAAATTGCACAAAAACTCAACTTTCGCCCTATTTACCACCCACTTTCCACCCAGCGAGGTGAATTTTTCCGGAAAATTGGTATGCAGTTTTAAATGAATTTTCATATAGATCTTTGAAAATGAGTTTGAAGCAAATCGCATGAAAACTCAACTTTCGCCCTATTTACCACCCACTTTCCACCAAGGAGGGTGAATTTTCCGGAAAATTGGTATGCAGTCATAAATTATTTTTTATATAGATCATTGAAACTAAGTTTGAAGCTGATCGGATGATAAACAAAAAAGTTGCATACAACGGTTTTCTGCGAATTTTCCTCATTTCCCGACCGAGTTTTCCAAAATCCGCTCTGAGTGCTCACTTTCGGTACATGCCTAAGCTACTGTGAAAATTTCAACCATGTAGCTCTTATGGTTTGGGCCCTGCGTTGATAGCCAATCGCCAATCACCAATCGCCAGTGAGGACAAACTCTATTATATATATAGATGGCTTACATTAGATATGGCCACCAAATACAGCACAAATTTAGCTGTTAATGCCATGACAAAGAATTGTGCTAATGATAGAGTTAAACTCATCATGCAAGCCGGCACATTCAACAACATGAATGATGCCATTTCCAAATGTGTCGACAGTTGCACAGAAGCAACTGGAAATACCAATACTGTCCTGTACTATCAAAATTACTCTCAACGTGGTGAAAACCGCGTCAGAGGTAATTACAGGGGCCGATCTTATAGCAGAGGCGGCTTCTGGTACAACAACAATAACGGCAACCGATACAATAACAGTAGAGGCGGCTCGTACAGAGGCGACCTAAGTAGAGGCCTTGGACAGCAGAACTTGGACCGAGCTACACAAAGTAGCTCGGAAAACCAAACAGCCCCCTTGAGCAACCAACAATAAAGATCTTGAACATAAATCTTAGTCTCAGTAGTGTCGCTAAAATACAAAATCAGAAAAACAACAATCCACTTACATTACTAATAGATACAGGAGCAAATGTCTCAATACTAAAGAATAACAACTTAAATTCAGATATAAATGAAAATTATAAAACAAAAAGAACAGGAATCGGACAGGGAATAATTCAGTCCATTGAACAATCACTAATTGACCGACTTTTCGGTTACTTCGTAATCAATTATGAATTTTAAATAGTTCATAATGAATTTCCCATACAGAAATTATGAGAAAAGTCATGCTTCTGACTACTGAAAATACTGTATTAATACCAAACAAGGAAATACATCCTGGGGTAATAATAGCGAACAGTATTGTTGAAAGTAATAGTGTAATAGTTCGTATTTTAAATACAACAATAAAAACATAAAAATTCAAGACCCTAATATGTAATTCGAATCAATAGAAGATTGATTAGAACTAACCAAGTTATAGAAAAATTAACATTCCCTGACCAATACAAAGAATGATTAACTGATCTATGTTCCAAATACAGTGATATATTTGGTCTAGAAACAGAACCAATCTCCTGCAATAACTTCTATAAACAAAAATTGAGATTATCAGACAAAACTCCTGATTACATAAAAAATTATAGAAATGCTGAAACAGAGAAACCAGAAATAAACAGACAGGTCGAAAAGTTAATAAAAGATGGTTGGTAGTTGAACCATCAATTTCTGAATATAATAGCCCACTTCTCTTGATACCCAAGAAATCTCTCACATACTCAAAGGAAAAAAAATGGCGTTTAGTAGTTGATTATCGCCAAATAAATAAAAAACTTCTGGCAGACAAATACCCACTGCCAAGAATAGAAGAAATCTTAAACCAATTAGGACGAGTACAATATTTTTCATGTCTCGATCTCATGTCAGGATTTCACCAAATAGAACTAGATGACTAATCTAGAAATGTAACATCATTTTCAACGAACTCTGGTTCTTATCGCTTCACGCGATTACCATATGGTCTTAAGGTAGCACCAAATTCATTTATGCGAATGATGACATTCGCATTTTCTGGCCTTGAGCCATCCCAAGCATTTCTCTACATGAATGACTTAGTTGTCATTGGCTGTTCAGAACAGCACATGTTTAAAAATTTGTCAAATATCTTTGACCTGTGTAGAAAACATAATCTAAAATTAAATCCAGAGAAATGTTCGTTTTTCATGCACGAGATTACATTCCTTGGGCATAAGTGCACAGACCATGGCATCCTCCCTGATGACAAAAAACATGATGTTATTAAAAACTATCCAACTCCCACTGATGCGGATAGTGCACGACGTTTCGTCGCGTTTTGTAATTATTAAAGAAGATTCATTCAAAACTTAGCACAACACTCACGTCATTTGACAAGATTGTGCAGAAAGAATGTCCAATTCGAATGGACAAAAGAATGCGAAGATGCATTTAAATATTTAAAAAAGGCATAAATGAAGCCTACCTTGTTGCAATACCCTGATTTCAACAAAGAATTTTGCATAACCACAGATGGAAGTAAACATGCATGTGGTGCAGTACTAACTCAAGAATACAACGGGGTGCAATTGCCGATTGCATACGCTTCTCGAGCTTTCACGCAAGGAGAAAGTAACAAATCAACTACAGAGAAGGAATTAGCTGCTATTCACAGGGCAATAAAACACTTTAGACCATATGTTTATGGCAGGCATTTCTTAGTCAAAACAGACCATAGACCAATAACATTCATATTTGCAATTAAAAAACCGACATCTAAATTAACAAGGATGAGACTAGATTTAGAAGAATACCAGTTCACGGTAGAATATCTCAAGGGGAAGGACAATCACATAGCACACGCATTGTCAAGAATTATCATTGAATCACTGATTGAAATAAATAGGAACACAATGATGGTCCAAACGAGATAATCAAAACGACAGAAAAATAACATCTGCGCATATGAAAAAACTATATTGCAAAAGAAAGAAAATGAGCCCAATGTCTATGATGTCGTTTACAATAATGACGCAAGGAAATTTGTGAAAATAAAATTCGGTAAAAATAATTGTTTGCTAAAGAAAGACAAGAAAGAATACTCTAGTCGAGTGTGCCCGACTACGAGACTCCCTGCTCCCAACTTGCATTTCAAGCGGTTCAGCGGCAACACAAGCAAGCAGTGCACTTAACTCGTAAACTGCTTGTCAAACTGTTGTTGCTGCCAGCTGATACGGGCGTAACACAAGCAAGCAGTGCACTTAACTCGTAAACTGCTTGTCAAACTGTTGTTGCTGATCAACATTGATGTGTGTACCAAAAATCAAAGCTCTATCCTTAAAATTGTGGCTGTAGGAGTCTTTTGCGATTTGTGGGGGTGCGGGGGGGTGCATCCGAAATTTGAAATAAACTTAATCTACGTATGGTATACAGGAACCTGCATGCCAAGTTTGGTGTCTCTAGCTCTTATAGTCTCTGAGATCGACGCGTTCATACAGACAGACAGACGGACATGGCTAGTTCGTCTCGGATGTTGATCCTGATCAAGAATATATGTAGTTTATATGGTCGGAAATGCCACCTTCTGTCTGTTACACACATTTGCAGTACTTTATAGCTCCCATTTTCCCATTTTTAATGGGAACAGGGAGTAAAGAGTATATTGGGTTTGTGAAATGTCCGTCTGTCAGTCTGTCTGTCCGTCTGAATGAACGCAGTTTTTTTCCATAGTTTTGAAGCTAGAGCAACCAAACTTGGTATACATGTTGGTATATACCATAGTCAGACAAAGTGTCAAGATCTCCACCCCACCCCCACCCCATCCCCCACAAAACGAAAAAAACTGTATCTTCAACAGTTTTATAGCTAGATCAAAAGATTTAGCACAAGGGCTACTAATCACTTCCTTGATTGATCTGTTTAAAAAAGCAAGTCACCAAATTTTGTTTATTGAATTCTGTTGCCCGAGAGCGAGAGCACAAACGAAACGAAAACAAGTAAGAACGTTGCAGTCGGATGCACCCGACTGCGATATACTCTTTTTTTCGCCTCTTTGTGGAGTCAGAAGTGGGTGTGGCAACTGTATTTTTGCACATATCTTTCAAGTTTTGCCATCAATTAAAATTTGGTTGGGCCTGTTCTACAGGCTTGGGAGAAGCAAACATTGCTTGATTGCAAGGGCGGGGGTGGGCGTGGCAAAAATATTTTTGTCCAATCTATTTAATAGGGCAATAGAATTCAACCTGCAAAATTTGGTGCTTCTAGCTAAAGGGGTGGGGGAGACACCGACTTTGCTTATTTGTGGGGGTGGAGTTGGGCGTGGCCAAATTTTTTTTAGTCAGATCAATTAAGGATGTGATAAGTAGACCTTGTGCCAAATTTGGTTACACTAGCTATAAAACTGTTTAAGATATAGGTTTTTGCGGTTTTAGGGGGAAGGGGTGGGGGTGGGGTGGAGATCTTGACACTTTGTCTGGCTATGGATATACCAACATGTATACCAAGTTTGGTTGCTCTAGCTTCAAAATTGTGGAAAAAACTTGCGTTCATACAGACAGACAGACGGACATACAGACGGACAGACGGACATTTCACAAACCCAATATACTCTTTTGTGACTCAAAAAAATTAAAAAAAGAGTATAAAAACGGTTGCTGATCAGACACTGAGTGATTCAGTCACATTTTTTTCGGTTTTTTGAGAGAGCAGAGTGCTTTGAAAAATTTAATTGAACATATTTTACGAGCTCTGGTCGCCCTATTAAATAGATTGAATAAAAATAATTTTGACACGCCCACCTCCGCCGTTTCAATTGAGCAAATTCTATATCTCCCCCACCTGTAAAACAGGTCCAAAAAAATTTAAATTGATGGCAAAACTTGAAAGATTTGAGCAAATATACAAATGCCACGCCTATTTCTGACTCCGCAAAGAGGCTTAAAAAGAGTATATCGCAGTCGGGTCCATTCGACTGCAACGTTCTTACTTGTTTTTTTATGTAAAACTAGCTAAACTAATTCTGAGACCGAGAAATGCGTGTTTTCGAGCTAAATGGAGAAAGCTAGATTTTCGATTTTTCAAAAAGCTACACTCAGAGAACTGTCAATATTTTGGAAACCATATATTGGATTCTTATGAAATTTCCTTTGTTCGAAACGTTATATAATGTCCTAAAGTGCATTAAAGTTAATTAAAAAACAAGAAAGAAAGTTATCTTCGGCGTGCCGAAGATATATACCCTTGCAGAAAAGATTTGCATAAGATAACTTATTTTTCAACCGATCGTTCCTATCGCAGCTATAAGATATAGCGGTCCGATTTTACTGAAATTTTGTCAACATATGTGAAAAGTGCTAAAAATTAGACATAGTGAGTTTGGTTGAGTTATCTTGAAAAACAAAAAAGTTTTTCATACAAAACCTTATTTTTCAACCGATAGTTCATATAGCAGCTATATCTTATAGTGGTCCGATCTGGCCGATTTTGACATATGTACTGCTTGCAGAAAGAATAAGCATCTGTGCCAAGTTTCATCACTGAGGAACTAGTTCGCATATAAACAGACGGACAGACTGACACGACGGACATGACTCGGCTGTTGATGCTGATCACGAATATACAAATTTTTTTTTCTGGGACGTCTCCTTGCGTTACACATTTTGTGACAAAATTATAATACCCTCTGTAAGGTTATAATAATTATGATATTAGCTCTTTAGAAAAAAATAAGAAAATTCATTTTTTGTGTGACACGCCCTGTTTTCGGGGCGGCTGTGGGCTAATTTCTAAAAATGTTGTTCCTTAAGTAAAATCGCCGGCTGATTTCGAAAATGAAGTCAGAATTCGAAAACATTTGACCGTTTTCGAGTTATTAAAAACATACTGTTTTTTTTTTAAAGTGTACGTGACTTTATAAAAATTAAATATCTCCAGATTGGGTTTCTTGAGTTTTTCGTTTATATGGTTATTTATTGTTTGTATGCTTACGCAAAGTATCGTTTACCTGTACTTCAATGCGATATTTCCCTTCAATATTTTTCGGTGCCAAATCGTAGACAGCTATAGCTAACAATTAGGTTCGTTTCACGTATTTAACCTACTTTAGATTAACTTTATCACGTATTGAGTCTAAAGCTTGGGACTCATTTAATTAAGTGGTAACCCGTTTTTTTTTTTTTAAACTTCAGAAGTCCAGAATATTAGAAAATGGTAGAAACCTTAATTGACAGCTACAAAGAAATGGGTGTGGACATGTCTCCAAAGATTCAATTTTTACACTCGCATTTGAATTTCATCCCAAATAATCTTGGCAATGAACGAGACGAGCATGGTGAACGTTTTTACCAGTAATTTTAAACCATGGAATGTCGCGTTCAAGGATTTTGGAATGAAGCAGTGATGGGTGACTATTGTTGGTTCCTTAAAGAAGAGATGTAGAACCCAAGAAGAGATGTAGAACGAGCTTAGCTCAATTTTAGATTATTCCTAACTTAACTTTATATTTAATAATATTTACAATAAAAAAACTTATTTATTAAACCATGGCAAAAAGGCAAAATTACCCGACCAACACCGTGAGCAATCCGTAATTGACAACATAACGTATTGACATTACTGGACTTTTTACGCGTCAAGTGAACACTGCTTATTGAATGGATCCCCCGCACAAATTACGCAGCTGTTTTTTTATATGGAGTTTTACATTTCCGTGCCATTACGCGTCAAGTGAACACCGCCCTTAAGCCAAAATTTTTGTGTTGAAATTACCCAATCAGCTGTTGTGTTTGTTTTGTAACAGCTGTTTGCTCATTGCAATTTTCTTTCCTCTTTTAATTGTTTTCAAATTTAATTTCAAATTACAAAAATGCCTTTTAAAATCATCCAAGAAAAACTCGTAGAATGCAAAGCAATCGAATCAATTCGTGAAATCGAAGCTATTGAGGGTGTGCAATGTAAAATTTAAATATTGCCATTTTTAATGCGTTTAAAATATTAAGATGTTAGTCACCTAAATCAAGTGGATGTCGCAATTGATGTCGAAATGATGATGTCGTCGGAATATACAATTGCCAGAGAGGAGACATCCTCAAGGTTCCCAAATTGCCGGAATAATGTCCTGTGTAGCTTTGACGACAGACGTTTTAAACAAATGTTGCGTGTTTCCCAAAAACAATTTGGAAATTTGTTCAATTTGTTAAAAGATGCAGTTTCACACAGCACATGGTTTTGCGGCTAATGCCATTACACATGTTTATTGGCCCAATGTTACTGAATGCACGTTCGATGAATTGCCGCACTGTATTGGATACATAGATGGCAGTGAGCTCAAGCTGTTTGAGAAACCGATCAAGGGCCACGAGGTTTACTATTCTCGTCAACGTATATACTCCGTAAAGCTTCAAGTTATATGTGATCACAAGTTGCGCATACAAGATGCAGTGGTCGGAAGCCCAGGGAGTTACCACGACTCAAAAGTTTTTAAAAACTCCTTTATTAGGAAACACACTGAGCGCTGCCTACCCAGAGTCTACCTTTGTAGACTCACTACTTTTCGCAGCAACTCACGTATAATAGATGTAGATAAGCAGGTGAAGTCCAATAAATGACACAGTCAATATCGAGTTAGAATTGAAAACTGCTTTGGAATCTTGAAGGGAACGTTTTGTAGTTGTAGCCTTAAAGAATTTCAAATTCGGTTGAAAAATAAAAAAAGCCAATAATTTCTGTGCAATTGGATTCTTGTATAATGCATACTCCATAACATTTTGATTAAAGATGCTGACTAAGAAGATATTGAGTCAGACCAAGAAGTTAACACAAACAACGAAGAGACTTCTGACATTCAATCTTCTGGTGTTAATGCTTTGGCATCTGAAAGCAAAAGAGAGTACCCGTACAACTTAATGTTTGAATAAAGTTAACTATTTTTTCATTTGCAACTATTTTTTTTTATTAACATGCTGTTATTACAATTTGACTAATTGTTCATTAGACAGCCGTTCCTTCTGCTCATTCAAGTCAAAATCGTTCTCCACTTCTTTTTCCTCCAGTTTCCATTTTCTTTCATGTTCTCACTTCTGCATTTGACATTTTCTCTCATTTTCCCTCTCCTGCATCTCCCATTTTGTTTTATTTTCCCTCTCATGCATGTTCATCTTCATTTCCTCCATCTTCTGGGTCCACGCCGGTGCCAGTAGAATTTATGAACGCCTCAGCTTGCTTTAAGTAGCGCACCTTGTACTTTGAAAGGGATCAATTCGCATCTATTTTTGTCTCCTCTATCATCTTTCTTTAGTAGCTGTGAGTTTCTGTGAGAAATATTTAAATGTATTCATATTTAAATAAAAACAAAAGATTTATCGCCATTTCTAACTTATACGAAATAAGGGTTGACACTTCTTTCTCAGTCAACTTCTTCGTCACGCAGTCCCTCTAGCGCTTCTGTGTTCTTCAGCCACTACCATATTTCAGAATGGGTATATTTGTATAAATAAAACGGGTTTTACTTACTTTTACTTGTTGATGCCATTCTATCCATATGTTTAATTTTGTGCCACGTGAAATTTCGATTGAAAATTTTCAGTTTAAGTCTAAACAGCGCCTAAGACAACAAGAATTTTGAAAAGTGATGTTCTGCTGGACTTCAGAGCATTATATTTCGTTTCGTTTCATAAGAATCCAATATCTGGTTTGAAGATATTGACAATTCTCTGAGTGTACCTTTTTGAAAAACCGAAAATTTAGCTGTTTCCATTTATCTCAAAAACGAGCTCGCGAATATATTTTTCTCCCTGTTCCCATTAAAAATGGGAAAATGGGAGTTATAAAATACTGCAAATGTGTGTAACAGACAGAAGGAGGCATTTCCGACCATATAAACTATATATATTCTTGATCAGGATCAACAGCCGAGACGAACTAGCCATGTCCGTCTGTCTGTCTGAATGAACGCGTCGATCTCAGAGACTATAAGAGCTTGAGACACCAAACTTGGCATGCAATCAATATAGTCTATGTTTATTTAAAATAGAAGGAGTTTAGAGATGTTGCGGAGACTTAAACTGAGACTCTTTTTTAATTTTTCCTTAAAAAACATGGAAAAATTTAAATATTTCGGGATTCAATCAAGCTTAAAATTAGTTAAAAATCAAGAGAATTATTAAATCAATGTTGATCATCATTTCATTACGATCGGATAACAAACACCAAAGTTATTGTAGAATCTATTTAACCCGTCTCAACAGGCAGAAGCAAGAGTTTTACAGGCACTGGACAAGTTAAGTGCGCTGCTTGTTTGCGTTGCCGCTGAACTGCTTTAAATGCAAGTTGGGAGCAGGGAGTCTCGTAGTCGGGAACACTCGACTAGAGCATTCTTACTTGTTTTCTGTTATCTTTACAAAAGTCACATAATCTAGATTTTTAGTATGTTCTTGCTAAACAAATTTGATTCATCATTCCCTGCTCTCATTAAAAATGGGAAAATGGGAGATTAAAAAGTACTGCAAATGTACACAGGAAAAAAAGTACAATTCGTCCTTGGTTTTCCTTGAATCGAGTTAAATGCACTGTAATACTATATGTAATGAGTACATAACATTTTAGATTGAGTACAAAACGTACTTAAATTAAGTAAAAAATTTAATATTTGTCGAAAAATACTTATTCTAAGTACTGCTGTACTTATATTAAGTCCGGGCCGCCATTTTAAAAATGAGACTTGGCGAAATTTACTCTCTCAGCTGCTCTCTCTCTCCGAGATTTTAAGTACATTTTAATTAGTTCAAGTATAAAGCAGGATTGATTGAGTAAATGATCGTTAAAATTACCAACTTGTAATTCAGTCAGCTAAGCAATAATAACACCATGCAACAGCGAAATGTGCCAAGAACATCCACTATATTTATACTCTTTTTTAATTTTTTTTGAAAATAAGGAAAAACAAGTAAGAATACTCTAGTTGAGTGACCCGACTACGAGACTCCCTGCTCCCAACTTGCATTTCAAGCATTTCAGCGGCAACACAAGCAAGCAGCGTGCTTAACTTGCCAAGTGCATGTCAAACTGTTGTTTCTGCCTGCTGAGACAGGGGTAATAGATTCTTCCATAACTTTGGTGCTATTTTGATTTAACATACATGTGTACCAAAAATTAAAGCGTTATCTTTAAAATTGTGGCTGTAGGCGTCTTTTGCGATTTGCGGGGGTGCGGGGGCGTGCATCCGAAATTTGAAATAAACTTGATCTGCGTATGGTGTACAGGAACCTGCATGCCAAGTTTGGTGTCTCTAGCTCTTATAGTCTCTGAGATCGACGCGTTCATACAGACAGACAGGCGGACAGACAGACGGACATGGCTAGTTCGTCTCGGATGTTGATCCTGATCAAGAATATATGTAGTTTTTATGGTCGGAAATGCCTCCTTCTGTCTGTTACACACATTTGCAGTACTTTATAGCTCCCATTTTCCCATTTTTAATGGGAACAGGGAGTAAAGAGTATATTGGGTTTGTGAAATGTCCGTCTGTCACTCTGTCTGTCCGTCTGAATGAACGCAGTTTTTTCCACAGTTTTGAAGCTAGAGCAACCAAACTTGGTATACATGTTGGTATATACCATAGTCAGACAAAGTGTCAAGATCTCCACCCCACCCCCACCCCATCCCCCACAAAACGAAAAAAACTGTATCTTCAACAGTTTTATAGCTAGATCAAAAGATTTAGCACAAGGGCTACTAATCACTTCCTTGATTGATCTGTCTAAAAAAGCAAGTCACCAAATTTTGCATATTGAATTCTGTTGCCCGAGAGCGAGAGCACAAACGAAACGAAAACAAGTAAGAACGTTGCAGTCGGATGCACCCGACTGCGATATACTCTTTCGCCTCTTTGTGGAGATCTTGACACTTTGTCTGACTATAGATATACCAACATGTATACCAAGTTTGGTTGCTCCAGCTTCAAAATTGTGGAAAAAACTTGCGTTCATACAGACAGACAGACGGACATACAGACGGACAGACGGACATTTCACAAACCCAATATACTCTTTTGTGACTCAAAAAAATTAAAAAAAGAGTATAAAAACGGTTGCTGATCAGACACTGAGTGATTCAGTCACATTTTTTTCGGTTTTTTGAGAGAGCAGAGTGCTTTGAAAAATTTAATTGAACATATTTTACGAGCTCTGGTCGCCCTATTAAATAGATTGAATAAAAATAATTTTGACACGCCCACCTCCGCCGTTTCAATTGAGCAAATTCTATATCTCCCCCACCTGTAAAACAGGTCCAAAAAAAGATTTTCGATTTTTCAAAAAGCTACACTCAGAGAACTGTCAATATTTTGGAAACCATATATTGGATTCTTATGAAATTTCCTTTGTTCGAAACGTTATATAATGTCCTAAAGTGCATTAAAGTTAATTAAAAAACAAGAAAGAAAGTTATCTTCGGCGTGCCGAAGATATATACCCTTGCAGAAAAGATTTGCATAAGATAACTTATTTTTCAACCGATCGTTCCTATCGCAGCTATAAGATATAGCGGTCCGATTTTACTGAAATTTTGTCAACATATGTGAAAAGTGCTAAAAATTAGACATAGTGAGTTTGGTTGAGTTATCTTATAGTGGTCAGCTATATCTTATAGTGGTCCGATCTGGCCGATTCTGACATATGTACTGCTTGCAGAAAGAATAAGCATCTGTGCCAAGTTTCATCACTGAGGAACTAGTTCGCATATAAACAGACGGACAGACTGACACGACGGACATGACTCGGCTGTTGATGCTGATCACGAATATACAAATTTTTTTTTCTGGGACGTCTCCTTGCGTTACACATTTTGTGACAAAATTATAATACCCTCTGTAAGGTTATAATAATTATGATATTAGCTCTTTAGAAAAAAATAAGAAAATTCATTTTTTGTGTGACACGCCCTGTTTTCGGGGCGGCTGTGGGCTAATTTCTAAAAATGTTGTTCCTTAAGTAAAATCGCCGGCTGATTTCGAAAATGAAGTCAGAATTCGAAAACATTTGACCGTTTTCGAGTTATTAAAAACATACTGTTTTTTTTTTAAAGTGTACGTGACTTTATAAAAATTAAATATCTCCAGATTGGGTTTCTTGAGTTTTTCGTTTATATGGTTATTTATTGTTTGTATGCTTACGCATGAACGCGTCGATCTATAAGAGCTTGAGACACCAAACTTGGCATGCAATCAATATAGTCTATGTTTATTTAAAATATCACACTACTGTGTGCTGCTAATGCTTCTGCGCCAGAAGGAGTTTAGAGATGTTGCGGAGACTTAAACTGAGACTCTTTTTTCATTTTTCCTTAAAAAGCATGGAAAAATTTAAGTATTTCGGGATTTAATCAGGCTTAAAATTAGTTAAAAAATCAAGAGGTTTTAGGCTTGAAATGGGTTAAATTTAAGTAATCCGGGTTTGATGAAAACGTACTTAAATCAAGTATTTTGTACTCGGCTTAAGAAAATCCGGGATTACTGTACTTTTGCCACCAGAATACTTAGTTTTAAGTACAGATTACTTTATTATACTCTGTTTTCCAAAATGGAAAAAAAGAGTATATTGGGTTTGTGAAATGTCTGTCCGTCCGTCTGTCCGTATGAACGCAGCTTTTTTCCACAGCTTTGAAGCTAGAGCAACCAAACTTGGTATACATGTTGGTATATACCATAGGCAGACAAAGTATATCGCAGTCGGGTGAGCCTGACTGCAATGTTCTTACTTGTTTTTTTTCTGTGTATGTAATTGGCAAAATGAGGCATTTCCGACAATATAATGTACATTTATTCTTGATCAGCATCAACAGCCTAGTCGATCTAGTCCGTCTGTCTGCACGGCTGTCTGTCTGTCTGTCCGTCTGTCCATATGAACACACTGATCTCAGAGACACCAAACTTGACATGCAGGTATCTGTTTACCCTACGCAGATCAAGTTTATTTAAAATTTCGGATACACTCCCGAGATATCGAGAAAAACTCCCACTGCCACAATTTTAAGGATACAGCTTTGATTTGTTTTATCAATGTTGAACAGATGCATAAATTTAATCACGATCGGAAAAAATAACACCAAAGTTATTGAAGAATCTATTTCCCCCTGTCCTAGCAGGCAGACACAACAGTTTTACAGGCACTGAACCGCTGAACTACTGAAGTGCAAGTTGGGAGCTGGGAGTCTTGTAGTCGAACACACTCGACTAGAGGTTTCTTACTGGTTTTTGTATGAAAAACTGTTTCATTCATACACCTGTATAGCTGGAGCAATCAAATTTAATTTGAAAGATTTTATCAAAAATATTATTGAAGCGGCCGCTACCAACTCCGCAAAAAGAGTTAAAAAAAAGAATATCGCTGTCGACTGCAAAGTTCTTACTTGTTTGGCTATGTTTTAATGTATGCTTGTTTATTTATGATTACGTTTATCTATTTCCAGATGCTTGATTAGATATATATATACTTTGTTCGTATCAGCAATATTTAACCAAATCAAACATCAGAAAGTAGAAGAAAATATTCCAATTAGATGTCGATTTTATTCTTCGAAGTAACGATCATCACCAACTGCCTGTTTTTTGCGTGCTGTAACAGCCGCACTATGAATGCTGCCCTTGCTGAACCTTTCGCCGGGTACAAAAATATTTGCCCTTTTACGGAGTCGTGAAACAAGCTTGAAATATTTGGTAATAATGTTGTCCACAGAAGGACCGTATTTATGGCTGGCCAGGTCCTTGTTGCAGCGCACATAAATGTCCTCCAACACGCCACCACTACGATAAAAGCTTACTACTTTATCTCGACGGCACCACTTAATAAGCATATGACGGGTGCATGGTTCGTAGATGCGGTATACCTTAAAGAAATGATCATAGTGCTTGGATATTTTTCGCAGTTGCATCTCGTTTATGTTGGGTATGTGCAGATAGGGCTGCCGAACAATGTGATAGGGGTCGTGCTCCATAGAGTAGTTGGCAAACCGCACTGCTGGCCAGTCCAGGTTAAGGATGGTGTCGTACAAAATTTTTGGATGTCCAAGAATGCCGTGGGCCACATCGATCATAAACAACTGCGGACCTGGAACGATATATTCCAGCTCGATCTGAACAATCCGAGTATCGGTTCCACGATATTTTCGCTCTCCCACCCATAAGATGGGCAGATCCTCTTCGGATATATGTTCAAGCTCCAGAATCAAAGGCGATACCTGAGTGCGATAGTTAACAATCTTGTTCCTACGGCCATATAGCAAACTTCGCTCTGAGGCTGTGAACTTCAAATACTCTGGACGATTCATCACAAAATGTTCAGAGCGAAAGAGCCGATTCATCTCCATCTCGATCACGTTATATGCGCGTCGGTGCATTGTGATCCAAACTATCTGCGTGGCTACTGCGAGAAACTGTTCGTGAAAGAACTTGTCTTTGATCGTAGCCGAAATATGAACAATACCGTTCATATGGTAAAACTGCGACATGTCACCTTCGCCCTTTAGGATTACGCTGTAGTTTCTAGCCACCAACATGCGATATTGGCTTAAATATATAGAGAATATGCGCTTCATTTCATTTGTCTGTTCACTCTGTATCTGTGCCATGTTGCCCGCTAGCTCATCACGGCGGATAAGTACAAATTCCACCAAGCGGAGAAAGTACTCAAAATATATAATAAGGGCATGCAGAAGTCTATGCACTGCAGGCTTGTGCATGAAATCCAGAAACTTCGATGTCAAAAAGTCACTGGGCATTAAAAACAACACCAAATCGCGCACATCATTGATCACCACTGTGTCCGTATCAAAAGTAGACTCGGAACGCACAAATTCCTGGCGGAAAATGAGCTCCTCCTCTTGATTAATCGTGCGAAGAAATTTGTATCCATTTGTTTCAATGTATCGCTCCCTTGCGTCCGCTAAATCGTTATGTGGTTCAAAGTGCAGACTATCCAATTTCTTGTCCCAGGACCACTTGCCACTGTGGTACTTGGGCACATAGGTATCAGCATAAATTCGCTTCATCGTGGGCACCAATAAAGCCTATTGGGAATATAGAGTATTGTGTTTCTTTGTATGTGTTGATTGTGTCGTACTACGTGAATTTGTTTAATCTAACTGTGACACTTTTTAAATTAAGTCAAGCAAAAACTGTCAAGTTGTAAGGTGTGTGCTTTGAATGACTGGTCAATCGTTCTTACACCCTTTTTTCGTAAACTTGTGAAATTTTAGTCTGTCAGCCTGTCTGTCCGTCCATATTAACGCAGTTTTTCTCCACAGTTTTGAAGCAAGAGCAACCAAACTTGGTATAAATGTCGCTTCGCTTCGCATTCGCCAAAGGACGTGTTTTTTCTTGAACCTGGCATTTGCTTATTTGGCGCCCTTTTAACCCTTACAGAGAGTGTTATAATTGTGTCATGAAATGTGTAACGCATTGAAGGAGATAGCTCAGAAAAATTTGGATATTCGTGATCAGCATCAACAGCCGAGTCATGTCTGTCTGTCTGTGCGTTTATATGCGAACTAATCCCTCACTTTTAGAGCTATCGTAATGAAACTTGGCACAGATGATTATCCTTCTGCAACCAGGGGACCACATAACATATAGCTGCCATAGAAACGATCAGTTGAAAATAAGTTTCTGTATGAAAAACTTTAGTTTTTTTTTCAAAACAACTCGACCAAACTCACTATATTTAAGTTAAGGCATATTCTACACATGTTGACCACATTTTATTAAAATCACATAACTAATTCTTATGGCTGCCATAGGAACGAACGATTGAAAAATAAGTTTTCTTAGGACAATCTTCTCTGCAAGATAAAATTTCTTTCTTGTTTGCTTATTAATAACACTATGCAACAGCAAAATTTACGAAGAACAGCCACTATAATTTTCTTATTTAATATCAGTCTCTGAATCCGAGAAAAAAAAAAATATATGCTCGCGAGCTCATTTCCAAGATTTTTCAAAAAGGTTCACTCAGAGAATTGTCAATATCTTTGAAACTAGATATTTGATTCTTATGAAACTTCCTTTTTTCAATACGTTATATAATGTCGTAAAATCAACCAGTACATCACTTTTCAAAATCCTTGTTGGTATAGGCGCTATTTAGACTTAAACTGAAAATTTTGCATAATAATTTCACGATTTAAAAAAAGCAAGATTTCAAACGGGAATTTCTCCTAAAACAAAACAATTGAAATTTGTATACCCTTGCAGAGGGTATTATAATTTTGTCACGAAATGTGTAATGCATTGAAAGAGACGTCTCAGAAAAAAAATTTGTATCTTCGTGATCAGCATCAACCGCCGAATCATGTCCGTCTGTCCTTTTGTTCATATGCGAACTAGTCCCTCAGTTTAAGAGCTATCGTGATAAAACTTGGCACAGATGATTATTCTTTCTGTAAGCAGTACATATGTCAGAATCGGCCAGATCGGACCACTATAACATATAGCTGCTATAGAAACGATCGGTTTAAAAATAAGTTTTTGTATGAAAAACTTTTTTGATCTTCAAGATAACTCAACCAAACTCACTATGTCCCCGTTTAAACACTATCCACATATGTTGGCAAAATTTTATCAAAATCGGCTCACTATGTCTTATAGCTGTCATAGGGACAATCAGTTGAAAAATAAGTTTTAGTATGAAAAATTATTTGTTTTTAAAAATAACTCAACCAAACTCACTATGTAAGAGTTGTAACACTATCCCCATATTTGAACAAAATTGTATCAAAATCGTCTCACTATATCTCATAGCTGCCATAGGAATGATCGGTTGAAAAATAACTTTTCTTGTGCAAATCTTTACTGCAAGGGTATATATCTTCGGCAATCGTAATATGACATTTCTTTCTTGTTTTTCTTCTTTGAGTCTATAGTAAACATGGCTTCACTCACAACATACGTTAAATTGAGTGAATTCAAATTGAATTAAGTGAGTGCGAGGCACACAATGAAGTGCATGTGTATCAATATGAGTGCGTGTTGTGTCTCATAACAAACGGCATTCTGTGAAATGAGTGAGAATAGGTAAGGCGCAAAACGCAATGAAAAATTTGACAAAGCCGAAGTGCATTCATTTCGTGCATTCATTTCGTTCGATTGGAGAGAAGCTGGCAGTCGCAAAAATGGACGGAGAAAAAAATGTGGACGAGACCATATGTATTTTACATGAGAAGTTTGTTGTTTTGTTTTTATACTCTTTTTTAATTTAAAAAAAAAAGGGAAAAAAATAGTATATTGGGTTTGTGAAATGTCCGTCTGACAGTCTGTATGAACGCAAGGTTTCGAAGCTAGAGCAACCAAACTTGGTATACGTGTTGGTATATACCATAGTAAGACAAAGTGTCTAAAAAATTAAAATAAGAGTATAAAAATGATCAAATTAATTTTTAGTATGACACGCCGTGTTTAGGGTCGGCTATGAGCTCACCATACGAGAGGGTAGAAGAATTTCTAAAAATATCTAAAGTCGCCGCTGATTTCGAAAATTAAGTCATAATTTAAAAAAGTGTGAATGTTTTCGAAAGCGGCTAAAGAAAAATGTAAATATCTCCATATTGGGTTTCTTGACTTTAAATAAATTGACTTTATATGAATTTCGAAAATTAATGCTATCCATCATTTCCACATCATTATTAAATCGGACAATTCGCTAAGGCGATATTTCCGGTTATACTAAACAGTAAGCTTCTTTCTAAATAACCCAAGTTTTTTTTATTGTAAATATTATTAAATATAAAGTTAATTAAGAAGTAATTTAAAATTGAGCTAAGCCCGTTCTACATCTTTACTTGGGTAAAATGTTAGATTCTTTATTGAGGAACCAACAATAGTCACCCATTATTGCTTCATTTCAAACTCCTTGATAGTGACGATCCATGGTTTTTAATTACTAGTGAAAACGTTCACCATGCTCGCCGCTTTCATCGCCAAGGGTTTTCGGGAAGAAATTCAAGTTCGAGTGTAAAAAGTGAATCTTCAGAGACATGTCACAAACTTTTTACTCCATGTTCCCATTAAAAATGGGAAAAAGGGAGTTATAAAGTAGTGCAAATGTGTGTAACAGACAGAAGGAGGCGTTTCCGAATATATAAACTATATATATTCTTCATCAGCATCAACAGCCGAGACGAACTAGCCATGTCCGTCTGTCTGTCCGTCTGTCCGTCTTTCCGTCTGTATGTATGAACACACAGATCTCAGAGACTATAAGAGCTAGAGACACCAAACTTGGCATGCAGGTTCCTGTATACCATACGCATATCAAGTTTATTTCAAATTTTGGATGCACCCCCCGCACCCCCGCAAGTCGCAAAAGACTCCCACAGCCACAATTTTAAAGATAAAGCTTTTTGGTACACATGTATGTTTAATCAATGTCTTTCGGATGCGTAAATTTCATTGCGATCGGATAAATAGCACTAAAGTTATGGAAGAATCTATTACCCCCATCTCAGCAGGCAGACACAACAGTTTGACATGCACTTGGCAAGTTAAGTACGCTGCTTGCTTGTGTTGCCGCTGAACTGCTTGAAATGCAAGTTGGAAGCAAGGAGTCTCTTAGTCTGGCACACTCGACTAAAGCATTCTTACTTGTTTTTGTAGCTGCCAAGTAAGGTTTCTACCATTTTCTCGTTGTCCGGACTACTGAATATTCCAAACCGCAGGAAACACTTTACAAAATTAGTCCCAATAAACACTTTACAAAATGAGTCCCAAACTTTAGACTCAATGTGTGATCAAGTTGATCTAAAGCAGTTGTGCCCACACTCATACTACCAAACAGCGTGCTTGTATGCGTAGCAGCGAAACCCGTAATTAACATGACGATTCACTGCGTTACACTTGAAAAATGAAATGTTTGCGATAAAAAAAGAACAACAAAACAAATAGAAACGCAGCATATTAGGGTCGTATCGCAAATTCACATCATCAAGCATATGACAAGTATAGTAAGGCCTTTTAACAAAAAATAATTGATTGCGATTTGCAACCCAACAGCATAACAAACATTGCGCATCGTCATGCATATTTTCAATGAAAAAGAAATCATTTTCCCAATCGTTACAAAGTAAGTGTAGCTGAATTCGGTTAATTACTTGAAACGAACCTTATTGTTAGCTGTAGCTGAAGCTGTATACGATTTGGCATTCAAAAATATTGGAAGCAAATATCTCATTGAAGTACAGGTAATCGATCCATTTGCCTAAATGCAACTGATTTTTTCAAGCTAAAGGCGTCTGTACACTTGAAATGGAATGCTCGCAAAATGAACTCCATATAAAACAATTAAGAATACTCTAGTCGAGTGTGCCCGACTCCAAGACTCCCTGCTTCCAATTTGCACTTCAAGTAGTTCAGCGGCATCCAAGCAAGTAGCGCTCTTAACTTGTCCAGTGCCTGTAAAACTGTTGTGTCTGCCTGCTGAGACGGGGGTAATAGATTCTTCCATAACTTTAGTGCTATTTATCCGATCATAATAAAATTTACAGAACTGATCAACATTGATAAAACATATATGTGTACCAAAAATCAAAGTCAAATCTTAACATTGTGTCTTTAGCTCTTATAGTCTCTGAGATCGATGCGTTCATACAGACAGACCGACGGACAGATGCACAGACAGACAGACGGACAGACAGACGGATATGGCTAAATCGACTCGGCTGTTGATGCAGCTCAAGAGACGGAAATGCCTCCTTCTGCCTGTTAAACATTTGCAGTTTTTATACCCTTTTTTAATTAAAAAAAAAAAAAAGACAAAAGAGTATATTGGGTTTGCGAAATGTCCGTCTGTATGTACGCAAGTTTTTTCCACAGTTTTGAAGCTAGAGCAACCAAACTTGGTATACGTGTTGGTATATACCATAGTAAGACAAATTGTCAAGATCTCCCCCCAACCCGCACCCCTTCCACCACAAACCGCAAAAACATATATCTTCCATAGTTCCACACTCTAGCTATAGAGTAACCAAATTTAACACAAAGGCTACTTATCACATGCTTGATTGATCTGACAGAAAACATTTTTGGTGACGAAAAAATGAGCAATGTTTGTATCTCCCCCACCCCTTTAGCTAGAATCATCATATCTTGCAGGTTGAATTCTATGGTCTATGTTGTTTATTGTCTTATGTCTTCCTTGTTTATTGTTTCGACTTGCTGTTCCAATAGCTTAAGCCGTTTGTTTGTAGACGCTTTGTCGCGTCGTACCACGTTTATTGTTGAATCGAGTATGGATGTGTGATTTTGGAGCAAGTCGAGTAAAAACTCCTCATTTATTTTAAACTTTCTCAATTGTGTCAGACATTTTTTCAGCATATTGTGAGTCGAGTACACCAAACAGGCTGCTGGCAATATTTCCAATAAAATCAAATGGAGATCTGCGTTGTCGTGTCGTTCCCATTAAAGCGTTTTCTCCTTGCAGTTCGTCCAGGGTGTGGTACAAATGTTGATACATTGAATTGCATGCTCCTGAATTTTGTAGTTCCGAGCACATATATTTAAATTGTTGAAAACGTTTTCATATCTCGTTTGTATGAGTTTAGGTCGTAGTACGAGATTATTGTCCATTCGGAGATTGCCATTTTCGTTGTGCAAATTTTTTCGTAGAAAATTCATTGTTTTTTGTCAAAGTTTGTCAGTGTGATTGATTCTGACAGTGCTAATGGCAACATTAACATTAACGCCACCAGCATTGATGTGACTGGCGGCAGCGTCAATCTTTTTCTTTGGATGGACGGTTGGTCGTCTTCCCCATAATTTCTTGTGCTTATTTTTGGACGTTTGTTTGCTAATTCTTCTGGCAACAATGGCGCCAGTCGATGAAGTGGGCGGTTGTGCACTCCAGTAGCTGTTTTCACATCTACTACCCGTATATAGTCATCTGGTCCTGGATATGTTTTTATTATTCTTCCCATGGGCCATGTCATTGTAGGTAGGTTGTCCTCCTTTATTAGTACCAAAGTGCCTTCCCTTACATTTGGTGTTGCATTTTGCCATTTGTGACGGTATTGAAGTTCTTGCAAATATTCCGAAGACCATCTCTTCCAAAATGCCAATTTTACTCTCGGTATTTGCTCCCAACGTTTTATCAGTGACCCTTCACTTTGGCTCACATTTGTATCTGGGGGGCTGTTAGTGGTTGTCCAATCAAGAAGTGTCCTGGTGTAAGCGCGGTTGTGCCTGCTGGGTCATTTGACATTGGCGTTATAGGTCGAGAGTTGAGAATTGTCTTAATCTCGATAATCACCGTATTTAATTCTTCAAATGTTAGTGATGCAGTTGTTGGGGTTGTAAGCAATAGTCTTTTTGATGATTTTACTGCAGCTTCCCAGACGCCACCAAAGGATGGTGCTCGTGGAGGGATGAATTTAAAGTTGACTTGTCGTTTGCTGCAATGCTCAATAATTTTACTTTGAGCCTTGTTGGCGTAAATAGTCGGCTGCAAGTCCTTCAATTAATTGTTTGCGCCAACGAAGTTGGTTGCGTTATCGCAATGGATGGCTTAACATTTCCCACGTCGACTCAAAAAGCGGCGGAGAGCGGCACGGAATGCAGGGGTCGATAGACAGAATATTGCTATGTAGGCTTTGTCTGGTCTCTTTCCACGGATCTTATGATGGATCTGGAATGGTACCAAGGTATTGAAGAATGGTCGTGATTGTGTGACTCTTTCAATCGGTAAGTTTCCCATGATTTGTTGCATCATTTTGGGTCTGGCTCTGGTGCATCGAACGCAATTTTGGATGATACTTCTGGCCATAGTTTTATTCTTTAGTATCCAAAATTGTTGCCTGGCTATGGCTCGTAGTGCTTGAGCTCCGCAGTGCAGATTGGTTGCATAAAGTTCCTCCACTACCATTTTCACAATTTCATCATTGTGGGGCAGTAGTATCAGGTGCTTGGCTTCGTATGAGAGTTCTGAATGCTCCAATCTGCCTCCAATGCAAATGAGGCCGTTCTTCTCCAAACGTGGTGATAGGGAAATGATCGAGTTTCTTTTATCGGCCGTATTGTGACGACGTAGCTGCTTGATGACGCTTGCAAATTCGATACATCGAATTGTGCGCAGAATTATAGTCCGTGCGTGATCCAATTCTTCAGCATGTAGAGTTTTATTTGAGACTCTCCTATTTTTATAGCAGAAACGCATCATACATGCTACTATTCGCTGCAACTTGTAGAACGAGTGGCTATGTTTGTAATTGTAAAGCTCTTCTTCCATTGTTGACGGTGCCACTGCTAAACCTGATTTTACTTCTTTTGCGTTCAAGATCAAAAGGTGCAATTGTGATTGGGTTATTCCATTTATATTGAGGACCATGCAAGAATAAGGGTCCATACAGCCATAGGCAATTATTAAGACTTCGGCGCACATCTGTTTTGTCGATTTTGAGCACAGTAGTGTGACCGATACGAGGTTGTTCGGTATACAGGTCTGATGTAGACTCTCTGAGGCGTCCACAAATGTGTGCACTTGTTTACTGATTGGATCCTCCTTGTAAGCCTTCCATTCCTTGTGCAGATGTGTGGGTTGTTTAATATCCAAATCGAATTATTCTTCCCAGAGGTGTTGCATGAAAATCTTTGCTCGTACTGCGATAGGGGCCAACAATCCTAAAGGATCAAATATTTGTGCCAACTCAGAGCACACTATTCGTTTTTTTTTATATTTGAAGATTTGGATACTTGGGATCTTCCTTTTAGTTGATCCTTTTTGAGCATCCAAATGAACCGTAATGTTTTGACGCTTTGCTGTTCCAAAGTCGCACCCAAGTGAACATCACTGATGATATCTTCGTTTGGAAGTCTTTGCAGTAGTTGCTCATTATTTGACCACAACTTGCGATGCTTAAATCCGTATAGGACTAATATTTTCATTAGTTCATGCTGGATATTAGCTGTTTCATGCAACGATTCTGCTCCAGTTAAGCAGTCATCTACATAGAAGTCATCCTTTAATGCGGATGATCCTAAACGCAGTCTTTTCTTGTATTGTGTGGCCAAGTAATTTAGACATTTGGTTGCCAAAAATGGAGCTGAAGTTGTGCCATAGGTGACATAGGTTTTTAGCGGATAATATTTTATCGGTTCCTCCCGGTCCTTTCTCCAAACGATCATTTGATGAAACTGATTGTCTGGACTTATCCACACTTTTCGATACATCTTATCTATGTCAGCTGTGAAAACATACTTATGAGTTCTGAACCTCAGGAGTATGGAAAACAGGTCGCTTTGAACTGTTGGTCCTACGTGGAGGATATCGTTCAGTGATTTTCCCGTGGATGTTTTGCAGGACGCATCAAACACTACTCGAAATTTGGTGGTACTGCTTTCTGGTTTCAATACACAGTGGTGAGGGATAAAACAATGTTCTGTCGGAATTTGATCAACAGAAACTTCCCACATATGTCCCAGGTTTTCATATTCAGTCATGAAGTCCGTATAGCTTTTCCATAAGTCGCTCGAACTTCTCTGTTCCTCCGTGCCTTGAATCTTTTTTTTTTCAAATTTCTAATGATCCTCCCAGAGCTGAAGAGTGTTATGAAAATGGAAGTTTGACCATACGCCGTCCATCAACTGCGGTTCCCAAATTTTGGATAAAATGCCATTCACAACGTAATTCAGTTGGTGTATATTGCCTCTCTGTGTCTTAAAAGTTATCGAGTTTCCAGAAGCGTTCCAATGTGGCATTCGTATCTTCATCGGTGGCAGCTGCACAAATGGCTGTTGATTTATCTGATGCCTTTATTATTTCAGCGATAAGCCATCCAAGCTCAGTTTTCTGCTGTTTTGTTGTGGGAGCAAAAATGCATAGTAATGCTAATAATAATAGATTGTAGGGTATGTTCCAGCCTTAATTGTTTACAAGTTGGGCTGGTTCATCATTGTCTATGTTCGGTAAAACAAATGCTTCAAGCTGCATTGTAAAATCATTGTGTAGTCATTTTACTAGTACATTTACTCGAGCCTTACCTGATTTAGGCTGTCTACCGATTCCTTCAATTCGCAATGTGGTATCGTGTCTTTTTGACGACAGTAAAGAAGCTGGTCTTTCCGAAATTACATTTAATTGTGATCCAGAATCTAGTTGTGCCTTAAACGTGGCTTGCTGTCCATTGTTTCCTTGGACCGCTACCTTTGCTGTTGCGAGAAGGTTGTAGCTTGGACTGTTTACGGCTGCTACAATGTGGGTCTGTAGTTCCGCGGATGCAAATGATCTATTTTCCAAATGAAGCAGCGTGTTGTGCTTTTTGTTGCATTTGAAACTACTGAAACGACATGGACTTGCCTTTGCCATATAGTCTCCTTTGAAACAATTGAGCCATAGTTTTTGACGTTGCACCCAATTCAAGCGATCAGCAATTGGTTTAGTGCGGAAGTAGTCCCACCGAAATAGGAAGTGACTTGACTTCTTGCAATAGAGACATGCCTTTTCAGTGGTTAATGAGGATGCACATATAGCTCCCTTTGATTCCTTTTTGGCATTCCCTTGTGCTTTGTTCCCGGAGGCTAAAACATGGATTCGTTGATCAATGAACTGGAGCATGGTGTCCAGTGGCTGAATTTCCTTTGAATGGCCCAATGATTGTTCATAGAGCGTTTTGTTGGTAGTGTCCAACTTGTTTCGTAGGATCGCTATTAGTATTGGATCGCATGTTGAGATGTCCAGGCCGAGTCCTTTCATTGATGCGAGCGAATCCATTGTAACTATGTACAAATCCTTTCAGGATTTACCATTGGCGTTGATGTCCTGTTGCAGCAAGAATAGGTTCAATAACATTGTTGCTATGGCTCTCGGGCTTTCGTACGCCTCTATGCGAATGCTTAAAGCGTGCTCATAGTTTTCTTCCTTCAAATCTATGTGGAACATTATCATTTCTGCCTCGCCGATCAAACTGGTTTTTAGAGACCACATTTTTCGGATCATGGGCAAATTTGTTTTGTGTATCATACACACAAACATGTCACAAAATTGTGTCCAATTTAATATACTTCCATCGAATTTCGGAATAGTTATCCGCGGTAGGTTTACGTCATTGCCGCTTGATGAACTGACTTTCCCGGCTAACGCCTTTCTTGCAGCCATTTCTGCCTTTTAGGCTCATCGACTTCTTCGTGTATTAAGAAATGCACTTCTTGCGTTTGGGTCCATAATGATTTGATGAGCTCAACTGCAGTGTTCTCAGTCAATTCCTTTAAGATCCGATTTAGAGATGCAATCATCGCCTTCTGTCTACGACACAATGATTTAAATTTCGAATCGATTGTTCCTTGTCGTGATTGAGGCTCATTGATAAATTTGTCATCCAGCTGCTCCACTCCAATACTCGGTGGTGGTGGTGCAGGATACTCGATGGTGAGCTTGCTATGTTGCTGCTCCACTCCGTTACTTGAGGCTTGCTCTGATTTATCAGTTTCGTCTTTCAAAATCACTGCAAATTTTTTGACCATTGCATCGCCGTCATTATAATACTTATAATACATACTTATTGTCGTCGGTTAGACTTGCAATAGTATGGATGGTTTTGTTATTTGTTTGAAATATACTCCATTTTTCATTTAACACTGTTTTGCCTTGAAAGTATCCAGCCTTTTACTTTCTCTCAGCTGAATCGTTCTTGAAGTTTGTGACCAGTCTTTGAATATCCTGACCGATCTCTTCCTGGGCATCTAACAGCTCCTCCATGGCGAGGTCTTTAGCTGTCATCTTTGTTGTTGATATCTCAACTGATGTCGCGTGATGGATTGTGTATGACGATAGCACATGTTGCTTATGTCGCCGAGCTGACAACTTAATTAGCTGCTATCCTTTGATCGCTTCAAAGGATGTTGAATAAACCCTTCGATGTCGCCGGTTGACAACTTTTAAGGATGTGTTAGGTGTCCTGTGGTGTCACCTAGTTTACAATGTCAGAGGAGTCGGGTGTCCTGTGGTGTCGCCTAGTTGACAACTTCAAAGGAGTCGGGGTCACAAAAATGTTTATCCAAATAGGATGCGTTTCGAATCCTTGATGGATTGGTCGGATTTAACGTAGCGTGAATATCAGCACATAAACTGTATTCTAGTAAGGCGTCGTAACTATCACTTTAACTAGTTAGACAACGGAGAGATTGAGTAAAGAAGAATAACCACTGGTGGGGTTCTGTCAAGACTGATTTATTGAACGATCTTATGAGTATTTATATCTAAATCAATTGATATAAAGTGCTTAATAATAAGTGCAGTGTGAGAGTATTGTATAATTTTGTGTAGTAAGCGAATTTGAGTATGTGACAATAACTTGCAGTATAAGCAATAATGGTCAGCAGTTTTGGTGGTTATTGGTCTTGCAGTGTTTTTATTACGTATATATTATTGCATGTGTCATGTTGACGTTGTGATTTATGTTTTAATGGTCTAAATAATATTAAGTGTGTCAAGTTTGGTTTCTGTTTTGCGTCGTTTTTAAGGGAGGTCAAAGCAATGTATTTTGTTTAATTTATTGTTTTGTTAGTTTTGTTCGAGCTTAGATTAATAGCTGTGTATTTGTGACCTATCTATAAATGTTTCTTGTGTTACTTTTTTTCAGAATTAATTTGTTTTGCATTAAATACATAGGTTGTTAAAAGCGTAGCCTTCACTGTAAATGAAAAATGCGCAGAGGATATAAGGAAGGACGTTCAAAGTTTAATGTATAGCTTAATTGAGAAGAGAGGCCGAAGTAAAGTGTATCAATTTTTCTCAAAAATAAAAAACGAAATTGGAGAAGAATTGGTTGACCTTGTAGCCTGTAAGATGTATTTTTCTGTTTTTAAGTTTACAGGAAGCACATCTAACATAGTGAAGCACAAACGTTATTTAGTAAACGCCAGTAAATTTTGCAAAGCTTCCCCTTTTGATGTAAATCCAGCAACGATACAGGAGGGCGTAGCTGTTGTTACCGAATGCGTAACAAAGACCTATCGGCCATTAAAAATTATCGACGACTCCGGCCTTAAAAAGTTTACATCATTACTCCCATTACTCATTACTTGTTCCCATTAAAAATGGTAAAAAGGGAGTTAAAAAGTACTGCAAATGTGTGTAACATACAGAAGGAGTCATTTCCGACTATACAAACTATATATATTCTTGATCAGGATCAACAGCCGAGACGAACTGGCCATGTCCGTCTGTCTGTCCGTGTGAGGACACAGATCTCGGAGACTATAAGAGCTAGAGACACCAAACTTGTCATGCAGGCAAAAATCTCCCACAGCCACACTTTTAAAGATCGATTTTTGGTACACATATATTTTGTAACAATGTTGACCAGCTGTGAAAATTTCAACACGATCGGATAAATAGCACCAAAGTTATGGAAGAATCCATTACCCCCGACTCAGCTGGCAGAAACAACAGTGTGACAGGCACTTTACAAGTTAAGTGATCTGCTTGCTTGTGTTGCCGCTGAACTGCTTGAAATGCAAGTTGGGAGCAGGGAGTCTCGCAGTCGGGCATACTCGACTAGAGCATTCTTACTTGTTTTTAATTAATGTTGGAGCAACGTTTGGTGCTAATGTCGACGTTGATAAATTGTTACCCCCATCTCATACTTGTCGTGTACTGTACACTATATAAACGAAAGAGTTCTTGTTGATGGTCTAATGGCCATGAAGTCTATGATAGAAAGGTCCTGCACAGGATTGTTCATCCAATCTGCAAGTGTACATCTGCTGAAAAGCGCTATTGAAAAAGCTATCGATGTTGTTTTTGACATGGGAAATATCATCAGTATTTCTACCAAGCTGGTAAAATATTTTAAGAAGTCTGGAAATAATTCTTCATTAGGATTCTCCTTGAAAAGCTTTTGCCCCACTTGCTGGAATACAATTTATTATTTGCTGAAGTCCATTGAAAATAATAGGATTGACTTAACAACTTTATTAAAAGATAAAAATCAAACATGCAGAATTGAAGGCATGACCATCAATCATTTAGGATCAATTGTCAGCGTATTAGATGCGTTTGAAAATGTTTGAAAAACATGTTTAGGCAAACGTCCAACTATTCACTTGATTGTGCCGAATATAAATAAATTAAAGAAAACCTTTCAGACCGAACACAATGATATTGAAATTATTCTATCATTGAAGTCCGAACTACAATCCCAAATTTTGAACCACAGTTTTTACAAATTTGACAATAAACCATAGCATAACCATATTTCTTTTCCCACCCACAAACAAATTAATATAATTTTCACCCACTGAAAGGCAAACTGTAATTAATGAGTGCAAAAATATTATGCAACATTTCATTAAAGACAGTATTTGTAACACAACAGAAACCTATTCACCTGATGATGAATTTGCTTACTTTATAGAGGTCCACCAAGTTAACACAAATAAAGACCACGTGGAACAAGAAATTACAGGATTTTCAATGATTAATGTTATATATACAGCTAATATTGATGCTTTGGTTTGGTGGAATATGCGCCAACAGTTTTTTCCTCTTTTGACCAATACAAGCTGCAAAATATTCTGCCTTCCAGCGAGCAGCGCTGCTCCGGAGCGAACATTTACAAAGGCTAGAAATTTAATAACGGACAAGCGCTGTCTAAAAGCCACGAACCCAGAAAATATAAATAAAATTATGTTTTTAAATTCAAATCTAAATTAAATTTATAAATGTATTAAGTATATAGTAATCAGCCAAATAAATACCAAAAAAATTTACATTGAGTTTGGTGTTTTCTATTCTTCTTTTTCCTCACGTCTCTTCGTTAAAATGTTGCGCGGCCGAGTCTTACGCGAGCACACTCACTAACGCAAACGTGTTCGGCTTCGATTTCAATTTCACTCAACGCATTTTAAGCACTGTTCATTTGAACGTGGTGTTTTTGCCATTCATGCAAACCTCTAGTCTACAGCTCATTTTATTTCAAACAAGTAAGAACGTTGCAGTCGGATGCACCCGACTGCGATATACTCTTTTTTCCGCCTCTTTGCGGAGTCAGAAGTGGGCGAGGCAATTGTATTGTTGCTCAAATCTTTCAAGTTTTGCCATCAATTTAAGTTTGGTTGGGCGCGTTCTACAATCTATTTAATAGAATTCAACCTGCAAAATTTGGTGATTCTAGCTAAAGAGGTGGGGGAGATACAGACTTTGCTTATTTGTAGGGGCGGAGGTGGGCGTGGCTTAATTTTTTTAGTCAGATCAATCAAGGAAGTGATAAGTAGCCCTTGTGCTGAATTTGGTTGCTGTAACTTCAAAATTGTGGAAAAAACCTGCGTTCATGTGGACAGACAGACATTTCACAAACTAAAATATACTCTTTTTTTTTTTTCAAAAAAATTAAAAAAAGAGTATAATAAAACGAGCGATATTTGATTAGAATCAATTAACAACTAATGAACTTATTTGCTCTTGAGTAAACAAGTAAGAACGTTGCAGTCGGATGCACCCGACTGCGATATACTCTTTTTTCGCTCAAATCTTTCAAGTTTTGCCAGGTGATGAAAATATAAAATTAGATCGATTGCAAGGCCCGCCCATGGTGTACGTGGAAAAATTATTTTTATCCAATCTATTGAAAAGGGCAATATTATTCAACCTGCAAAATTTGGTGATTCTAGCTAAAGGTGCGTGGGAGATACAGACTTTGCTCATTTGTGGGGCGGGGGTGGGCGTGGTCAAATTTTTTTTAGTCTGATCAATCAAGGAAGGAAATAGCCCTTGTGCTTAATTTGGTTAGTCTAGCTATAAAACTGTGGAAGATATAGGTTTTTGCCGTTTGTTGGTGACGGTGTTAAGGTGGGGGGGGGGGGGGGAAATCTTGACACTTTGTCTGACTATGGTATCTATCAACATGTACACCAAGTTTGGTTGCTCTATCTTCGAAACTGTGGAAAAAAACTGCGTTCATACAGACGGACGGAACGACGGACAGACGAACTTTTCACAAACCCAATATACTCTTTTTTCTTTTATAAAAATGATCAAATTAATTTTTAGTATGACACGCCGTGTTTAGGGTCGGCTATGAGCTCACCATACGAGAGGGTAGAAGAATTTCTAAAAATATCTAAAGTCGCCGCTGATTTCGAAAATTAAGTCATAATTTAAAAAAGTGTGAATGTTTTCGAAAGCGGCTAAAGAAATATGTAAATATCTCCATATTGGGTTTCTTGACTTTAAATAAATTGACTTTATATGAATTTCGAAAATTAATGCTATCCATCATTTCCACATCATTATTAAATCGGACAATTCGCTAAGGCGATATTTCCGGTTATACTAAACAGTAAGCTTCTTTCTAAATAACCCAAGTTTTTTTTATTGTAAATATTATTAAATATAAAGTTAATTAAGAAGTAATTTAAAATTGAGCTAAGCCCGTTCTACATCTTTACTTGGGTAAAATGTTAGATTCTTTATTGAGGAACCAACAATAGTCACCCATTATTGCTTCATTTCAAACTCCTTGATAGTGACGATCCATGGTTTTTAATTACTAGTGAAAACGTTCACCATGCTCGCCGCTTTCATCGCCAAGGGTTTTCGGGAAGAAATTCAAGTTCGAGTGTAAAAAGTGAATCTTCAGAGACATGTCACAAACTTTTTACTCCATGTTCCCATTAAAAATGGGAAAAAGGGAGTTATAAAGTAGTGCAAATGTGTGTAACAGACAGAAGGAGGCGTTTCCGAATATATAAACTATATATATTCTTCATCAGCATCAACAGCCGAGACGAACTAGCCATGTCCGTCTGTCTGTCCGTCTGTCCGTCTTTCCGTCTGTATGTATGAACACACAGATCTCAGAGACTATAAGAGCTAGAGACACCAAACTTGGCATGCAGGTTCCTGTATACCATACGCAGATCAAGTTTATTTCAAATTTTGGATGCACCCCCCGCACCCCCGCAAATCGCAAAAGACTCCCACAGCCACAATTTTAAAGATAAAGCTTTTTGGTACACATGTATGTTTAATCAATGTCTTTCGGATGCGTAAATTTCATTACGATCGGATAAATAGCACCAAAGTTATGGAAGAATCTATTACCCCTGTCTCAGCAGGCAAAAACAACAGTTTGACATGCACTTGGCAAGTTAAGTACGCTGCTTGCTTGTGTTGCCGCTGAACTGCTTGAAATGCAAGTTGGAAGCAAGGAGTCTCTTAGTCTGGCACACTCGACTAAAGCATTCTTACTTGTTTTTGTAGCTGCCAAGTAAGGTTTCTACCATTTTCTCGTTGTCCGGACTACTGAATATTCCAAACCGCAGGAAACACTTTACAAAATTAGTCCCTATAAACACTTTACAAAATGAGTCCCAAACTTTAGACTCAATGTGTGATCAAGTTGATCTAAAGCAGTTGTGCCCACACTCATACTACCAAACAGCGTGCTTGTATGCGTAGCAGCGAAACCCGTAATTAACATGACGATTCACTGCGTTACACTTGAAAAATGAAATGTTTGCGATAAAAAAAGAACAACAAAACAAATAGAAACGCAGCATATTAGGGTCGTATCGCAAATTCACATCATCAAGCATATGACAAGTATAGTAAGGCCTTTTAACAAAAAATAATTGATTGCGATTTGCAACCCAACAGCATAACAAACATTGCGCATCGTCATGCATATTTTCAATGAAAAAGAAATCATTTTCCCAATCGTTACAAAGTAAGTGTAGCTGAATTCGGTTAATTACTTGAAACGAACCTTATTGTTAGCTGTAGCTGAAGCTGTATACGATTTGGCATTCAAAAATATTGGAAGCAAATATCTCATTGAAGTACAGGTAATCGATCCATTTGCCTAAATGCAACTGATTTTTTCAAGCTAAAGGCGTCTGTACACTTGAAATGGAATGCTCGCAAAATGAACTCCATATAAAACAATTAAGAATACTCTAGTCGAGTGTGCCCGACTCCAAGACTCCCTGCTTCCAATTTGCACTTCAAGTAGTTCAGCGGCATCCAAGCAAGTAGCGCTCTTAACTTGTCCAGTGCCTGTAAAACTGTTGTGTCTGCCTGCTGAGACGGGGGTAATAGATTCTTCCATAACTTTAGTGCTATTTATCCGATCATAATAAAATTTACAGAACTGATCAACATTGATAAAACATATATGTGTACCAAAAATCAAAGTCAAATCTTAACATTGTGTCTTTAGCTCTTATAGTCTCTGAGATCGATGCGTTCATACAGACAGACCGACGGACAGATGCACAGACAGACAGACGGACAGACAGACGGATATGGCTAAATCGACTCGGCTGTTGATGCAGCTCAAGAGACGGAAATGCCTCCTTCTGCCTGTTAAACATTTGCAGTTTTTATACCCTTTTTTAATTAAAAAAAAAAAAAAGACAAAAGAGTATATTGGGTTTGCGAAATGTCCGTCTGTATGTACGCAAGTTTTTTCCACAGTTTTGAAGCTAGAGCAACCAAACTTGGTATACGTGTTGGTATATACCATAGTAAGACAAATTGTCAAGATCTTCCCCCAACCCGCACCCCTTCCACCACAAACCGCAAAAACATATATCTTCCATAGTTCCACACTCTAGCTATAGAGTAACCAAATTTAACACAAAGGCTACTTATCACATGCTTGATTGATCTGACAGAAAACATTTTTGGTGACGAAAAAATGAGCAATGTTTGTATCTCCCCCACCCCTTTAGCTAGAATCATCATATCTTGCAGGTTGAATTCTATGGTCTATGTTGTTTATTGTCTTATGTCTTCCTTGTTTATTGTTTCGACTTGCTGTTCCAATAGCTTAAGCCGTTTGTTTGTAGACGCTTTGTCGCGTCGTACCACGTTTATTGTTGAATCGAGTATGGATGTGTGATTTTGGAGCAAGTCGAGTAAAAACTCCTCATTTATTTTAAACTTTCTCAATTGTGTCAGACATTTTTTCAGCATATTGTGAGTCGAGTACACCAAACAGGCTGCTGGCAATATTTCCAATAAAATCAAATGGAGATCTGCGTTGTCGTGTCGTTCCCATTAAAGCGTTTTCTCCTTGCAGTTCGTCCAGGGTGTGGTACAAATGTTGATACATTGAATTGCAAGCTCCTGAATTTTGTAGTTCCGAGCACATATATTTAAATTGTTGAAAACGTTTTCATATCTCGTTTGTATGAGTTTAGGTCGTAGTACGAGATTATTGTCCATTCGGAGATTGCCATTTTCGTTGTGCAAATTTTTTCGTAGAAAATCATTGTTTTTTGTCAAAGTTTGTCAGTGTGATTGATTCTGACAGTGCTAATGGCAACATTAACATTAACGCCACCAGCATTGATGTGACTGGCGGCAGCTTCAATCTTTTTCTTTGGATGGACGGTTGGTCGTCTTCCCCATAATTTCTTGTGCTTATTTTTGGACGTTTGTTTGCTAATTCTTCTGGCAACAATGGCGCCAGTCGATGAAGTGGGCGGTTGTGCACTCCAGTAGCTGTTTTCACATCTACTACCCGTATATAGTCATCTGGTCCTGGATATGTTTTTATTATTCTTCCCATGGGCCATGTCATTGTAGGTAGGTTGTCCTCCTTTATTAGTACCAAAGTGCCTTCCCTTACATTTGGTGTTGCATTTTGCCATTTGTGACGGTATTGAAGTTCTTGCAAATATTCCGAAGACCATCTCTTCCAAAATGCCAATTTTACTCTCGGTATTTGCTCCCAACGTTTTATCAGTGACCCTTCACTTTGGCTCACATTTGTATCCGGGGGCTGTTAGTGGTTGTCCAATCAAGAAGTGTCCTGGTGTAAGCGCGGTTGTGTCTGCTGGGTCATTTGACATTGGCGTTATAGGTCGAGAGTTGAGAATTGTCTTAATCTCGATAATCACCGTATTTAATTCTTCAAATGTTAGTGATGCAGTTGTTGGGGTTGTAAGCAATAGTCTTTTTGATGATTTTACTGCAGCTTCCCAGACGCCACCAAAGGATGGTGCTCGTGGAGGGATGAATTTAAAGTTGACTTGTCGTTTGCTGCAATGCTCAATAATTTTACTTTGAGCCTTGTTGGCGTAAATAGTCGGCTGCAAGTCCTTCAATTAATTGTTTGCGCCAACGAAGTTGGTTGCGTTATCGCAATGGATGGCTTAACATTTCCCACGTCAACTCAAAAAGCGGCGGAGAGCGGCACGGAATGCAGGGGTCGATAGACAGAATATTGCTATGTAGGCTTTGTCTGGTCTCTTTCCACGGATCTTATGATGGATCTGGAATGGTACCAAGGTATTGAAGAATGGTCGTGATTGTGTGACTCTTTCAATCGGTAAGTTTCCCATGATTTGTTGCATCATTTTGGGTCTGGCTCTGGTGCATCGAACGCAATTTTGGATGATACTTCTGGCCATAGTTTTATCCTTTAGTATCCAAAATTGTTGCCTGGCTATGGCTCGTAGTGCTTGAGCTCCGCAGTGCAGATTGGTTGCATGAAGTTCCTCCACTACCATTTTCACAATTTCATCATTGTGGGGCAGTAGTATCAGGTGCTTGGCTTCGTATGAGAGTTCTGAATGCTCCAATCTGCCTCCAATGCAAATAAGGCCGTTCTTCTCCAAACGTGGTGATAGGGAAATGATCGAGTTTCTTTTATCGGCCGTATTGTAACGACGTAGCTGCTTGATGACGCTTGCAAATTCGATACATTGAATTGTGCGCAAAATTATAGTCCGTGCGTGATCCAATTCTTCAGCATGTAGAGTTTTATTTGAGACTCTCCTATTTTTATAGCAGAAACGCATCATACATGCTACTATTCGCTGCAACTTGTAGAACGAGTGGCTATGTTTGTAATTGTAAAGCTCTTCTTCCATTGTTGACGGTGCCACTGCTAAACCTGATTTTACTTCTTTTGCGTTCAAGATCAAGAGGTGCAATTGTGATTGGGTTATTCCATTTATATTGAGGACCATGCAAGAATAAGGGTCCATACAGCCATAGGCAATTATTAAGACTTCGGCGCACATCTGTTTTGTCGATTTTGAGCACAGTAGTGTGACCGATACGAGGTTGTTCGGTATACAGGTCTGATGTAGACTGCAGCTCCATAGGCCTTCTCTGAGGCGTCCACAAATGTGTGCACTTGTTTACTGATTGGATCCTCCTTGTAAGCCTTCCATTCCTTGTGCAGATGTGTGGGTTGTTTAATATCCAAATCGAATTATTCTTCCCAGAGGTGTTGCATGAAAATCTTTGCTGGTACTGTGATAGGGGCCAACAATCCTAAAGGATCAAATATTTGTGCCAACTCAGAGCACACTATTCGTTTTTTTTTATATTTGAAGATTTGGATACTTGGGATCTTCCTTTTAGTTGATCCTTTTTGAGCATCCAAATAATATTTTCATTAGTTCATGCTGGATATTAGCTGTTTCATGCAACGATTCTGCTCCAGTTAAGCAGTCATCTACATAGAAGTCATCCTTTAATGCGGATGATCCTAAACGCAGTCTTTTCTTGTATTGTGTGGCCAAGTAATTTAGACATTTGGTTGCCAAAAATGGAGCTGAAGTTGTGCCATAGGTGACAGTTTTTAGCGGATAATATTTTATCGGTTCCTCCCGGTCCTTTCTCCAAACGATCATTTGATGAAACTGATTGTCTGGACTTATCCACACTTTTCGATACATCTTATCTATGTCAGCTGTGAAAACATACTTATGAGCTCTGAACCTCAGGAGTATGGAAAACAGGTCGCTTTGAACTGTTGGTCCTACGTGGAGGATATCGTTCAGTGATTTTCCCGTGGATGTTTTGCAGGACGCATCAAACACTACTCGAAATTTGGTGGTACTGCTTTCTGGTTTCAATACACAGTGGTGAGGGATAAAACAATGTTCTGTCGGAATTTGATCAACAGAAACTTCCCCCATATGTCCCAGGTTTTCATATTCAGTCATGAAGTCCGTATAGCTTTTCCATAAGTCGCTCGAACTTCTCTGTTCCTCCGTGCCTTGAATCTTTTTTTTTCAAATTTCTAATGATCCTCCCAGAGCTGAAGAGTGTTATGAAAATGGAAGTTTGACCATACGCCGTCCATCAACTGCGGTTCCCAAATTTTGGATAAAATGCCATTCACAACGTAATTCAGTTGGTGTATATTGCCTCTCTGTGTCTTAAAAGTTATCGAGTTTCCAGAAGCGTTCCAATGTGGCATTCGTATCTTCATCGGTGGCAGCTGCACAAATGGCTGTTGATTTATCTGATGCCTTTATTATTTCAGCGATAAGCCATCCAAGCTCAGTTTTCTGCTGTTTTGTTGTGGGAGCAAAAATGCATAGTAATGCTAATAATAATAGATTGTAGGGTATGTTCCAGCCTTAATTGTTTACAAGTTGGGCTGGTTCATCATTGTCTATGTTCGGTAAAACAAATGCTTCAAGCTGCATTGTAAAATCATTGTGTAGTCATTTTACTAGTACATTTACTCGAGCCTTACCTGATTTAGGCTGTCTACCGATTCCTTCAATTCGCAATGTGGTATCGTGTCTTTTTGACGACAGTAAAGAAGCTGGTCTTTCCGAAATTACATTTAATTGTGATCCAGAATCTAGTTGTGCCTTAAACGTGGCTTGCTGTCCATTGTTTCCTTGGACCGCTACCTTTGCTGTTGCGAGAAGGTTGTAGCTTGGACTGTTTACGGCTGCTACAATGTGGGTCTGTAGTTCCGCGGATGCAAATGATCTATTTTCCAAATGAAGCAGCGTGTTGTGCTTTTTGTTGCATTTGAAACTACTGAAACGACATGGACTTGCCTTTGCCATATAGTCTCCTTTGAAACAATTGAGCCATAGTTTTTGACGTTGCACCCAATTCAAGCGATCAGCAATTGGTTTAGTGCGGAAGTCGTCCCACCGAAATAGGAAGTGACTTGACTTCTTGCAATAGAGACATGCCTTTTCAGTGGTTAATGAGGATGCACATATAGCTCCCTTTGATTCCTTTTTGGCATTCCCTTGTGCTTTGTTCCCGGAGGCTAAAACATGGATTCGTTGATCAATGAACTGGAGCATGGTGTCCAGTGGCTGAATTTCCTTTGAATTGCCCAATGATTGTTCATAGAGCGTTTTGTTGGTAGTGTCCAACTTGTTTCGTAGGATCGCTATTAGTATTGGATCGCATGTTGAGATGTCCAGGCCGAGTCCTTTCATTGATGCGAGCGAATCCATTGTAACTATGTACAAATCCTTTCAGGATTTACCATTGGCGTTGATGTCCTGTTGCAGCAAGAATAGGTTCAATAACATTGTTGCTATGGCTCTCGGGTTTTCGTACGCCTCTATGCGAATGCTTAAAGCGTGCTCATAGTTTTCTTCCTTCAAATCTATGTGGAACATTATCATTTCTGCCTCGCCGATCAAACTGGTTTTTAGAGACCACATTTTTCGGATCATGGGCAAATTTGTTTTGTGTATCATACACACAAACATGTCACAAAATTGTGTCCAATTTAATATACTTCCATCGAATTTCGGAATAGTTATCCGCGGTAGGTTTACGTCATTGCCGCTTGATGAACTGACTTTCCCGGCTAACGCCTTTCTTGCAGCCATTTCTGCCTTTTAGGCTCATCGACTTCTTCGTGTATTAAGAAATGCACTTCTTGCGTTTGGGTCCATAATGATTTGATGAGCTCAACTGCAGTGTTCTCAGTCAATTCCTTTAAGATCCGATTTAGAGATGCAATCATCGCCTTCTGTCTACGACACAATGATTTAAATTTCGAATCGATTGTTCCTTGTCGTGATTGAGGCTCATTGATAAATTTGTCATCCAGCTGCTCCACTCCAATACTCGGTGGTGGTGGTGCAGGATACTCGATGGTGAGCTTGCCATGTTGCTGCTCCACTCCGTTACTTGAGGCTTGCTCTGATTTATCAGTTTCGTCTTTCAAAATCACTGCAAATTTTTTGACCATTGCATCGCCGTCATTATAATACTTATAGTACATACTTATTGTCGTCGGTTAGACTTGCAATAGTATGGATGGTTTTGTTATTTGTTTGAAATATACTCCATTTTTCATTTAACACTGTTTTGCCTTGAAAGTATCCAGCCTTTGACTTTCTCTCAGCTGAATCGTTCTTGAAGTTTGTGACCAGTCTTTGAATATCCTGACCGATCTCTTCCTGGGCATCTAACAGCTCCTCCATGGCGAGGTCTTTAGCTGTCATCTTTGTTGTTGATATCTCAACTGATGTCGCGTGATGGATTGTGTATGGCGAAAGCACACTTTGCTTATGTCGCCGAGCTGACAACTTAATTAGCTGCTATCCTTTGATCGCTTCAAAGGATGTTGAATAAATCCTTCGATGTCGCCTGGTTGACAACTTCTAAGGATATGTTGGGTGTCCTGTGGTGTCGCCTAGTTGACAACTTCAGAGGAGTCGGGTGTCCTGTGGTGTCGTCTAGTTGACAATTACAGAAGATTCGTGTGTCCTGTGGTGTCGCCTAGTTGACAACTTAAGAGGAGTCAGGTGTCCTGTGGTGTCGCCTAGTTGACAAAGGAGTCGGGGAACCCAAATATGTTTGTCCAAATAGGATACGTTCCGAATCCTTGATGGATTGGTCGGATTAAACGTAGCGTGAATATCAGCACATAAACTGTATTCTAGTAAGGCGTCGTAACTATCACTTTAACTAGTTAGACAACGGAGAGATTGAGTAAAGAAGAATAACCACTGGTGGGGTTCTGTCAAGACTGATTTATTGAACGATCTTATGAGTATTTATATCTAAATCAATTGGTATAAAGTGCTTAATAATAAGTGCAGTGTGAGAGTATTGTATAATTTTGTGTAGTAAGCGAATTTGAGTATGTGACAATAACTTGCAGTATAAGCAATAATGGTCAGCAGTTTTGGTGGTTATTGGTCTTGCAGTGTTTTTATTACGTATATATTATTGCATGTGTCATGTTGACGTTGTGATTTATGTTTTAATGGTCTAAATAATATTAAGTGTGTCAAGTTTGGTTTCTGTTTTGCGTCGTTTTTAAGGGAGGTCAAAGCAATGTATTTTGTTTAATTTATTGTTTTGTTAGTTTTGTTCGAGCTTAGATTAATAGCTGTGTATTTGTGACCTATCTATAAATGTTTCTTGTGTTACTTTTTTTCAGAATTAATTTGTTTTGCATTAAATACATAGGTTGTTAAAAGCGTAGCCTTCACTGTAAATGAAAAATGCGCAGAGGATATAAGGAAGGACGTTCAAAGTTTAATGTATAGCTTAATTGAGAAGAGAGGCCGAAGTAAAGTGTATCAATTTTTCTCAAAAATAAAAAACGAAATTGGAGAAGAATTGGTTGACCTTGTAGCCTGTAAGATGTATTTTTCTGTTTTTAAGTTTACAGGAAGCACATCTAACATAGTGAAGCACAAACGTTATTTAGTAAACGCCAGTAAATTTTGCAAAGCTTCCCCTTTTGATGTAAATCCAGCAACGATACAGGAGGGCGTAGCTGTTGTTACCGAATGCGTAACAAAGACCTATCGGCCATTAAAAATTATCGACGACTCCGGCCTTAAAAAGTTTACATCATTACTCCCATTACTCATTACTTGTTCCCATTAAAAATGGTAAAAAGGGAGTTAAAAAGTACTGCAAATGTGTGTAACATACAGAAGGAGTCATTTCCGACTATACAAACTATATATATTCTTGATCAGGATCAACAGCCGAGACGAACTGGCCATGTCCGTCTGTCTGTCCGTGTGAGGACACAGATCTCGGAGACTATAAGAGCTAGAGACACCAAACTTGTCATGCAGGCAAAAATCTCCCACAGCCACACTTTTAAAGATCGATTTTTGGTACACATATATTTTGTAACAATGTTGACCAGCTGTGAAAATTTCAACACGATCGGATAAATAGCACCAAAGTTATGGAAGAATCCATTACCCCCGACTCAGCTGGCAGAAACAACAGTGTGACAGGCACTTTACAAGTTAAGTGATCTGCTTGCTTGTGTTGCCGCTGAACTGCTTGAAATGCAAGTTGGGAGCAGGGAGTCTCGCAGTCGGGCATACTCGACTAGAGCATTCTTACTTGTTTTTAATTAATGTTGGAGCAACGTTTGGTGCTAATGTCGACGTTGATAAATTGTTACCCCCATCTCATACTTGTCGTGTACTGTACACTATATAAACGAAAGAGTTCTTGTTGATGGTCTAATGGCCATGAAGTCTATGATAGAAAGGTCCTGCACAGGATTGTTCATCCAATCTGCAAGTGTACATCTGCTGAAAAGCGCTATTGAAAAAGCTATCGATGTTGTTTTTGACATGGGAAATATCATCAGTATTTCTACCAAGCTGGTAAAATATTTTAAGAAGTCTGGAAATAATTCTTCATTAGGATTCTCCTTGAAAAGCTTTTGCCCCACTTGCTGGAATACAATTTATTATTTGCTGAAGTCCATTGAAAATAATAGGATTGACTTAACAACTTTATTAAAAGATAAAAATCAAACATGCAGAATTGAAGGCATGACCATCAATCATTTAGGATCAATTGTCAGCGTATTAGATGCGTTTGAAAATGTTTGAAAAACATGTTTAGGCAAACGTCCAACTATTCACTGGATTGTGCCGAATATAAATAAATTAAAGAAAACCTTTCAGACCGAACACAATGATATTGAAATTATTCTATCATTGAAGTCCGAACTACAATCCCAAATTTTAACCACAGTTTTTACAAATTTGACAATAGACCATAGCATAACCATATTTCTTTTCCCACCCACAAACAAATTAATATAATTTTCACCCACTGAAAGGCAAACTGTAATTAATGAGTGCAAAAATATTATGCAACATTTCATTAAAGACAGTATTTGTAACACAACAGAAACCTATTCACCTGATGATGAATTTGCTTACTTTATAGAGGTCCACCAAGTTAACACAAATAAAGACCACGTGGAACAAGAAATTACAGGATTTTCAATGATTAATGTTATATATACAGCTAATATTGATGCTTTGGTTTGGTGGAATATGCGCCAACAGTTTTTTCCTCTTTTGACCAATACAAGCTGCAAAATATTCTGCCTTCCAGCGAGCAGCGCTGCTCCGGAGCGAACATTTACAAAGGCTAGAAATTTAATAACGGACAAGCGCTGTCTAAAAGCCACGAACCCAGAAAATATAAATAAAATTATGTTTTTAAATTCAAATCTAAATTAAATTTATAAATGTATTAAGTATATAGTAATCAGCCAAATAAATACCAAAAAAATTTACATTGAGTTTGGTGTTTTCTATTCTTCTTTTTCCTCACGTCTCTTCGTTAAAATGTTGCGCGGCCGAGTCTTACGCGAGCACACTCACTAACGCAAACGTGTTCGGCTTCGATTTCAATTTCACTCAACGCATTTTAAGCACTGTTCATTTGAACGTGGTGTTTTTGCCATTCATGCAAACCTCTAGTCTACAGCTCATTTTATTTCAAACAAGTAAGAACGTTGCAGTCGGATGCACCCGACTGCGATATACTCTTTTTTCCGCCTCTTTGCGGAGTCAGAAGTGGGCGAGGCAATTTTATTGTTGCTCAAATCTTTCAAGTTTTGCCATCAATTTAAGTTTGGTTGGGCGCGTTCTACAATCTATTTAATAGAATTCAACCTGCAAAATTTGGTGATTCTAGCTAAAGAGGTGGGGGAGATACAGACTTTGCTTATTTGTAGGGGCGGAGGTGGGCGTGGCTTAATTTTTTTAGTCAGATCAATCAAGCAAGTGATAAGTAGCCCTTGTGCTGAATTTGGTTGCTCTAACTTCAAAATTGTGGAAAAAACCTGCGTTCATGTGGACAGACAGAAATCTTGACACTTTGTCTGACTATGGTATCTATCAACATGTACACCAAGTTTGGTTGCTCTATCTTCGAAACTGTGGAAAAAAACTGCGTTCATACAGACGGACGGAACGACGGACAGACGAACTTTTCACAAACCCAATATACTCTTTTTTCTTTTATAAAAATGATCAAATTAATTTTTAGTATGACACGCCGTGTTTAGGGTCGGCTGTGAGCTCACCATACGAGAGGGTAGAAGAATTTCTAAAAATATCTAAAGTCGCCGCTGATTTCGAAAATTAAGTCATAATTTAAAAAAAAGTGTGAATGTTTTCGAAAGCGGCTAAAGAAAAATGTAAATATCTCCATATTGGGTTTCTTGACTTTAAATAAATTGACTTTATATGAATTTCGAAAATTAATGCTATCCATCATTTCCACATCATTATTAAATCGGACAATTCGCTAAGGCGATATTTCCGGTTATACTAAACAGTAAGCTTCTTTCTAAATAAACCAAGTTTTTTTTATTGTAAATATTATTAAATATAAAGTTAATTAAGAAGTTATTTAAAATTGAGCTAAGCCCGTTCTACATCTTTACTTTTGTAAAATGTTAGATTCTTAATTGAGGAACCAACAATAGTCACCCATTATTGCTTCATTTCAAACTCCTTGATAGTGACGATCCATGGTTTTTAATTACTGGTGAAAACGTTCACCATGCTCGCCGCTTTCATCGCCAAGGGTTTTCGGGAAGAAATTCAAGTTCGAGTGTGAAAAGGCGTTTCCGAATATATAAACTATATATATTCTTCATCAGCATCAACAGCCGAGACGAACTAGCCATGTCCGTCTGTCTGTCCGTCTGTCCGTCTTTCCGTCTGTATGTATGAACACACAGATCTCAGAGACTATAAGAGCTAGAGACACCAAACTTGGCATGCAGGTTCCTGTATACCATACGCAGATCAAGTTTATTTCAAATTTTGGATGCACCCCCCGCACCCCCGCAAATCGCAAAAGACTCCCACAGCCACAATTTTAAAGATAAAGCTTTTTGGTACACATGTATGTTTAATCAATGTCTTTCGGATGCGTAAATTTCATTACGATCGGATAAATAGCACCAAAGTTATGGAAGAATCTATTACCCCTGTCTCAGCAGGCAAAAACAACAGTTTGACATGCACTTGGCAAGTTAAGTACGCTGCTTGCTTGTGTTGCCGCTGAACTGCTTGAAATGCAAGTTGGAAGCAAGGAGTCTCTTAGTCTGGCACACTCGACTAAAGCATTCTTACTTGTTTTTGTAGCTGCCAAGTAAGGTTTCTACCATTTTCTCGTTGTCCGGACTACTGAATATTCCAAACCGCAGGAAACACTTTACAAAATTAGTCCCTATAAACACTTTACAAAATGAGTCCCAAACTTTAGACTCAATGTGTGATCAAGTTGATCTAAAGCAGTTGTGCCCACACTCATACTACCAAACAGCGTGCTTGTATGCGTAGCAGCGAAACCCGTAATTAACATGACGATTCACTGCGTTACACTGCAAAAATGAAATGTTTGCGATAAAAAAAGAACAACAAAACAAATAGAAACGCAGCATATTAGGGTCGTATCGCAAATTCACATCATCAAGCATATGACAAGTATAGTAAGGCCTTTTAACAAAAAATAATTGATTGCGATTTGCAACCCAACAGCATAACAAACATTGCGCATCGTCATGCATATTTTCAATGAAAAAGAAATCTTTTTCCCAATCGTTACAAAGTAAGTGAAGCTGAATTCGGTTAAATACTTGAAACGACCCTTATTGTTAGCTGTAGCTGAAGCTGTATACGATTTGGCATTCAAAAATATTGGAAGCAAATATCTCATTGAAGTACAGGTAATCGATCCATTTGCCTAAATGCAACTGATTTTTTCAAGCTAAAGGCGTCTGTACACTTCAAATTGAATGCTCGCGAAATGAAAAACTCCATATAAAACAATTAAGAATACTCTAGTCGAGTTTGCCCGACTACGAGACTCCCTTCTTCCAATTTGCATTTCAAGCAGTTCAGCGGCAAAACAAACAAGCAGCGCACTGAACCAAGTTTGGTGTCTCTGGCTCTTTTAGTATCTGAGATCGACGCGTTCATACAGACCGACGGTCGGACGGTCAGACGGACGGACAGACCGATGGACATGGCTAGTTCGTCTTGGCTGTTGATGCTGATGAAGAATATATATAGTTTATATATTCGGAAATGCCTCCTTCTGCCTGTTACACACATTTGTAGTACTTTATAACTCCCATTTTCCATTTTTAGTGGTAACAGGGAATAAAAAAAACGAAATGGAATGCTAGCGAAATTTATGCCTGGACCCTTAACATTTTATCGTTTTCACTGCGTCCGGAATGGAAAGCGAAATGTTAAGTTTACAGCCGTTAGTTTAGCTAAAGTGTTATTGCGTCTTTTACTGTTAACGATATGGAAATAGGCTTTCGACATTATTTCGCTTACACATACTAAAGCATCCGTGTAAAATGAGCTGGAATTTATTTGTTTCAATTTGAATTTTAAAGTCTGTTTGAATTCAAATTTCAATGTTCGTTTGAATTTAAATTTAACGTTTGTATAAATTTGAATTTAACGATAAAATATCGATTATTGGTCAGTGTTGGCAAACACCAACTTTGTAATAATTGGCAGCCTTGGGGAATGGCAAAACATCATCTGGCAGGCATGTCCAGCCCTGTGTGTCAATAAGCAGGATGAATGCCACCTGTCATCTTGATTTCCGGCCATACTTTTTCGATCTGTGCACGCACACACATTTTTCTCTCGTCGTAAAAGCCGTTTAATCTTGCCTTCCAGCATTAAGGACACTTTTGGCGTACAAACACGCAGCTAGGCCTCGTCTGGCGAAGATATTGATTAGTGGCTGGTAATTTATCTCCACTTTGTCGGATCTAACCCGAAATTAAGGAATGTTATGTGATATGTGCGCAATCAAATGCAAATATATTGCTTTTGATTAAACAGTGACACAATCGAAGCGATCCAGTGATTCTGTGGCAGGGAGCGCGCACGGTGCATTTTCGTGACTGCGACTACCGTGCGGCATCGCCACGTGCACGCGCACCAACAGCGGGTCCGCATTGCGTGCAACATCGCACATTTTACCGTGCGGCTCTCCATCGCGTTGCAACAACGGCCGATCTTTCTTCTGGACCCTTCGCATCACGTGCATTGACGCACGTCCTTCGACCCGAATTGGATTAACGTTGCCCCTCCTCTCGAGAGGCAACCACCCATCGCTCCTTAACCTGGCTTAAGCCAAATATGTGTTTTTATTAGGATTAATTTTGATATTATATATATCATGAAATTCTTTAGCTACTTATAATTTCATTTTTACATGTTCCGCTCTTCTTGCTTGTGAGTCTGTATTTTCTGCATCCTTCTACAGCTTCATCGATCAACAGGCCTGCTGACTCCGATGGATACTGCAGTAAGTACGGCATAGCCGAATGAGTACCAGATGCCCCGACTACAGTAAGCGTAGGCAATAGGAGCATTAATATTTGAGCACAAGAATTACCATTTGCGCATACAATCTAGTATGCTTTTTCCGTCCTCTTAGAATTTCATGATACTCTATATTATAAAATGCCTTCTGCTAATTCATATTGTTAATTTAACAATTTATTACCTACTGAAATTAATTATATAATGAAAATGGACTAATTCATTCTTATTGGGGGCGACTTCGGTACTACATACCGCATTGGTATGCAAAAGAGTAAAAGCAGCAAAATAAAATGCTTTTACAGGTTGGGTGGGTAAAGAAGGAAGAAAATTTTCACCTCAATTCTTCCACCACATCTATAAGTCATCTAAATTCACTCGATACTATTGGCTAGGGATATCCTGTCCTGTTCCTGTCTTAACTCTGTCTTGGTTTTATTTAGGTAACGCGTACGCATTAAGCAGTAAACGACCCACCCACTTGCCCTAAGCACAGTCGATTTAAAACACAGAGTATGCTCCTGATACGTCGCAGACAACGTGTTCGTTACAGAATCAAGAAGAAGACAGTTTCAAAGTGAGCGGGATAATCAAAAAACATAATCAACATAGACTTGAGCTATTTTGGAGCGAGCGTCGGCTACTACACTCGAGGTACCAGCTTTGTAACGGAGTTCATGGTTGTACTTTTCAAGGAAGCTTTTGCATATTTTAAGCTTGCCATTATGATTTCTATTGCTTAATGCGAAAGTAAGTGATTGATGGTCGGTGTAAATGATGACATTGGAAGTACCGTAAAGATACATGCGTAGGCTTTTGAGCCCATACTATTGCCAACATCTCCTTTTCAGTTCTGGCATAATTCTGTTCCGTCGTTGTTAGTGTACGTGAAATAAATGTAATAGGTTTTCTATTTTGTTCTAATACTGAGCCGATGACGTAGTTCGAGGCATCCGTTGTGTGTTGGAACTCCATCTTGAAATCTGTTCATGCTGTTTTACGTCTTGTGAAATCAATGTATTCTTTATTTTGTGGAAAGCGTCTATACAATTGTGGTCGAACTTTATTTTTACCTTATTGGAGATGTTTTTCGAGAGACGATCATTCTCTCCCCTGAGTAGGGTTGTTTGTGGTTTCGCTAATTTAGCGTCATCACGAATAAAACGTCAATGGTAAGGACTGTACCGGAAAGAAACTGCACACTTTAATTTGCATATAACTTAGCAAATATTCATCAGATTCGGTTGAATTTTTTTACTCCCTTTTCCCATTACGATAGTATTTGTTGCAGTTCACTTTAAAAAAGAAATTTTTTTTTTTTCTTTTTAGATTGGGTGTTACTTAATATTAAGATTTTTTTTTTAAATTAATTTGAAACTCTCGTTTTTTTTTTTAAATAATATATCTTTTTAATATTTTATGTCTGGGTATTTTCTCTAAAATTTTTTTTCAAATATTTTAACTTCTTTATATTTTCTTAATTTGAATATTTTTAATATTTTATTTCTGGGTATTTTCTCTAAATTTTTTCAAATAGTTTAGCTTAATTCTTCACTGAAAACTATGCATACAAATACAGTAACGTCCAACGAATCTCCCGCGCTGGCATATTGGATAATTTTTTTTTTCTCCTGCGAGGATGCTGCGGTGTGGCAGGTGACTCAGGATCCTGGGGTGCAATTATAATATTTTTTTTATTGCGCGGTCGGCTGCGAACGTGTACTTCAGACGTGTCGGTGGTAATGGACCGGTAAAATCGAGACCTTGGATCTTTCGCGTTGAGTTTTTTAATAACAAATTTTTGTTCTGCACTCACGGTTTTAACTTATTGTTGAAGGCACTGAGAGCGTTGCGGACTTGTGGTTACTTGATGCACTGAGTTTTCGCACGATCCTTTTTCTTAAGGACTCGATTTCCCGGACAGTGCGCGGGCGCCAAATAATAAATCTTTAATTTATTAAGTTAAAAAAATATAAGACCGTTTAGTTTTGATGCTTGATTAGAACTAAAAAAGACAATGCTAGCTTAATAAAGAGACCGCTGCCTTCTGCTCTTGCTGATGTCGCTGCCGCTACCGCTGCCGCTACCTCTGTCGCTGCTGCTGCTGCTGATGTCGCTGCTGCCGCTGCTGTTGTTGTTACCGCTGCCGTTGTTGTCGCCGCTTCCACTCCGTTGGCGCTTTTGGGTGCATTGGTGTCCAATTTGCGCACAGTGTCTTGATCCCACGGTGGAAAGTGCTGATCTAGTGCACGTGGCGGATTGCTTTGCGCAATCATACCAATTTCAAACCTATAAACGAAATATCAAGAAACCCAATCTGGAGATATTTACAATTTTCCTAAAGTCACTTGCGAAGTTTTTAGAAAAACAGTATTTTTGTATTATTTTTAAAACAGTCACACTTTTTTTGAATTGTGACTTCATTTTCGATATCAGTGTGCGATTTAACTTAAGAAATGAGTCTAAAATTGCCAAGATCCGACCATTTTTAAAAATTGTTCTACCCTCTCTTATGATTAGCTCATGGCCGCCCCCAAACAGGGCGTGTCACACAAAAAATTCATGTTCTCATTTTTTACTAAAGAGCTAATAGCTTCATTATTTGTCGATACTTTATTTTTTTTTTAAATGAATTGAGCTATACCCTTAAAGAAAGAAACAAATTTTAAAATGTTTTGTTTTAGTAGAAAATCGCGTTGAAATCTAGCTTTTTTTAAAAAACGTGACATTTTGATGCAGAATTTTCACTCGACGCGAAATTTCATGGAAATGTAAAACTCCATATGAAAAAACAGCTGTGTAATTTGTGCGCGGAATCTATTCCATAAGTAGTTTTCGCTCGACGCGTAAAAAGGCCGCGTAATCAATAGGTTATGTTGTCAATTACGTTATGCTTAACAGAACTATTAAGATAACATTTCGCGCCGAAATCATGTTTTAGAGTTGAGATTGTAAAACAATAAAAAGAAGAGCAAAATGAGTGAGCAAAAAATACGAAAGCGGCGGCTGCTTGCCTTTTCAAATGACGAGATAAGACAATTAATAAAATAAATTAATCAAATAATCGAGAGTTTGGTGTTCCAAGCACGTGGCTGCCAGTTTTGCAAAATTTAATTGAATGATGATATTAATTAAATAAATTTCACTGTATTGATCTATATTCATATGCATATCTATTTATTCATTATAAATATAATTTCACTTTTGTTTATGTTTTCTTCTTCTTTTGGCTTCTGTAAAAAGCTGATATATTCTTTAACAGCACAACAGCAGCGTAAGGTTGCCAGAATATTCGATTTTCTTTTAATTAACAGCAACTTAGCAGAATGCTATTTCTTAGAAGAAATTCCTTGCCTTAATTACACGCCGAGTGAACACCACCCTTAAGTCTTAAGTGATGTACTGGTGGATTTTAGGACATAATATACCGTATTCAAAAAATTAAATTTTTTAAGAATCCGAAGTCTGGTTTTAAAGATATTGACAATTCTCTGAGTGTACCTATTTGAAAAATCGAAAATCTAACCTTCTCCATTTAGCTCGAAAACGAGCTCGCGAACATATTTTTATTATTATTTTTTTCGGAATCACCGACCGGTAACATGGAACATAAGAAATATATGGTGGATGTTTTTGGACCAAAATTTTTTTAAAATCAAATAAGTATGGTATGGTATATTTCAACCTTCAAAAGGCATTGCTAAAAATCTGCATGAAGTGAACGGACGCTTGTGTTTATTATATTAAATTTAAGTGTGCCGCAAGGTAAATTTAAACTTAATTTCCGATTGAAAAGTTATATACTGTGAAATATTTCAATGCTGTCTCTAGGAGAGTTTCAGCCTGATTATAAGGCTAAAGCGCCAAGTGTGACTGTTCCAAATTCAGCTGGACCAGTTCTGCCGCATGCATATCCAAGTTATTGGCCATTGGGCTAAATTCACACGAGGTATCCTAACCTGAAGAAGTTCCCAAAAACTAGCCAAAGCGCTGGGAAGAACTCGGATCTTTTACAGAGTTTAATCATCCTGTAAGCATTATCAACAGTGTTTGTAACCATTGAATAACTAAAGTTAATTTCTTCTTCACGATAGATACAGGTGTATAGGTGTTACGTAATCACCTAACCTTTAATTTGATCATCGGCTGGATTCGTTTTCGACCTAAACTCCATACGCCCTACATTCGATTAATAAATAAATTTAATTAAATAAGTAAAGCTTTAGGATTAATTGATAAATCACAATGATAAATAATGTACAGAGCTAGTTGATAATGGACTATTAGGAAATAAGACAATTATGCTCACTGTAGGTTAGGTTAGGTTTTGACGGCTGTCAGACACTGAAGTCTGACACACTTAGGTCACTGATTTGGCCCTTGGATCCTTAAAAATTTTTCCCTTCTCCAATGTTAAGAGACGATTTGTCTAAAAGGGGTACTATCCGGAGACAGATATGAAGTCAGCGATCTGTCAGGGACTAATACTGGATAAGTCTGCTAAGTCTGCGATGAAGTAACTGCCCAAGAGCTGGGCAGAAGCAGAAGAAGTGTTCTACTGTCTCCACCTCGTCGTCATCTCTGCAGCTTCTACAAAAGTCATTATATGGGGCGTCAAGTCTATTGGCATGTAACCCTATTAGTCGGTGACCAGTAAGGGCCCTAATAGTTGAGGAACATCTTGTTCTACTAAGTCTACAAAGTTCTAAAGAATGTTTTTTGTTAAGGTTAGGCCAGGTGAGCCTGGCTGAGCGACAGTGAGTTGTTTTTTTTTCCAATTTTTGTTGGCCTTCTGGTGGAATAGTTCTTTAATATGTAGCTTACGAGTTGCCATAGGTATACATGTGTTTTCGCTATCTTGAAATAGGGAGCTTGTAGTACGTTTTCTGGCCAACTCGTCAGCTATGCAATTGCCTACAATGTCACGGTGTCCTGGCACCCAACTAAGACTAATTGCGCACTGCTGAGCCATCTCTTGTAGAGATTTGAGGCAGTTTGCCACAGATTGCATGTTTACTTTGCGATTTTATAGCTGTTTGGCTGTCGCTGTATATATTTACGATTCCTGCTTCGGTTTTGGAGTCCTTCAGGCATGAGAGTGCTATTTAAATGGCCTGTACTTCCGCTTGGGAAACAATACGGTGTTCGGGAAGGCTAAAAGCTTGTTTTATATCGAGTTGTTGTGAGAAAATGCCACAACCAACATTTTTGTTTAATTTAGAGCCATCAGTGAAAAAGGTAATGGCTCCTGGTGGTCCTGGTATCCCTGTTTCCCACTCATTCCTTGCGTGTTAAAGGTTTTGGATGGGTGTTCTATTGGTGAACAATAGTCAGTTTTGGAAGGAATGAGAATGTTGCCTGTTTGATTCTCTATAACGAAGGGCTGTCAGTGTTGCTATTTCAGATTTAGCGAGGGGATATTGACCATCGCATCAAGGGCATCATTTGGGGTGGTGCGTAAAGCACCAGTGATGCACAACTCTGCAGATCTTTGTATCTTTGTCATCTGGTTAAGGATGGTTTGCCTGGATAGGACTGGCCACTAAGCTGTAATCATATATAGATGGGTCGGTCTAACAATTGCGGTGTAGAGCCAGGAAACTATGTTTGGGGACATGCCCCATTTTAGTCCAATTGCTTTTTTACTCTGCCTGTGGTGTTTAGGTTCAAGTCTCGTTTCCTATCAAGTACTAACCCTAGGTATTTAGCATTGTTTCCTTGAGAAAAGAACATGATCTGTTTTGTCTGGGTTGACACCTAAGCCACTACAGGTTGCCCAGCTGGATAGTTGCTTAAGTTTGTCTGTCAACAGGTGGCATGGGGTTTGTGGGTGATCCTGTGAAAATCACTGCAACGTCGTCCGCGAAGGCAATCACTTGGCAGCCTCCACCCTCTATTTCGCATAGCATTTTTTTAATTGCTATGTTTCATAGCAACATGGCTATAAGACTCCACCTTGCGGAGTGCCTTTGTTGACAAATCTGGAGGGATTCGACGAGCCAAGAGAAGACTGATCGGTTTTGCAGACTAGCATGTGATTGATTAGTCTAATCAGGAGGGCTATCGACCCCCAGACTTGTTAGGGCTTCAGTGATGGCGTACGGAACGATATTGTTAAAAGTACATTCTATGTCTAGGAAGGCAATTAGGGTATATATTTTATCTGGTTTGACTGTTGTCCTGAGGTGTAACCCTAGGAGACGCTCAAACGTTTTCAGAATGAACGATGAGAGACTGATAGGTCTAAAAATCTTTTGGGGTTGTGTGTGATTCCTTTCCTGCCTTTGAAATTACATTTTTTTTTGTTTTTAGCCAGATGTCTGGTATCTGATCTAAAATAATAATCCTTTTGAAAATGGCTTGTAGCCTATTAATGGCTAATTTTCCGGAGTGCTGAAGTTGGATTACCTTATCAGGTCCTGGTGACTTGTATTCCTGGAAACTGTTTATCGCCCATCTGATATTGTGTTTACTAAGTAAAGTAAAACTTTAGAGAGATCCTTCCTCAGCCTTGGGGCATCGGTGGTGCTTCCAATTTCGGTGCAAAAAGATTGACAGGAGGTTCTTTTTGCCTGTCTAGTGGATTTTTTATAAGTAGCCAAAATTGCTTTATATTCCAACCAGAGTTGGTCGGAGTCATGCTTTTTGGCTGCGTTCTGCAATTTGAACGAAGGCTGCCAAGTTGAGGGGGTTTTTTCCTACCTCTTGGCTTACTATGGGGGCATGATGCTTGAAATGCTTTGTTGCAAGTCTTCGTGTAGGTGTCTACAAGATAGTTTAGATGATTAGTCGTATAAGGTCCGTCTGGGACCGATTCGGGGAGGATTTCCTGCATTAGTTTAGTATAGGTGGGCCAGTTTGTTCTCCTGGGGGTTGGTGAACTCTGGTACTCTGGTATGATCGGAGAAGGAGTGGTCGTCTAAGACCTTCCAGCTTTTGACCCGATCTAAGAGTGAGGTTGACCTCTTGTCGGTTTCTAGTGGTATCTCAGTGGGATCTCCGTTACTATAATTTTGTAGCAAAAATACATTAAAATGTTTTTTTGCAAGTATGCAGGTACGAATTTTATTTGGAAGCGTTGTGCAGAGGAGCTCAAACTCTTTGGTATCCAATCCACAGACCCTGCCTCCCAATACCCAGGGCTCTCAGATCAGCACAATTTCTGCTCCGCCTCCAGCCAGGCGGAGCAAGAGAGCAGCGCATGCTGCTTTAAAGTGGTGGAGTGGTTTATCTGCAGATGTCGCAGGGACATCTGAAGACGTACTCTCCCCCACCGTTTCGTCAGCGTCCTCGTCGTCGGATAGCTCACTGTACCTACAACATGAAATTCTAAGGTTTAAATACCACCTTCGTCCCACTGTAATAGAAGCGTAAGCATCTGTTGGCAGATGAAGTGGCTCTCTAAAAGTTTCGTGATCAGCGGCACTTCAGTTACTCCAGGTAAGGAGTAAAGGTAGTTCGAATTTATAATATTATTCTTCCGGGGTCAAACACTGTATCTGATTTTTGAGGACATTGATTGGGATACTGATAGCTGCTATCAGGTTATGCAAAGAACTGACGTCGGTGACGTCGGTGCGAAGAACTGATGGTCGGTGTGAATGATGACTTCGGAAGTACCATAAAGGTACATGCCTAGGCTTTAGAGAGCCCATACTATTGCCAACATCTCCTTTTTATTTGAGGTATAATTCTCTTCCGTCATGGTTAGTGTACGCGCAATGAAAGTATTGGGTCTTCCATTTTGTTCTAATACTGTGCCGATGGCGTAGTTCGAAGCATCTGCTGTGAGTTGGAACACTGTCTTGAAATCAATGTATTCAAGTATTACGCCTTGCAAAACTAATGTATTCGCAGTCTATACAATTGTGGTCGAGCTTTATTTTTACCTTATTGGAGATGTTTTTCGAGAGACGATCATTCTCTCCCCTGAGTAGGGTTGTTTGTGGTTTCGCTAATTTAGCGTCATCACGAATAAAACGTCTTTAAAAGCTAGATAATCCCAGGAAAGATCTTTAAATGTCTTGGGCTCTGGGAAGTTATGAATAGCTTAAACCTTGTCTTTATTAGTTCTAATGCCATTAGCAGAAATTGGGAAGCATAAAAAAGTTTTTAGGCCAAATGGCAGCTTGGTGAACTCGAATTTTCCTCCGTTTACTGAGAAGGCTGTCTTTTTCATATATTTTCCCTTAATTGAAATCTGATGGAAACTGCTTTTTAGATCGAGTACCGAGAAGTATTCGTTTTCGCCCAATTGTGCGATAGCTTCCCCAATCTCTGGGATCGAGTATCGATCCATAAGCTGTTTCTGACTTATTGACATGTGGTCTGGTCTAAGTTTTATGTTGATTACTGCTTGAGTGGCTAGTTGTTTAATATTGAATCTATAATCCCCATTTACTACTTTAGTACTTCCAGATGACCGATATCTGATCGCAGATATCCCGTATGCTCAACGCACTCAAAAGCACTACAAGTCGGTATACTCATCCGACAAAATGCAACCGTGGATACAAAGCAATGCCGCCAGATGAGCCCGATAAACCTGACGAAATAGCTGAGGATCAATTCAACGAATCTTGCGAGGACACTTATAATATCAGGAAAGCCGAATGTAAGCGTCTGGCCACTTTACACCACACATAGTGGCAATAACAGATCGACAGCAGCATATCGATACCATTGCCACTCGATAGAAGAAGGAGATTTGGCGTGGGCATAAGAAAAACAGCAAGCAGACAGCGCATTAAGTTTTATATATATGTATAACTACTAATCTTTTGTATCGCTTAAAATAATAAAGCAACATATTTTACCAAAGCCTATTTTACCACTCCCCCCATCCTAACACATTTTGCTGCGGTGTATATTGTACAGTATACTGGCGCTTAATGCCCATTTTCTTGAAGTACTGGTCAAACTCTCTTGTGGAGTATTCAGTGCCATTGCCAGTTCTAAGTATTTTCATTTTTTTTTTTTTTTTGTCTTTCATAACTTCAGGCTTTTGCTTTAAAAAATACATTTGAACAAATCGGCACATATATCCGATTACACAATGCAACAAATTTTGAAAAAATTTTGCTCGAAGAACAGCCAATATATTTTTCTTATGTAAAATCAGTAGCGGATTAAAAAAAAATTTTTTTTTTTAAATATGTACGCTATCTCGATTTTGAGCTAAATGGAAAAGGCTAGATTTTCGTTTTTCAAAAAGGTACACTCAGAGAATTATCAATATCTTCGACACCAGATTTCGGATTCTTAAAAAATTTACTTTTTTGAACACGTTATATTAATTTCCAAAATCCAACTGAAGTTATTAGCTCGTTAGTTACACATGGCGCACCCTGTTTGGGGGCGGCTGTGAGCTAATCATAAGAGAGGGTAGAACAATTTCGAAAAATGCTCGAATCTTGACAGTTTTAGAGTCATTCCTTAAGATCTTGACACTATGTCTGTCTGTGGTATATACCAATATGTATACCAACTTTGGTTGCTCTTGTTTCAAAACTGTGGAAAAAACCTACGTTCATACGGACGGACAGACGGACGGACAGACGGATATTTCACAAACCCAATATACTCTTTTTTTGCCACTCATGTTCCTTGTATTTGATAATATTTAAGACCATTGCCATTACTTCAAATGATTCCTTCAGATTGACTGCTTCTACGATTGGAATTGACATTTCTCGTTGCCCTGATGCAGCAATACAGCTTTTCAACTAAGTTTAGTGCTGTCAATAAACAATCGCCATTGGGAAGGATCATACGATTCGCCGAATTCTTGGAATAATCCTTCGACATCGTGACAAAAGCAGACATTTTCTTCTTTCAAGTAGTATTTAGAGAAGGCCAGGTGGCGGTCTCTGAAGAACGTAACTTTCACAGCAGGCTCCAACAAGTTGCATTCCTGCAAACGTGATGCTAGTACCTCTGTTGTTAAAATACGCCCAGTTCAAAATGTATATGATCCACAAATAAAGCAGAACGTGTTTGGACAGTTAACGCATGTAAATTTTCGTGCCGCAGCCAAAATTGGTTTGAAATATCAACGCACTTAAAGTGAACACGACAACGATTTAGTCCCACCGTCTCAATTAATAAGTCAACTTATAGGTATTTTGTTTACCCTGTTTTTTTTTTTAAGCTGCTTCAATTTTTTTTTAAACAAGTAAGAATGCTTTAGTCGAGTGTGCCCGACTACGAGACTCCCTGCTCCCAACTTGCATTTCAAGTAGTTCAGCGGCAACACAAGCAAACAGCGTACTTAACTTGCCCAGTGCATGTCAAACTGTTGTTTCTGCCTGCTGAGACAGGGGAAATAGATTCTTCCATAACTTTGGTGCTATTTATCCGATCGTGATGAAATTTACTCTTATAGTCTCCGAGATCTGTGTGCTCATACGGACAGACTGACAGACAGACGGACAGACGGTTATGGCTAGTTCGTCTGGGCTGTTGACGCTGATCAAGAATATATATAGTGAATACAGTCGGAAATGCCTCCTTCTGCCTGTTACACACATAACTCCTTTATAACTCCCATTTTCCCATTTTTAATGGGAACAGGGAGTACAAATAAAAAAAGAGTATATTGGGTTTGTGAAATGTCCGTCTGTGTGTCTGTCCGTCTGTATGAACGCAGTTTTTTCCACAGTTTTGAAGCTAGAGCAACCAAACTTAGTGTACATGTTGGTATATACCATAGGCAGACAAAGTGTCAAGAATTTTATATCTAACCCACCTGTAAAACTGGACCAACCAAATTTATGTTGATGGCAAAACTTGAAAGATTTCAGCAAAAATTCAGTTGCCACGCTCACTTCTGATTCCGCAAAGAGGCAAAAAAAAGAGTATATCGCAGTCGGGTGCATCCGACTATTCTTACTTGTTTTTATTTCTTTCAGTTGCATCCGATTTTGTTCCTGCAAATTAGCCATATATTCAGACGAATGTGTAAGAACTTTTATACCTGTACTTTAAAATGATCCTTAGAGTACTTTTCAATTCCTGTAAATCGACCATTCATCTAATAACTTTAAGTTGTGATATAAACCCAATTGTTAGGTAAGGTTGAAAACGATTTGGCTTTGAAAAATATTGGAAGTACAGTACATTGAAGTACAGGTAAACGCCCCATTTACCTAAATGTAACTGTTTTATCAAGCTAATGGTTAAATGCAGCGAATGCTTTGCGCAACCATACAAATTTCAAGCCTTTAAACGAAATATTGAGAAATCCAGTCTGGATATATTTACAGTTTTCTAGTCACTTGCGAAGCAATTAGACAAACAGTATTTTTGGATTATCTCGAAAGAAACTTTCTCAATAACAATGATTTGTAATGGTTTAATTAATAATTTTTATGCTCTTTTTCTTTTTAATATTTTTGAAAAAAAAAGAATAGTATATTGGGTTTCGGCAATGTCCTTCTGTCCTTATGTCCGTCCGTATAAAGTTTTTTTCCAGAAATAATTTAAAATTGAGCTAAGCTCGTTCTACTTCTCTTGTTGGGTAAACTGTTAGGTTCATTTTTGAGGAACAAACAATAGTCACCCATAATTGCTTCATTCCAAAATCCTTGATAGCGACGTTTCATGGTTTTTAATTGCTGGTGAAAACATTCACCATGCCCGTCGCTTTCATCGCCAAGCTTATGTGGGAAGGAAATTTGGAAATGGTTTTCTCAAATAACAAATTGCATCGCTATCTTTTGGTAGAGCTTTTACAAAGTTCTTGAAAAGTTCTTGTTTAATATTGTAGCGAACACGTTGTCTGCGACGTATCAGGAGCATACTCTGTCTTTTAAATCGACTGTGCTCAGGGCAAGTGGGGTGGGTCTTTTACTCCCTAATGCGTACACGTTACCTAAATAAAACCAAGACAGAGTTAAGACAGGAACAGGACAGGATATCCCTAGCTAATAGTACTGAGTGAATTTAGATGACTATTAGATGTGGTGGAAGAATTGAGGTGAAAATGTTCTTCCTTCTTTATCCGCCCAACCTGTAAAAGCTTTGTATTTTGTTGCTTTTACCCTTTTGCATACCGATTCGGTATCAAGTACCGAAGTCGCCCCCAATAAGAATGAATTAATCCATTGTCATTATATAATTCATTTCATTAGGTAATAAATTGTTAAATTAACAATATGAATTAGCAGAAGGCATTTTATAATATAGAGTATCATGAAATTCTAAGAGAACGGAAAAAGCATACTAGATTGTATGCGCAAATGGTAGTTCTTGTGTTCTTGTGTAATTCTACGCTTACTGTAGTCGGGGCATCTGGTTTTTATTCGGCTATGCCGTACTTACTTAGTATCCATCGGAGTCAGCAGGCCTGTTGATCGATGAAGCTGTAGAAGGATGCAGAAAGTACAGACTCACAAGCAAGAAGAGCGGAACATGTAAAAATGAAATTATAATTAGCTAAAGAATTTCATGATGCTTATAATATCAAAATTTATCCTAATAAATACGTGTATATGTGTTTAAAAACACATATTTGGCTTAAGCCAGGTTAAGGAACGATGGTTGCCTCTCGAGAGGAGGGGCAACGTTAATCCAATGCGCAGCGTAAATGTTGATAAATGCCGGGTGGGATCGTAAGCAATGTGTTGGTTGTCCAACTAGATGCTATGACCGACCCACCGAGACACGATTTTGCTGGCGTTGCCAGCACCAGGCCCTGCTTGGTGTTAGCAGAAATTCGATCCTGGAATCCGAAGAAAAACGTCGGGTTGAAGGATGTGCGTAAATGCACGTGATGCGAAGGGTCCAGAAGAAAGATCGGCCGTTGTTGCAACGCGATGCGAAGCCGTACGGTAAAACGTGCGTTGTTGCATGCTTTGAGATATGTCCGAAAAAATATCGTGCGTTTTAATACGCGATGCGAAGGGTCCAGAAGAAAGGTCGGCCGTTGTTGCAACGCGATGGGTAGCCGCACGGTAAAATGTGCGTTGTTGCACGCAATGCGGACCCGCTGTTGGTGCGCGTGCACGTGGCGATGCCGCATGGTAGTCGCAGTCATGAAAATGCACCGTGCGCGCTCTCTGCAGTGCCACAGAATCACTGGATCGCTTCGATATTGTCAATGTTTTATCAAAATCTATATATTAGCATTTGATTGCGCTCATATCACAAAACGTTCCTTAATTGGGGGCTAGATCCGACAAAATGGAGATTAATTACCAGCCACTAATCAATATCTTCGCCAGACGAGGCCTGGCTGCGTGTTTGTACGCCAAAAGTGTCCGTAATGCTGGATGGCAAGATTAAACGGCTTTTAGCACGTTTATAATCCGCTTTTACGACGAGAGAAAAATGTGTGTGCGTGCACAGATCGAAAAAGTATGGCCGGAAATCAAGATGACAGGTGGCATTCATCCTGTTTATTGACACACAGGGCTGGACATGCCGGCCAGATGATGTTTTGCCATTGCCCAAATACGCGGATGCGATATATGGCCACTCAATTGTATCAAGGCTGCCAATTATTACAAAGTTGGTGTTTGCCAACACTGATCAATGATCGATATTTTATAGTTAAATTAATATTTAAGCAAACGTTAAATTCAAATTTAAACAAACGTTAAATTCAAATTTAAGCAAACGTTGAAATTTGAATTCAAACAGACTTTAAAATTCAAATTGAAACAATTAAATTCTGCGCACACTTACAAGATGTAACGGTGGCAGAATAATTTTGTCCTTTTCAACGAGTGGCTCGAATCTTACATTTTGAGTTCCCTCAGCGAAATCGGTTCGTTCAGGCCAGTTCTGTCTACAACAATGATCGTTATGTGCCCGACTGTCCCATTTACAAACAAGTAAGAACGCTCTAGTCGAGTGTGCCCGACTACGAGACTCCCTGCTACCAACTTGCATTTCAAGCAGTTCAGCGGCAAAACAAGCAAGCAGCGCACCTTACTTGTCCAGTGCCTGTAAAAGTTTTGTTGCTGAAATGAAATTTACGCAACCGATCAACATTGATTAAACATATATGTGTACCAACAATATTTCATATTGTGGCTGTGGGAGTTTTTTGCGATTGGCAATAGTGCGGGGGGTGTACCCGAAATTTGAATTAAACTTGATCTGGTATACAGATACCTGCATGCCAAGTTTGGTGTCTCTAGCTTTTAGTGGTCCTTTATAACTCATTTTTTCCCATTTTTAATGGGAACAGGGAGTAATAACGTTAAAGGTTATCAATACCCTAAGAGTCTGTAAATCCAAAGCAGTTCAGTTAGAAGTTGTTGCAAACACAGTTTGTAAATTTTTGTCTTAAAGCGCGGTGTCCACTTGACGCGTAAATTACGTGCGAAATTAACGTATTCTGCTTAGTTGCTGTTATTAACAGAAAGTCTGAATATTTGTAATCGATATACGTTTTAGCGCTGACATATCGCTGTTATAGTGCTGTTGATGTTCTGTATATATATTACAAATATAAATAATCAAATTCAAATCAAATAAGCAATTACATTGATATGTTCTATTCATGAATATGAATAAGATAATGAATATAATAAGACATATTATATTAAATGTACACAAAATATAATAATATATGTATTATAAATTTAATGTATATAATATTAAGTAATAATAGTTTAAGTGTTTCCTCTATGAAAAATGCGTTGAGGCGCTGCTTTCTGCCGGAATCTTTATTTTGAGCTCTGATTTTCTGTTTACCTCTTCTTATTGCACAAATAACGCATGCGAATGCGGATGCGAATGCGGCCCGCGTTAAATAACGCAGCTGGTTTTACTCAATGTTCCCATTAAAAATGGGAAAATGGGAGTTATAAAGTACTGCAAATGTGTGTAACAGACAGAAGGAGGCATTTCCGAGAATATATTCTTGATCAGGATTAACAGGCGAGACGAACTAGCCATGTCCGTCTGTCTGTCCCCCCCCCCCTAGCACAAACGCAAATTGCAAGAAACTCCCACAGCCACAATTTTAAGGATTGATTTTTGGTAAACATACATATATGTTGTATCAATGTTGATCAGCTGTGTAAATTTCATCACGATCGGATAAATAACCCCTTAGTTATGGAAGAATCTATTACCCCCGTCACAGCAGGCAGAAACAACAGTTTGACAGGAACTGGAGTTAAGTGCGCTGCTTGCTTATGTTTCCGCTGAACTGCTTGAAATGCAAGTTGGGAGCAGGGAGTCTCGTAGTCGGGCACACTCGACTAGAGCATTCTTACTTGTTTACTCCCTGTTCCCATTAAAAATGGGAAAAAGGGAGTCATAAAGTACTGCAAATGTGTGAAACAGGCAGAACGAGGCATTTTCGAATGTATAAACCATTAAACCGCCCGAATATATGTATCTCATACTGAAATCTTTATGCTACTCAGCGGGAGCTAGGAATTCATTTTAGAACCATAGTTTCTTGGTGAAATATTCTTAGAATTCATCGTAGTTTCCGATTTTGGGGTACGATTTTCACCGTTTTTCTCACCCGAATAATTTGAAACGCCCTAATGCATACACATTGCATATTACATGGCGACCGTGACTAAGGTCAGAATAGACCTGGACAACAACAACAGCATGCAGCAGCAAAAACAACAGCAGTAGCGGCAGCAACAACGGCAGCAACGGCAGTAGCAATAAACGCAGTGAGTAGAGTGCGATGAGTGCCAAACGAAGCGGCGTGGTGAAAAGACTAAAAGCCAGAAAGGCAGAACTGTTGAAGCTGTTATACAGCAAAAATGTCATAAGCTGGGACAACTCGGTTAAATTACATGCCGAAGTTGAGCACATAAGACATTTAATACCAACTAGAAAAAGTTCAAAACCAGCAGCACACGAATCCACCTACCCTGTGACCGCTAAACTCACCTCATTGTGGGTACACCTGTGCAGCCAGCACCGGCAACGTCTGGCGCATCAAGCCAGTCCAAAGAGAAGGGAACCGACTGCGCTACACAGAGTGCACATCGACAATTACATTTATTTAAAAAAAAAAAAAACTAATATTAATTTGCACTGCGTTGCAAAACTAATTATAAAATAATATTGTAAAATTGAGCGATGTTACAGTTGCCCGATTAGATTGTGGCCCGTAAAGCCATACAATTACATTTATTAAAAAAAAAAAAAAACTAATATTAATTTGCACTGCGTTGCAAAACTAATTATAAAATAATATTGTAAAATTGAGCGATGTTACAGTTGCCCGATAAGATTGTGGCCCGTAAAGCCATACAAAACAATAGGTAGGAAATACATGTAAAAGAAAGAGAATCTGCCAATTAAACACAAACTAACGTAAATATATTAAAAAAAAAAAAACCAAGTTCGAATTTGTAAATAAGGAATGATTGAACATGCATGTATTTAAACAAAACTTTGCTTCTGCTAAGGAGCTATGTGATTGATCAAGACACATAGTATTTAATAGCGATAGGCCATTGACCGTATACGAATTTGAATACAAATATATGCAGGTATTCGCAACTTCAATCTCCATTGCGAACTTGCCGTGATTTAGATCACAGAGACTTCCTACTATCCACAATACCTGGAATAAAGGTAGAGGATATTTATGAAGACCATCCCATTTTAGGTCAAATTAAAAACGTGTACGTGTCCAAATCTAATTAAAAAAAAAATAAAATTAATAAAAAAAAACTTAAATTTTTTGTAACTAAGCGAAATAAAAGCATAAGCAAACCCGATTTTGTTAGCGAGAATAAGCCATATATACATGGCATAATAAAATTTACAACAAAGGACACACCCAAAATGGATTTAATTGATACAAAGACAGTGGACTCCACTGCAAATGTCATAAATAAAGTCGAATAAAGTAGTGTTGATTTAGGATTCACTAACACACTATTGATAATAATCGTTGTTATTATGTGCGGAAATTTGTTTTTCAAATTGTACAAGCTACATAATAAATGCCTACGAAAAAAATAACTAAGTAAGGCAAATGATCTAGACAAAATCTAGACATTTAATAAAATATATGGCGATTAAAATCAATAGTGGTCAAAACAAAAAAACAAAAATGTATATTTTCACATAATGAATAGATCAGAATATGGAATCGCAACAGATTTTTGCCCATTTAAAAGAAATTAGAGACACTTACCTTAAATAAGCAAGCAACAATACTAGTAGCATGTTTTAATCATCCACGCACATTAATATACAATAATAGAGACAAGTTAAATCAGACACACTGGTCACACGTCTCGAAATTCTTAATTAAACTTAGATTAAAACTTATATCTGTGAAAGAAAGGTATAATTTGGATGTATCGATACCATCTATCCTAAATACCCCCTTGACTGTTGAAACAGGTGAAGAACCAGAATCAACACCAAGAGATATAGATCTATCAGAAGAATCTGAATCAAACAGTGACTGTGAAAACGAGGTAAATGAAAAAGATATAAACGACCCAACAATTCCCGCAGTACTGACATTGCCCGAATTGTCACAAGAAGAGTATTCAGAGTCAGACTCAAACTCAAACCTAATTGAAATAAAGCCCGTCACTATGGCAGATGCATCAGCCGCCCAAAGGGCGTATATAATTCAATGGAAAGAAAATCCATATGAGGAAATTGCCATTGAGGTGATCAAATCCAAAATAGTTGGCACAACACTATACAAAGTCAAAGATGAAACTTCTATAGTTGAAATTATAGATAAATTGCAGACTATTATTGTAGGTGAGACATCGCAAAATGTGAAAGCCAAATTAGCTACAGTTCAGCAAAAAGTCAAATCGGCCACACAATTCACCACTGAAATTGATAATTTACGAAAGCAGCTTGAAGCTTCGTTTATCGATGAGGGAATACCAGCTGATCATGCAGACAAATTAAGCACAAGAGAGGCAATTGATGTCATGATCAAAAAGGCTGAACATGACAGCATAAAAACCGTACTGGAAGCAGGAACTTGCTCAACAATGGATGCAGCTATAAGCGTATACATTCGTACAAGTACGAGAATTACCGGTGATGTGAATACGTTATTGTTTTCCAAGAAAGGTAATGCCTACCGCGGTAATAACTATAGAGGTAACTATAGTGGTAGAGGAACTGCTCGTTATAATAACAATTATAACAATAATAGGAACAATAATAATCAGTACTACAAAAGTAGCTATAGAGGACGTGGCAACTACAGCAGAAACAATTCTAATAATGGTAACAGAAACAATACCAACAATAAAAATAGTAACAATAATAACATTAATAACCGCAACAATGTAAGAGTAACCCAAAATACTTCAGGTAACTCCCAACAACCTTTAGATACGCAACAGTAAAAAATAACAAGGTTCATACTATAAATCTTGGCTTAAATATATTCGTATCATTTAATCATGTAGCAACAGGAAAAAAATTAATCTTTTTAATAGATACTGATCCGGATACTTCCATATTAAAAGAAAATTCTGATGTCTTTCAAGACATTCAAATAGATAACAAAATTAATATTCAAGGGATAAACCAAGAGGTTATACAATTCAAAGGATTAACCTCTATTGAGATACAGACAGATAAATATATAATTCCACACTGTTTTCATATTGTAGACTTGCAATTTGCAATACCATGTAATGGAATAATAGGCATTGACTTTATTAAAAAATTCAATTGCCAATAAGATTTCAAGCCGACAGAAGATTGGCTTATAATTAGACCCAATAACCTAAATTTTCCGATTCGTGTTCCAATAAAATATATTTCTGGTAATAATACAGTACTTATACCAGCAAGATCACAGGTTGTCCGCAAAATCGAACTATCTTCAAGTGAAGGGTCATAATTCAACATCAGGAAGTTCAAAATGGTGTTTATGTTGCAAACACCGTTGCAACTATAAGAAACGCGTTTGCATTACAGAACACAACCAGTACCGATCAATTAGTTAGTATAAATAATCTAAATTATGAAACACTTTCGAATTACGATGTGGTTCAAACAAACAATAAAAGTAGAAAAGAAGAAGTCTTGTCTCGATTATCAAAAAATTTTCCAACACAGTTTAAATCAAAATTAACTAAATATACACCGATTATACAGATGTATTAGGACTAGAAACCGAATCCATTTCAACGATTAATTTTTATAAACAAAAGCTAAGATTGCAAGATGATGATCCAGTCTACACCAAAAATTATAGAAGTCCTACAGCCAAATAGAAGAAATTCAAGCCCAAGCTTTTAGCCGCCAAGTTCCCACTATCTAGAATTGATGATATTTTAGATCAACTAGGTAGAGCGAAATATTTTTCATGCCTTGACTTAATGTCAGGTTTTCACCAAATTTAACTCGACAATAATTCAAGAGATATTACGTCTTTTTTAACGAGCAATGGCTCCTATCGTTTCACGCGATTACCATTTGGTTTAAAAATAGCGCCGAGTTAATTTTAGAGAATGATGACCATAGCATTCTCTGACTTCAACCTTCGCAAGCATTCCTTTATATGGATGACCTAATAGTAATTGGTTGTTCCGAAAAGCATATAGTTAAAAACCAAACCGAAGTTTTTGACAAATGCAGGAAATACAACTTAAAGCTACATCCTGAAAAATGTTTATTTTTTATGCATGAAGTCACTTTTCTGGGACACAAATGCACAGATCAAGGAATCTTACCAGACGATAAGAAATACGACGTCCTTCAAAATTACCCAGTCCCACATGATGCGGATAGCGCTAGACGTTTTGTTGCATTTTGCAATTATTATAGACGATTTATTAAAAACTTCGCCGACCATGCACGGCACATAAGTAGACTTACTAAAAAATATGTTCCATTTGAATGGACGGATGACTGTCAAACTGCAAACGGATGCGAGTAAGCAAGCGTGTGGAGCGGTTTTAACTCAAAACCACAACGGACTTCAACTTCCAGTCGCATACGCATCCAGATCATTCACCAAGGGAGAAAGTAACAAGAGTACAACGGAACAGAAACTAGCAGCAATTCATTTGGCAATAACACATTCCACACCATATATCGTTGGTAGACATTTCACTGTCAAAACAGATCATAGACCTCTTAAATATTTATTTTCAATGGTCAATCCATGTTCTAAATTAACACGTATGAGGCTTGAGTCAGAGTATCTAAAGGGAAAAGACAATTATGTAGCTGATGCGTTATCGAGAATAATAATATCAAAGAACTACAAGACATTACCGGAAATATAATGAAAGTCACTACCAGATATCAAAGTAGACAGAAATCCTGCGCAGGAGATAAAGAAATAGAACTGCCTAGGCAATCTCTACAAAAGCTTCAAAGCCCAACGTATACGAAGTCATAAATAATGACGAGGTACGTAAAGTAGTTCCCTTGCAAGTAAGCAATATGATATGTTTTTTCAAACATGGAAAAAAGACTACTGCATGATATGATGTTAGCGATTTGTTTACTAATGGAACTCTTGACTTAGGTCAGTTTTTCCAAAGGCTTGAAATGCAAGCCGGTATACATAAGTTCTTCCATAACTTTGGTGCTATTTATCCGATCGTGTTGAAATTGATTAAATTGATTAAACATAGATGTGTACCAAAAATTTAAGCTTTATCTTTAAAATTGTGGCTTTGGGAGTCTTTTGCGATTTGCGAGGGTGCGGGGGGGTGCATCCGAAATTTTAAATAAACTTGATCTGCGTATGGTATACAGGAATCTACATGCCAAGCTTGGTGTCTCTAGCTCTTGTAGTCTCCGAGATCTGTGTGTTCATACGGACAGACGGACAGACAGACGGACAGAAAGATGGACATGGCTAGTTCGTCTCGGCTGTTGATCCTGATCAAGAATGTATATTGTTTATATACTCGGAAATGCCTCTTTCTGACTGTTACACACATTTGCATTGTTCCCATTTTTAATGGGAACAGGGAGTAAAAATGTATGCCAAGCCCGACCAGCGATATAATCCAATTATTAGAATTTCTCAAAGACCAGCGACAACTAGAAAGTCAATATGGGAGTTCAGGGGATCAGCTACCGGCGCAAGAATGAGTTGCTGGACATACCTTACCTCTTCGACTATGAAATTAATAACATTCCCCTTAAGCGTTTACATAAAGTTGATGACTTAGGCATCCAGTTTGTTCCTAATTTTTGTTTCAATTAACATATTTCTATTATCTTTAATAAAGCCATAGGGGTCCTTGGCTTTGTCAAAAGATGGTCTACGGAATTCACTGATCCTTATACCACTAAACAGCTTTATGTCTCCCTCGTTAGGCCCATTCTGGAATATGGATCCTGTGTATGGTCTCCATATTACCAAAAATTTCAAAACCAACTTGCATCTGTGCAGAAGCAGCTCTTAATTTTGCTCTTCGTGGACTTAATTAGGACCCTTATAGACATCTTACTTCTTATGAAAGTAGGCTTTGTCTTATCAATCTCCATTGACGTAATAGCCGCAGGATTGGCCATGGTGTTATTTTTATGCATAAACTTCTTTCTGGTGAAGTTGATTCAGTTCCACCTGTCAGCCTTATTAGTTTGTCAGTACCGTCTCGCCTTACTAGACATTATACTCTTCTCTATCTCTCAAGGCTTGTCATACTTACTACGCTCAGTCTTTGCTTAATTTATAACAAATACTATCATTTATTTTCTTTTGATAACAATGTAAACTTTGTAAAAACTTCATTGCTAACTATCTTAAATTTTGATTTGTAATGTCTATTTGATTTTCCATACCTTCCTTTTTTTCTCTCCTAATTTTCAATATTTATCGCTAAAACGGTAGTAAGAATTTTGCCAACTAATCTTTAACATTATTGGTTCAATTTGGTTTTCTTAGGTTTCTCCAATTCGTGCATGCTACTAACTGTTGGACCAATATTTTTTAAATAAATAACTAACTTACTAACTAACTAACTAATTTACTTACTAACTTACTAACTTACTAACTAACTAACTAACTAACTTACTTAATAAATAAAGAAATAAAGAAATAAAGAAATAAAGAAATAAAGAAATAAAGAAAAAAAGAAATAAAGAAATAAAGAAATAAAGAAATAAAGAAATAAAGAACTAAAGAAATAAAGAAATAAAGAAATAAAGAAATAAAGAAATAAAGAAATAAAGAAATAAAGAAATAAAGAAATAAAGAAATAAAGAAATAAAGAAATAAAGAAATAAAGAAATAAAGAAATAAAGAAATAAAGAAATAAAGAAATAAAGAAATAAAGAAATAAAGAAATAAAGAAATAAATAAACCGGATTTTGCGCACTTGGCTGACCGCATACGCAAGTGGGAAGTTTCGTTCGACGGAGAGTCGGATCCCCTCCGATTTATTGAAGACTTGGAGGGGAAGACAGCAGCGTTCCAAATTGATGTCGAGCAGATGTCACAGGTGGTAGCAGGACTTCAAACTGGACGCGCCCAAACTTGGTTCCAGGTCAGCAAACGCCCAGGGATTACCTGGACGCAATTCAAGAAAGAGTTCCTGGATTTCTTTCTACCGCCGAGATATTTCACACGGTTGAAAGATGAATTCCGGACGGGGTCGAGACGTCGCACGGCCCTCATAATTGGTTGGGGCCAAGACAGGACGAGCCCCACGGCAATTTCCACCGTCACCGTTGGCAGCGGCATATACCAGTTCACCGGCGGCACTCGAATGAAATGCGAGAGGATGCACTGGAGTCAGCGGAGTACCTGCACTGATGAGAACCGACAACAAGAATCAAAAGGCGATGGAGACCGTTCCCGTAGTGGGCGTACGTCGAGCCTGCGGAAACTGCACTCAAGTTGGCCATTTTTCAAGGGAGTGCCGCAACGCTCGACTCTGGAATTGTTGGGATTGTGGCCGACGTGGACTACGCACTATCGATTGCTGTCGATTGTCAAACTTGGGAAACGAGCCGGACGGGATCACAGTAGAGGACATCCCACTAGTAGCCACTATCGACACAGGGGTGACACGCAGCTTTGTGAGTGCAAAACTCGCAAAACAGCTAGCCACCGTGCACAACAGACGCACCGTTCTCACCCGCATCAGCGTTGCCGATGGATCTCGCTGAGACGTTACAGACGCATTGTTGGTAAACATCCGTCTGAAAAAACATCGCGTGGCCATGCCAGTGTTAATCTTGCCAGTCAACGTGGACGATATCATTCTCGGCACGGATTTTCTCTGTGCAATAGAAGCCACTCTACAATGTGACCAGCTTTAACTCAAGCTAAAACCACCCACGTGCACCAACCAAAAACTCATCAACGATGCCCGGAATCAACCTACAACATTTGTAGCCAGACAAAATACGAGTAACTTTGATGAACTCGGAGCCACGCCCACACAAGTGCCTGGGCCACCAAATCCAGCGCCCCTTACGAAGACTATACGGGAACAAAACTATCCAGAGTTGAGGATGCGGGTGCGCCCCAAACGTCAGAAGCGGAAATAGCAGTAGTACAGCGATTTCTGGAAGAGGTGCTCAAACTCTTAGATGGTTTGTACCAAATTTCGCCAACATTGTCCAGCCTATGTCTACGTTACTGAAAGTGGAGTGGGAAGTAGAACAACAGCAAGCTTTCGAGGAGCTGAAAATCAGTCTCATGGAGGCGCTAGTCCTAGCGTGCCCGGATTTCAATTCAACATTAGGATTTGGCATTGCAGTGGCTGAACACGATTGAGAACCCTACCAGTCGCATCGCACGCTGGGCGTAGGAGCTCCATCAATATTCGTCGTACATTAATGGCGTGAGAACCAGAACATACTCGCGGATGCATTGTCACACCAGCCACTGGAACGCCTACACCAGACGACCCAGAGCCCAACGCAGCGCACATGGATACACAGGATGTTACGACTAGTCGAAATGGAACCCGAGAAATACCTTGACTTTGTCCGCGAGAACGACCAGCTGTACCGACGGAGGAGGAGGACCACATTCTCTGGAAACTGTGCGTCCCGAAGAAACATCGGCAAAGGGTCCTCAACGAGTGTCATGACCAACCAGCGGCCGGACTTCTAGTAATTCGAAAAACTTCAAACCGAGTTGCCCAACGCTATTACTGGCCCTGTTTCTTTCGCGACGTAGCAAGGTATGTGCGGCAGTGTAGTTGCCAAAAACATAAGGTGAGCCAACTCAGAGCCCCCGGCAGTATGCACACAGTACAGGAGTCGTTCGACACACTGTGCGCTGACTTCGTGGGGCCACTGCCACGCTCAAAACGACGCAATACGGTTATCTTGGTGTTATTCGACCAATTCAGCAAATGGGTAAAATTGGTACTCCTCATGACAGCGACCATAATGCATCTGGAGCGATCTTTTCGGGAGCGGATAGTGGCTAGATTTGGCATGCCGCGAACATTTGTCTGCGACAACGGCACCCAATTTACCAGTCGTTCGTTTAAAGGCTTTTGCAACACACCGCCCTTAACAAAATATACCCCTAAACAAAATCCTACGGATCGAGCGAACCGGTCCATAACGACTATGATTTCAAAATACTTGGACGGGACAGCATGTGCGATGAGTTACTCCCCGAACTGAGTTTGGCCATCAACACACAACACTCTTCAGCCCCAGATTTTTGGTGCAAGGTCGGGAGCCTCGTCTGCCCGGCGCACTGTACGACAAAGTCACTTCCGAAATCAGCCAAGAACCAGTAACCCCAATCACCAAGGCTCAACAGTTGAGAGACGTGTTTAAAATAGCGATCAACAATATGCAAAAGGCAACCGAAGACCAGAGCCGCCACTACAATCTTCGACAACGAGATTGGAGGCCGAACATGGGAACCATGGTGTTGGTCCGCACACATCATTTGTCCAAGCCAGCAGAAGGTTTCACCGCAAAATTAGCCCCAAGATACCATGGACCCTACAAGGTTGTAAAATGTATATCACCATCCATCGTTCACCTCCAGGACCCCACCAATAAGCGACGACGAACGGCGGGCATATCCGATGTAAAATCATTTCACGGACAGGATCTTGACGACGATCCCGTAGCTTACAACACAGCAGAGGACACCACACCGGAGGGTAACTTTGTAGATATTTAAGCGTATGTAATTTTATAGATTTTATGTATTTTTGTAAACAGCACTTCAGGGTTCCAGGAAGAGGAAGGGTAGAACATCAAACTTATTTCGATTTATTACCACAGCCATGCCAAGACGGCGTGAATCCAGCCGCCACAGCAGACGGACCGTCACTATGTCCGGCGACCAGTTGGTCATCGCCACACAAACGACGGCCACAGCAACGGCCCAGCCCACCAGGTTGGGGAGGCTTCAGCCCCACTACGCTCAACGAGCTGATGCTCCCGACGCTGGAGAAGGATGACGAGGGGCCAGCACCCATCGAGGAAAAGGGGTACGGACCGGACGGCCGGTTCGCACGATTGGTGGATCGGGAATTAAGCCCCATGCGTCCTAGGGTGCCGGCAGACGCACTGCCTGTGCCGCCGCCACCGGGTCTCATCACGAGACGACCAAACCTTGAACGGGTGCCACAAGGCGAGTTCGGCTACCGGCGATATCCGAATCTAGGCCGCATACTGGATGGCCACCCCGTCAGGTACCACATAATAGGGGACGTGATAGCAATCAACGACAATGAGCGCACCCCAGACACCTACGTGCCGGATCATGGATCATGCTTATTGATAATGGAAGACAAGAAGCCAAGAGAAGTGCAGCCGGATATTCACGGCCAGCACAACTCCAATCTCAGAGGGAAACGCAGAGGCAGCCGCGATCAAAGAGGCGGGAAGAGTCCGACCACCTCGTGCCTCGTGTTTCAGAAGTCTAAGGAGCCAAGGGAAATCCCAGAGACGGCTAAGGCACCGACTCTGAAGAGGGCAGAAAGCACCCTGACGTTGCCTACTGACACACCTAAGAGGGCGTGTACGGTGGCCAAGAGTGCGATAGCTGCCACCGGGCAGCGGAAAAAGGAGTCCACTGCACCTCCTCGCCCGTCATACGTGGCAATGGTGAAAAAGGTGAAGGTGGCCGTGCTGCCTGCAGGTTAGTCTCAGCCACGGAAAGCTCTTGAAAAGACAATCTTGGACGAGATGGGATTCTCTGGATGGGACTCCCCGCTCATCTTCTCGGTCATCTACTTCAGAGTGGGTCAGCTGGTGGTTGACTGCACCGATGAAGGGACAGCCGACTGGCTGATAGGCGTGGTGCCAAGGCTCGTCATGGCCATTTTCTGCCCTAGAAGTGCAGATTGGTCCAATGAGAATATTTTGGCTCTGCTGAGGAGCCCAGACCGAAGCGTGGCGTGTTGTATCACGGAGAAACGAAAGAGGTGGAACACTCCTTGTAATGGGCAAAGCCTTAAGGGAGGAGATCATCGCCCAGGACCATCAGGTCAAGCGGGCTCAAAAAGGCGACAAAGCCAAAAACCAAGCCTGGGGAACAAGGGCCTGCACCTGCCCCCCAGTCGGCCTCTACTAGCGGATCAAGTGATCATCTAATTACTAACTAACTAACTAACTTACTTAATAAATAAAGAAATAAAGAAATAAAGAAATAAAGAAAAAAAGAAATAAAGAAATAAAGATATAAAGAAATAAAGAACTAAAGAAATAAAGAAATAAAGAAATAAAGAAATAAAGAAATAAAGAAATAAAGAAATAAAGAAATAAAGAAATAAAGAAATAAAGAAATAAAGAAATAAAGAAATAAAGAAATAAAGAAATAAAGAAATAAAGAAATAAAGAAATAAAGAACTAAAGAAATAAAGAAATAAAGAAATAAAGAAATAAAGAAATAAAGAAATAAAGAAATAAAGAAATAAAGAAATAAAGAAATAAAGAAATAAAGAAATAAAGAAATAAAGAAATAAAGAAATAAAGAAATAAATAAACCGGATTTTGCGCACTTGGCTGACCGCATACGCAAGTGGGAAGTTTCGTTCGACGGAGAGTCGGATCCCCTCCGATTTATTGAAGACTTGGAGGGGAAGACAGCAGCGTTCCAAATTGATGTCGAGCAGATGTCACAGGTGGTAGCAGGACTTCAAACTGGACGCGCCCAAACTTGGTTCCAGGTCAGCAAACGCCCAGGGATTACCTGGACGCAATTCAAGAAAGAGTTCCTGGATTTCTTTCTACCGCCGAGATATTTCACACGGTTGAAAGATGAATTCCGGACTCGGCTACAGAGACCCCGGGAACCGTTCAAGGATTTCATGATTGAATTTAGGATCATGATACACTGGGCAAACTACGACGCAGCACAGGAACTGGAACGACTTTACGAAAACTTGTTGCCCGCATACCAGTTGCTTACTCGGAGGCATAAGCTTACAACGCTAGGAAAACTAACCCAGCTAGCGGTGAATTACGAGATTGCACGGGGTCGAGACGTCGCACGGCCCTCATAATTGGTTGGGGCCAAGACAGGACGAGCCCCACGGCAATTTCCACCGTCACCGTTGGCAGCGGCATATACCAGTTCACCGGCGGCACTCGAATGAAATGCGAGAGGATGCACTGGAGTCAGCGGAGTACCTGCACTGATGAGAACCGACAACAAGAATCAAAAGGCGATGGAGACCGTTCCCGTAGTGGGCGTACGTCGAGCCTGCGGAAACTGCACTCAAGTTGGCCATTTTTCAAGGGAGTGCCGCAACGCTCGACTCTGGAATTGTTGGGATTGTGGCCGACGTGGACTACGCACTATCGATTGCTGTCGATTGTCAAACTTGGGAAACGAGCCGGACGGGATCACAGTAGAGGACATCCCACTAGTAGCCACTATCGACACAGGGGTGACACGCAGCTTTGTGAGTGCAAAACTCGCAAAACAGCTAGCCACCGTGCACAACAGACGCACCGTTCTCACCCGCATCAGCGTTGCCGATGGATCTCGCTGAGACGTTACAGACGCATTGTTGGTAAACATCCGTCTGAAAAAACATCGCGTGGCCATGCCAGTGTTAATCTTGCCAGTCAACGTGGACGATATCATTCTCGGCACGGATTTTCTCTGTGCAATAGAAGCCACTCTACAATGTGACCAGCTTTAACTCAAGCTAAAACCACCCACGTGCACCAACCAAAAACTCATCAACGATGCCCGGAATCAACCTACAACATTTGTAGCCAGACAAAATACGAGTAACTTTGATGAACTCGGAGCCACGCCCACACAAGTGCCTGGGCCACCAAATCCAGCGCCCCTTACGAAGACTATACGGGAACAAAACTATCCAGAGTTGAGGATGCGGGTGCGCCCCAAACGTCAGAAGCGGAAATAGCAGTAGTACAGCGATTTCTGGAAGAGGTGCTCAAACTCTTAGATGGTTTGTACCAAATTTCGCCAACATTGTCCAGCCTATGTCTACGTTACTGAAAGTGGAGTGGGAAGTAGAACAACAGCAAGCTTTCGAGGAGCTGAAAATCAGTCTCATGGAGGCGCTAGTCCTAGCGTGCCCGGATTTCAATTCAACATTAGGATTTGGCATTGCAGTGGCTGAACACGATTGAGAACCCTACCAGTCGCATCGCACGCTGGGCGTAGGAGCTCCATCAATATTCGTCGTACATTAATGGCGTGAGAACCAGAACATACTCGCGGATGCATTGTCACACCAGCCACTGGAACGCCTACACCAGACGACCCAGAGCCCAACGCAGCGCACATGGATACACAGGATGTTACGACTAGTCGAAATGGAACCCGAGAAATACCTTGACTTTGTCCGCGAGAACGACCAGCTGTACCGACGGAGGAGGAGGACCACATTCTCTGGAAACTGTGCGTCCCGAAGAAACATCGGCAAAGGGTCCTCAACGAGTGTCATGACCAACCAGCGGCCGGACTTCTAGTAATTCGAAAAACTTCAAACCGAGTTGCCCAACGCTATTACTGGCCCTGTTTCTTTCGCGACGTAGCAAGGTATGTGCGGCAGTGTAGTTGCCAAAAACATAAGGTGAGCCAACTCAGAGCCCCCGGCAGGATGCACACAGTACAGGAGTCGTTCGACACACTGTGCGCTGACTTCGTGGGGCCACTGCCACGCTCAAAACGACGCAATACGGTTATCTTGGTGTTATTCGACCAATTCAGCAAATGGGTAAAATTGGTACTCCTCATGACAGCGACCATAATGCATCTGGAGCGATCTTTTCGGGAGCGGATAGTGGCTAGATTTGGCATGCCGCGAACATTTGTCTGCGACAACGGCACCCAATTTACCAGTCGTTCGTTTAAAGGCTTTTGCAACACACCGCCCTTAACAAAATATACCCCTAAACAAAATCCTACGGATCGAGCGAACCGGTCCATAACGACTATGATTTCAAAATACTTGGACGGGACAGCATGTGCGATGAGTTACTCCCCGAACTGAGTTTGGCCATCAACACACAACACTCTTCAGCCCCAGATTTTTGGTGCAAGGTCGGGAGCCTCGTCTGCCCGGCGCACTGTACGACAAAGTCACTTCCGAAATCAGCCAAGAACCAGTAACCCCAATCACCAAGGCTCAACAGTTGAGAGACGTGTTTAAAATAGCGATCAACAATATGCAAAAGGCAACCGAAGACCAGAGCCGCCACTACAATCTTCGACAACGAGATTGGAGGCCGAACATGGGAACCATGGTGTTGGTCCGCACACATCATTTGTCCAAGCCAGCAGAAGGTTTCACCGCAAAATTAGCCCCAAGATACCATGGACCCTACAAGGTTGTAAAATGTATATCACCATCCATCGTTCACCTCCAGGACCCCACCAATAAGCGACGACGAACGGCGGGCATATCCGATGTAAAATCATTTCACGGACAGGATCTTGACGACGATCCCGTAGCTTACAACACAGCAGAGGACACCACACCGGAGGGTAACTTTGTAGATATTTAAGCGTATGTAATTTTATAGATTTTATGTATTTTTGTAAACAGCACTTCAGGGTTCCAGGAAGAGGAAGGGTAGAACATCAAACTTATTTCGATTTATTACCACAGCCATGCCAAGACGGCGTGAATCCAGCCGCCACAGCAGACGGACCGTCACTATGTCCGGCGACCAGTTGGTCATCGCGACACAAACGACGGCCACAGCAACGGCCCAGCCCACCAGGTTGGGGAGGCTTCAGCCCCACTACGCTCAACGAGCTGATGCTCCCGACGCTGGAGAAGGATGACGAGGGGCCAGCACCCATCGAGGAAAAGGGGTACGGACCGGACGGCCGGTTCGCACGATTGGTGGATCGGGAATTAAGCCCCATGCGTCCTAGGGTGCCGGCAGACGCACTGCCTGTGCCGCCGCCACCGGGTCTCATCACGAGACGACCAAACCTTGAACGGGTGCCACAAGGCGAGTTCGGCTACCGGCGATATCCGAATCTAGGCCGCATGCTGGATGGCCACCCCGTCAGGTACCACATAATAGGGGACGTGATAGCAATCAACGACAATGAGCGCACCCCAGACACCTACGTGCCGGATCATGGATCATGCTTATTGATCATGGAAGACAAGAAGCCAAGAGAAGTGCAGCCGGATATTCACGGCCAGCACAACTCCAATCTCAGAGGGAAACGCAGAGGCAGCCGCGATCAAAGAGGCGGGAAGAGTCCGACCACCTCGTGCCTCGTGTTTCAGAAGTCTAAGGAGCCAAGGGAAATCCCAGAGACGGCTAAGGCACCGACTCTGAAGAGGGCAGAAAGCACCCTGACGTTGCCTACTGACACACCTAAGAGGGCGTGTACGGTGGCCAAGAGTGCGAGAGCTGCCACCGGGCAGCGGAAAAAGGAGTCCACTGCACCTCCTCGCCCGTCATACGTGGCAATGGTGAAAAAGGTGAAGGTGGCCGTGCTGCCTGCAGGTTAGTCTCAGCCACGGAAAGCTCTTGAAAAGACAATCTTGGACGAGATGGGATTCTCTGGATGGGACTCCCCGCTCATCTTCTCGGTCATCTACTTCAGAGTGGGTCAGCTGGTGGTTGACTGCACCGATGAAGGGACAGCCGACTGGCTGATAGGCGTGGTGCCAAGGCTCGTCATGGCCATTTTCTGCCCTAGAAGTGCAGATAGGTCCAATGAGAATATTTTGGCTCTGCTGAGGAGCCCAGACCGAAGCGTGGCGTGTTGTATCACGGAGAAACGAAGGAGGTGGAGCACTCCTTGTAATGGGCAAAGCCTTAAGGGAGGAGATCATCGCCCAGGACCATCAGGTCAAGCGGGCTCAAAAAGGCGACAAAGCCAAAAACCAAGCCTGGGGAACAAAGGCCTGCACCTGCCCCCCAGTCGGCCTCTACTAGCGGATCAAGTGATCATCTGGCAGATCCCTCTGAAATATCGGAGGATCTGGCCGAGGATGAGGACCTGGTGGAGATGACGCTGGGCCCCGCCGCGGTGGACAAACTGGAGCTCAAAATTAGCGAGGAGCTGGACGACCACTTTCTCGAGTCGGCTGACGAAGCCGATGTCACCTTGACAATCGATGCGGCAGTATCCCGCCCTCAAACGCCGAGCCTAGAGCCCATCCTCAAAAACATGCATAGCTATTAGGAAGGATATTAATAACACTGGCCTTTCAGAATTCCTAATCAAAGACTGCGTCCCAATCGCAATCCAAGCGATTGGAGCTGCCACTACCATAGTGGTAGCATTGGCGTACTTTGCTGGAGACGTAGCCTGTTCATCCCCAGAAGTCGTGGGCCATGTGATTTGAGGGAGTACTGACGTCAATGCAAGGGGTGAGTGCCTGATTGATTTTATCCTAGAGAATAAATTAGGAGTAGGTTATTTCGGAGCAGAGCTGACATTAATAACTAGAGTAAGGGAAGAGGTATAAGACATCACTCTTATTAGCCGGTCACTAGATTCACATCAAAGGGACTGGCACGTATCTCCAGAAGAGTCTATATCTGATCACAGGACCATACTGTTCAGACTTGAAACAAATCTTAACAGCAGCAGACCTAAGCGTAATCCCAGGAAAACAAACTGGGATAAATTTAACGAAAATCTAAGACTCAATCTGTCCAATGAGACGTCAGTCATACCCAAACATCCATTGAAATTAGAAAGAATTGTAGATAGCCTTAACAGCAACATTATTCATGCCTTCGAAGTAGCTGTCCGTGGGGCCATTGGAACATTCCAACCATATAAGTCACCCGGCCTGAATGGGATATCACCTATCTTCCTGCAGAAAGGGCAGGGCCACATACTGTTAACACTCAGGAAGATAATGAAAGGCACCCTAGCACTTGGTTATATCCCACTTGTAACCAGTATTACGGTCACAACCAAAAGAGGATGTCCCCGAGGGGGTGTACTATCCCCTCTACTTTGGAGCATATTAGTTCACGAAATACTTTAGAAGACTTGCTGAAAGGGGCATACAATTTCAGAGACATTGTAATTATAGCCATAGGCAAATATGAGGACACACTTTGCGATATAGTTCAACTAGAACTTAAAATGACATTTGACTGCTGTAAGAAGGTTGGCCTCAACCGAAATCCCACGAAAGCAGTCATTGTCCCTTTCACTAGAAGATACAAATTACAAAGGATGAGGCAGATAAGGCTCGCAGGAAGCCACATAGACAATAGTAGGGAAGTGAAATACCTAGGAGTCACTTTTGAGCTAGCTGACCTGAGCGTCACATATGCAAAACACTGTAAATAAATGCTCAATAGCACTTTTTGCATGCAGAAGCATAGCCGGAAAATCATGGGGCACATCACCACTAATAATACGGTGGCTTTACTTAATGGTGGTAAGGCCTTTGATCATTTATGGGGCTATTGCCTGGTGTGATAGAGAAACTGCAGAGAATGGCGTGTGTCTGTATGACAGGTGTAATGCGCACCTGTAGGGCAAAACAGAATTAGAAGCATTAATTGAGCTTACTCCACACTGTAGACTTAAAAGCCACCTAAGCAAACTGGGTATAGTCAGTGACGAGACATGTCGATTGTGGGACATCGAGGAGGAAACCTCAACTCACATTCTGGCAGACTGTCCAGCACTTGCCAGAAGAAGAAGTAGAATTCTAGGGAAACACAACCTAAGAACACAGGAGACTAGAAGCCTCAACCCAACGCATATTCTTGACTTTGTTCAGGAAGTTGGATTGATTGCGGAGCTTTAGAACCAGAAGGGGGTACAATAGATCTACTAGGTCGCAGTAAACTGTCAAGACATATAAATAAATAAATATATCGGCAAAGACTTCTGAGCCTCTTAATAAGAATGAAATAGCTCCAAAGAAATTGCTCCACTTATACTAAAAACTGAGTAAATTGTTAAATCTTCCCTAGACATTGCGGTCATAGCAAAGTTGAATTTTCTTTTTACCTGTTATATGAATCACCGTTAATACGGTCTATACACTATTTGTGTATAACAAAGATATATTGGTTTATATCTCAAATAACTCAAAGAAAAGTCTTCTCTTTACAATAACACAAGCAACAACGCCAATAGGATCTATGCACAGAATAAAAAGATATATATTATTTTATATCTCAAATAAGTAAAAAAAAACTGCTCTATATAATGTGTTATAAGCAACATCGTTATTAGAGACTATGTATAGATTGTATTAAAAATACTTAGTACTACTTGCAAGTTTACTATTTGTTTGTGTTTTACGCACTGTTCTGTTTCAAATGAAGTAATGATGATTTAATGATGATTTTCATAATGAAGTAAAAATTTAAAAAAAAAAGGGTGATCGTTTTCGAGATAATCCAAAAATACTGTTTTTTTAATAAATTCCAAAATGACATTAGAAAAATATAAATATCTCTAGATTGGGTTTCTTGATTTTAAATAAATTGACTTTTTATGAAAGGCAAAAAGGAATACTATTGTGGCAATCACGACATCTCGTCATCCATTACTAGTATCGATAACAGGAACCGAGTCCTAAACGATCGATAGAACCGTGAACTGGTTCTGTTCAGTAGAAGCCACGCTAGCGTCACTCGGTGCCAATATTCTATTTAGTTAAAAGATAAGGTTATATGTAAATAAAGAATATACTAAACATATCTTAACATTGGTGACCCCAACATTCGAATAAACTCAATCAATCCTACGTCAGTTGCACAAATTGGCTGACGCAATCACACCGATTTTTTGCACACGCATACAAAAGAACAACACGAAAATGGGTGAAGAAGAGCAACAAACACCTGGCAATAACAACGCCAATATTGGAGGGCAACATCCACCAGGCACTTCTCAAATTTTGCAGACTCAATCTCAAAAGAGTCATCGAATTTTTCGTGTTGGCATCAAATCACCGGCATTCTACAAGGAACAGCCGGGCTTATATTTCATTCAGGTGGAATCGCAGTTCGCAGTGTCAGGCAAAACAACTGACAGCACAAAATATCACCAAGTGATTGCATCGCTGGAAGCACAATACCTTGTGCACATTGCAGACATCATACGAAATCCACCGCAGCTCAACAAGTATGATGTAATCAAAGCAGCTCTCATAAATACACCGATTCCGATCAGCGCAAGCTGAGTAAGCCCATACACAAAATACATCTAGGCGATCTAAAGCCGTCGCAATTGTTGAAGCACATGAAAGATTTAGCAGGTAACAAAATTTCTGACGATGAACTAAAAACTCTGTGGTTGGAACACCTTCCAGATAATGTCCGCACCATTATATCAATCGTAGACGGGGACTTAGCTGAAGTTTCGGAGAAAGCAGACTAAGTCATGGAAGTACAACGCCACGCGGCAATATCCTCAAAAAACGGCAAAACGGCAATACTCTTCATGCTGAAATCAAGGAGCTTCGAGAGCAGGTGCGACAACTAAAATCTGGAGCATCTCATAAGTCTCGCTCACACGGAATTTCCAAGCCACCGGCTCGCTCCTCATTCTACAACTATCACAGCAGATTTGGCGTCAAAGCCAAAAAATGCACGGAGCCATGCGACTTTCAACTCTTCAAGCCGGAAAACTAAGACCCACCTTGGCAGAGACGACAGACCAAGGGGCCTATTCCGAGTCGTCGGTTGTTTGTAACGGACCATACAACAAAAATCAGATACTTAATTAACACAGTCGCTGATTTAACCTCCTAGAAATCTCAACGATCAACTTTACAACTTTGCAAATGGCACCCCAACCAATACGTACAGTCAACTTCGGCTTACGCAGAAAAATTGACTATCAGTTTGTCATCGCTGACGTCACAAAACCAATCATAGGAGCTGATTTTTTACATGAAAATGGTCTACTAGTCGAGGTTCGTAAAAAACTTCTCTTTGACAGCTCTACAAAGCTATCTATTAGAGGCACAACATGTAGTATAAAATGCGAAAAGCTACATGTTGTTTCACCAGTAAGCAACAACCGAGACGAATCACTTCTACGCGAATTCAGCGACTTGACAATGCCATGTAACTATGCAAAACAAAATGTAAAAGCATCAGTGCAGCATTACATATTCACAAAAACCAACCAGTGGACTCAAAAGAGCGTCGATTAAATCCAGAAAAGTTAGCAATTGCCAAAAAGGAGTTCAACTACATGCTAAAGAAAGGAATTTTCAGCCCTAGTAGCAGCCAATGAGCAAGCCTTTTACACATGGCGCCGAAAAACTAAAACGAATGGCGTCCATGCGGCGACTACAGACGACTAAATTACATCACAAAGCCAGACAGATATGTTTTGCCACACATTCACGATTTTTCGTAGAAACTAAATGGCAAATCAATCTTCACAACAATCGACCTGGAGGGCGCATATCATCAAATACCTATTGATCCAGAGCACCGTTGCAAAACGGCCATTGTCACACCATTCGGTCTTTACGAATTCAATGTGATGACATTTGGACTGTGCAATGCCAGCCATACGTTCCAAAGATTCATGGCCCAAATATTTCGCGACATGGACTATGTGACGACATAGACATAGACGCATCTACCAACGACCAGGAGCACTATCAACACGTACAAAATGTCTTTGAAAGACTGCGTCAACACGGGCTGCGCATAAACGCTTCAAAATGAATTTTTGGACAGCACCAAGTAGATTTTCTAGAGTATCATGTCACAAAAATGGCATTACACCAACTAAAGATCGGATTCAGGCGATCGCGGACTTCAAAAAAACAACACTGGCGTACGAGCTTAAAATTTTTTTGGCCATGCTAAATGTCTACAGGCGATGTTTGCCTGATGCAGCATTTAAGCAAGGGCAACTGCAAAAGCTAATCATAGGCAACAAGAAAAAGGACAAAACTCCAATAGTATGGAACACCGAAGCAGAAAAGATGTTCGAACAGTGCAAGACCGACTTAGCGCACGTTACAGCACTAAAGCATCCATCCGCAAACGCTAAACTCGTGCTGCACGTCGACGCAAGCAACATTTGCGTTGGAGCCGCCCTGAAAAAATTGCGAAACGGATCGCTCAAGCTGCTTGGTTTTTATACCAAACGAATATCGGAGTCACAAAAAAGCAGAGCACCTACGACCGTGAGTTATTGGACATTTTTCTGTCGGCTAAATACTTCTCCCACATGATCAAGAGCCGCAGCTGTACAGTGTTCACCGACCGTAAGCCGCTCACCTTCGTTTTTTATCAGAATCCAGAGAATTCAACACCTAAACAAACTCCACAGCTAAGCTTTATCAGCGAATATACGACGGACATCCAGCATATTTTAGGAAAAAACAACATAGTCGCTGATACACTTTCTAGATTGGAAGCCATTTTTAACGACGACCAAATTGATTTTGAAAAGCTTGCTCTCAGCCAAAAAACGGATGAAGAATTGAAGCAGCTCATGGAAAATTCTGCCCTTCAACTTAAGCAAATTCAACTAAAGGAGCAGCTGAGTTATTGTATTGCGACATTTCATCAAACATTGTTCGAGGCCAATGGGTGTTCGGGATATATGAGCCTGATGGAGATAAGCTCTATATGGAACGGCAGTGGCGTAATCTGAAGGACACCATTCCAAAGTATGGTCGGAGCCGCAACCATTTTATGGGGTACTTGGCGCTGTTCTACTTTTGCAGGCAGTTTCCAAACCATTGCGATCGGTACCATCATGTATTTGAGCAAATTGGGAAGGCGTACGACCGACATAACTCTAACTCAAAGAACAACATTGATGATTCTGTGCAGTACAGTGATGTAAGTATAAAAAAATGTCCACTACCTTTTATTTGTGTTTCTATACATAAATTCAACATAAAAATTTATTTTTATTTGCCAGGACGAAGAAGACGAAGGAGACGAAACCGAATACGTCACCAGAAGACGCAGGCAGAAGCGCAAGCAACTTCATCCGCAAGCAGCACCAGTTGCAGAAGCAGCACTTCCAGAGGTCGAAGCAGCAATCGAAGCAGCAGCCGAAGAAGCTGTCGCAGAAGCAGTCGCAACATCAGTACCAGCAGCAGCCGCAGCTGCAGCAGAAGGGTTATCTGCAAGCGCGCCAGAAGCAGCCAAAGATGGAGCAGCAGTATTGTCGGCAAATGATGGAGATGCAGTCAAAGCTACAGTTGCAGTAGCAGTCTTAGCTGCAGAAGGATTAGAAGCAGACGGAGCTGCTTCAGTAGTTTTACCTGGAGAATCGTGCTGAAGCAGCTAAAGCAGCAGTCTTAGCTGCAGAAGAAATGTCTGCATCCGTTTTTTTTTTCACTATTTATATTTACTCAAGTGTCAAGTAAGTATTCGGATGCAACCTCAAATTTTGTTTTTTATTTTGCAACTATTTATGTTCACAGCAACCACTGTGTATTATTAATTTCATGATACGCAGATGAAGATTGAAATGCAATTTATGGAATGAATAGTTAAAATGTAATTGATGAGATTTACAGTTGAAGTGCAATTGATATTTTCTTTGTTTTTTTTTTATATTTATTGCAGAAAGTACCATTCGCCGCACCAAGCTAACTCTCTCTCATCAGCATAAGCCGCAAGCAGCTTCCACCTTTTATTTGCCATTTCTCGTATCGCAACAACATTCGCAACATAACACTGCCAAGCAACAGGGAACGCGGTAGCAGGAGCAGCAGCAGCAACAGCAGGATCAGGAGTGACAACAACAACAACATGCCCATGAATGATGTGGCCACAGCATTAATCTATACGGAGCACGGTACAGCACGGTACAATAAACCACGCAAAGGTACCGCCAACCACGTGCACTACAACTACAACAACACTTCCAAGCACAGCAACAACAACAAACATGACCAACTCATCCAAGCCTGATGTGAACGGTGGTGGAGCCACAGCTGCTGTACAATTGGGCAGCATGCTGTCTCCCTCTAGCCGGAAAGACACATTTCCGTGGCGCCAGAAGTGGTGCTGCTAGTGGAGCTGGTGGTGCAGGTGGTGATGGAAAAGTTGCCACTGGTGCAGGCAACAGCCTAAATGCAGCGGACATGGCATAATATGACATTGTGCCCAAGCAAGCATTACGGGACATTGCTATCTGCAATGCGTGCAGCAACAGCCATACCAAGGCCGGTTTCAACAATCGTATTGCATTGCAGCATCCGAGCATTTGGGATGCCATACCCAACAAGCTGAACAACGCTGAGCTGACGTAGCGCACCAATGCAACAACAACAACAGCAGCAACATCCACAACAAAAGAAACATCAACGGCTTCAGTTGGCGTTGTGAAGCACAGTCAGGATGGTGTGCGTTTGGAGCCAGCAGCAGCAGCGGAACTGTTGGTCTCACCCACAGAGACGATATCGACATGTTTTCAGCAGCTCGCCAACATACTTATCATCGTCGTCGGCGCGTCATAAAATCAGCAGCAAGAGTAGCAGTTCCCCAAAGACACACAGCGGCACAGGTTGTTCGCGTTCCAAGGAGGAGCATCTGGAGCGTAACAAGCTATTGTTAGATACGGCTGTCAACTCAGCTGGTGGCAGCACAGTGTCTGCAACTCGGTGGTCAGCAGTAACAGCAACAGCACATACTTGCCATAACAGCGCCATTTAAAGAAGTTTCGACAATTTCCACAATTTTTATTATTTTATTATTATTATTACTAACTTACTTATCTTTTATGATTTTTTCTTTATTTCATTGTTAAAAGCTTACTCTAGAGTTGCACAAATAAATAATTTTGTTGATGTTTTGGTTATACAAGAACAAATTTAATGTTTTTTATATTTATATAGATATACAAAACATTTTCTTAAATCTCTCTTTTTGTTTTATATATTTCTATGCTGCCAGCAGCTGCTGTTCATTTATCCAGGCTAAAATAAAATAAACATAAATGTATATATATGCATTTGTTTTTGGCAATTTCCGTTTGTAAATATATGTATGTAACATATGTAAATATGTAAATATATTTCTGAATAGAAGTAAAGAAAAGTATAATCAATTTAATTTTAATTTTTCATATAATTTAAAAATATAATATGTTCGCGCGTAAATTGTTTTCTTTACCAACACTACTCAGTAAGCACACACGCTGACCTGCACTACTCTGTTAACGTTTACAGACATTTCGATGTCTTTTCGATACTTCAGCGACGCTTGGGTATCGGTTTAACTTAAAATAGATGTTTAACACATTTTACACATTTTTAAAAAAAAAAAAATATTCTGAGCCTTATTTTGAAATCCTAGAATTATTCCGAATTTTTAGAGCCCAAAACCATATTTTTTGGAGCTTTCTTTCGATTTCACTTGGGGTAGCTGTAACGACAAATTACCAAAAGTTATTCTTAAAGTAAAGGATATATTTTTTTATTAAATATATATATACTTAGCATATCCTAACACTATCAATCAGTAACACATCATTACTAAATCGGACTAATCGTTTAGAAGATGTTTCCGGATATACCAAGGAGTTTGCCTCAAATTGATCAATTTAAATATACAATTCTTTCTAAAGAAACTTTAGCAATAGCAATGATTTGTAATGGTTTAATAAATAATATTTTTTTATTGTAAATAATATTAAATATAAAGTAAGGAATAATCTAAAATTGAGCTAAGCTTGTTCTGCATCTCTTTTTAGGTGAAATGTTAAATCGAGAAAACGTTCACCATTCTCGTCGCTTTCATTGCCAAGGTTATTTGCGAAGAAATCCAAATGCAGTGTGAAAAGTGTGCGTCTCTATGAACACTGTTTTTTTCCACAGTTTTAAAGCTAGTGTAGCATGTGTACATACACTGCTGGCCTTAGGTTAGACGCACGTTTACTTGCATTAAAATTTGTTGAATATTTATTATTTTAATGATGATTGAAACAAAGTTGATATGCCTAAAGATTTGGAATTTAATGATACTTTAAATATATTATTTAAATGATTATACAAATGTAACAAAATTGTGTTTTTCAAACATTTTCTTAAGGCTACTCAAAATAAGGTGCATTTTTCTTGGTCACTAGAATAGACGCACTTAGGCTTTTTAATTTTTTATAAGAAAAGTATATTTTTTTTAAATTAAATTTGTAGTTGGTGTTATTATTTGATTTATTAGAAATAAAAAAAAAACATTTCAGTAATGAGTACTGCCTCCTCTGTTCGTAATAACTTCATATATCCGGTCCTTCATAGAATGATACAGGGAATCTATGTAGCTCAGAGAAATCTCGCTCCAAGCACGTTTTATAGCTGCAGTTAATGTTTCCTTATCTTCGTATTGCTTTCCTCCTTCGTATACCTTCCGTGTTAGCCAGCCCCAAACATTTTCAATTACGTTAAGATCTGGAGAATATGGTGGCCAGGTCATGATATTAACGTTTTGACTCGAAATAAACGACTTTACTACTCGAGCGTTATGAATAGGAGCATTGTCTTGTTGAAAAATCCAAGGAATTGGTCCAAAGAGATCATTTAATTTTGGAAATACGGACTCCAACAATGTTTTGAAGCGATCGCCGTTCATCTTCTGATCAAATCAAATCAAGTCAATTGTTCCATAAAACGTGATGGCACCCCACACCATTACTCCACCTTCTCGGCTGTGGTGGCGACTTAAATATAGCTCATCTTTCCGCAAATCGTGATAATAATATTGAAAGCCATCGGGGCCATCTAAATTAAAACGTTTTTCATCAGTAAAAACAACTGAACGCCAATCATTAAGCCGAGTGTCAGATTGAACAGTCCACGTCATGTATTCTTTCGCTAATCGAAGCCGTTTTTCTTTGCGTATTGCATTCAGAGGGGGTTTTTTCTTGATTTTTAGACGTTTTAGATGTTCTGCATTTCTGATTGTACGCTGAACAGTTGAAAGGCTTGCTTTTACTCCGGCTAATTCCTTAGTCTTAGCTGCGGACTTAGTCGAATTTGATGCAATTCTAACAATTTTGCGTACTGCTCGTTGAGATAGTGCTCTTTTTTTTCCTTTAAAGTTTTTTCCATATGCCTTTGGATCCCTTAAATATCTATCAACAGTTCTGGAGCTGCGATTTATCTGTTTGGCAATGTTTCGATTGGACAGTCCTTGCGAGTGAAAAAAGTCTACTTTTTGACGTTCTAATAAGCTCATAGCACCAGCTTTTCCCATTTTTACTTTAAATGTAGCACTAAAACAATTTATTTGTTTATTATTAATATTTTCTCAATACAAAAAACTGCACTTGTTAACGCAAGACAATCTAAAGTGCGTCTATTTCAATGACCAACCTAAAACCCGGGTGATTGCCATAGAATGTTCTGGAATCTTCGATTGTACAGTTATTTTTTCGCAAATCAACCAGCTGTGAGCACACATTTTTCGAACAAGATTCGAACTCTGATAAGAAAAGCTTTTTGGACAATTAGAATAAGCATGATTATAAATTAAACTAAAATAAATAAATAAATAAATATAGCATTTTATTTAAAACAAAAGTTGGTGAGTCTAACCTAAGACCAGCAGTGTATATGGTTTAAATGGTCGGAAATGCCTCCTGCTGCCTGTTACACACATTTGCAGTACTTTATAACTCACTTTTTCCCATTTTTAATGGGAACAGGGAGTAAAAATTAATCGGAATCCGATGAATCCGAGTCATTTAAAGATTCTTTTAAATTATTAAGCAGTCCTGCAACGGTTTTGTCCAAAAAAATTTCTTTAAAAGTGGCTTTTGTTGTTTTTGAGAGAGTCGTTATAAGTGGATCCGATGAAACAAGTAACCCATTCATAACATCTTCCATTGTATTACTCCTCTTGTCTTTACGGGAATGGTTTAAGCGTATATTCCTGAAATCCTTATTCCTGGCTTCAAGTGCTTCTTCGGACATTATACCAATAGGAAGTGCTACATTGTTGATGATGTCCGCTCCATGTATTAAAACTTTGTGCACAGATGACGGCATATAATACCATGGATATTTGTCGACATACATTTCAGCTGTTTCCATGGCATATGAGTCATTACCCTTAATATAACACTAAACCTATATATTAGAGCTTCGCTAACTTCAGTAATTCCGGCTACCAAATTTGGCTGGCTAAAAACCGTCAGGCAGTATTGGTATTGCCACTACTACCCACTGGAATATCCACCAATAAGCCCATCTGCTTTCTAAAATGCAATTGGATTTCAGATTTTCTAGCTTCTACCTTTGCCTTATCTTCACCTCGAGCTTGCCATTTTTTTTATTGGAAGTCTGTAAGCAATATGTAGAACGCATTCAAAAAATCGTATCCACGCATGTGGAGTTGATAAGCCATATTTTAGGAGATCTGAATCAATTCTGTAACTTTTTACCAAACTAATATTATTCATATTCTTTAGTACGGCTCTACAAATTCCACATATCATAGTAGGTGCTTTTGCAAGGACGCTAAATGTTTTCCCATCCAGCATGGTCATGTGAAATTCGTGCGTAATTGTATATAAGTTGGTAGTTGTTGGTTGAATTTTGTCTAATTGGTTTTTTACATGATGGCTCTCTGATGTAATTAATTCGCTTGTTTCCTAACGGTATGTTTGACTAAGCTTTGCAAAGTTGTTTCAGCTGAATAGTCTAAATATTTCAAATTGCCCGGATAGCACATAACCTTAGCTGAATGCAACCTTTGGTAGCTCGGATATATATCAGCATTCCTCTCCTTAGCACTACATCGCATTAGCTTGTATGTGTGCTTCGTGTAGCAAATCCTTCTTGTGTCGACCCATGTCTGAATTTGACGTAATACTATACAAAAAGAGCGCATCATCATGCCATTTCTGATTTTTTTTTTTCGAAAAGTGATGTGTTGTCATGGCATGCCTTCCATTTTTCTGTAAGCCTGCTCACAAAGTTAGTCAATTTCTTGGTAATTTCCTCGATTTCCTTTATTGATAGGTTGCTGTTTTTTAAAATTGTACCAAATATAAGTTCCTTTACAACTATAACTTTACAACTATATTTTCGCCAAGCCAAGTGGTATACAGTAAGCGCTTTGGGACCGACATATCACCTATAAAGTGTAATAGACTTAACAGATGGTCGTAGATGGCTACCATTTTGAACATGTTAACACCACAAAGACTCACACGATACATAAATGCTAATCATAGCTTGAATAAGATTGAATAACGTAAGTTATTGTCCAGAGATGTTAGTATAAGGCCCAAAACCATACTTGATAAAACAACAAACACTTTTCTTTTTTGCTACACATGAAAAGACAGGTCACAAACATATATTTTTTATTTAATACATACCTTTTCTAAAAGAAAACAAAAGTTATTGGATCTGTCTGTTTTAATTTGTTTTAGTCGAAGATCAATCAACAAACATCAAAAAGTGCAACCTAATATTTGCATGCCACGTGCTAAACATATGTTTCGCTTGAAAGCTCGCAGCTGATCAGGAAAACATTTGAAAGCTCTTATACGAGCTTTTAGAAGCTCAGCCGAGTATTGTCAGTTAAAATCAAATACAAAAATTTTGAATTTAACAATATTAAAAATCGACTTTAGTCCCGCTAGAAAAATCACTTGGCCCACTGTGGAACGCCTAGAAGATTCCGCTTCTATCAACAAGATTCCTACGTGACAATGGATTTCGCTTTGGCAACCTATGCGCAGAGCGCCCAGGTGGGCAGAAAAAAAAAAACCAATTATGGTGTAACTTTCTCTGTCTGCCCTCTTTGTAATAATCCTGGTCACGCCATTTATTATGGGCAAATTCAAGGACATTTCCCCCTCGATTCGTCTTAAAGAGGTGATGAGGCTTGCTCTCTGTACAAATTGTCTGAAGAAAGGACATCGATTGCGTCAATGCGGCCCAAGCAGCTGTCGTACCTGCGGATCTAAACACCACACCCTTCTGCACGGTGTTAACTCTGTTCCAACGCATTCGCAAGAGCCAGCAATACAAATATGCCCATCTTTGTCAACATATAGCACTGAATCTTCTGAAAATCCCTTCGCCTCTTGTGCACTTCTAACCCAGGATCCCAGCAATGATTTTGTGCTACTGGCCACAGCAAAGGTTTTATTAAAAAATCGCTCGGGATTGCTTGTTCCTTGTCGGGTTTCACTCGAGTCTGTCTTCCAGCTGTATCTAATAACTTCCTGCTTTGCAAATCAACTACAGCTCAGATGAATAAAATCTGCTGCAGCAATTCCTGGTATAGGCGATGCTAGCTTCATTACGGAAGGACTCTCAGTTCACATTAGCTTGCAGTCTCACGCTTCGGAGTATTCAACTTCCTTCACATCAGTTGAAGCCTCTAACGCAGAGAAAGACTTCCATAAGGCTCAGCGAGTGGATTTGCTCATTGGCGCCAGTCTATTTTACGAGCTTCTATGCGTAGGACAGGATTACCGCTAATTCAAAAAGCTCGTTTGGGTTGGGTTGTTTCTTGAGGCAGCTCTCGTTTAAATGGATCGTCATTGATGACTTCCTGCGTTGCTGCCCCACATAATGAGGATTATACCCCGGATGAGAGGCTTGATGCTCTTCTTCAGCGTTTTTGGGAGGTTGAGAGCTGAACTGAACCAATTGTTAAGGCTTCCAAAGAGGATTTAGAGTGAGAGGCTCACTTTGCAAAGCCCTTCAGTCGATTTTCTGCTGGCAATTATTCGGTTCGTTTGCAAGTGAAATTTAATTTAGAGTTCTTGGAGAATCTTACCAACAAGCTTTTCGACGATTTTTGTCCTTCTAGAGGATGTTATAAAGGAACACTTACATTTGGGACTTATGTCTGCAGTTCGTGCCGAAGCATTTAAACTCTGCCGCTACTTTCTAAATCATCATTGTGCTATTAAGGAAGACAGCACTACAACAAAGCTTCGTGTCGTATTTGATGGATCCGTTACAACTTCATCTCGATATTCCTTGACTGACGTTTTGGTGGCTAGTCCAGTTATTCAACCCAAGCTGTTTCACACCCTCATTCGACTTCGTTCATACCCCGTTGCAATAACAGGGGACCTTTGCAAAATGTATCGCTGCGTTAGAGTTACGCCGGAGGACAGCTATTTGCAATGCATTCTCTGGAGGAATTCTCGCCAAGACGAATTGCAAGTTTTCAGGCTTGACACAGTGGCTTACGGGACGAAGCCTGCATCGTATTTGTCAGTGAGAGCGATGCATCTGCTGGCGATGGATGAGCAAAAGAGTTTCCCAATCGGGTCAAAAATACTTCTGTGTGACTTCTTGTTGATGACGTCATTTCGGGCGCCAGTTGTAATGAAGACGCTATCAACATCATGCGGCAAACTACTGGAATTTTGACTGAAGGTCAATTCAAGCTAAGCAAATGGTGTTCAAATGTGCCTGTGGTCCTTGAAGTGTTTCTGATGAGGATAAAGAGTCGTTTTTGAAGTTTGATGGTGGTATCGACTTTACTACGACATAATGACTTGCCTCGGATCCCTCATCTAACAATTTCTTATTTTAATTTTTGGCACTTCATTCGGAATCCAAACCTCGCAGACGCTCGGTTCTGTCATTTATAGATCGTTTCACCGACCCCCTTGGTTTGGTGGGACCTGTAATTACAAAGGCCAAAATCTTAATACAGCAACTTTGTAAGGCTGTCTTGGGATGAAAGCCTTCCATCGTCTCTCAACTCAAGATGGCCTGATTTATGCAGCAGTTTCGTGCAGATTCGGTTCCCAATGATAATATAGAAGTTCATGGATTTTGTGACGCCAGTATCGATGCTTATGGAGCCTGCGTCTATATTGTTTTTAAAGGATCACTCTCTTGCAGCTACCTGCTTTGCTCCAAATCTCGAGTGGCCCCTCTGTTGACGATCACAGTGCTTAAACTGGAGTTATGTGGTGCCGAGTAGCTGGCTAGACATATGACTGAAATAGCTCTATTGGATATCTTCAAAAGCAAATATTATTGCTGGTGTGATTCTGCAGTGACTCTTTCATGGATGAGGGACGACCCATCACGGCTTAAAGTAATTGTTGCGAAGAGAGTTGCCATCATTGAGGAGCTGACATAATCAATGGAATGGCGTTATGTTCCCACTGGTTTAAGTCAAGCAGATATTCTTTCCCGGGACTCTCTCCCCGACGAGCTACACGAGACTCCATTATGGGCTCATGGTCCTCCCTTTCTTTGTGGCCCTAAACTATTTTATCTGCGAAACCACAGAAATGAAATTCGGCGAAATGTGCTGCTGGTCAAGTCACCATATTTAGATATCATCTTGGCTTCCAAATTCGCCAATTCCTTTAATTCGCTTCAAATAACATTTGGATTCATTTACAAATTTTTGAAGCAAATTCGGCACTCTGGGCTCACAGTTTCTGACATTCACAATGGTACTCAGCTTTTGCTGCGTCAAGTTCAGCGGGCTCATTTGTACGATGACATCAAATCATTGCAAACAAAGGGAACAGTTCACTCGTCCAGTGCACTGGCTTCGCTTTCACCATTTCCTGACAAATTCGGAATTCTTCGAGATAATGGTCGGTTGAAGAACTCTTCGTTCGACTACCTCCCAAAGGAACGGCTAGATTGATCTCATGCTTCCGAAATCACAGGCGTAGACTTCAGTGGCCCGTTCTTCAACAAGCCAGAATTTCGCAATAAGGTCCCTGTGAAATCTTATATCTGGGTCTTTATATGCTTCGATACCAAGGCTGTTTACTTGGAACTGCGGACCCTCATATGCCACATCACTGCAGTTATTAACTCCAGACCTTTAGTCTCAATTTCAGAGAGCCCTGCCGATCTTGGCATTCTAACTCCAGCTCATTTGTTAAAAGCGACATTCCTGCTTTGTTTGCGGAGCCTGACTTAACTAAACTGAATTACAATCGCTTGGATGGCTGGCAGCGCGTGGCCTATTTGCAGCAAATCTTCTGGTCCAGATGGAAGTAGGAAAATTTAACGTTACTGCAACAGAGATCTAAGTGGCGCACCCCCAAACCTGGTTTGGCGATTGATGACGTGGTTATTGTCAAGAATGAGAATCTACCACCCTTGAAGTGGCTCCTTGCAGGAGTTTCCGAGCTGATCCCTGGAGGAGATGGAGTCAATCGTGTTGCTGTTCTGAAAACTGCGTCTGGAGTGTTCAGGCGAGCTGCCCCTTAAGGATGCTGTTGAAAGACAGGCTTCCAATGGGGTGAGTATGTCGGGTCAAGTAGTCAGCAATAATAGTTAATTAGTTCAAAGCCAGTGTGCAGCTTAAATTAATTTCATTGTTTTTTTTACACTGCCCACTGTTTCTCACACGCATATCTTTATGCTGCAATTGTAATCAGCTACTCTTAACTTCTATTGTCTCTTAATGCAAAGTGGTCAAGCTACCGCTCTCTCTCTCTCTCTATCTGGCTCTCTGTACTGTAATCGCTTGATTCTTGCTCTGTTTTAGCTCTGCGTCTAAGATCAGTCTGATTTAACTACCGGTTCGGTCACTACGTACATGTTGCATTCTAACTGTGCACACAGCAATAATTCGTCTTAATCAACGCGGTTGCTCTATTTTATCAAATTTATCAACAGATAAAAAAAAAACGCTTATTAGCTTATCAACTTTACTTTTTTTCGCCTCAACCAAAGTCACTATGTCTAAGTTCTAGCACTTTTCACCTACTATGTTGACAACATTTCAGTGAAATCGGACCACTATGTCTTATAGCTGCCATAGGAACGATCGGTTGAAAAATAAGTTTTTGTATGAAAAACTTTTGTGTTTTTCAAGATAACTCAACCAAACTCACTAAGTCTATTTTAATCACAATCCATTTATCAACCAGTCTGGCAACTCTTTTACTAGAATTTCCAACTACATTGCTGTTGTATCGATACTTTTCGATGTAGCGTTGCCAGAATTTCACATAATTCTTAAATTGGAAAGACGTGAACATAAGAGCACGAATGCACGATTGACGAAAAGTTTTTCCAAATTAGGTACATTTCGACTTAGGCAAAGACGGGAACATAAGAAAATGGCCCTAATTTTCCGCTCGGCCACTCGTGGCAAGTATTTGGCAATTAAGCCAGAAAATCCCTGCTATATTATAAACATTTAGGGACGTTTTCACATGTTCACGTCTTTGCCCTAATCGAATGGTACCTACATTTCAAAACCTAGGTGTCATTCGTGCATTCGTTTTCTCACGTTCTGTTGCATGTGGGCCTTTGCCTATCGATAGCGGAGCAAAGATATTGGGCTTAGGTGGCAACGCCGCTTGTTAAGAGTTTTGAATTTTGGCTGTCTCTTTTGTGCTTCTCTTTGTCAATATTGAATTCAAAGTACGCTCGCTTATCCGAAAGGGCATAAGCGAGAGTATGATAAAGTGGGATAATTCAAGCTTAGCGGAAAGGCCACGACATTGTCTTCATTTTGGAGGTCAGTTGTAGAAAACGCGTGCAGCGTCGAAGTCATAAGTGAAGGTGCGCAGCAAATCTTAAATGGAGTGCTTTATTTTAAAAGGTACGTTAGTGTTTGCATAGTGTAAAATTGCTTTAATGTGGAGTATAATTACAGCATCACCCGTATGTGTCGCAAGGCCCTCCCGAAGCTCAGCTTTTTATCGTGCACAGGCGCGCCTCGCAAACATAACCTCGCAGTGCTGTAGCAGCCCCTCGGCGAGTGAAGGTTGCACACTAAGTGTGCCTATTGAGGGTGCTCCACTGGGTTACCGTGAAGTGGAACAACACCAGCAGCCCCAGATTACGAGGTAGTTCACCAATCCGCTAATTGGTGATCGTGTGGAGTACGCCCAGCGTTGTTCACGCAGCAGCTTTAGCGAGTTTGCGGAGTTTTTGTGTTGTTGCCGACTGCCATAGCCTGGCATAACCTTCGGGTCTGCCTTGACGCATCGTGCCCACACTGAAGGCTGAAATTAAGCGTTGACGGGGATCATTGTTGTTGACAACGCCGCCATCCAACACCGTCGCGCAGACGCACTGCCGTCTACACATGTATCTGTGTTTTAAATTAAATCCCTCTGTTCATTGTACATTGACACTAAAAGCATCAGCATGTTGTTCAAGGGTTAGTTTGTTATTGTTTCCAAAAATCAGCTGATCGGTTCAGCCTCTTTTGTTTGGCCGCCTCAGCCACGGCAGCACAGTAACCGCTGCCGCTGTTAAGTTAACAGCCGGCTGTTTTGTTTATAGTGAGCCGCTGTTAAGCAAGCTCAATAAAATGTATAATTAATTGTATTTGTTTGTTTATATTTAAAATCAAGATTTATTAACGATTTTTCGCCTTTAAAGTAACTATGAAATAATATGCCGATACTTAGGTGCCATGGATGCTATTTATAGTAGTGTGATTATACTTAATATGCCTTTGCTTATTTAACAGAACATCACGCTCCTTCATCATGGGCCCATGATCAACGTATATAATTTAATAATGTGCGAGTACAATATATATGGAAAAAGTAAGTGTTATTGACATGACTTAATAATATCCGCCCCCTTATTTATCGGCTTAATTTACTTATTTGGCCCTTCTGGCCTAATTTAAATTAAATTCAAACGCTAACGATTTTTTTTGAATATGGCACATTAGTGTGACCATCTTTTTTGTAATTCTGTTTATTTATTTATTAATTTATTTATATGTATATTATTTAATGCCCTTATCTACCTCATTATTATTTACGTGCGCGTTATGTTTGGTTAAAACCCAAACCACCTTTGTTAGTTATATATTTAACATGCCCAAGAACGGCCAATGTTAACCTTCAATAAGGGCATTCCCTAAAATAATTAATTATGTTAGGCTATTATTATTATTGAATTAAATGCACTTTTATAACGTTTAATATGACTGGTTAAGTGTAATTTGTGGAGGAGAGGGGAAATTTAATGTTGTTTGGATAGGTGCCAGTTAAAATCTGGCATTATAGGGTGTTGTTCTAAAATTATGATTTAACAACACAGGCAGGGCGGGTACGCTGTGGCGATAACAGCTGAGCCACCGCTTCAATGCCGAAGTTTTTGATATCGTTTCTGTTGTTGTCTTTCGGTTTGTTTTGTATTTTTTTTGTAGTTTAGTGTTGATTTCGTGTTTTTCGTGATTGTACGTGACGGCGGGCATGGGTAGACCCACCCCTAAAGAGAGAACTGTCTGGCCGGCGCTGCCCCGTAGTAACCCGTTTGTAACAGTTCTCGTCTTATAGCCCTTTTCAAACTTCAAATGAAATGGAATGAGCTGCAAATCGCGTTATTCCATTTCATTTAACATATCCTATACTAGCATTTCCCGGCGTGCGGTGCTACGCCTCGTATAAAATCATATTCGCACAAAAATGTAACTTCCTTCAACCTTAACCAACAGTTTTCTACCCAACAGGGTAAATTTTCCAGTTGCAGTTTTAACCTACTTTTTACCTACTTTCCACCCGGGAATGTAAATGGTACCCAGTTTTTAATGAATTTTCATATAGATCTTTGAAAATGAGTTTGAAGCAAATCGCAAATGAACTCAACTTTCGCCCTATTTACCACCCAGTTTCCACCCGGGAGTGCGAATTTTCCGGAAAATTATTCAGTTTTTAATGAATTTTCATGAAGATCTTTGAAAATGAGTTTGAAGCAAATCGCATAAGAACTCAATTTTGGCCTTTTTACCACCCACTTTCCACCCAGGGGGGTTAATTTCCCGGAAAATTGGTATGCAGTTTTTAATGAATTTTCATATAGATCTTTGAAAATGAGTTTGAAGCAAATCGCATAAGAACTCAACTTTCGCCCATACAACCTTGACTACCCATTTTCCACCCAGGGGGGTGAATTTTCCGGAAAATGGTATGCAGTCATAAATTATTTTTTATATAGATCATTGAAACTAAGTTTGAAGCTGATCGGATGATAAACAAAAAAGTTGCATAAAACGGTTTTCCACGAATTTTCCACATTTCCCGACCGAATTTTCCAAAATCCGCTCTTAGTGCTCACTTTCGGTATATGCCTAAGCTACTGTGAAAATTTCAGCCATCTAGCTCTTATGGTTTGAGCCCTGCGTTGATTGCCAATCGCCAATCGCCAATCACCAATCGCTAGTCACCAATCGCCAGTGAGGACAAACTCTTTACTTCCTGTTCCCATTAAAAATGGGAAAAGGGTGTTATAAAGTACTGCAAATGTGTGTAACAGGCAGAAGGAAGCATTTCCGACTATATAAACTATATATATTCTTGATCAGCATCAACAGCCGTGACGATCTAGCCATGTCCGTCTGTCTGTCTGTCTGTCCGTCTGTCCGTATGAACACACAGATCTCGGAGACTACAAAAGCTAGAGACACCAAACTTGGCATGTAGGTTCCTGTATACCATACGCAGATAAAGTTTATTTCAAATTTCGGATGCACCCCTTCGCACCCCCGCAAATCGCAAAAGACTCCCACAGCCACAATTTCACATGTATGTTTAATCAATGTCTTTCGGATGTGTAAATTTCAACACGATCGGATGAATAGCACCAAAGTTATGGAAGAATCTATTACCCCTGTCTCAGCAGGCAGAAACAACAGTTTGACATGCACTGTGCAAGTTGAGTAAGCTGCATGCTTGTGTTGCCGCTGAACTGCTTGAAATGCAAGTTGGGAGCAGGGAGTCTCGTAGTCGGGCACACTCGACTAGAGTATTCTTACTTGTTTATATCTATAGATGTTAATTACTCAAATTATTACTGGTTCTGTGGACACTATTTCCCTGCTGTTAATGCCAGCAGTTATTTTAAAAAATAATTTTTATTTTTATGATTATAGTCAAAAGCAAAGTGTGGATTATTGGTGTGTTATTCTATTTATTAAAACGTAGATATAAAATATCAATTTTAAAATATATAAAGTAAAATAATTTACGTTTATACATACAGAGGTGGTTCAAAGTATTTACAAAAGTATTTATGTATATACATACAGAGGTGGTCAAAAGTTTTTTTTTGAGCATTCAACTTTGATTGCTTATCACTTCTGCTTTTGTACTCAGATTCCAAAATAACGGTTATTGTCGTGTTTCTACATCTATGCAGAAGCAAATGAAAGAAAAATTAGAAACTATAAGGCCTTGAACTGATTATTATTAGTTGTCAAAAGTAGTTACATTTATTTCGCTTTAAAATTATTTACACACAGTTTCTTTGATTGATTTTTGTGTTAAGTATTCAATTTAAACAAAATATTTTATAAACATATAATAATATAATAATAACTAATATCTAGTGACTCCGCCTTTGGCATCAATGACGGCTTGAAGCCTTGCTGGTATGGAAAGGAATAAATTGCGCGAAAACTCAAGAATTAAATTAATCTCTGTCAACGGTCCTCTGACTCTTAACGAAAGCCCATTCATTTTCAATAATGTTCGGATTTGAGCTTGGTGGGGGCCAGGGAAGTACCGCTTGATTTAGGTCTTTCAAAAACTTGGTTGGTATTCGACCCTTATGGCATGGAGCATTGTCCTGCTGTAGGATCCAGTCCTACACAGAGAATAGTCTGTTTGCTGAGGTGAATGCGTGATCATTTAAGGTATGGAGGTATCCACTTTGATGTAGTGTACCCTATCGGTACTGTTGCCGCGCGAACCGAGGTGGCAACGCGCGACTCAGTTTTGCGCTAAATAAAACCAAACGTTCTCAATTGTTTTTATTTTTTTAATTGAATTTGAACGTTAACAATTAGCGTTGTTTTCAAAACACAGCTGATGTATCAGAGTGACCATGCACGTTTAAGGTACATGGTCACACTGTTTTAGTTATGTTCCACACACTTAAAAATATTAACTCAAAACTCTGAGTACAACATGACTGTTCGCATTGGGTGTGTCTAGATTAATATTAGAATGCATTTTAATATTTTTTTGAATAAAAATGGGAAACAAAAATCGTTGTTAAGAGATGAAGTAGAATTTTTACAACAAGAATACCTGAACCTACACAAAACTTTTACCTGAATTCCGTACCTTATAGAAACTGTGATATTAGCTATGACCTCAATCCTAAATTTCTAAAAAATTCTATCCTTCTTGACACTTTGTCTGCCTATGGTATATTACAACATGTATAACAAGTTTGGTTGCTCTAGCTTCAAAATTGTGGAAAAACCTGCGTTCATACGAACGGACGGACGGACATTTCACAAAACTAATATACTCTTTTTCCTATTTTTTTCCAAAAAAATTAATATTAAACAAGTAAGAATACTCTAGTCGAGTGAGCCCGACTATGAGACTTCCTGCTCCCAACTTGCATTTCAAGCAGTTCAGCGGCAACACAAGAAAGCAGTGTACTAAACTTGGTCAGTGCATGTCAAACTGTTGTTGCTGATTGCTGAGATGGGGGAAATTGATTCTTCCATAACTTTGGTGCTATTTATTCGATCGTAATGAAATTTACGCAACCGATCAACATTGACAAACAATCAAAGCTTTATCTTTGAAATTGTGGCTGTGTGAGTTTGTTGCGATTTGCTGGGTTGCGGGAGGGTACATCCAAAATTTGAAATAAACTTGATCTGCGTATGGTATTCAGGAGCCTACATGCCTAGTTTGGTGTCTCTAGCTCTTATAGTCTCTAAGATCGACGTGTTCATACAGACAGACAGACGGACAGACAGAGAGACAGAAGGACATGGCTAGTTCTTCTAGGCTGTTGATGCTGATCAAGAAAATATATGATTTATATAAGCTGCCTGTTACATACATTTGCAGTACTTTATAACTCCCATTTTTTCCATTTTTAATGGAAACGGGAAGTAATGAGAACATGAAATTTTTGTGTGACACGCCCTGTTTGGGGGCGGCTGTGACCTAATATTAAGAGAGGGTAGAACAATTTATAAAAATGTTTGGATCTTAACAATTTTAGAGTCATTCGTTAAGTGAAATCATCCGCTGATTTCCAAAATGGAGCCAAAATTTGAAAAAGTTTGGCCGTTTTCGAGGTATTCAAAATATATATTTTTTTTTAATTGCTTTGAAAGTGACTTTATAAAAATTCAATATCTCCAGATTGGGTTTCTTGAGTTTTTCGTTGATATGGTTATTTATTATCTGTATGGTTACGCAAAGTATTCGCAGCATTTAACTCCTGGCTTTAAAAAAAAAAACAGTTACATTTATGTCAATGTATCGTTTACATGAACTTCAATAAAATAATTCCTTCCAATATCTTTTAACGCCAAATCGTAGACAGCAATAGCTAACAATAAGGTTCGTTTCAAGGATTTAACCTACTTTAAATTAACTTTATCAGTCCATTTTGTTAAGTGGTTACCTGTTTTTTTTTAAAGTTCAGAAGTCCAGAATATAAAAAAATGGTAGAAACCTTAATTGACAGTTACAAAGAAAAGTGTGTGTCGTGTCTCCAAAGATTCACTTTTTACACTCGCATGTGGATTTCTTCCCAAATAACCTTGGCGATGAAAGCGACTAGCATTGTGAACGTTTTCACCAGCATTTAAAAACCATAGAACGTCTCTATCAAGGATTTTGGAATGTAGCAGCGATGGGTGACTATTGTTGGTTCCTCAAAAAAGTATCTAACATTTTACCCAAGAAGAGATGTAGAACGAGCTAAGCTCAATTTTGGATTATTCCTGACTTAACTTTATATTTTATAATATTTTTCAAATTTCGCCTTCATTTTGGAAATCAGTGCGCGATTTTACTTAAAGAATGACTCTAAAATTGTCAAGATCCGAGCATTTTTAGAAATTGTTCTACCCTCTCGTATGATGAGCTCATAGCCGCCCCTAAACAGGGCATGTCATACTAAAAATTAATGTTCTTATTTTGTACTAAAGAGCTAATAACTTCATTATTGGTTAATCGATTTTCATAAAACATACTTGTTTTGTTGTAAATGAATTGAGATATAGACTCAAAAATAGAAAAAATTTCAAATGTTTTGTTTTAGTAGAAAATCCCGTTTTAAAAAACGTGAAATTTCAATGCAAAATTTTCAGTTTCAGTGTCAATAGCACCTAAGCGAACAAGAATTTAGAAAAGTAAAGTTTTTAAGAATTCGAAATCGGGTTTCGAAGATATTGACAATTCTCTGAGTGTACCTTTTTCAAAAATCGAAAATCTATCTATTTCCATTTAACTCGAAAACGAGCTCGCGAACATATTTTTTATATATTTTTTTCGGATTCAGAGACTGTTTTTACATTCGAAAAATATAGTGGCTGTTCAAGGCACAACTTTTTGTTTCAAAATTTGTTGCATTGTGTTATCCTTAGCTATTAGCACTAGGATGCAACTTCAATAAATAATAAAAAATGAAACTTTGGACATCGATTTTTTGGTCTTTATAGTGTGCTTTTTAAAGGAAAAGCCCGCGAGTGGTACTGGCGATACCAGCAGCAGGTGAATCGCATAGTCTGGAACGACTTCTGTGCTTCGCTTCGTCAGCAGTCTAGTAAGGAGTTGGTTCGAGATCGAAAGCAGAAGCCTGAGGAATCTTTTGTGTTGTTTCATGATGCAGTAGCTTCTTTGATCGATAAATTTGCAATCAAGGTTGATAAAGAAGAGCTGATAGAAATTTTGATAAATAATCTACTTGCAGATACTCGACATACGCTCTTGTATCAGCCGATTAATTTATCAGTAAGAAATTAGGTTTATGAGCTCAGTTGTCGCACTGAAGGCATAACTACATCTGGTCCTTTAGCTCCTCGCCGCCAAGTTTATGGATTAGAAGAGTCCTGTGCTGAGGCTGACATAGAAGATACATTAGAGGCTGATGTAAATATTGCCGCCATTCGCAGTGCGCATCCCAAACTTAAATGTTGGAACTGCGAAGAGCAAGGGCACGTGTGGGAAAATTGCTTTTCTGACAGTCGGATATTTTGCTATGGATGTGGGGCACCCAACATTTATAATTAATTTTAAATCGCCAGAAGGGTGCATCCAGATGCCACCAAAAGTTTAATTATTTATAAATCTGATGTAGTAGCTGCAAATCATTGCCCAGTTTTCATTCCTCCTCAGATTATAGCACAGCAAGTAGAAGATATAAATACCTCTAAGAGCATCTTAAGGTTTTTACCGTATACTGAACGGTTAGCCAAGTATTTACAAGTAAAAAATAGAATTTGGATTGACACAGCTCCTCAAACTTCTCAGCGTACTTTACGCTTAAGGAGTTACTGCGCCGAAATCAAACAGAACAGCAAACATGTTATTTCAACAGTTTTCTGTGATCCGAAAGCTATGCCGAAATGTCATTTTTAGCCTTTAATGAGCTTCGTCTATTGGAGACCGGTGCAAATATAAGTTGTATAGGTTCTTCCCTTGCACAACAAGATCTTACGCGTTGCCTGAATTTTAAGCAATTAAATCGCACGTTAGAACAGCAGACGGGCATAGTGAGAAAGTTATTGGGGCTCTAGAAGTAGAGATGAATTACGAGTCGTCTACTAAACCCGTGAAATAATATACAATTTCAACCGTCGATACATCAGAATCTTATTTTAGGCCATGATTTTTGGAGAGAGTTTACGCTCGCGCCAAATATCATAAATTTGTTAGAAATTAAGCTTGACGCTGAGTCAAATGTATATCAGTTGACCAGTGAGCAAACACAACAGCTTTATGTGGTGAAACAGCTGTTTGCCACTTCTGCTGATGGATTGGGGCGTACATCCTTGATTCAGCACCATATTGAAATAGGCGATGCAAGACTAAAACAGAGATTCTACCCTGTCAGTCCAGCAGTCGAAAAATTACTCTATGCAGAAATTGATCGAGTGTTGCAACTGGAAGTTATTGAAGCGTCTGTCACCGACTTTGACTGTCTTCACATTTATCTGTTTTAGTTCGCCTTGATGAGCAATTTAGAAAAGCAAATTTGAATTTTAATGTTGCTGAAATTCAATTCTGTGTCACAATCATAAACTATCTTGGTTGTGTTATAGGTAGCGTAGGTATCTATATAGAAACTTGAAGCAAGTTCGAGGAGTTTTAGGAGCTTGCGGTGGGTATCGTAGATTTATTTATCACTTTTTTGTTCTAATCTGCTCCATAACAGATGTGTTATCGACCAAGAAAAAGTTTATTTTGGCCCTTGAAGCGCAGACCACGATGAACAAATTGAAAACAGTTTTAACGTCCTCGCTGGTACTGCAAAATGCAGATTTTGAGAAGAAATTCTTCTTGCAATGCGACGCCAATGATTTTTGGAGCTGTTGACACAGTTGTCAGAGGAAGCTAAGTCACGTCAAAAAAGCTAAGTCGTGCGCAGCGTAACTACAGTGTTACAGAACGTGAATGCCTAGCCGTGATATCAGCCATCGAAAAATTCAGGTGTTACTTGGAACTCCAACAATTTGAAGTAGTTACAGATCACTCTAGTCTGCTTTGGCTTATCCGTCAGCAAAACGTATCTAGTAGATTGGCAAGATGGATTTTTAGATTGCAGCAATTTAAATTTTCAGTTTCTCATAGGAAAGGCACAGAACATATTGTTCCATACGCCCTATCTCGCCTACATGAGATAGAAATTGCACAGGTAGATATGGGTCCTGTAATTAAACTTGGGTCTGATGCATTTATGGATGGTAACTATTTGCAGATCAAAGGTAAAGTTACAGACAATTAATCTAAGTTTCCAGACATAAAAATATTATATACGTTTTTGTATATACGTACTGACTAGACATCTGCATGAGTGGCAAAAAAACCGCAATCGAGTATACAACGCTTAAATTGAGTTGAATGAATATGAATGCAAAGCGATATGAGTATGAGTGAGTGAGTAGGGTTCCCGTCAAACTCGACGCACAAAATAAAGAAGATGAGTATGAATGAGTATAAGTGAGAATGAGAGCAACAGTTTCGAATGTATTCGAGTTGCACAGCGGTTGTTGTTGTTCTTTCGTTGTGCAAACAGAAAAGAAATAAACGAAAAAAGAATATCATATATTGCATTTGAATATTTATTTTGCTTATAACTATTTCTTATAAATATATGTATCTACATTTAACTTATGTTTGAATGTAAAAACATTATTTTATTAATGTTTTCTGAATTTGTTGCAATTAAACAGCGTCTTTCCGTTATCAAATTTCTGACGTTTGAAAACGTTCTCTCTGATGCCGCGCTGCTCGCAGGTATACAAAAAATTTTGCAACTTATTTGCGAAAAAAACACACAAAATATGTATATCATCGCTCGAGTGATTCGAATGTTTTCAGCTGCCCAAAATTACTCATTCTGTATTGCGCAGTATTTACTTCTACTCAATTCGCATTGTATGAGTATCGAAATATACTTCTACTCCTACACATTCACTCATGGCGTGCCTCATACTCACTCAACTCAATTCAATTCGAATGCATTCAGTTAAACGTACGTTTTGAGTGAAGCCACGCAGCTTTCTAGTACTGACCATTCGAACGGAGACTTGACATGAGAAAATCTTTCTTGGAAGCTGTGGGTGCCTGATCGACTCAAAGCCGATGTGCTTAAACAAGCCCATGACAGTATCACGTCGTCTCATGCCGGCATGCAAAAAACTATCGAAAACATCCGCAGAAATTTGTTTTGGCCAGGATTAGCCAAAGATGTGCGTGACTACATTCGTAATTGGATACTTGTTAAGAGACCAAGGCTCCAAATTATACCCTTAGGCCACCAATGGGAGCTCACAGCCCATAATGTGGACCGTTTGAACGGCTCTATATTGACTTCCTTGGACCCTACTATAGGAGTAAAGGTGGTCATGTGGGCATGCCAATTGTTTTAGATCACTTTAGAGGATCCTTATCGGATGATTTTTATTTATTTATTGTCAACTTAAAACAGGCGTCACAGTTTATTGCGATTATTAAGAAATTCAAAATTTTAAATATAAGAAATAAAAATTAAATTTATACTTTAAATTAAAATTATAATTAAATTTAAAATTAACTGGGATTAAAATAGTACAAATGTACAATGGTACACATATATGTAGTATCAATGTTGATCAGATAAATAACTCAAAATTTATGGAAGAATCTATTACCCCCGTCTCAGCAGGCAGAAACAACAGTTTGACGGGCACTGGACTTGCTTGTGTTGCCACTGAACTGCTTGAAATGCAAGTTGGAAGCAGAGAGTCTCGTAGTCGGGCACATTCGACTAGAAATTTCTTACATGTTTTTTGGTTAGATATGATCACTCATGGCAGTCATTATAAACTTTTAAAAGAGTTATCTTTATTGGAAGAGCCCACAGTCCCCATCTTACGGCCAGACAATCTTGCATTGTTGAGAAAAGATATTCAGACAAATATCAGAAAAGCGGATGAGCGCAATGTTGTTCAATATAATTTACGCAGTTTTCCTGTTTTTTTTTTCGAGAAGGTCAGGCAGTCATTCGTCGCAATTTTACTCTTAGAAAATTTGCACAAAATTTTAATGCCAAACTTGCTCTTTAGTTTCTTAAACATCGTTTCAAGAAAAATCTTGGAAGTTGTTTTTATATCCTTGAGAATCTGCCACGAAAACAAATCGGTACTTTTCATTTAAAATATACTTAGATCTATTCCCGCTAATATCCGTGTCTAACGGTGGGATATTATCGGGTGATCGCCGTTTGGATATTTTGTTTAAGTAATATTATTCGTTTTTATGGCATACCGTTTGTATCGTTTGCTGCACTTCCAAATGCAACAGTACAAAATTCCAATAAGAAGCGCATCTATCTTCGATCAGAACAAGTACGAATACTCTAGTCAGCGTACTTAACTTGTCCAGTGCATGTCAAACTGTTGTTTCTGCCTGCTGAGACGGGGATAATAGATTCTTCCATAACTTTGGTGTTATTTATCCGATCGTGGTGAAATTAGCACAGCTGATCAACATTGATACAACATATATTTTTACCAAAAATCAAAGCTTTATCTTTAAAATCGTGGATTTGGGGTTTTTTGAGTTGGTGCGGGGGGGTGCATCCGAAATTTGAAATAAACTGATCTGCGTATGGTATTCAGGAACCTGCATGTCAAGTTTGGTGTCTCTAGCTCTTATAGTCTCCGAGATCTGTGTGTTCATACGAACAGACAGACAGATGGACAGACAGACGGACATGGCTTAATCGATACGGCTGTTGATGATGATCAAGAATATATATATATATTATATGGTCGGAAATGCCTCCTTCTGTCTGTTACACACATTTGCAGTACTTTAGAAAATGCTCTTCTTGGAATTGGTCCCTATAAAAGCCATACATGTGGCATCTGTGCCAAGTTTCATCAAGATAGCTCTATAACAAAGTCTTGAAAAACGCTTATAAACAGACAGACAGACGGACATGACTCGGCTGTTGATGCTGATCACAAATATAAAATTTTTTTTTCTGAGACGTCTCCTTTAATGCGTTGCACATTTCGCAACAAAATTATAATACTCTCTGCAAGGGTATAAAAATATTAATAAAACAATATTATTGGCTGCACCACTGCTGCGCCATCGTCACGCCGTCGCCCACACATCCTCGCTTATCCTATATTAATCTTTTGTAATTCCGTAGAAGATTAGGTATGTTCCAATACCCATATTGTGCCAATGTGTTGTTTCTACCTAAGTCCAGCGAGCATAACCGGCAGCGCTGCAGGAGAAACCTTGGACAGCTGCAATTCTCCATTTACTCCAATTGGATAGGAGCAACCCAGCGATCAGCCCCCATTTTGGAATCAAAGCGACGCCTCAGCCTTTGTTGCCCACGCGCTTGCGCAGTTCAGCGCAAAAGCTTTGAAAGCTTTAACAGCTTTCACAAATAGTGCAAAATACTCCCTAAAATTGTGAGAGCTTCCAACAGTGGTGCCCAAAATATGAAAATGAGCTGCTGACACATGTAAAGTAAGGTGGGTCAATTGTTTTCGTCACCAAGCGTCTGTCAAAAAAAGAAAAATTGCAAAAGAACCGTAAATCGCTAAAATTTAATCACTGTGGGTGGCAGCCACGCTAGTGACGAAGTATCACGAAGTGTGCAAAAGGCGACTAGCATTATATGCAGCAAGAATTGAAGGTTTGCTGTGAGTGTCCGATTAGATATAGCTATTAAAATATTACATACACATATTCACATAACGTAAACGCACAACAACAACTTCTATTTATATAAAATAGGTTTGTCCAGGGGGCTGGAAAATTTAGTCGGGAGATGTGAAAAATTCGCGGAGAACCGTAGCATGCATGTTTTTTGTTTATCATCCGATCGGCTTCAAACTTATTTTCAAAGATCTATATAAAAAATAATTTATGACTGCATACCACTTTTCTGGAACATTCACCCCCTGGGTGGCAAATGGGTGGTCAATTTTGTATGGGCCAAAGTTGAGTTCTTATGCGATTTTCTTTAAACACATTTTCATCTATCTATATGATCTATATGAAAAACAAGTAAGAACGTTGCAGTCGTATGCTCCCGACTGCGATATACTCTTTTTTCCGCCTCTTTGCGTTGTCAGAAGTGGTCGTGAATATTGTATTTTTGTTAAAATCTTTCAAGTTTTGCCATTAATTTAAATTTGGTTGGGCCTGTTCTACAAGTTTGGGAGAAACAAACTTGATTGCAAGGGCAGGGGTAGGCGTGGCAAAAATTTGTTATCCAATTTTATTTAAAGTGCAACAGAATTCACCCTTCAAAATTTGGTGATTCTAGCTAAAGGGGTGTTGGAGATACAGACTTTGCTTATTTGTGGAGGCAGAGGTTGGTGTGGCCAAATCAAGGATGTGATAAGTAGCCCTTGTGCTAAAGTTGGTTACTTGACACTATGTCTGCCAATGGTATATACCAACATGTATACAACATGGTTGCTTTAGCTTCAAAGCTGTGGAAAAAACCTGCGCTTATACGGATGGACGGACAGAAGGACATTTCACAAACCCAATATACGCTTTTTCTTTTTTTATCAAAAAAATTAAAAAAAGGGTATAATAATTTAAAACTGCATACCAATTTTCTGGAAAATTCACCCACCTGTGTGAAAACTGAAACTCATTTTCAAAGAACTGTATTAAAATTCATTGAAAACTGTATACCAATTTCGCGGAAAATTGACCCCCTGGGTGGAAAGTGGGTGGTTAATAGGGTGAAAGTTGAGTTTTTGTGTGATTTGCTCCATTCTTTTTGGTGTACATGTTGGTATATACACTGCCCGACAACCGATTAGCACACCCCATTCTCCCCATCTTAGGAGTTTAATATCAGGAAAACGAATATAGCTTTTAAGATGAATCTTTTTCCTATTAATAAAAGAATATAAAATTTCTCACGAAAATAAATAGTAGATAGGATAATAACTTTATTAATAACATTTTTTTTTTTGAGGGTCAATCCAGGACTTAACAATCCTGGCTGTGTGGATAGGTGCGTTATCCTGCTAGAACTTCCATTTCAAGGGTCCAAAAATATCCTTGATTGCAGGGAAAGCCGTATTCAGTACACCTTTGTAGGCAATGGCATTCACACGGCTGGTTAGAAACTGCAGTTTTATAGTGCCCACACCATGACACCACCCGCACGGCTGTGCAATCGATCTAAAGTATGCTCTTCCTTTCTGAGATCATGAAAGTAGTAGGCATAGCCATCAGGACCCTCCAAATTAAATTCACCTGAAAAGACTACACGCTCCCACTCCTTGGTCCAAGTCATATTCGATCGACAGAAATCGAGCCGTTGCATCTTTCGAAGTTGGTTTAGAGGTGGTTTTTTTTTTTAATTTTAGACGCTTTATATGTTTAGCATTCGAAATAACTCTTTTCACAGTCCGAACGCACGCTTTAACACCATTTTTTTCTTTTATTTTGGCGACTGAGTCGTGAGAATTAGATGCGTGCCTGAATATGATTCGCTTGTCAGCTGCTGTTAATACTGATGAGGGCCGACGGTTCATGTTTTTCCCATAGGTATCCTCATTGTTTAGATATGAAGTAATAACTTTACGGCTGCGTTTAATATTTTTCGATATTTGAAGAATAGAGTCGCCGCACTCCCTGTAAGCCTTTATTTTGCCTTTTTCAGACTCATCCAACGGTTTTCCTTTTCCCATTATTACTTTATTTTATTGATAATTGGTCCCAATAAATAAATAATAAATTAAAACACCCAAACAAGACAGCTTACACGCAAAAATTGACACGAAAGTGAAAATGTGCTAATCGGCTGTCTCAAAAAAAAATGCATGCATTTTTCTCGTACTTCAAAGAAAATAGCAAAGCAAAGCAAAATAACGGTACACTTCCAGAGCTCACAATTATTCTTAGAATGAGTGAAAATTATGAAGAACACAAGAGAAAAAAGAATGAGCTTGAAACATATTCAGAATAGGGAGTTATTTGCCTTTAAACTGATAAGTTAGAGAGTGTGCTAATTGGTTGTCGGGCAGTGTACCACAGGCAGACAAAGTGTCAAGATCTTGGAAACTTGAAAGATTTGAGCAAAACAACTGCCACGCCCACTTCTGACTCCGCAAAGAGGCTAAAAAATACTATATGGCAGTCGGGTGCATCCGACTGGAACGTTCTTACTTGCTTTTTGTTACTTTTTTTCATTTTTAAGCATTTTTCATTCACAAATTTATTATTTTAATTTTTATTTTTATTTTTTTGTTAACCAAGCCGCAGTCAATTTTTGCTTAAATTTTTTTTATTTCATCAATTTTGGTTGAAAATTAACACAGCTATAATTCAAAATGTGTCTAAGAAAATCAAATCCATTTTTTTTTAAATTTAATTTTGAATTTTATAACTGCTTTATTTCTGCACTATTTACCAAAAAATGCTGACATCTAGTCGTTCATCAGTTTTAAGAGACTTAATTTAAGCATTTAAGAACGAAAAGATTTCTTTGCTAGTAGACCATAACATAATTGAAATACAATGTGCGATAAGCGTAATCGGTTTTGCTACATCTGTGGTCTATTTGTCGACAATAGACACCAGCTTGACTTACAAAAAAATAAAACTTTAGTAGACTCACTTAATCAATATTTCGGAGGCTCTTATATTGAAAGTGCTTGGTATGAGCCCGAATTCGGTTGTTTAAAGTGTTGTACGATGTTGAAGTTATGGAAATCTGGTAAGGCAAATAGGCGCTTGAGGTTTTCGAGACCAATGATTTGGCATTTCCAAATTGCTCACAAGCCGGACTGTTACTTTTGGCAAACAAAAGTTGCTGGCCATCAATATGCAACTCATAAAAAGATACAATACGCAAACGTGCTTACTGTGTCAAAACCTGTCACATTTCAATCGCAACCTGATCAAGAAAAGCCAGGAATATTTGCGAAATCGAGTTTTAAAAACTTCGGAGGCTTTGATGATAACGCTCCTTTTATTTCAAAAAGTGCACCTTCGACTGAACGTCACTTTATTTCTAACCAGGACTACCACGATATTGTGCAAGATTTGGGTCTCTCATGGAGGCAGACAGATATATTAGCAACCAGATAAAAGCAATGGAATATTGTGGAAAGCGACTTCAACGTTACTTTCAGACGGGATATGAACGTATCATTGAACAGATATAAAGTGTACGATGTCGACAACAATCTTGTGTATTGTGCAGATGTCGATGAGGTGTTTGTTGGTCTAAGCCACATGTACCTCTCAAGTGATTGGCGTTTATTTTTGGTTTATGTAAAAGTAAGTTATTTAAAAAATAAAGTTGAATAATTCAGAATTTGCAAATACAAGTTCTAAGCCTGAAAGCAGTTTTATTGCACAACAACACCAAGGAGCCCAGATGTGGTAGATGCAGTAAGTCGCACTGGACTGGTTCCAGTCAGTGCCAGGCAAATAATTATGACGACCTGGAGTGTGTCAATTGTCATAGGAAACACGAGGCAACCCATAAGGGCTGCAAAATATAAGCCCTACGGCTCAAAAGCCGTAAAACTGGAATCAAAACTGGTCCCATAGCCCGCGAAGGAGTTTTTCAACAACCACGCACCAACAAACAGCAGGTAATTCCAACCGCAATCGTGCGGCAAGGCCTGTCTTATGCCGACGTGTCAAGAACTAGGCAACAGAGCACAGCATTTCAAAGGAATGGCTCACAACAGCAGCGGGGTGTGCCTCTAGTACAAGCTACCAGTCACCTCAGTGTGCTGACCAAGTACATACACGTGTGGGGAATCCAAATCAACTACAGCATCATGAGCAAACGACAATTGACGGCTCACTAGCACAAATCATTATTTCAATGCAGCCGACCATAGCAGGTCTCCAGAAAACCATCGCTGAGCTTCTCCAGGAGATCAAGGAGCTCAGAGGATTTAAGCCGAGGAACCAGCGCAAATAATGGCTTATGTGCTGCGCCTCGGTACCTGGAACGCTCGTAGTATTATCCCAAATACTAATGAGCTCAAAGTGTTTCTAAAAAGGCATGAAATTGACATCATGCTTATCTCAGAGACCTTCTGACACGCTGGCTCCTACTTCAATATGATAGGTTACACCTGCTATCGAGCAGATCACCCTGGAAGCCGCCCAAGAGGAGGAGCATGTGTGCTAGTCAGGCAGGGATTAGTACACTATCACCGTCAACCGATCACAACTAACCACGTACAGTTGGCAACTGTAATGGTATCCACCAATTTGGGCGAAAACGCGGTGGCTGCAGCGTACCTTCCACCAGGCTTGCCTTGGAGTACACCAGAGTTTGGCAGACTACTGGATCAGCTTGGTCAAAAATTTATCGTTGGAGGCGACTTCAACGCAAAGCATCAGCTCTGGGTAGCATGATGGCGAACGCTAGAGGCACTGCGCTTCATGACACAATTACCTGTAGTGCAACTCAAGTGCTAGCCACCGGCCAAAGAAACTGCGGCTCCAGCAGGTGCAACTCCCGGTAACAACGCGCTCAACAGCTTCACCCTCTCTCCGGAAGCTGTCGGTCTTCTAACGCTTAAAAAATGCCTCAGACGGGAGTTCATCAGGACCAATGACCTGGCGATTGACAGGCTGTACCGCAGGATCTCCAACAGGGTGAGAAAAGTACCCGCCATATTAAAAAGAGAAGCCACAGCTACTCCCGATGAAAGCTCGAAGTTTGCACTCTGGAAGCTTACGTGGAGATTCAAGAGGCAAGTTGCACCGAAGTTTCCAGTTCGAAACCCTGATGGTTCTTGGGCAAGATCCCACCAGGACAGAGCCGAAGCGTTTGCGAAATATATTGAGGAAAGATTTCAACCCTTCGAGGCAGCGTCGACAAGAAGAGTGCAGCTAGTGGCTGAATCTCTATGTGCTGATTTTCAACGCTGTTCTTCGATTCGGGCACTTGAAGAAGGCTAACATCATCATGTTACACAAAAGTGGGAAGCCAGCAGATGAACTGGACTCTTATCGCCCGATAACTCTTCTGCCAGCATTTGGAAAAATATTGGAAAGGTGTATTCTTAGAAGAATTCTTGACACCAGGGAGGTCAAAAGGGCAGTCCCGAAATTTCAGTTTGGCTTCAGGCTCAGGCATGGCACGCCCGAGCAACTCCACCGAGTTGTAAACTTTGTTCTGGATGGATTCAATGGAAAGGAGCTTATTTGGATATTCAGCTTAATATTCATTCAAGGCTTTTGACAGAGTGTGGCATGCAGGACTTTTGCATAAGCTTAAAGGATTACTCAACCCACAGCTCTACCTTATCGTCAAAAGTTTCCGTTATGAGCGCTCCTTTAAAGTTGTTGTAATGTATACCCTTAAAAAAGGCACAAATAAGCTAGGCGAGGAATAAGCTATCGACTAAAAACAAGGCGAACATTTACAGGGTTATTCTGGCACCCATCTGGAGATATGGTATCCAGGTTTACGGCATAGCATCAAAGACGAATATGAACACAACTCTAGTGGTATAGTCACAGATATTAAGAAGAATGACTGGTGCAGCATTGTATATATATATGTAATAGAGACATTGAAAATGAGCTCCAGATACCGAAAATCGGAGATGTTATTAACCGTCAAGCTACTGCATACTTGGCCAAGCTCGCAGGCCATCCGAACCAACTGGCGCAAAGGCTCCTGAGAGAGCGCCGGATTAACCGAATGAGGGCCAGAAGGAGACTCTGGAGAGTTCACCCAACTGATTTGCCAAACCAAATTTTACAATAATCTTATTTAAATTATTCCCCCAATTATCTAGGCTGAAACATGTACATATGTATATATTTGGATGAAACTTTTTATTCACTATATAATAAGTTACTCAAAACAAATAAATTAAATAAACAATTAAAAAAAAAAAAAAAAACTTGCACAACAAAAATCAATTGCCTTCAGTCCCCTTATCATATGCTTCAAATATGAAGGAAACTTATATTACCTTGGAGAAGATACTGTGCTTAATAAATTACAAGAAACACCAATGACATATTGTCGCTGATCTTAAAGTACCCACAATTCTTTCTGGAATGCAAGGAGGTTACACCAAATATCCATGTTATATTTGTGAATCGGACAGTCGTTGCAAATACCATTACAAATGCAATAAATGGCCTCCAAGACAAGTTCTTAAAACGGGAGAAAGAAATGTAATTAACATTCCACTGGTGCGGACTGCCAAGATAATTTTGCCGCCATTGCGCCTAAAACTGGGTTATATGAAACAATTTGTAAAGCTACAGGTTAGAGAAAGTGAGGCTTTTTACATTTATACTCTGTTTTCCCTAAATTAAGTGATACCAAAATCAAAGAAGTTACCAGAAAACTAGTATTTATTGACAAACCTAATGCTCACATGTATTTACAGGTATTTTTGATGGACCTCAAATTAGAAAAATTATGTTAGATGATGAGTTTTGTGCTAAACTGAATCGAATAGAAAAAAAGGCATGGCTGTGGTTTATTTCACTATGCAACAATTTTTTGGGAAAAACAAAAGCGTGAAATATGTTGACGTGGCATAGGAGTTCTTGAAATCATATGAAGAAATGGGATGCAGAATGTCTATTAAGGTGCATTTTATGCATGCTCATTTAGATTTTTTTCCTAAAAATCTCGATGAACTGAGTGACGAAAAAGGCGAGCGGGTTCACCAAGAAATATTACAAATAAATAATCGGTTTAATGAAAAAAGTAATATAAAAATGCTTTCAAACTACTAAGGACTGTACCGAAAAGTAACTGCATACTTATGACTTTGCATAACTTTTAGTAAAGACGCTCGATTGACATGCGGTAAGCCCCGCTAAGACGCGTGATCAAACGTGCTTTTTACGCTTTTTCTCTTCCGACATTCTTGTTAAGTTTTTTCCAATGCCTACAATTGAAAAACACGTGCCTACGTGCACAATTGCTGCACCGAAAGTATTTCGTACAGGAAATTTGCTAAGCGGTATAAAATCAGTGCTAACAGTGTTAAAAGTAGCATTATTTTATAAGGTGAGACCTGTTCTATTAAGGATTTGCAAAAAAATGTCAGAAAAAAAGATCGGTAGACACTTGAAAAAAAAAACTGTCTCTTATAGACAAAAATAAATCAATGTCTGTGCGGGATTTGTCAAAAAAAGTTCATACAAGTGTCTCAATGATACAACGAGTAAAAAAAATACATACATAAATTAAAGACCTACAAAAAGAAGCGAATACAAAAAAAAAGTGCATAACAAAAAAAAAAGTGGAGAAAACAAAAGTTCGAAAATAGTACGAACGTTTGCTCGAAGACTCTGTTGAGTGCGTCATAATAAATCATGAGACCTACGTAAAAATGGGTGCCAGGACATTGCCAGGACCCCAATTTTACACAAAACGGATTGGTGAAACAGTTGATCAGTCTGTAACACCGATTGGAGTTGAAAAATTTTGCCAACAAGCTCCCATTTGGCAGCTCTTATGGCTTTAAAACAGCACCATTTTTCACCAAGGGCACTATAAATGCCGACATTTATAAAAATTAGTGTTTAAAATGGGAAAAGGGAGTTATAAAGTACTGCAAATGTGTGTAACAGGCAGAAGGAGGCATTTCCGACTATATAAACTATATATATTCTTGATCAGAATCAACAGTCGAGACGAACTAGCCACGTCCGTCTGTCTGTCCGTATGAACACACAGATCTCGGAGACTATAAGAGCTAGAGACACCAAACTTGGCATGCAGGTTCCTGTATACCATACGCAGATCAAGTTTATTTCAAATTTCGGATGCACTACCCCCGCACCCCCGCAAATCGCAAAAAACTCCCACATCCACAATTTTAAGGATAGAGCTTTGATTTTTGGTACACACATCAATGTTGATCAGCTGTGAAAATTTCAACACGATCGGATAAATAACACCAAACTTATGGAAGAATCTATTACCCCCGTCTCAGCAGACAGAAACAACAGTTTGAAATGCACTGGCCAAGTTAAGTGTCATAGTCACGCACACTCGACTAGAGCATTCTTACTTGTTTTTAAAAGAATCATATCTCAACAATATTTAGGAACTTCACTTTACGCCCGCTCCACGCTAGCATTGCTGGAAGCCCTTAACATCAATTATGTTGCAAAAGACGAGAACCCACCAAACTCTCCAGAACTTCGCCTGATTGAGAGGTATTGGGGTTTTTGTCAAAAGGAACATGAAGAAAAATGGTTAAGAAGCCAGAGACATGAAGGAACTTAAAAAGAATTGGCGTAAGGCAATTTGTGTCGTTAAAAACAAATGTGTGCAAAACTTAATGAAAAACGTGAAACAAAAAATTCAAAAAATAATTGATTTATCTATAATTTAAAAAAAAATTCGACCGAATCTGATGAATATTCGCTGAGTTACATGCAAATTAAAGTTTGCAGTTTCTTTTCGGCACAGTCCTTACTGGTCACTAAAACTGACGAATTGTCCTTGGAAAAGGTCAAGCAAACATTTCTAAATGATGAAAAAGAAAAAATGCGGGTAAGCCTTCTGTTATTTATTTGTACTGGTAGGAATAATTTTTTTTCTAAATAATATTATGTTATAAAAAATACTAGAGATGATTTTCTCAGACACATTTTGAATTATAGCTGCGGTAATTTACAACCAAAATTGTTCAAATAAAAAAATCAAGAATTGACTGCACCTTGGTTAAAAAATAAATGGCCCAGTAGAGAATTCGTGAATGAAAATTGCTTAAGGTTGAAAAAAAGTTAAAAAAAAAAATATAAATTCTAGATTGAGGAGCTAATATCTTGGCCTATACCAACAACGAAGTAAATATATATTTTTAAAAAATATATATATATAATATATATCAAAATTTGTATAATTGGTGTCAGCCCACCAACAGTTGTTGGGGGTTTAATGAAAAAAGTGTCTTAAAATCGATTTTATGCTTTAATTCGCGATTTGGAGGGTGTATTGAGAATTTCGAATATGCAGAAGTACTATGTTTCAGGTGGTCTAGGGAGAACACTAAGTCGTTTCAAAAGTACATTTTCACTTTCGCACTGTGTTATTAGTACTTTATTAATGATTTTGTATGTAAAAAACTTAAATTATATTTAATTCAATTTCTTAAATCATGCATTATTGTAAATCCCATTTGTAAAATTTTTTTTACTTTTTTTTATTTTTTTGAAAAAAAGAGAAACAAGAAAGAAATGTTATCTTCGGCGTGCCGAAAAGATATGCATAAGAGAACTTATTTTTCAACCGATCGTTCCTATGGCAGCTATAAAATATCGTGGTCTGATTTCGCTGAAATTTTTTCAACATTTGTGAAAAGTGCTAAAACTTAGAGATAGTGAGTTTGGTTGAGTTATTTTGAAAAACAAAAAAGTTTTTCATACAAAAACTTATTTTTTAACCGACTGATATGGCAGCTATATGTTACAGTGGTCCGATCTGGCCGATTCTGACAAAATAAACATCTGTGCCAAGTTTCATCATGATAGCTATAAAACTGAGTGACTAGTTCGCATATAAACAGACGGACAGACGGACATGACTCGGCTGTTGATGCTGATCACGAATATATAATTTTTTTTTTTTTGGAGACGTCTCCTTCAATGCGTAACACATTTCGTGACAAAATTATAATACCCTCTGCAAGGGTATAAAAAGAGTATATAAGGTTTGTGAAATGTCAATCTGTCCGTATGAACGCACGTTTTTTCCACAGTTTTGAAGCTGGAGCAACCAAACTTGGTATACATGGTGGTATATATCATAGGCAGACAAAGTGTCAAGATGCAAGGTGCATCCGACTGCGACGTTCTTACTTGCTGAAATTAGTTATTGTGTTTCTATGTTATTTTCGGAGTACAGCTCCTATGTTAGTTTCCGTAGGGTTCTTACAATTAGAGTTGTGTGTTGCAGGTCGAGGCGTGGCAAACGAACCCCCCACCCGAAAGAGCTAGGGAACCAGAGGATTCCGCCCTGTCATGGTAACTATAAAGATCTGCAGTCTGACTTTCAAAAGTATTTTTTTTGGAGAGGTTTGGGTATTACGCCGTTGTTGCTGCTTTTTATCTGTACCATGGGAACAGCTCCACAATAGTACACGCTACAACTGTGGAAAAAATATTATTACTGCGTTCATACGGACGAACAGTTGGACATAGAGACGGACATTTCACAAACCCAATATACTCGTTTTTTTTTTCAAAAACACACAAGCACTTCACTTGTCTATATGTCGATATTACCATTCATTGTTAAGTTGTTTGCAAAACTTGTCATATTTTTAATCATTTTGAATGGTTGAAAAAAATAGAGATCAAAGGGCTTGTCAGTTTTAATAAAGAATCGGCAATGTTAAAATACGTTTAAAAACTTGTGAACGTGCAACTATAGAGTGGTAAAATTGTAATTGACGTCTTAGACATTCTATAATGTACGCGCATTTGTTCAGTCAGATCTCAGGGCATTTTCGAATAAGGTTATTTTAATTAACTTATCAGCGCTAATAAAATTGTTATATATCTAATGGATAAATATATCCAGCTGCTGCCTTGATGTAAATAGATAAATGCAAAGAAACGGCTGTCAGGACAACAAATATATCAAATATTTCTTAATTAAATTAGATTTTTCGGTCTGCGCTGGTTTTGTTTTTTTTTGTTCAGATTGCGAACCTTCTAATGGAACGTTGTTGTTGCCTGTGACTTAATTGGACAATTAGTCTCCCAATAAAGAAACGCCATGGCCGACGTCTCCATTGCATCCTCAACGGCTTTCTATTGTGCGTTTTTCTGTTGGTTGCTATCTCGTAATTGCAGGATAATAGGGCGGACAAACGGGGCATTATGTAATTACATATTGTGTTGTCTACTGAAGGGAATGGTATTTTCAGTAAGTTAAATTTTAGACGACATTTCGATGCACATTTTAATCCACTGATGTCCTCTTTGTACATTTGCGCATTGAAGCATTAGAATAATAACTTAACAAGTAAAAACGCTCTAGTCCAGTGTGCTTGACTTTCAGACATTGGGTACTAAGTTCCGAATTCTCCACCAACACCAAAGTACACATCAAACAGTTAACTACTTTTACATCAAGCATTCAAACGCATGAGGACTATTCCTTATTCTTCTTTCCACATACAATTTGCTCAAGATTTTTACTTCCTTTTCTATACTTATACTCTTTTTTTAATTTTTTAGAAAAAAAAAATAACAGTCAGAGGGTAAAAAAAGGTATATTGCAGTCGGGTGCATCCGACTGCAACGTTCTTACTTGTTTTCAGTTCAGTGAGTAAGAGTTACTAATTTAGATATGTCAACCAAATTAGCTCAGTAATCTGTGCTTGGGCGTTTGAAAACATGTACGAAAAAGCAAATCATAGCAGGTCTCATTCATTAAAAATGTGAGCCTATGAACCTTCAAACAGATTAAATCATTTGAAAACTTGACTCAACATTACTTCTAAACGACCTTCTATACGATTGAACAGAAATAAAGTAAAATTTAAATAAGATTTAATTAATAACATTTAATAAGATTAAAAACATTTAACTAAGTTGAATGTTTAATAAAGACTTAACATTTAACTAAGTTGAATATTAGAAATTCTCATTTCCACACCACCGCAGAGGTAGAGGAGAGCTCGTGATTATCGCATGTTTTTTTTGTGGCATGTTCACTTGCCCGGGATAAAAACGAAATTATTTCTATTTTAAGTTGGACTTTAAAAACATAATTTCGTTGACCATTGCAATTGAGCTTCTCTTCTCCGTAATAAGCAGCCTGGCCTGCGAGAATGCTCTTTCAGATGCTGCACTGCTGGCTGGAACGCATAGGATTTTCGAGCTTACTTTGTTTGTTTTCCACCACTGTAGGACATTGAAGTTGTCGGATAGCTGTACTTTCAGCAAGCGATAAGTCACTAGCTCGGACTCGAGGGTTTCCTCAGTAGAGTCATCACTGAAGTTTTGCAGAAATCCAAAAAATATGTTGTTTTTCTTGGAGCTGTGAACCACTTTCTAGTTGGCTAGTGCACTCATCCCAAAATTCCTTCATTAGCTTCGTACATAACGTCAATACCGCATCTTGTTGTTCATCATTGAAGAGCAGCATTTTGTTTGCTGGTGGGAACAGAAAGATGGCCTGTGTATGGTATTCAATGATATACGGCTGCACCACTGTACCTAAAAACTGTATCAAATGACTTTTTAGCTGACTTGTCAGTCCAGTGAAATCAGTTGCGAAAACTTGTTTTAATTTTCTATGTGCGGGACCACCATGTGAAGTGTTGCGTAGCTCTCGCCTTCCAACTCCTTCGATGAAATTTGCACATATTCTAAGACGTTTGCAACGTGGTCCAACGTGTCTGACTAAAGCTTTTAAGGGATAACTACAATTTCGAATTTTTACTACTTTAGTACATCTGCTCAAAATTTCATTTCGCTCAAAGTTATCCTTTAAAGCTTTTTTAATTACATTGTTCAGCAGGTGGTTAATGCAGTGGATATGAGAGCTTAGGCGAAATGCAGCGATCATATTTGACCCATGATCCGTTACTACACAGGGCTTATAAACATCCATATCGCAATCAAAGTCATGCATGCATTTTGTGACTACTTGCCTATATATGGAGTAATTCTATAAATTCATCAACTACTTAAGTTTAGTTCGTTGAGCGTCAGTTGTTGTCAGTTGTGTACAAACACATGCATATTACTATGTTTACCTTGTATTGCTAAGTTGTAATTACTCTTCAATATATTTTACGCATGGTAAATCGGTAAATGGTACTGACCATCCTTGCGCCAGCCTGCAATTGTTAGCACTGACTACCTTAAGCCGCATATTTGATAGCAATATTTGTAAGCAACACTACACTAGGCAATTTGAGCCATGTAAGTAGACTTATGGGTAATAATGTATATTTGCAGAGCCCATTTTCTACCGTTATTTTATTATTTCATAATATTATACTATTATAAAAGATACACCAGTTGACAACAGACTTAGTTTAAAAGCCTATTGAGTTGAATTGTTTATTCACTTAAAACTTTTAAAATAGAATCAGGTAGAATTTTGAATACACTTCGAAATCATTGGAAACGAGTGCACTAGTGCAAGGCTCTAGTATGAACGCAGGTTTTATGCTCTTTTTTTAATTTTTTTGAAAAAAAAAAGAAAAAAGAGTATATTGGGTTTGGACCGTCTGTCTGTCCGTCTGTATTAACGCAGGTTTTTTTCCACAGTTTTGAAGCTAGAGCAACCAAACTTATTATACATGTTGGTATTCACCATTGTCAGACAAAGTGTCAAGATCTCCCCCCCCCCCCCCCCACCACCACCCCTTCCCTCATAAACCGCAAAAACCTATATCTCCCATAGCTACAGTAACCAAATTTAGCACAAGGGCTACTTATCACATCCTTGATAGTTCTGACTAAAAAAAAATTGGCCCACCCACCCCCGCCCCACAAATGAGCAAAGTCTGTATCTACCCCACCCCTTTAGTTAGAATCACCAAATTTTGCAGGTTGAATTCTGTTGCCCTAATAAATAAATTGGATAAAAATAATTTTGCCACGCCCTTGCAATCGACCAATGTTTGTTTTCCCCAATCCTGTTGAACGGGAAAACCCAAACTTAAATTGATGCCAAAACTTGGAAGATTTGATCAAAAATACACTCGGATTTCCAAAAGGGAAAAAAAGAGTATACTGGGTATGTGAAATGTGTGTCTGTCCGTCCGTATGAACGGAGTTTTTTTCAACAGTTTTGAAGCTACAGTAACCAAACTTTGAATATATATTGAAATATATCATAGGCAGGCAAAGTGTCAAGATCAGCCAGATCGGACCACTATAACATATAGCTGCCATAGGAACGATCGTTTAAAAAATTATTTTTTTTAAATTAAAATCGGACGGCTATATCTTATTGCTGCGGTAGGAATTTTAAGATTTTGTATTAAAATCTATTATGTTTTTTAAAACAACGCAACCAAACTCACTTTACCTAAGTTTAAGGAAAGTTTATAACTGTATAAGCAGTCTTTAAACAAATTGTATTAAATTAAACGTACAGAAACAGAGTATATCGCAGTGGGGACTGCAACTTTTTTACTTGTTTAATATGGGATATTAGGGATACTAAGCATTTGTTTAATAATTATAAGTGCTAAATGTACATAACTTTCACTATGTCCAATGGACGTTGCTCAAACAAATGAAAATTTGGTTTTTAATGAGACTTGCAATCGAAACTATAGAACTATTCAAATAATAGTAACTATAAAGTAATCAAATCAGTTCAAAATTAATTCGATGCTCATCTATATTTTCAATGCAGCACGTATTAGTAATCTGTTTAACTTAAATGTTGGAACAACAAATTGAAATTTGGCAAAAAAAAAAAAACATTTGCTGATGTTTTGGACCGACTGAGCCGACTCGTCGCTCATTCGACACTACCGTCATCTGCAACCAATCCAGTCGATAAGCCTTCCGTAATACTTGGGGATCTCTGTGCATTCATATTATAGTTGTTCAACTTGTATACAAGCAAAGAAAACACCTCCACTGGTAATGTGGTCTGCAGAACACTGAGCAATTTCCCTGGCTTATTGCACACGACAATAGCATTCATTAAATGGTCAGCGCCGCGTTCAAAGTTACCTTCGGTAATGAGAAGCTCTCCTTTGTGAATTTCTTGCATAAAATAGCGCTCAATTGACTTTTGGTCGGTTAGAACTGGTACGCTTCCTGATTCCACTGTTTTTCGATTGCGGCGACGACGTTCATAGAGATTCTTCTTAAAATCCGGATGGCTGCGGCGCTTGCTATCGAAATACACGCAATAACCCACAATTCAATATCTCCAGATTGGGTTTCTTGAGTTTTTCGTTGATATGGTTATTTATTATCTGTATGGTTACGCAAAGTATTCGCAGCATTTAACTCCTGGCTTTAAAAAAAAAACAGTTACATTTATGTCAATGTATCGTTTACATGAACTTCAATAAAATAATTCCTTCCAATATCTTTTAACGCCAAATCGTAGACAGCAATAGCTAACAATAAGGTTCGTTTCAAGGATTTAACCTACTTTAAATTAACTTTATCAGTCCATTTTGTTAAGTGGTTACCTGTTTTTTTTTAAACTTCAGAAGTCCAGAATATAAAAAAATGGTAGAAACCTTAATTGACAGTTACAAAGAAAAGTGTGTGTCGTGTCTCCAAAGATTCACTTTTTACACTCGCATGTGGATTTCTTCCCAAATAACCTTGGCGATGAAAGCGACTAGCATTGTGAACGTTTTCACCAGCATTTAAAAACCATAGAACGTCTCTATCAAGGATTTTGGAATGTAGCAGCGATGGGTGACTATTGTTGGTTCCTCAAAAAAGTATCTAACATTTTACCCAAGAAGAGATGTAGAACGAGCTAAGCTCAATTTTGGATTATTCCTGACTTAACTTTATATTTTATAATATTTTTCAAATTTCGCCTTCATTTTGGAAATCAGTGCGCGATTTTACTTAAAGAATGACTCTAAAATTGTCAAGATCCGAGCATTTTTAGAAATTGTTCTACCCTCTCGTATGATGAGCTCATAGCCGCCCCTAAACAGGGCATGTCATACTAAAAATTAATGTTCTTATTTTGAACTAAAGAGCTAATAACTTCATTATTGGTTAATCGATTTTCATAAAACATACTTGTTTTGTTGTAAATGAATTGAGATATAGACTCAAAAATAGAAAAAATTTCAAATGTTTTGTTTTAGTAGAAAATCCCGTTTTAAAAAACGTGAAATTTCAATGCAAAATTTTCAGTTTCAGTGTCAATAGCACCTAAGCGAACAAGAATTTAGAAAAGTAAAGTTTTTAAGAATTCGAAATCGGGTTTCGAAGATATTGACAATTCTCTGAGTGTACCTTTTTCAAAAATCGAAAATCTATCTATTTCCATTTAACTCGAAAACGAGCTCGCGAACATATTTTTTATATATTTTTTTCGGATTCAGAGACTGTTTTTACATTCGAAAAATATAGTGGCTGTTCAAGGCACAACTTTTTGTTTCAAAATTTGTTGCATTGTGTTATCCTTAGCTATTAGCACTAGGATGCAACTTCAATAAATAATAAAAAATGAAACTTTGGACATCGATTTTTTGGTCTTTATAGTGTGCTTTTTAAAGGAAAAGCCCGCGAGTGGTACTGGCGATACCAGCAGCAGGTGAATCGCATAGTCTGGAACGACTTCTGTGCTTCGCTTCGTCAGCAGTCTAGTAAGGAGTTGGTTCGAGATCGAAAGCAGAAGCCTGAGGAATCTTTTGTGTTGTTTCATGATGCAGTAGCTTCTTTGATCGATAAATTTGCAATCAAGGTTGATAAAGAAGAGCTGATAGAAATTTTGATAAATAATCTACTTGCAGATACTCGACATACGCTCTTGTATCAGCCGATTAATTTATCAGTAAGAAATTAGGTTTATGAGCTCAGTTGTCGCACTGAAGGCATAACTACATCTGGTCCTTTAGCTCCTCGCCGCCAAGTTTATGGATTAGAAGAGTCCTGTGCTGAGGCTGACATAGAAGATACATTAGAGGCTGATGTAAATATTGCCGCCATTCGCAGTGCGCATCCCAAACTTAAATGTTGGAACTGCGAAGAGCAAGGGCACGTGTGGGAAAATTGCTTTTCTGACAGTCGGATATTTTGCTATGGATGTGGGGCACCCAACATTTATAATTAATTTTAAATCGCCAGAAGGGTGCATCCAGATGCCACCAAAAGTTTAATTATTTATAAATCTGATGTAGTAGCTGCAAATCATTGCCCAGTTTTCATTCCTCCTCAGATTATAGCACAGCAAGTAGAAGATATAAATACCTCTAAGAGCATCTTAAGGTTTTTACCGTATACTGAACGGTTAGCCAAGTATTTACAAGTAAAAAATAGAATTTGGATTGACATAGCTCCTCAAACTTCTCAGCGTACTTTACGCTTAAGAAGTTACTGCGCCGAAATCAAACAGAACAGCAAACATGTTATTTCAACAGTTTTCTGTGATCCGAAAGCTATGCCGAAATGTCATTTTTAGCCTTTAATGAGCTTCGTCTATTGGAGACCGGTGCAAATATAAGTTGTATAGGTTCTTCCCTTGCACAACAAGATCTTACGCGTTGCCTGAATTTTAAGCAATTAAATCGCACGTTAGAACAGCAGACGGGCATAGTGAGAAAGTTATTGGGGCTCTAGAAGTAGAGATGAATTACGAGTCGTCCACTAAGCCCGTGAAATAATATACAATTTCAACCGTCGATACATCAGAATCTTATTTTAGGCCATGATTTTTGGAGAGAGTTTACGCTCGCGCCAAATATCATAAATTTGTTAGAAATTAAGCTTGACGCTGAGTCAAATGTATATCAGTTGACCAGTGAGCAAACACAACAGCTTTATGTGGTGAAACAGCTGTTTGCCACTTCTGCTGATGGATTGGGGCGTACATCCTTGATTCAGCACCATATTGAAATAGGCGATGCAAGACTAAACAGAGATTCTACCCTGTCAGTCCAGCAGTCGAAAAATTACTCTATGCAGAAATTGATCGAGTGTTGCAACTGGAAGTTATTGAAGCGTCTGTCACCGACTTTGACTGTCTTCACATTTATCTGTTTTAGTTCGCCTTGATGAGCAATTTAGAAAAGCAAATTTGAATTTTAATGTTGCTGAAATTCAATTCTGTGTCACAATCATAAACTATCTTGGTTGTGTTATAGGTAGCGTAGGTATCTATATAGAAACTTGAAGCAAGTTCGAGGAGTTTTAGGAGCTTGCGGTGGGTATCGTAGATTTATTTATCACTTTTTTGTTCTAATCTGCTCCATAACAGATGTGTTATCGACCAAGAAAAAGTTTATTTTGGCCCTTGAAGCGCAGACCACGATGAACAAATTGAAAACAGTTTTAACGTCCTCGCTGGTACTGCAAAATGCAGATTTTGAGAAGAAATTCTTCTTGCAATGCGACGCCAATGATTTTTGGAGCTGTTGACACAGTTGTCAGAGGAAGCTAAGTCACGTCAAAAAAGCTAAGTCGTGCGCAGCGTAACTACAGTGTTACAGAACGTGAATGCCTAGCCGTGATATCAGCCATCGAAAAATTCAGGTGTTACTTGGAACTCCAACAATTTGAAGTAGTTACAGATCACTCTAGTCTGCTTTGGCTTATCCGTCAGCAAAACGTATCTAGTAGATTGGCACGATGGATTTTTAGATTGCAGCAATTTAAATTTTCAGTTTCTCATAGGAAAGGCACAGAACATATTGTTCCATACGCCCTATCTCGCCTACATGAGATAGAAATTGCACAGGTAGATATGGGTCCTGTAATTAAACTTGGGTCTGATGCATTTATGGATGGTAACTATTTGCAGATCAAAGGTAAAGTTACAGACAATTAATCTAAGTTTCCAGACATAAAAATATTATATACGTTTTTGTATATACGTACTGACTAGACATCTGCATGAGTGGCAAAAAAACCGCAATCGAGTATACAACGCTTAAATTGAGTTGAATGAATATGAATGCAAAGCGATATGAGTATGAGTGAGTGAGTAGGGTTCCCGTCAAACTCGACGCACAAAATAAAGAAGATGAGTATGAATGAGTATAAGTGAGAATGAGAGCAACAGTTTCGAATGTATTCGAGTTGCACAGCGGTTGTTGTTGTTCTTTCGTTGTGCAAACAGAAAAGAAATAAACGAAAAAAGAATATCATATATTGCATTTGAATATTTATTTTGCTTATAACTATTTCTTATAAATATATGTATCTACATTTAACTTATGTTTGAATGTAAAAACATTATTTTATTAATGTTTTCTGAATTTGTTGCAATTAAACAGCGTCTTTCCGTTATCAAATTTCTGACGTTTGAAAACGTTCTCTCTGATGCCGCGCTGCTCGCAGGTATACAAAAAATTTTGCAACTTATTTGCGAAAAAAACACACAAAATATGTATATCATCGCTCGAGTGATTCGAATGTTTTCAGCTGCCCAAAATTACTCATTCTGTATTGCGCAGTATTTACTTCTACTCAATTCGCATTGTATGAGTATCGAAATATACTTCTACTCCTACACATTCACTCATGGCGTGCCTCATACTCACTCAACTCAATTCAATTCGAATGCATTCAGTTAAACGTACGTTTTGAGTGAAGCCACGCAGCTTTCTAGTACTGACCATTCGAACGGAGACTTGACATAAGAAAATCTTTCTTGGAAGCTGTGGGTGCCTGATCGACTCAAAGCCGATGTGCTTAAACAAGCCCATGACAGTATCACGTCGTCTCATGCCGGCATGCAAAAAACTATCGAAAACATCCGCAGAAATTTGTTTTGGCCAGGATTAGCCAAAGATGTGCGTGACTACATTCGTAATTGGATACTTGTTAAGAGACCAAGGCTCCAAATTATACCCTTAGGCCACCAATGGGAGCTCACAGCCCATAATATGGACCGTTTGAACGGCTCTATATTGACTTCCTTGGACCCTACTATAGGAGTAAAGGTGGTCATGTGGGCATGCCAATTGTTTTAGATCACTTTAACAAGTATCATGATTGCAGCCTCTGAAGAAATTTACTCCTGGTGCCGTTGAAAAATGTTTGCTGAAACAAATTTTTCATTGTTTTGGGGTGCCACAAACGATCATAAGTGACAACGGAACACAGTTAAAAAAGAATGAGATCAATGCATTCTTAACAAAACTTGGCATTGAGCATTTGTATACAGCGTTATACGCGCCGCAGAGCAATGCGGCTGAGCGTGTTAATCGCTCACTACTTGCCGCCATTCGCTCTAGCTTAAAATAGGATCAGACCCATTGGGATCAACATCTAAAAGGTATTTTCTGTTCTCTAAGGTCTGCTCTTCACCAATCGTTGGGATGTTCTCCTTATCGTGATATTACTTCCTGTTACCATTAAAAATGAGAAAAATGGGAGTTATAAAGTACTGCAAATGTATGTAACAGGCAAAAAGAGGCATTTCCGACTATATGAATAATATATATTCTTGATCAGAATCAACAGCTGAGTCGATATAGCCATGTCCTACTTTGAACTTTGATTTTTATTTATTTATTGTCAACTTAAAACAGGCGTCACAGTTTATTGCGATTATTAAGAAATTCAAAATTTTAAATATAAGAAATAAAAATTAAATTTATACTTTAAATTAAAATTATAATTAAATTTAAAATTAACTGGGATTAAAATAGTACAAATGTACAATGGTACACATATATGTAGTATCAATGTTGATCAGATAAATAACTCAAAATTTATGGAAGAATCTATTACCCCCGTCTCAGCAGGCAGAAACAACAGTTTGACGGGCACTGGACTTGCTTGTGTTGCCACTGAACTGCTTGAAATGCAAGTTGGAAGCAGAGAGTCTCGTAGTCGGGCACATTCGACTAGAAATTTCTTACATGTTTTTTGGTTAGATATGATCACTCATGGCAGTCATTATAAACTTTTAAAAGAGTTATCTTTATTGGAAGAGCCCACAGTCCCCATCTTACGGCCAGACAATCTTGCATTGTTGAGAAAAGATATTCAGACAAATATCAGAAAAGCGGATGAGCGCAATGTTGTTCAATATAATTTACGCAGTTTTCCTGTTTTTTTTTCGAGAAGGTCAGGCAGTCATTCGTCGCAATTTTACTCTTAGAAAATTTGCACAAAATTTTAATGCCAAACTTGCTCTTTAGTTTCTTAAACATCGTTTCAAGAAAAATCTTGGAAGTTGTTTTTATATCCTTGAGAATCTGCCACGAAAACAAATCGGTACTTTTCATTTAAAATATACTTAGATCTATTCCCGCTAATATCCGTGTCTAACGGTGGGATATTATCGGGTGATCGCCGTTTGGATATTTTGTTTAAGTAATATTATTCGTTTTTATGGCATACCGTTTGTATCGTTTGCTGCACTTCCAAATGCAACAGTACAAAATTCCAATAAGAAGCGCATCTATCTTCGATCAGAACAAGTACGAATACTCTAGTCAGCGTACTTAACTTGTCCAGTGCATGTCAAACTGTTGTTTCTGCCTGCTGAGACGGGGATAATAGATTCTTCCATAACTTTGGTGTTATTTATCCGATCGTGATGAAATTAGCACAGCTGATCAACATTGATACAACATATATTTTTACCAAAAATCAAAGCTTTATCTTTAAAATCGTGGATTTGGGGTTTTTTGAGTTGGTGCGGGGGGGTGCATCCGAAATTTGAAATAAACTGATCTGCGTATGGTATTCAGGAACCTGCATGTCAAGTTTGGTGTCTCTAGCTCTTATAGTCTCCGAGATCTGTGTGTTCATACGAACAGACAGACAGATGGACAGACAGACGGACATGGCTTAATCGATACGGCTGTTGATGATGATCAAGAATATATATATATATTATATGGTCGGAAATGCCTCCTTCTGTCTGTTACACACATTTGCAGTACTTTAGAAAATGCTCTTCTTGGAATTGGTCCCTATAAAAGCCATACATGTGGCATCTGTGCCAAGTTTCATCAAGATAGCTCTATAACAAAGTCTTGAAAAACGCTTATAAACAGACAGACAGACGGACATGACTCGGCTGTTGATGCTGATCACAAATATAAAATTTTTTTTTCTGAGACGTCTCCTTTAATGCGTTGCACATTTCGCAACAAAATTATAATACTCTCTGCAAGGGTATAAAAATATTAATAAAACAATATTATTGGCTGCACCACTGCTGCGCCATCGTCACGCCGTCGCCCACACATCCTCGCTTATCCTATATTAATCTTTTGTAATTCCGTAGAAGATTAGGTGTGTTCCAATACCCATATTGTGCCAATGTGTTGTTTCTACCTAAGTCCAGCGAGCATAACCGGCAGCGCTGCAGGAGAAACCTTGGACAGCTGCAATTCTCCATTTACTCCAATTGGATAGGAGCAACCCAGCGATCAGCCCCCATTTTGGAATCAAAGCGACGCCTCAGCCTTTGTTGCCCACGCGCTTGCGCAGTTCAGCGCAAAAGCTTTGAAAGCTTTAACAGCTTTCACAAATAGTGCAAAATACTCCCTAAAATTGTGAGAGCTTCCAACAGTGGTGCCCAAAATATGAAAATGAGCTGCTGACACATGTAAAGTAAGGTGGGTCAATTGTTTTCGTCACCAAGCGTCTGTCAAAAAAAGAAAAATTGCAAAAGAACCGTAAATCGCTAAAATTTAATCACTGTGGGTGGCAGCCACGCTAGTGACGAAGTATCACGAAGTGTGCAAAAGGCGACTAGCATTATATGCAGCAAGAATTGAAGGTTTGCTGTGAGTGTCCGATTAGATATAGCTATTAAAATATTACATACACATATTCACATAACGTAAACGCACAACAACAACTTCTATTTATATAAAATAGGTTTGTCCAGGGGGCTGGAAAATTTAGTCGGGAGATGTGAAAAATTCGCGGAGAACCGTAGCATGCATGTTTTTTGTTTATCATCCGATCGGCTTCAAACTTATTTTCAAAGATCTGTATAAAAAATAATTTATGACTGCATACCACTTTTCTGGAACATTCACCCCCTGGGTGGCAAATGGGTGGTCAATTTTGTATGGGCCAAAGTTGAGTTCTTATGCGATTTTCTTTAAACACATTTTCATCTATCTATATGATCTATATGAAAAACAAGTAAGAACGTTGCAGTCGTATGCTCCCGACTGCGATATACTCTTTTTTCCGCCTCTTTGCGTTGTCAGAAGTGGTCGTGAATATTGTATTTTTGTTAAAATCTTTCAAGTTTTGCCATTAATTTAAATTTGGTTGGGCCTGTTCTACAAGTTTGGGAGAAACAAACTTGATTGCAAGGGCAGGGGTGGGCGTGGCAAAAATTTGTTATCCAATTTTATTTAAAGTGCAACAGAATTCACCCTTCAAAATTTGGTGATTCTAGCTAAAGGGGTGTTGGAGATACAGACTTTGCTTATTTGTGGAGGCAGAGGTTGGTGTGGCCAAATCAAGGATGTGATAAGTAGCCCTTGTGCTAAAGTTGGTTACTTGACACTATGTCTGCCAATGGTATATACCAACATGTATACAACATGGTTGCTTTAGCTTCAAAGCTGTGGAAAAAACCTGCGCTTATACGGATGGACGGACAGAAGGACATTTCACAAACCCAATATACGCTTTTTCTTTTTTTATCAAAAAAATTAAAAAAAGGGTATAATAATTTAAAACTGCATACCAATTTTCTGGAAAATTCACCCACCTGTGTGAAAACTGAAACTCATTTTCAAAGAACTGTATTAAAATTCATTGAAAACTGTATACCAATTTCGCGGAAAATTGACCCCCTGGGTGGAAAGTGGGTGGTTAATAGGGTGAAAGTTGAGTTTTTGTGTGATTTGCTCCATTCTTTTTGGTGTACATGTTGGTATATACACTGCCCGACAACCGATTAGCACACCCCATTCTCCCCATCTTAGGAGTTTAATATCAGGAAAACGAATATAGCTTTTAAGATGAATCTTTTTCCTATTAATAAAAGAATATAAAATTTCTCACGAAAATAAATAGTAGATAGGATAATAACTTTATTAATAACATTTTTTTTTTTGAGGGTCAATCCAGGACTTAACAATCCTGGCTGTGTGGATAGGTGCGTTATCCTGCTAGAACTTCCATTTCAAGGGTCCAAAAATATCCTTGATTGCAGGGAAAGCCGTATTCAGTACACCTTTGTAGGCAATGGCATTCACACGGCTGGTTAGAAACAGCAGTTTTATAGTGCCCACACCATGACACCACCCGCACGGCTGTGCAATCGATCTAAAGTATGCTCTTCCTTTCTGAGATCATGAAAGTAGTAGGCATAGCCATCAGGACCCTCCAAATTAAATTCACCTGAAAAGACTACACGCTCCCACTCCTTGGTCCAAGTCATATTCGATCGACAGAAATCGAGCCGTTGCATCTTTCGAAGTTGGTTTAGAGGTGGTTTTTTTTTTTAATTTTAGACGCTTTATATGTTTAGCATTCGAAATAACTCTTTTCACAGTCCGAACGCACGCTTTAACACCATTTTTTTCTTTTATTTTGGCGACTGAGTCGTGAGAATTAGATGCGTGCCTGAATATGATTCGCTTGTCAGCTGCTGTTAATACTGATGAGGGCCGACGGTTCATGTTTTTCCCATAGGTATCCTCATTGTTTAGATATGAAGTAATAACTTTACGGCTGCGTTTAATATTTTTCGATATTTGAAGAATAGAGTCGCCGCACTCCCTGTAAGCCTTTATTTTGCCTTTTTCAGACTCATCCAACGGTTTTCCTTTTCCCATTATTACTTTATTTTATTGATAATTGGTCCCAATAAATAAATAATAAATTAAAACACCCAAACAAGACAGCTTACACGCAAAAATTGACACGAAAGTGAAAATGTGCTAATCGGCTGTCTCAAAAAAAAATGCATGCATTTTTCTCGTACTTCAAAGAAAATAGCAAAGCAAAGCAAAATAACGGTACACTTCCAGAGCTCACAATTATTCTTAGAATGAGTGAAAATTATGAAGAACACAAGAGAAAAAAGAATGAGCTTGAAACATATTCAGAATAGGGAGTTATTTGCCTTTAAACTGATAAGTTAGAGAGTGTGCTAATTGGTTGTCGGGCAGTGTACCACAGGCAGACAAAGTGTCAAGATCTTGGAAACTTGAAAGATTTGAGCAAAACAACTGCCACGCCCACTTCTGACTCCGCAAAGAGGCTAAAAAATACTATATGGCAGTCGGGTGCATCCGACTGGAACGTTCTTACTTGCTTTTTGTTACTTTTTTTCATTTTTAAGCATTTTTCATTCACAAATTTATTATTTTAATTTTTATTTTTATTTTTTTGTTAACCAAGCCGCAGTCAATTTTTGCTTAAATTTTTTTTATTTCATCAATTTTGGTTGAAAATTAACACAGCTATAATTCAAAATGTGTCTAAGAAAATCAAATCCATTTTTTTTTAAATTTAATTTTGAATTTTATAACTGCTTTATTTCTGCACTATTTACCAAAAAATGCTGACATCTAGTCGTTCATCAGTTTTAAGAGACTTAATTTAAGCATTTAAGAACGAAAAGATTTCTTTGCTAGTAGACCATAACATAATTGAAATACAATGTGCGATAAGCGTAATCGGTTTTGCTACATCTGTGGTCTATTTGTCGACAATAGACACCAGCTTGACTTACAAAAAAATAAAACTTTAGTAGACTCACTTAATCAATATTTCGGAGGCTCTTATATTGAAAGTGCTTGGTATGAGCCCGAATTCGGTTGTTTAAAGTGTTGTACGATGTTGAAGTTATGGAAATCTGGTAAGGCAAATAGGCGCTTGAGGTTTTCGAGACCAATGATTTGGCATTTCCAAATTGCTCACAAGCCGGACTGTTACTTTTGGCAAACAAAAGTTGCTGGCCATCAATATGCAACTCATAAAAAGATACAATACGCAAACGTGCTTACTGTGTCAAAACCTGTCACATTTCAATCGCAACCTGATCAAGAAAAGCCAGGAATATTTGCGAAATCGAGTTTTAAAAACTTCGGAGGCTTTGATGATAACGCTCCTTTTATTTCAAAAAGTGCACCTTCGACTGAACGTCACTTTATTTCTAACCAGGACTACCACGATATTGTGCAAGATTTGGGTCTCTCATGGAGGCAGACAGATATATTAGCAACCAGATAAAAGCAATGGAATATTGTGGAAAGCGACTTCAACGTTACTTTCAGACGGGATATGAACGTATCACTTGAACAGATATAAAGTGTACGATGTCGACAACAATCTTGTGTATTGTGCAGATGTCGATGAGGTGTTTGTTGGTCTAAGCCACATGTACCTCTCAAGTGATTGGCGTTTATTTTTGGTTTATGTAAAAGTAAGTTATTTAAAAAATAAAGTTGAATAATTCAGAATTTGCAAATACAAGTTCTAAGCCTGAAAGCAGTTTTATTGCACAACAACACCAAGGAGCCCAGATGTGGTAGATGCAGTAAGTCGCACTGGACTGGTTCCAGTCAGTGCCAGGCAAATAATTATGACGACCTGGAGTGTGTCAATTGTCATAGGAAACACGAGGCAACCCATAAGGGCTGCAAAATATAAGCCCTACGGCTCAAAAGCCGTAAAACTGGAATCAAAACTGGTCCCATAGCCCGCGAAGGAGTTTTTCAACAACCACGCACCAACAAACAGCAGGTAATTCCAACCGCAATCGTGCGGCAAGGCCTGTCTTATGCCGACGTGTCAAGAACTAGGCAACAGAGCACAGCATTTCAAAGGAATGGCTCACAACAGCAGCGGGGTGTGCCTCTAGTACAAGCTACCAGTCACCTCAGTGTGCTGACCAAGTACATACACGTGTGGGGAATCCAAATCAACTACAGCATCATGAGCAAACGACAATTGACGGCTCACTAGCACAAATCATTATTTCAATGCAGCCGACCATAGCAGGTCTCCAGAAAACCATCGCTGAGCTTCTCCAGGAGATCAAGGAGCTCAGAGGATTTAAGCCGAGGAACCAGCGCAAATAATGGCTTATGTGCTGCGCCTCGGTACCTGGAACGCTCGTAGTATTATCCCAAATACTAATGAGCTCAAAGTGTTTCTGAGAAGGCATGAAATTGACATCATGCTTATCTCAGAGACCTTCTGACACGCTGGCTCCTACTTCAATATGATAGGTTACACCTGCTATCGAGCAGATCACCCTGGAAGCCGCCCAAGAGGAGGAGCATGTGTGCTAGTCAGGCAGGGATTAGTACACTATCACCGTCAACCGATCACAACTAACCACGTACAGTTGGCAACTGTAATGGTATCCACCAATTTGGGCGAAAACGCGGTGGCTGCAGCGTACCTTCCACCAGGCTTGCCTTGGAGTACACCAGAGTTTGGCAGACTACTGGATCAGCTTGGTCAAAAATTTATCGTTGGAGGCGACTTCAACGCAAAGCATCAGCTCTGGGTAGCATGATGGCGAACGCTAGAGGCACTGCGCTTCATGACACAATTACCTGTAGTGCAACTCAAGTGCTAGCCACCGGCCAAAGAAACTGCGGCTCCAGCAGGTGCAACTCCCGGTAACAACGCGCTCAACAGCTTCACCCTCTCTCCGGAAGCTGTCGGTCTTCTAACGCTTAAAAAATGCCTCAGACGGGAGTTCATCAGGACCAATGACCTGGCGATTGACAGGCTGTACCGCAGGATCTCCAACAGGGTGAGAAAAGTACCCGCCATATTAAAAAGAGAAGCCACAGCTACTCCCGATGAAAGCTCGAAGTTTGCACTCTGGAAGCTTACGTGGAGATTCAAGAGGCAAGTTGCACCGAAGTTTCCAGTTCGAAACCCTGATGGTTCTTGGGCAAGATCCCACCAGGACAGAGCCGAAGCGTTTGCGAAATATATTGAGGAAAGATTTCAACCCTTCGAGGCAGCGTCGACAAGAAGAGTGCAGCTAGTGGCTGAATCTCTATGTGCTGATTTTCAACGCTGTTCTTCGATTCGGGCACTTGAAGAAGGCTAACATCATCATGTTACACAAAAGTGGGAAGCCAGCAGATGAACTGGACTCTTATCGCCCGATAACTCTTCTGCCAGCATTTGGAAAAATATTGGAAAGGTGTATTCTTAGAAGAATTCTTGACACCAGGGAGGTCAAAAGGGCAATCCCGAAATTTCAGTTTGGCTTCAGGCTCAGGCATGGCACGCCCGAGCAACTCCACCGAGTTGTAAACTTTGTTCTGGATGGATTCAATGGAAAGGAGCTTATTTGGATATTCAGCTTAATATTCATTCAAGGCTTTTGACAGAGTGTGGCATGCAGGACTTTTGCATAAGCTTAAAGGATTACTCAACCCACAGCTCTACCTTATCGTCAAAAGTTTCCGTTATGAGCGCTCCTTTAAAGTTGTTGTAATGTATACCCTTAGAAAAGGCACAAATAAGCTAGGCGAGGAATAAGCTATCGACTAAAAACAAGGCGAACATTTACAGGGTTATTCTGGCACCCATCTGGAGATATGGTATCCAGGTTTACGGCATAGCATCAAAGACGAATATGAACACAACTCTAGTGGTATAGTCACAGATCTTAAGAAGAATGACTGGTGCAGCATTGTATATATATATGTAATAGAGACATTGAAAATGAGCTCCAGATACCGAAAATCGGAGATGTTATTAACCGTCAAGCTACTGCATACTGCAGGCCATCCGAACCAACTGGCGCAAAGGCTCCTGAGAGAGCGCCGGATTAACCGAATGAGGGCCAGAAGGAGACTCTGGAGAGTTCACCCAACTGATTTGCCAAACCAAATTTTACAATAATCTTATTTAAATTATTCAACCAATTATCTAGGCTGAAACATGTGGATGAAACTTTTTATTCACTATATAATAAGTTACTCAAAACAAATAAATTAAATAAACACTTAAAAAAAAAAAAAAAAACTTGCACAACAAAAATCAATTGCCTTCAGTCCGCTTATCATATGCTTCAAATATGAAGGAAACTTATATTACCTTGGAGAAGATACTGTGCTTAATAAATTACAAGAAACACCAATGACATATTGTCGCTGATCTTAAAGTACCCACAATTCTTTCTGGAATGCAAGGAGGTTACACCAAATATCCATGTTATATTTGTGAATCGGACAGTCGTTGCAAATACCATTACAAATGCAATAAATGGCCTCCAAGACAAGTTCTTAAAACGGGAGAAAGAAATGTAATTAACATTCCACTGGTGCGGACTGCCAAGATAATTTTGCCGCCATTGCGCCTAAAACTGGGTTATATGAAACAATTTGTAAAGCTACAGGTTAGAGAAAGTGAGGCTTTTTACATTTATACTCTGTTTTCCCTAAATTAAGTGATACCAAAATCAAAGAAGTTACCAGAAAACTAGTATTTATTGACAAACCTAATGCTCACATGTATTTACAGGTATTTTTGATGGACCTCAAATTAGAAAAATTATGTTAGATGATGAGTTTTGTGCTAAACTGAATCGAATAGAAAAAAAGGCATGGCTGTGGTTTATTTCACTATGCAACAATTTTTTGGGAAAAACAAAAGCGTGAAATATGTTGACGTGGCATAGGAGTTCTTGAAATCATATGAAGAAATGGGATGCAGAATGTCTATTAAGGTGCATTTTATGCATGCTCATTTAGATTTTTTTCCTAAAAATCTCGATGAATTGAGTGACGAAAAAGGCGAGCGGGTTCACCAAGAAATATTACAAATAAATAATCGATTTAATGAAAAAAGTAATATAAAAATGCTTTCAAACTACTAAGGACTGTACCGAAAAGTAACTGCATACTTATGACTTTGCATAACTTTTAGTAAAGACGCTCGATTGACATGCGGTAAGCCCCGCTAAGACGCGTGATCAAACGTGCTTTTTACGCTTTTTCTCTTCCGACATTCTTGTTAAGTTTTTTCCAATGCCTACAATTGAAAAACACGTGCCTACGTGCACAATTGCTGCACCGAAAGTATTTCGTACAGGAAATTTGCTAAGCGGTATAAAATCAGTGCTAACAGTGTTAAAAGTAGCATTATTTTATAAGGTGAGACCTGTTCTATTAAGGATTTGCAAAAAAATGTCAGAAAAAAAGATCGGTAGACACTTGAAAAAAAAAACTGTCTCTTATAGACAAAAATAAATCAATGTCTGTGCGGGATTTGTCAAAAAAAGTTCATACAAGTGTCTCAATGATACAACGAGTAAAAAAAATACATACATAAATTAAAGACCTACAAAAAGAAGCGAATACAAAAAAAAAGTGCATAACAAAAAAAAAAGTGGAGAAAACAAAAGTTCGAAAATAGTACGAACGTTTGCTCGAAGACTCTGTTGAGTGCGTCATAATAAATCATGAGACCTACGTAAAAATGGGTGCCAGGACATTGCCAGGACCCCAATTTTACACAAAACGGATTGGTGAAACAGTTGATCAGTCTGTAACACCGATTGGAGTTGAAAAATTTTGCCAACAAGCTCCCATTTGGCAGCTCTTATGGCTTTAAAACAGCACCATTTTTCACCAAGGGCACTATAAATGCCGACATTTATAAAAATTAGTGTTTAAAATGGGAAAAGGGAGTTATAAAGTACTGCAAATGTGTGTAACAGGCAGAAGGAGGCATTTCCGACTATATAAACTATATATATTCTTGATCAGAATCAACAGTCGAGACGAACTAGCCACGTCCGTCTGTCTGTCCGTATGAACACACAGATCTCGGAGACTATAAGAGCTAGAGACACCAAACTTGGCATGCAGGTTCCTGTATACCATACGCAGATCAAGTTTATTTCAAATTTCGGATGCACTACCCCCGCACCCCCGCAAATCGCAAAAAACTCCCACATCCACAATTTTAAGGATAGAGCTTTGATTTTTGGTACACACATCAATGTTGATCAGCTGTGAAAATTTCAACACGATCGGATAAATAACACCAAACTTATGGAAGAATCTATTACCCCCGTCTCAGCAGACAGAAACAACAGTTTGAAATGCACTGGCCAAGTTAAGTGTCATAGTCACGCACACTCGACTAGAGCATTCTTACTTGTTTTTAAAAGAATCATATCTCAACAATATTTAGGAACTTCACTTTACGCCCGCTCCACGCTAGCATTGCTGGAAGCCCTTAACATCAATTATGTTGCAAAAGACGAGAACCCACCAAACTCTCCAGAACTTCGCCTGATTGAGAGGTATTGGGGTTTTTGTCAAAAGGAACATGAAGAAAAATGGTTAAGAAGCCAGAGACATGAAGGAACTTAAAAAGAATTGGCGTAAGGCAATTTGTGTCGTTAAAAACAAGTGTGTGCAAAACTTAATGAAAAACGTGAAACAAAAAATTCAAAAAATAATTGATTTATCTATAATTTAAAAAAAAAATTCGACCGAATCTGATGAATATTCGCTGAGTTACATGCAAATTAAAGTTTGCAGTTTCTTTTCGGCACAGTCCTTACTGGTCAAACTGACGAATTGTCCTTGGAAAAGGTCAAGCAAACATTTCTAAATGATGAAAAAGAAAAAATGCGGGTAAGCCTTCTGTTATTTATTTATACTGGTAGGAATAATTTTTTTTCTAAATAATATTATGTTATAAAAAATACTAGAGATGATTTTCTCAGACACATTTTGAATTATAGCTGCGGTAATTTACAACCAAAATTGTTCAAATAAAAAAATCAAGAATTGACTGCACCTTGGTTAAAAAATAAATGGCCCAGTAGAGAATTCGTGAATGAAAATTGCTTAAGGTTGAAAAAAAGTAAAAAAAAAAATATAAATTCTAGATTGAGGAGCTAATATCTTGGCCTATACCAACAACGAAGTAAATATATATTTTTAAAAAATATATATATATAATATATATCAAAATTTGTATAATTGGTGTCAGCCCACCAACAGTTGTTGGGGGTTTAATGAAAAAAGTGTCTTAAAATCGATTTTATGCTTTAATTCGCGATTTGGAGGGTGTATTGAGAATTTCGAATATGCAGAAGTACTATGTTTCAGGTGGTCTAGGGAGAACACTAAGTCGTTTCAAAAGTACATTTTCACTTTCGCACTGTGTTATTAGTACTTTATTAATGATTTTGTATGTAAAAAACTTAAATTATATTTAATTCAATTTCTTAAATCATGCATTATTGTAAATCCCATTTGTAAAATTTTTTTTACTTTTTTTTATTTTTTTGAAAAAAAGAGAAACAAGAAAGAAATGTTAATCTGGCCGATTCTGACAAAATAAACATCTGTGCCAAGTTTCATCATGATAGCTATAAAACTGAGTGACTAGTTCGCATATAAACAGACGGACAGACGGACATGACTCGGCTGTTGATGCTGATCACGAATATATAATTTTTTTTTTTTTGGAGACGTCTCCTTCAATGCGTAACACATTTCGTGACAAAATTATAATACCCTCTGCAAGGGTATAAAAAGAGTATATAAGGTTTGTGAAATGTCAATCTGTCCGTATGAACGCACGTTTTTTCCACAGTTTTGAAGCTGGAGCAACCAAACTTGGTATACATGGTGGTATATATCATAGGCAGACAAAGTGTCAAGATGCAAGGTGCATCCGACTGCGACGTTCTTACTTGCTGAAATTAGTTATTGTGTTTCTATGTTATTTTCGGAGTACAGCTATGTTAGTTTCCGTAGGGTTCTTACAATTAGAGTTGTGTGTTGCAGGTCGAGGCGTGGCAAACGAACCCCCCACCCGAAAGAGCTAGGGAACCAGAGGATTCCGCCCTGTCATGGTAACTATAAAGATCTGCAGTCTGACTTTCAAAAGTATTTTTTTTGGAGAGGTTTGGGTATTACGCCGTTGTTGCTGCTTTTTATCTGTACCATGGGAACAGCTCCACAATAGTACACGCTACAACTGTGGAAAAAATATTATTACTGCGTTCATACGGACGAACAGTTGGACATAGAGACGGACATTTCACAAACCCAATATACTCGTTTTTTTTTTCAAAAACACACAAGCACTTCACTTGTCTATATGTCGATATTACCATTCATTGTTAAGTTGTTTGCAAAACTTGTCATATTTTTAATCATTTTGAATGGTTGAAAAAAATAGAGATCAAAGGGCTTGTCAGTTTTAATAAAGAATCGGCAATGTTAAAATACGTTTAAAAACTTGTGAACGTGCAACTATAGAGTGGTAAAATTGTAATTGACGTCTTAGACATTCTATAATGTACGCGCATTTGTTCAGTCAGATCTCAGGGCATTTTCGAATAAGGTTATTTTAATTAACTTATCAGCGCTAATAAAATTGTTATATATCTAATGGATAAATATATCCAGCTGCTGCCTTGATGTAAATAGATAAATGCAAAGAAACGGCTGTCAGGACAACAAATATATCAAATATTTCTTAATTAAATTAGATTTTTCGGTCTGCGCTGGTTTTGTTTTTTTTTGTTCAGATTGCGAACCTTCTAATGAAACGTTGTTGTTGCCTGTGACTTAATTGGACAATTAGTCTCCCAATAAAGAAACGCCATGGCCGACGTCTCCATTGCATCCTCAACGGCTTTCTATTGTGCGTTTTTCTGTTGGTTGCTATCTCGTAATTGCAGGATAATAGGGCGGACAAACGGGGCATTATGTAATTACATATTGTGTTGTCTACTGAAGGGAATGGTATTTTCAGTAAGTTAAATTTTAGACGACATTTCGATGCACATTTTAATCCACTGATGTCCTCTTTGTACATTTGCGCATTGAAGCATTAGAATAATAACTTAACAAGTAAAAACGCTCTAGTCCAGTGTGCTTGACTTTCAGACATTGGGTACTAAGTTCCGAATTCTCCACCAACACCAAAGTACACATCAAACAGTTAACTACTTTTACATCAAGCATTCAAACGCATGAGGACTATTCCTTATTCTTCTTTCCACATAAAATTTGCTCAAGATTTTTACTTCCTTTTCTATACTTATACTCTTTTTTTAATTTTTTAGAAAAAAAAAATAACAGTCAGAGGGTAAAAAAAGGTATATTGCAGTCGGGTGCATCCGACTGCAACGTTCTTACTTGTTTTCAGTTCAGTGAGTAAGAGTTACTAATTTAGATATGTCAACCAAATTAGCTCAGTAATCTGTGCTTGGGCGTTTGAAAACATGTACGAAAAAGCAAATCATAGCAGGTCTCATTCATTAAAAATGTGAGCCTATGAACCTTCAAACAGATTAAATCATTTGAAAACTTGACTCAACATTACTTCTAAACGACCTTCTATACGATTGAACAGAAATAAAGTAAAATTTAAATAAGATTTAATTAATAACATTTAATAAGATTAAAAACATTTAACTAAGTTGAATGTTTAATAAAGACTTAACATTTAACTAAGTTGAATATTAGAAATTCTCATTTCCACACCACCGCAGAGGTAGAGGAGAGCTCGTGATTATCGCATGTTTTTTTTGTGGCATGTTCACTTGCCCGGGATAAAAACGAAATTATTTCTATTTTAAGTTGGACTTTAAAAACATAATTTCGTTGACCATTGCAATTGAGCTTCTCTTCTCCGTAATAAGCAGCCTGGCCTGCGAGAATGCTCTTTCAGATGCTGCACTGCTGGCTGGAACGCATAGGATTTTCGAGCTTACTTTGTTTGTTTTCCACCACTGTAGGACATTGAAGTTGTCGGATAGCTGTACTTTCAGCAAGCGATAAGTCACTAGCTCGGACTCGAGGGTTTCCTCAGTAGAGTCATCACTGAAGTTTTGCAGAAATCCAAAAAATATGTTGTTTTTCTTGGAGCTGTGAACCACTTTCTAGTTGGCTAGTGCACTCATCCCAAAATTCCTTCATTAGCTTCGTACATAACGTCAATACCGCATCTTGTTGTTCATCATTGAAGAGCAGCATTTTGTTTGCTGGTGGGAACAGAAAGATGGCCTGTGTATGGTATTCAATGATATACGGCTGCACCACTGTACCTAAAAACTGTATCAAATGACTTTTTAGCTGACTTGTCAGTCCAGTGAAATCAGTTGCGAAAACTTGTTTTAATTTTCTATGTGCGGGATCACCATGTGAAGTGTTGCGTAGCTCTCGCCTTCCAACTCCTTCGATGCAATTTGCACATATTCTAAGACGTTTGCAACGTGGTCCAACGTGTCTGACTAAAGCTTTTAAGGGATAACTACAATTTCGAATTTTTACTACTTTAGTACATCTGCTCAAAATTTCATTTCGCTCAAAGTTATCCTTTAAAGCTTTTTTAATTACATTGTTCAGCAGGTGGTTAATGCAGTGGATATGAGAGCTTAGGCGAAATGCAGCGATCATATTTGACCCATGATTCGTTACTACACAGGGCTTATAAACATCCATATCGCAATCAAAGTCATGCATGCATTTTGTGACTACTTGCCTATATATGGAGTAATTCTATAAATTCATCAACTACTTAAGTTTAGTTCGTTGAGCGTCAGTTGTTGTCAGTTGTGTACAAACACATGCATATTACTATGTTTACCTTGTATTGCTAAGTTGTAATTACTCTTCAATATATTTTACGCATGGTAAATCGGTAAATGGTACTGACCATCCTTGCGCCAGCCTGCAATTGTTAGCACTGACTACCTTAAGCCGCATATTTGATAGCAATATTTGTAAGCAACACTACACTAGGCAATTTGAGCCATGTAAGTAGACTTATGGGTAATAATGTATATTTGCAGAACCCATTTTCTACCGTTATTTTATTATTTCATAATATTATACTATTATAAAAGATACACCAGTTGACAACAGACTTAGTTTAAAAGCCTATTGAGTTGAATTGTTTATTCACTTAAAACTTTTAAAATAGAATCAGGTAGAATTTTGAATACACTTCGAAATCATTGGAAACGAGTGCACTAGTGCAAGGCTCTAGTATGAACGCAGGTTTTATGCTCTTTTTTTAATTTTTTTAAAAAAAATAAAGAAAAAAGAGTATATTGGGTTTGGACCGTCTGTCTGTCCGTCTGTATTAACGCAGGTTTTTTTCCACAGTTTTGAAGCTAGAGCAACCAAACTTATTATACATGTTGGTATTCACCATTGTCAGACAAAGTGTCAAGATCTCCCCCCCCCCCCACCACCACCCCTTCCCTCATAAACCGCAAAAACCTATATCTCCCATAGCTACAGTAACCAAATTTAGCACAAGGGCTACTTATCACATCCTTGATAGTTCTGACTAAAAAAAAATTGGCCCACCCACCCCCGCCCCACAAATGAGCAAAGTCTGTATCTACCCCACCCCTTTAGTTAGAATCACCAAATTTTGCAGGTTGAATTCTGTTGCCCTAATAAATAAATTGGATAAAAATAATTTTGCCACGCCCTTGCAATCGACCAATGTTTGTTTTCCCCAATCCTGTTGAACGGGAAAACCCAAACTTAAATTGATGCCAAAACTTGGAAGATTTGATCAAAAATACACTCGGATTTCCAAAAGGGAAAAAAAGAGTATACTGGGTATGTGAAATGTGTGTCTGTCCGTCCGTATGAACGGAGTTTTTTTCAACAGTTTTGAAGCTACAGTAACCAAACTTTGAATATATATTGAAATATATCATAGGCAGGCAAAGTGTCAAGATCAGCCAGATCGGACCACTATAACATATAGCTGCCATAGGAACGATCGTTTAAAAAATTATTTTTTTTAAATTAAAATCGGACGGCTATATCTTATTGCTGCGGTAGGAATTTTAAGATTTTGTATTAAAATCTATTATGTTTTTTAAAACAACGCAACCAAACTCACTTTACCTAAGTTTAAGGAAAGTTTATAACTGTATAAGCAGTCTTTAAACAAATTGTATTATATTAAACGTACAGAAACAGAGTATATCGCAGTGGGGACTGCAACTTTTTTACTTGTTTAATATGGGATATTAGGGATACTAAGCATTTGTTTAATAATTATAAGTGCTAAATGTACATAACTTTCACTATGTCCAATGGACGTTGCTCAAACAAATGAAAATTTGGTTTTTAATGAGACTTGCAATCGAAACTATAGAACTATTCAAATAATAGTAACTATAAAGTAATCAAATCAGTTCAAAATTAATTCGATGCTCATCTATATTTTCAATGCAGCACGTATTAGTAATCTGTTTAACTTAAATGTTGGAACAACAAATTGAAATTTGGCAAAAAAAAAAAAACATTTGCTGATGTTTTGGACCGACTGAGCCGACTCGTCGCTCATTCGACACTACCGTCATCTGCAACCAATCCAGTCGATAAGCCTTCCGTAATACTTGGGGATCTCTGTGCATTCATATTATAGTTGTTCAACTTGTATACAAGCAAAGAAAACACCTCCACTGGTAATGTGGTCTGCAGAACACTGAGCAATTTCCCTGGCTTATTGCACACGACAATAGCATTCATTAAATGGTCAGCGCCGCGTTCAAAGTTACCTTCGGTAATGAGAAGCTCTCCTTTGTGAATTTCTTGCATAAAATAGCGCTCAATTGACTTTTGGTCGGTTAGAACTGGTACGCTTCCTGATTCCACTGTTTTTCGATTGCGGCGACGACGTTCATAGAGATTCTTCTTAAAATCCGGATGGCTGCGGCGCTTGCTATCGAAATACACGCAATAACCCACAAGTGCGGCACCAGCCAAACCAGCCACAATTCCAAGGGATGTTTTGTTTACAAGTATTCCAATCATTTTAAAAGAATTTATTTTATATTAACGAAATATGTTGGTAGCAGGAACAATCCTACACTGAATGAAATTGTGTTTGCAACTGAGATTTATCAATCTTGGGTATCACCAAGATGTGATATATACTGTTCGGAGTGCTATGATTCAAATTACTAAAAATGTACTACTATCAACTAATAATACTCTAGTCGAGTGTGCCTGACTACGAGATTCCCTGCTCCTAACTTGCACTTCAAGCAGCTCAGCGGCAACGCAAGCAAACAGTGCACTTAACTTGTCCAGTGCCCCTAAAACTGTGGCTTCTGCCTGCGGAGACGGAGGAGATAGATTTTACTATTATTATTTATTGACATTTCATCCTAGTGCTACCAGCTAAGGCTTTTTAATTAAGACACTAGTCACTAATAGTTACGTTTTAAAATGAAGTTTTCCTAATTTTATAATTTCAAATTTAGTAATTTATTATAATCTGTTATCAAATAAAAACACCTCTACGCGAGGTTAAAGTCTAGGGACGGTGCGTTCTAAAGCCACAAAACTTCTGATATCTAATTTTGTGACGAAATATTTTCTGATTAATATAAGAAATAATTTAAATAATAAAATTAATTTTGAATTCCGCACGTTCGCAAAAAGATTCAACTTCTTTTTATTGTACCTTAGTAACTTTTTCAGTTTATTATTTAATTTTATTTTTTTTAAATATTTCTTTTATTAAGGGTGGTGTTCACTTGACGCGAAATGGCACGGAGACGTAAAAATCCATATAAAAAAACAGCTGTGTAATTTGTGCGCGGAATCTATACTATAAGTAGTTTTCGCTCGACGCGTAAAAACGCCGCGTAATCAATAGGTTATGTTGTCAATTACGTTATGCTTAACAAAACTGCTAAGATGACACTTCGCGCCGAAATTATGATTTAGAGTTGAGATTGTCAAACAATAAGAAGAAGAGCAAAATGAGTGAGCAAAAAATACGACAGCGGCGGCTACTTGCCTTTTCAAATGACGAGATAAGACAATTAATAAAATTAATTAATCAAATAATCGAGAGTTTGGTGTTCCAAGCACGTGGCTGCCAGTTTTGCAACATTTAGTTGAATGATGATATGAATTTAATAAATTTCACTATATTCATCTATATTCATATGCATATCTATTTATGTACTTAATGCGTATCCATTATAAATATAATTTCACTTTTGTTTTGTTTATGTTTTCTTCTTCTTCTGGTTTCTGTAAACAGCTGATATATTCTTTAACAGCACAACAGCAGCGTTAGGTTGCCAGAATATTCGGTTTTCTTTTAATTAACAGCAACTTAGCAGAATGTTATTTTTTAGAAGAAATTCCGTGCCGTGATTACACGCCGAGTGAACACCGCCCTTTAATCAGAAAACACTTCCCCAATAAACACAGAACCGGATACGGATCCGTTACGGACACGTTACGGATCCGTTTCGGGATTTATTTAAAATTTTTCATATATTAATCAGAAAATACTTCCCCAATAAACACAGAAACAGATCCGTTTCGGGTCCGTTTCGGATCCGTGTTTTCATGATATACCGGACCCGTTACGGATCCGCTCGCAAAAATATTTTTATCCAATCTATTAAATAGGGCAACAGAATTCAACCTGCAAAATTTAGTGATTCCCTAGGGGGAAGGGGTGGGGTTGGTGGGAGATCTTGACACTTTGTCTGACAATGGTATATACCAACATGTATAATAAGTTTGGTTGCTCTAGCTTCAAAACTGTGGAAAAAACCTGCGTTCATACAGACGGACCTTTATCTTTCACATTTTTATAGATACAGTAAACAAATTTTGCACAAGGGCTACTGATCACTTCCTCGATTAATCTGACTTAAAAAATTTGGCCACGCCCACATCCGCCTCGACAAATAAGCAAAGTCTGTATCTCCCACACCCCTTAAGCTAGAGTCACCAAATTCTGAAGGTTGAATTCAGTTGCCCTATTAAATAGGTTGGATAAAAATACTTTTGGGACGCCCACCACCGCTCTTGCAATCGAGCAATGTTTGTTTCTCCCAAACCTGTAGAACAGGCTCAACCAAATATAAATTGATGACAAAACTTCGAAGATTGGAGCAAAAATACAATTGCCACGCCCTCTTCTGAATCCGCAAAGAGGCGAAAAAAAGAGTATGTCGCAGTCGGGTGCATCCGACTACAACGTTCTTACTTGTTTATTTTCCGTTTGATTTTTTGCAAAAAGTTTTCGAATTTGAATGCGTCCAATTTGTTCAAGGAACCAGTATTTATAACATCCTCGGCTAAGTCCGTCAGACAATGTGTGTTGTACGTTAGGGCAGAAATGGGGCAGGTAAAAAACACCGTGGCTCGCCTATATGAAGAGGTATTTACTCTTACAAAAGAGTTGAAAAACTCTACAGCATGTCAGCAGCAACTTTAATTCGTCTAGCTATAACTAGTTAATTAGTTAGTTAGATAGCCATAACTAGTAAAGTACACTTATGAAAAAATTTTAGAAAACAAAATATCTATCTAAAATCAGTCAACGCTCACAGTAGAATTTCCATAATGTATATCTTGTATTATATTCGTCGAAAATTTGAAGAGGCCGGTAGTTCAGACATGTAAAACTTCCACCGTTGTACATTTGAATCCCAGCGAAGCCAAATTATTTGATATTTTTAAAATGTTTATAATAATAAAAATGTTAAATAATGTAATGTGTTAGCTGGAAAATTGTTACAATTCCACACTTAAACAAGTAAGAATACTCTAGTCGAGTGTGCCCGACTACGAGACTCCCTGCTCCCAACTTGCATTTCAAGCAGTTCAGCGACAACACAAGCAAGCAGCGTACTCAACTTGCACAGTGCATGTCAAACTGCTGTTTCTGCCTGCTGAGACAGGGGTAATAGATTCTTCCATAACTTTGGTGTTATTTATCCGATCGTGTTGAAAATTACACATCCGAAAGACATTGATTAAACATATATGTGTTCCAAAAATCAAAGCTTTATCTTTAAAATTGTGGCTGTGGGAGTTTTTTTCGATTTGCGGGGGTACGGGAGGGTACATCCGAAATTTGAAATAAACTTGATCTGCGTATGGTATTCAGGAACCTGCATGTAGAACACAATGCAACAAATTTTGAAAAAGTTATGCCTAGAACAGCCGCTATATTTTTTTATGTAAGACCAGTCGCTGAGTCCGAAAAAAAATATAAAAAAATATGTTCGCGAGCTCGTTTTTGAGATAAATGGAAATATCTAGATTTTCGATTTTTCAAAAAGGTACAATCAGAGAATTGTCAATATCTTCGAAACCATACATTGGATTCTTATGAAATATCCTTTTTTCAAAACATTCTATAATGTCCTAAACTCACCCGTACATCACTTTTCAAAATTCTTGTTGGCTTAGGCGCTATATATATAGAAACATATATATATATATATATATAGAAACGGCACAAAACATAGCCTAATTTTAAAACTGTAAGGTGTCACATCGCAAAAGTTAAAACAAAAAATGTTTAAATTACCTTAACTGTAATATGGAGGATATTCCAATTAGTTCTGAAATGATGATATAAGTGAACGAAAACAACGAAAAGTTTTCAAATAAAGAAGACGCTATATGATGGCGACAGCGTGCCGGCGATCACAAATTAGATGGATGGTGATGGTATGGCGGCGATCGAAATTTTCAACAACGGTGCCAATGCAGATGGCGTAGATAATGAAATAAGAGAAAAAGTGAAAATCTGCAACAACAACACTGAAGGCTGCAACAACATACTGCATGCTGAGGGATACACTAAGGACAACAACAACGGAAATCAGGCTGACGGCTACTACAACAACGTAAAGAAGGCTGAGGGCTATAGCAGCAAAATGACAGAAGAAGCACACGGTGGAACAGATGGGGTTTGAAATTTTCAAAAAGAACAAAAAATTAAGCGATTACTAGAGGAGCTAGAAAATTTAAAAATGCAAATAAATAACAAAGAGATAAGTGCAAATAAAATATCGTTGGAGACGCTCAATGAATTTTCAACGGAGTTTCTGAAGTACGTAATACGGCAAAGTTGCAGAATTTCTTATCGAAGAAAGAGCTGATGCAGGCTTTCAAAAATGTAGAGCTAATGATACGGTGGCCAACCAACAACAAGGAAAGGGCGATATGCGTCAAAAACGCAAAGTAAAATGTTGAAACTGTAACAGTATAGGGCATATGGCCAACGAATGCCGTAAGCCGAAACGCATGCGCCATAATGGGACATGTGTTCAATGTCAATCGGAAGATAATTTCAAATTACGGTTACCCCCCCCCCCACCCCATCCCCACAAATCGAAAAAAAACTCAACTAAATTAAGCATTAACATAAAATATAAACATAAAATACAATAAATATAAAATATAATTAAAATAATTTTTAGATTTAGCACTAGCGTTTAAAAAGGAATTAGTTATTATTTTTTTTATTTCACTTTACACTTTAATCTGCGCCATTGAGATTAATCCGTAGCTCTTCTTCTGTCAGTTCCGCTTTTTCCCATGCTTTGCGGCATACTTCAGCGAGTATCGGGTAAATTGCACAAAAATTCGCAATATGCTCGCGGACCTGTAGATTACATAAGGTGCATAAATTTGAACGGTTTCCAAGTTGAAGTGACTCTGTTCTAGTTTTAAAGTGTTTCAGAAGCTGCCAATGCTGACACGATCATTGAAATAATTATTTTCATTATAGTTGAGTGTTTTCTAATATTCCCGTGTACTGCTAAGTTGCGCATGTTACATATATATTTTTCAAGCGATTTGCTATTAATAGCCTGCAACAACGTTGTCTGTGCATTTTTCCAATTTCCTCGGCCGGTCAGATCTAAAACGACCTCGTAATGATTCGGAAGCTGCTCCCAGTGCTGAAAACAATGGGATCTTGTACGAAGCAATTCGGAAACCACAGAATAAGGCACCCTATTTTCCGGTAAGCTGAGACATCGCTCGATAAAATTGAAATTCAAACTTTGATGCTAGTTCAGTTTCCAAGTCTATTGCATAGTCTTGCGTGTTCAATGGAAAATGAAATATTTTCTTTACAAAAACGCTAAGCAGTTTTTCGACCTCCTCAAACCTCATATATCCCCATATATGCATATTGGGCGGAATAGCACACAATGGCTCTTGCTGTTGCTTCAAACATTTTATAGTTAGTGCTAGCCTTTCCGTTTTTTCTGCTCAGCAAGTTATTCCAAGTGCTATTCAGCGCGATTTTTGAATCCCGAAGCTTCTGCCGGAAATGATTCTTAAGAGACATGTTAGGTGTGAGTAGAATTCGTAAATATTTATATTCTCGTACACTTTCGTGCTCAACCCCATCTAATGTCCAGTTTTCCGGCCTAGATGTACGACCCCTGCCATCTCGTATACAGAGAATCTTGGACTTTTCAGTGTTCATCCTGAGATTTACAAGTTGCATCAATCAAACTTTGAAGCATGCTTGACGAACTCCCGAGGATGACCATATCATCCGCATACATAAATATCTTGAAATTTCGGTTGCCATAGGGGATTCCACTGGGGAGCTCACCGACAATATCTTATATAAATAGCGCAAAGAGAAATGGGCTGAGTAAGGATCCTTGCTAGACTCCCTGGTTAGTGTCAAACCAGTCTGATAAGGTTTTACCGTCCCATACTGCAGTTTTATTATCCGAGTACAACGTTAGCAATTAGTAGATACTCCTGAATTGCTTCGTTTCAACATAAGATTCCTCCTGTCGATTGTGTCAAATGCCGCTTTGAAGTAAATAAAAACTAGGTACGCTTAACAACTTATTGTTCCCCACAAAGATTGTAGGCCTTTTAAGTATAAGTGCCGTAAAAGTTTTTAAAGTTGTACTCAAAAACCATATGCCTCTGTAATTGCTTACATTCGTCGGATCTCGTTTCTTTAACAGTGGGTATATTATGTTTTTCGAAATCTTGTTGGAACCTGGCCTTCTCTGTAAATGTTGTTAAAAGCTTCCAGAAGTTTACATTTAAACAAAGGTGTCGCATTCACAGTGAATTCTGCAGGCATCCATCCTCCTGATTTGCTACGACTTATTGCGTTTTGTAGCTCTTTTAACGTAAAGTTTCTGTCTAGATCCTCTACACATGTGTATGGGAAAGCTAAACTCAGCGTGGGCTCGGGATGTGCATCTAACAGCATATTAATGAAGTAGGTGGCCATCTCCGTTGATACTACTTGGATGTGTTTTCTACAGCTGGCTCCATTCAGTCGTCTTGCTAGTGACCAAAATGACCTGGAGTCTGTAATCGACGAAATAAATGTCTGGAGACTCTCAAAGTAGCCATTTCTTTTTCCAACACAGAGCTCTCAGTATGAAGAACGCTGTCTCTGATACGTAGCTTTACCTCCTTGAGTATCATGGTGCCTCAGATAGTTTAATCATTGCTTTGTTCTGATCCTGGCCGTGTTACAATCCACATCATACGATGGTTGTTTAAAGTTCCTAATGCTGTGCTTCTGCATACACGCCGCTGCCTCGATGATGGATTTTGTGAGACGGAGATTGACGCCTGCGGAGACGCTTGTACACACACACACTGGCCGTTATCGGCAAGTGGTCAGAGAATATTTCTGTTTTTATCTCCATGTCAGCTTCTGCATCATGACATTTACACTCTATCAAACAATAATCGACTATAGAGCTCGATTGTCCCCGTAAGAAAATAAGTTCTCCTGCAGCGTCACTTAATGTCCTACCATTAAGCACAGTGATATTGAAGGATTCGGACATTTCCATTATTTTCCGAACCTTTCCATCCATAGTATGATCTTATGTAAAACCAGTCTCTGAATCCGAAAAAAAACAAGAAATAACGTTGCAGTCGAGATCTCCCTACTGCGATATACTCTGTTTTCTGTAAGTTTAATAAATTAAACTTTTGTAAGGACTACTTATATACTTATAAACTGTCCTTAACCTTTATGGCAGCTATATGTTATAGATATGGGCGGAGATCTCCGTCGCTGTTATTTGTCACTAGTATTTCAAAGTAATTGTCATCACAGTGACAAAATTTCAAAAGTAACAGCGACAAAATCACAAAAAACCTTTTTATATTTTATAAATTAAATAGATTAAAAGCGCCAACCATAGATTTTTACATAATACAATTTTAGAATGTGTACTATTTGCAATTGCTTTATACTTGCCGACAAGTGATTTTTTGTCACTGACCGATATACTTTTCGCCAAGTGATATTTTGTCACTGCCCGGTATACTTGCCGCCAACTGATATTTTGTCACTGCCCGATATACTTGCCACCAACTGATATTTTGTCACTGCCCGATATACTTTCTGCCAACTGATATTTTTGTCATCGAACGATACATGTTTATTGCGCGATCCCAGATATAAAACAATGTACTACCCAGATCCGCAGACAACTGAACGGACTAAGCCGTTCCTGGAAAAGGTCTTGAGTAGCTATAAAAAAAATACAGTGCTGGCTGCCCCTGCGCCACCTGTCTTTAATAAGTGCTCAAGCTTTCCAGAGGCTGCGGAAATCGACCTCAGCCTCTTTAGCACAATCAAACAGCCACCAAAATCAAAAGGTGCATCCCTATCTAAAGCCATTGTTGAAATCGAGGAGGAGTATCTTAGCCATGACGCGGATCCAATTTCATGGTGGAAAGAGAATGGATATCTTTTGCGCTTAAGCGATGAGAAATTAGAGATGCTACTTTTTTAAACTCTAATAAAGAATTTCTTTGAACATAGCTGATTTAATAATATTTTTAGAATTGGACATAAATTAAAAAAAATCATGGGCGCAGCAGCCGTGCAATGTGATTTGAATTTTAAATATTCGTTAAATTTTAATTTGTACTCGTACTCACAGTCACTGATATTTGTCACTGATAGTTTTTTGGAACAGTCACTGTTGTCACTGTGACACCAAAATCACCGCATCGCTCATCTCTGATCTGGACATTAAGTCGTGGTCCCATTTTCGGTTTAGGAAAGCTTTTGCGATTCCGTTTTCAAAGCGGACGCTTAGACGCTCCGGAATTCGGAAACGTCAAAATGTTTTCGCATAAAAAAGCAACAGCTACGCATTTAAATTTTTTTTTATACTCTGTTTTCCAAAATGGAAAAAAAGAGTATATTGGGTTTGTGAAATGTCCGTCCGTCCGTCCGTCCGTCCGTATGAACGCAGTTTTTTTCCACAGTTTAGAAGCTAGAGCATCCAAACTTGGCATACATGTTGGTATATACCATAGTCAGAAAAAGTGTCAAGATCTCCCCCCCATCCCCACCGCTTTCCCCACAAACTGCAAAAGCCTATATCTTCCACAGTTTTACAGCTAGAGTAACCAAATTTGACATAAAGACTACTGACCACATCCTTGACCGACCTGCCAAAAAAAATATGCCACGCCCACTACCGCCCCCGCAAATGAGCTAAACATGTATCTCCTACACCCTTATAGCTAGAAACCCCAAATTTTGCAGTATGACTGCATTTGAACTCTTCGATAGATTGGAGAAAAAAAAATTTGACACGCCCACCCCAGCCCCAGTAAACGAGCGATAATTTTGCCAAGCACCCGTCTCGATCTGCTTTGGACGTTTGCAGTGTTCTGCACTTAGTAGAAAGAATTTTATAGTTCGTAGCATATATAAGTATATAAGTAGTCTTTAAAAGAATTTAATTTAAAATACGTACAGAAAATACGTACAGAAATACGTACAGAAAACTGAAGGCTGCAACAACATACTGCATGCTGAGGGATACAACAAGGACAACAACAACGGAAATCAGGCTGACGGCTACTACAACAACGTAAAGAAGGCTGAGGGCTATAGCAGCAAAATGACAGAAGAAGCACACGGTGGAACAGATGGGGTTTGAAATTTTCAAAAAGAACAAAAAATTAAGCGATTACTAGAGGAGCTAGAAAATTTAAAAATGCAAATAAATAACAAAGAGATAAGTGCAAATAAAATATCGTTGGAGACGCTCAATGAATTTTCAACGGAGTTTCTGAAGTACGTAATACGGCAAAGTTGCAGAATTTCTTATCGAAGAAAGAGCTGATGCAGGCTTTCAAAAATGTAGAGCTAATGATACGGCAACAGCAACAACAATCGGGTCAAGGTGGCCAACCAACAACAAGGAAAGGGCGATATGCGTCAAAAACGCAAAGTAAAATGTTGAAACTGTAACAGTATAGGGCATATGGCCAACGAATGCCGTAAGCCGAAACGCATGCGCCATAATGGGACATGTGTTCAATGTCAATCGGAAGTTTATTTCAAATTATGGGTACCCCCCACAAATCGAAAAAAAAACTCAACTAAATTAAGCATTAACATAAAATATAAACATAAAATACAATAAATTTAAAATATAATTAAAATAATTTTTAGATTTAGCACTAGCGTTTAAAAAGGAATTAGTTATTATTTTTTTTATTTCACTTTACACTTTAATCTGCGCCATTGAGATTAATCCGTAGCTCTTCTTCTGTCAGTTCCGCTTTTCCCCATGCTTTGCGGCATACTTCAGCGAGTATCGGGTAAATTGCACAAAAATTCGCAATATGCTCGAGGACCTGTAGATTACATAAAGTGCATAAATGTGAACGGTTTCCAAGTTGAAGTGACTCTGTTCTAGTTTTAAAGTGTTTCAGAAACTGCTTCAGAAAATGCTGACACGATCATTGAAATAATTATTTTCATTTTAGTTGAGTGTTTTCTAATATTCCCGTGTACTGCTAAGTTGCGCATGTTACATATATTTTTCAAGCGATTTGCTATTAATAGCCTGCAACAACGTTGTCTGTGCATTTTTCCAATTTCCTCGGCCGGTCAGGTCTAAAACGACCTCGTAATGATTCGGAAGCTGCTCCCAGTGCTGAAAACAATGGGATCTTGTACGAAGCAATTCGGAAACCACAGAATAAGGCACCCTATTGTCCGGTAAGCTGAGACATCGCTCGATAAAATTGAAATTCAAACTTTGATGCTAGTTCAGTTTCCAAGTCTATTGCATAGTCTTGCGTGTTCAATGGAAAATGAAATATTTTCTTTACAAAAACGCTAAGCAGTTTTTCGACCTCCTCAAACCTCATATATCCCCATATATGCATATTGGGCGGAATATCACACAATGGCTCTTGCTGTTGCTTCAAACATTTTATAGTTAGTGCTAGCCTTTCCGTTTTTTCTGCTCAGCAAGTTATTCCAAGTGCTATTCAGCGCGATTTTTGAATCCCGAAGCTTCTGCCGGAAATGATTCTTAAGAGACATGTTAGGTGTGAGTAGAATTCCTAAATATTTATATTCTCGTACACTTTCGTGCTCAACCCCATCTAATGTCCAGTTTTCCGGCCTAGATGTACGGCCCCTGCCATCTCGTATACAGAGAATCTTGGACTTTTCAGTGTTCATCCTGAGATTCCAAGTGCTACAGTATTTACAAGTTGCATCAATCAAACTTTGAAGCATGCTTGACGAACTCCCGAGGATGACCATATCATCTGCATACATAAATATCTTGAAATTTCGGTTGCCATAGGGGATTCCACTGGGGAGTTCACCGACAATATCTTATATAAATAGCGCAAAGAGAAATGGGCTGAGTAAGGATCCTTGCTAGACTCCCTGGTTAGTGTCAAACCAGTCTGATAAGGTTTTACCGTCCCATACTGCAGTTTTATTATCCGAGTACAACGTTAGCAATTAGTAGATACTCCTGAATTGCTTCGTTTCAACATAAGACTCCTCCTGTCGATTGTGTCAAATGCCGCTTTGAATTAAATAAAAACTAGGTACACTTAACAACTTATTGTTCCCCACAAAGATTGTAGGCCTTTTAAGTATAAGTGCCGTAAAAGTTTTTAAAGTTGTACTCAAAAACCATATGCCTCTGTAATTGCTTACATTCGTCGGATCTCGTTTCTTTAACAGTGGGTATATTATCTTTTTCGAAATCTTGTTGGAACCTGGCCTTCTCTGTAAATGTTGTTAAAAGCTTCCAGAAGTTTACATTTAAACAAAGGTGTCGCATTCACAGTGAATTCTGCAGGCATCCATCCTCCTGATTTGCTACGACTTATTGCGTTTTGTAGCTCTTCTAACGTAAAGTTTCTGTCTAGATCCTCTACACATGTGTATGGGAAAGCTAAACTCAGCGTGGGCTCGGGATGTGCATCTAACAGCATATTAATGAAGTAGGTGGCCATCTCCGTTGATACTACTTGGATGTGTTTTCTACAGCTGGCTCCATTCAGTCGTCTTGCTAGTGACCAAAATGACCTGGAGTCTGTAATCGACGAAATAAATGTCTGGAGACTCTCAAAGTAGCCATTTCTTTTTCCAACACAGAGCTCTCAGTATGAAGAACGCTGTCTCTGATACGTAGCTTTACCTCCTTGAGTATCATGGTGCCTCAGATAGTTTAATCATTGCTTTGTTCTGATCCTGGCCGTGTTACAATCCACATCATACGATGGTTGTTTAAAGTTCCTAATGCTGTGCTTCTGCATACACGCCGCTGCCTCGATGATGGATTTTGTGAGACGGAGATTGACGCCTGCGGAGACGCTTGTACACACACACACTGGCCGTTATCGGCAAGTGGTCAGAGAATATTTGTTTTTATCTCCATGTCAGCTTCTGCATCATGACATTTACACTCTATCAAACAATAATCGACTATAGAGCTCGATTGTCCCCGTAAGAAAATAAGTTCTCCTGCAGCGTCACTTAATGTCCTACCATTAAGCACAGTGAGATTGAAGGATTCGGACATTTCCATTATTTTCCGAACCTTTCCATCCATAGTATGATCTTATGTAAAACCAGTCTCTGAATCCGAAAAAAAACAAGAAATAACGTTGCAGTCGAGATCTCCCTACTGCGATATACTCTGTTTTCTGTAAGTTTAATAAATTAAACTTTTGTAAGGACTACTTATATACTTATAAACTGTCCTTAACCTTTATGGCAGCTATATGTTATAGATATGGGCGGAGATCTCCGTCGCTGTTATTTGTCACTAGTATTTCAAAGTAATTGTCATCACAGTGACAAAATTTCAAAAGTAACAGCGACAAAATCACAAAAAACCTTTTTATATTTTATAAATTAAATAGATTAAAAGCGCCAACCATAGATTTTTACATAATACAATTTTAGAATGTGTACTATTTGCAATTGCTTTATACTTGCCGACAAGTGATTTTTTGTCACTGACCGATATACTTTTCGCCAAGTGATATTTTGTCACTGCCCGGTATACTTGCCGCCAACTGATATTTTGTCACTGCCCGATATACTTGCCACCAACTGATATTTTGTCACTGCCCGATATACTTTCTGCCAACTGATATTTTTGTCATCGAACGATACATGTTTATTGCGCGATCCCAGATATAAAACAATGTACTACCCAGATCCGCAGACAACTGAACGGACTAAGCCGTTCCTGGAAAAGGTCTTGAGTAGCTATAAAAAAAATACAGTGCTGGCTGCCCCTGCGCCACCTGTCTTTAATAAGTGCTCAAGCTTTCCAGAGGCTGCGGAAATCGACCTCAGCCTCTTTAGCACAATCAAACAGCCACCAAAATCAAAAGGTGCATCCCTATCTAAAGCCATTGTTGAAATCGAGGAGGAGTATCTTAGCCATGACGCGGATCCAATTTCATGGTGGAAAGAGAATGGATATCTTTTGCGCTTAAGCGATGAGAAATTAGAGATGCTACTTTTTTAAACTCTAATAAAGAATTTCTTTGAACATAGCTGATTTAATAATATTTTTAGAATTGGACATAAATTAAAAAAAATCATGGGCGCAGCAGCCGTGCAATGTGATTTGAATTTTAAATATTCGTTAAATTTTAATTTGTACTCGTACTCACAGTCACTGATATTTGTCACTGATAGTTTTTTGGAACAGTCACTGTTGTCACTGTGACACCAAAATCACCGCATCGCTCATCTCTGATCTGGACATTAAGTCGTGGTCCCATTTTCGGTTTAGGAAAGCTTTTGCGATTCCGTTTTCAAAGCGGACGCTTAGACGCTCCGGAATTCGGAAACGTCAAAAGGTTTTCGCATAAAAAAGCAACAGCTACGCATTTAAATTTTTTTTTATACTCTGTTTTCCAAAATGGAAAAAAAAGAGTATATTGGGTTTGTGAAATGTCCGTCCGTCCGTCCGTCCGTCCGTCCGTCCGTATGAACGCAGTTTTTTTCCACAGTTTAGAAGCTAGAGCATCCAAACTTGGCATACATGTTGGTATATACCATAGTCAGAAAAAGTGTCAAGATCTCCCCCCCATCCCCACCGCTTTCCCCACAAACTGCAAAAGCCTATATCTTCCACAGTTTTACAGCTAGAGTAACCAAATTTGACATAAAGACTACTGACCACATCCTTGACCGACCTGCCAAAAAAAATATGCCACGCCCACTACCGCCCCCGCAAATGAGCTAAACATGTATCTCCTACACCCTTATAGCTAGAAACCCCAAATTTTGCAGTATGACTGCATTTGAACTCTTCGATAGATTGGAGAAAAAAAAATTTGACACGCCCACCCCAGCCCCAGTAAACGAGCGATAATTTTGCCAAGCACCCGTCTCGATCTGCTTTGGACGTTTGCAGTGTTCTGCACTTAGTAGAAAGAATTTTATAGTTCGTAGCATATATAAGTATATAAGTAGTCTTTAAAAGAATTTAATTTAAAATACGTACAGAAAATACGTACAGAAATACGTACAGAAAACTGAAGGCTGCAACAACATACTGCATGCTGAGGGATACAACAAGGACAACAACAACGGAAATCAGGCTGACGGCTACTACAACAACGTAAAGAAGGCTGAGGGCTATAGCAGCAAAATGACAGAAGAAGCACACGGTGGAATAGATGGGGTTTGAAATTTTCAAAAAGAACAAAAAATTAAGCGATTACTAGAGGAGCTAGAAAATTTAAAAATGCAAATAAATAACAAAGAGATAAGTGCAAATAAAATATCGTTGGAGACGCTCAATGAATTTTCAACGGAGTTTCTGAAGTACGTAATACGGCAAAGTTGCAGAATTTCTTATCGAAGAAAGAGCTGATGCAGGCTTTCAAAAATGTAGAGCTAATGATACGGCAACAGCAACAACAATCGGGTCAAGGTGGCCAACCAACAACAAGGAAAGGGCGATATGCGTCAAAAACGCAAAGTAAAATGTTGAAACTGTAACAGTATAGGGCATATGGCCAACGAATGCCGTAAGCCGAAACGCATGCGCCATAATGGGACATGTGTTCAAAGTCAATCGGAAGTTTATTTCAAATTACGGGTACCCCCGTTTCATTTTCATTATAGTTGAGTGTTTTCTTATATTCCCGTGTACTGCTAAGTTGCGCATGTTACATATATTTTTCAAGCGATTTGCTATTAATAGCCTGCAACAACGTTGTCTGTGCATTTTTCCAATTTCCTCGGCCGGTCAGATCTAAAACGACCTCGTAATGATTCGGAAGCTGCTCCCAGTGCTGAAAACAATGGGATCTTGTACGAAGCAATTCGGAAACCACAGAATAAGGCACCCTATTGTCCGGTAAGCTGAGACATCGCTCGATAAAATTGAAAATCAAACTTTGATGCTAGTTCAGTTTCCAAGTCTATTGCATAGTCTTGCGTGTTCAATGGAAAATTAAATATTTTCTTTACAAAAACGCTAAGCAGTTTTTCGACCTCCTCAAACCTCATATATCCCCATATATGCATATTGGGCGGAATAGCACACAATGGCTCTTGCTGTTGCTTCAAACATTTTATAGTTAGTGCTAGCCTTTCAGTTTTTTCTGCTCAGCAAGTTATTCCAAGTGCTATTCATCGCGATTTTTGAATCCCGAAGCTTCTGCCGGAAATGATTCTTAAGAGACATGTTAGGTGTGAGTAGAATTCCTAAATATTTATATTCTCGTACACTTTCGTGCTCAACCCCATCTAATGTCCAGTTTTCCGGCCTAGATGTACGGCCCCTGCCATCTCGTATACAGAGAATCTTGGACTTTTCAGTGTTCATCCTGAGATTCCAAGTGCTACAGTATTTACAAGTTGCATCAATCAAACTTTGAAGCATGCTTGACGAACTCCCGAGGATGACCATATCATCTGCATACATAAATATCTTGAAATTTCGGTTGCCATAGGGGATTCCACTGGGGAGCTCACCGACAATATCTTATATAAATAGCGCAAAGAGAAATGGGCTGAGTAAGGATCCTTGCTAGACTCCCTGGTTAGTGTCAAACCAGTCTGATAAGGTTTTACCGTCCCATACTGCAGTTTTATTATCCGAGTACAACGTTAGCAATTAGTAGATACTCCTGAATTGCTTCGTTTCAACATAAGACTCCTCCTGTCGATTGTGTCAAATGCCGCTTTGAAGTAAATAAAAACTAGGTACACTTAACAACTTATTGTTCCCCACAAAGATTGTAGGCCTTTTAAGTATAAGTGCCGTAAAAGTTTTTAAAGTTGTACTCAAAAACGATATGCCTCTGTAATTGCTTGCATTCGTCGGATCTCGTTTCTTTAACAGTGGGTATATTATGTTTTTCAAAATCTTGTTGGAACCTGGCCTTCTCTGTAAATGTTGTTAAAAGCTTCCAGAAGTTTACATTTAAACAAAGGTGTCGCATTCACAGTGAATTCTGCAGGCATCCATCCTCCTGATTTGCTACGACTTATTGCGTTTTGTAGCTCTTCTAACGTAAAGTTTCTGTCTAGTTCCTCTACACATGTGTATGGGAAAGCTAAACTCAGCGTGGGCTCGGGATGTGCATCTAACAGCATATTAATGAAGTAGGTGGCCATCTCCGTTGATACTACTTGGATGTGTTTTCTACAGCTGGCTCCATTCAGTCGTCTTGCTAGTGACCAAAATGACCTGGAGTCTGTAATCGAAAAAATAAATGTCTCGAGACTCTCAAAGTAGCCATTTCTTTTTCCAACACAGAGCTCTCAGTATGAAGAACGCTGTCTCTGATACGTAGCTTTACCTCCTTGAGTATCATGGTGCCTCAGATAGTTTAATCATTGCTTTGTTCTGATCCTGGCCGTGTTACAATCCACATCATACGATGGTTGTTTAAAGTTCCTAATGCTGTGCTTCTGCATACACGCCGCTGCCTCGATGATGGATTTTGTGAGACGGAGATTGACGCCTGCGGAGACGCTTGTACACACACACACTGGCCGTTATCGGCAAGTGGTCAGAGAATATTTCTGTTTTTATCTCCATGTCAGCTTCTGCATCATGACATTTACACTCTATCAAACAATAATCGACTATAGAGCTCGATTGTCCCCGTAAGAAAATAAGTTCTCCTGCAGCGTCACTTAATGTCCTACCATTAAGCACAGTGAGATTGTAGGATTCGGACATTTCCATTATTTTCCGAACCTTTCCATCCATAGTATGATCTTATGTAAAACCAGTCTCTGAATCCGAAAAAAAACAAGAAATAACGTTGCAGTCGAGATCTCCCTACTGCGATATACTCTGTTTTCTGTAAGTTTAATAAATTAAACTTTTGTAAGGACTACTTATATACTTATAAACTGTCCTTAACCTTTATGGCAGCTATATGTTATAGATATGGGCGGAGATCTCCGTCGCTGTTATTTGTCACTAGTATTTCAAAGTAATTGTCATCACAGTGACAAAATTTCAAAAGTAACAGCGACAAAATCACAAAAAACCTTTTTATATTTTATAAATTAAATAGATTAAAAGCGCCAACCATAGATTTTTACATAATACAATATTAGAATATGTGCCTTCACGTACTATTTTCAATTGCTTTATACTTGCCGACAAGTGATTTTTTGTCACTGACCGATATACTTTTCGCCAAGTGATATTTTGTCACTGCCCGGTATACTTGCCGCCAACTGATATTTTGTCACTGCCCGATATACTTGCCAGCAACTGATATTTTGTCACTGCCCGATATACTTTCTGCCAACTGATATTTTTGTCATCGAATGATACATGTTTATTGCGCGATCCCAGATATAAAACAATGTACTACCCAGATCCGCAGACAACTGAACGGACTAAGCCGTTCCTGGAAAAGGTCTTGAGTAGCTATAAAAAAAATACAGTGCTGGCTGCCCCTGCGCCACCTGTCTTTAATAAGTGCTCAAGCTTTCCAGAGGCTGCGGAAATCGACCTCAGCCTCTTTAGCACAATCAAACAGCCACCAAAATCAAAAGGTGCATCCCTATCTAAAGCCATTGTTGAAATCGAGGAGGAGTATCTTAGCCATGACGCGGATCCAATTTCATGGTGGAAAGAGAATGGATATCTTTTGCGCTTAAGCGATGAGAAATTAGAGATGCTACTTTTTTAAACTCTAATAAAGAATTTCTTTGAACATAGCTGATTTAATAATATTTTTAGAATTGGACATAAATTAAAAAAAATCATGGGCGCAGCAGCCGTGCAATGTGATTTGAATTTTAAATATTCGTTAAATTTTAATTTGTACTCGTACTCACAGTCACTGATATTTGTCACTGATAGTTTTTTGGAACAGTCACTGTTGTCACTGTGACACCAAAATCACCGCATCGCTCATCTCTGATCTGGACATTAAGTCGTGGTCCCATTTTCGGTTTAGGAAAGCTTTTGCGAATCCGTTTTCAAAGCGGACGCTTAGACGCTCCGGAATTCGGAAACGTCAAAATGTTTTCGCATAAAAAAGCAACAGCTACGCATTTAAATTTTTTTTTATACTCTGTTTTCCAAAATGGAAAAAAAAGAGTATATTGGGTTTGTGAAATGTCCGTCCGTCCGTCCGTCCGTATGAACGCAGTTTTTTTCCACAGTTTAGAAGCTAGAGCATCCAAACTTGGCATACATGTTGGTATATACCATAGTCAGAAAAAGTGTCAAGATCTCCCCCCATCCCCACCGCTTCCCCCACAAACTGCAAAAGCCTATATCTTCCACAGTTTTACAGGTAGAGTAACCAAATTTGACATAAAGACTACTGACCACATCCTTGACCGACCTGCCAAAAAAAATATGCCACGCCCACTACCGCCCCCGCAAATGAGCTAAACATGTATCTCCTACACCCTTATAGCTAGAAACCCCAAATTTTGCAGTATGACTGCATTTGAACTCTTCGATAGATTGGAGAAAAAAAAATTTGACACGCCCACCCCAGCCCCAGTAAACGAGCGATAATTTTGCCAAGCACCCGTCTCGATCTGCTTTGGGCTTTTGCAGCGTTCTGCACTTAGTAGAAAGAATTTTATAGTTCGTAGCATATATATATAAGTAGTCTTTAAAATAATTAATTTTAATATACGTACAGAAAACAGAGTATATCGCAGTCGGTTGAGCCCGACTGCAACGTTCTTACTTGTTATACTCTTTTTTTAACTTTTTTGAAAAAAAAGGAAAAAAGAGTATATTGGGTTTGTGAAATGTCCGTCTGTCCGTCTGTCTGTCCGTCTGTCTGTATGAACGCAGGTTTTTTCCACAGTTTTGAAGCTAGAGCAACCAAACTTGGTATACATGTTGGTATATACCATAGGCAGACAAAGTGTCAAGATCTCCCCCCCACCCCCACCCCTTCCCCCACAAACCGCAAAAACCTATATCTTCCACAGTTTTATAGCTAGAGTAACCAAATTTGGCACAAGGGCTACTTATCACATCCTTCATTGATCTGGCAAAAAAAAATTCGGCCACGCCCACCCCCGCCCCCACAAATAGGCAAAGTCTGTATATCCCCCACCCCTTTAGCTAGAATCACCAAATTTTGCAGGTTGAATTCTGTTGCCCTATTTAATAGATTGGATAAAAATATTTTTGCCACGCCCACCCCCGCCCTTGCAATCAAGCAATGTTTGTTTCTCCCAAACCTGTAGAACAGGCCCAACCAAATTTTAATTGATGGCAAAACTTTAAAGATTTGAGCAGAAATTCAATTGCCACGCCCACTGACTCCGCAAAGAGGCGAAAAAAAGAGTATATCGCAGTCGGGTGCATCCGACTGCAACGTTCTTACTTGTTTTCTTTTGATAACAATGTAAACTTTGTAAAAACATCATTGCTAACTAACTTAAATTTTGATTTGTAACATCTATTAGATTTTCCATTCCTTCCTATTTATCTCTCGTAATTTTCAATTCTTGTCGCTAAAACGGTAGTAAAAATTTTGCCTACTAATCTTTAACATTATTGGTTGAATTGGGTTTTCCTGGGTTTCCCCAATTCTTGCATGCTACTAATTGTTGGACCAATATTTTTATTTCTTTTTTAATATTTTTTATTTTTGTGCACTCCCAGTTAATTCTTAATATTTAATTTTAATTTACTTAATTTTTATTTTTAATCTTAAACTTTATTGTCAAATAATTTTAAATTTTTTCACATGCTGACGGCTCTTTGTCAACATTTTTCGAATTAATAAATAAATAAAAAATGTCATGGTCGCTTTTGAAGCAAAAACGGCACGATCTTTGCTGATGTACGGAATCCACTGCATTATGTAGTTGATTGATAAATTCCATTACGTCTTCCAGCGTTTGAAAATTTGAGAAAAATTACATCAGCCTTATCTCCAATCTTTGCTTTTTCCTTTATTATGTAGATACATTCAGTGGCTGTATCTTCTGAATCGCACTTCAGCGTGTCAAACTCCAGTAAAATATTAAGTCGGTCAGCGAAAATTTTTCGATTATTTTCGTAACGCGTACATATTAGCTGCCACGCCGCTCCATAGTTTGCTGCTGAGCCAATCAATAGGTGGCTCATCATTGTGCTTGCCTCCCCTTTTAGGTACGATAGCAAGTAGTTCAGCTTCATTGTGTCGCTGATGTCTTGTCTGTTGTAAATCACTTCCGTAAAAATTCCAAAGAAGTTTGGCCATTCCTTTGCATTTTCGCTGAATTGTGGCATGCCTGTCCACACGTTCTACAAGACTGTCTCCTGGGCTTCCACTGCGTTCGGTTTCCTCAAGCTGCACTCTTTCCACTGGGCCTGCGCTGCTTTCAGTTTTTTCGGATTGCGTTGTTCCCACAGGGCCTGCAATGAGCTTGTGCTCCCCAATCTCCACTTCATAGCGCCTGAACGATATTTCGATAACATATGGATGGACCACTGGTTGTTAATCATGCTGGGCATCAAGCTGCTCATCAAGGCTTCCTTGTGTTACCTTTTTTTGAACGATGCAAGGTGAGCCACCGTCGTATCGAATATTTTCTCAGTAAAATATTGGTAATTGGTGCATCCCAGTTGTATCAGCTTAGAGCACATTCGCTCCTTGCTTCCTCAATTTCTGAAACTCGTCGTTGAGCATCGTATACTCTGTCAAGAGCTCAATTTGCTTTTCTGTTAACATAATTTGTATTATAGTATTTGTTCTCACACAAGCTTGTCGATTTCAAAAGTTTTTTTTTAACACGTTGTACAATTCTGCTGTAAGCCACAGAACACGCTGTAAATACTTTAATATTAAAGGATTTTAAAAAAAAAACAAGTAAGAACGTTGCAGTCGGATGCACCCGACAGCGATATACTCTTTTTTAGCCTCTTTGTCAGAGTCAGAAGTGGGCGTGGCAATTGTATTATTGGTCAAATCTTTCAAGTTTTGCCATCAATTTAAGTTTGATTGGGCCCGTTGTACAGGTTTGGGAGAAACAAACATTGCTCGATTGCAAGGGCGGAGGTGGGCGTGGCAAAACTATTTTTATACAATCTATTAAATAGGACAATAGAATTCAACCTGCAAAATTTAGTGATTCTAGCTAAAGGGGTGGGGGAGATACAGAATTTGCTTATTTGTGGGGGCGGGGGTGGGCGTGGCCAAATTTTTTTTTTTGTCAGATCAATCAAGGATGTGGTTGGTAGCCCTTGTGCTAAATTTGGTTACTCTAACTATAAAACTGTGGAAGATATAGGTTTTTGCGGTTTTAGGGGGAAGGAGTGGGAGTAACTCTGTTTGGTTGCTCTAGCTTCAAAACTGTGGAAAAAAAATTCGTTCATACAGACGGACAGACGGACGGACATACGGACATTTCACAAACCCAATATACTCATTTTTCTTTTCTTATCAAAAAAATTAAAAAAGAGTATAAAAAGTACTTTCTAAACACGTAATAGGGGGTAATTAAACAGTAAGCGCTGAGTACACTCGCAGGACCAAAATGTATTTAAAACACTTTGTAGCATGTAATTAAACCGTAGGTCGCTGAATAGGCTCGAAGGACCAAAAAATGTATAAGAATATACACTTTGCAGATACGACGTTAAAGATCGAACTAACTCGCTCCGTGGAGCGAGTCATATATTTATTTTAATTTCTTAAAACTACTTAGAATATAAAACTGTCGTTGTAGGCGACAGTTTGTAGTGTAAATTAGTGTAGGTTTAAAAAAAGCTGTCATTATCGGTGCCTGCAACATTTGCAGGCTTAGCGTTGGTCTTCAGTTTGTGTGCTCTGGTACGTATTGAAGTCGGCTTCTTATGATGAGTATTGCGTCCGTGCAACTACATATGGTGAGACATATATACATATATCCATAGATAAATACACATACACACACGCTCTTGAGCGTCTCATGTTCAAGCCTGAACAACTGTTATCCCGATTCGGTCTTTAAATAATTCTGGTCACAATTCAAGTACGACCAAGCTTGAATTTAGACCGCCGTTTTTCTCTCTGAGTATTTTTGTACGCTTGGCTTTTAAACTGAGCTTGAAGCAAATCGTACGAAATCTTAACTTTGGCTCATGCAACCTTGACCACCCAGAGGTCTGAATTTTCCGAAAAATTGGTATGTAGTCATTGGTGAATTTTCATATAGATCTATGAAATTGAATTTGAAACAAATCGCACGAAAACTCAACTTTCGCCCTGTTTTAATGAATTTTTTATAAAGATTTTTTAAAATGAGTTTGAAGATGATCAGATGATAAAAAAATAACAAAGAAATGTTATACCCTTGCAGAAAATATTTGCATACGAAAACTAATGTTTCAACCGATTTTTCCTATGGCAGCTATAAGATATAGTGATCCTATGTTGAGAAAATTTGGTCAACATGTGTTGAATGTGCTATAATTTAAACATAATTACTTTAGCTGATATATTTTGCAAAACACCAACATTTTTCATACAAAAACTAATTTTTTAACCGGTTGTTCCTATGGCAGCTTTAAGATATATTGGTTCGATTGTGATACATTTTTTCATCATGTTTAAAGTGTCTTTTAACTTAGCTTTAGTGAATTTGGTTGAGTTATCTTGAAAAACAAAAAAGTTTTTCATGGATCTGGCCGATCTTACCGGATACACCCGACTGCGATATACTTTTTTTTTCGCCTCATTGCGGAGTGGCAATTGTATTTTTGCTGAAATCTTGCAAATTTGGCCATCAATTTAAATTTGGTTGGTCCCGTTCTACAGGTTTGGGAGAAAAAAACATTGCTTGGTTGCAAGGGCAGGGGTGTACATGGCAAAATTACATATTTGTATCCAATCTATCTAATAGGGCAACAGAACCCAACCTGCAAAATTTGGTGATTCTAGCTAAAGGGGTGTGGGAGATAAAGACTTTGGTTATTTGTCTGGGCGGGGGTGGGCGTTGCCAAATTTTTTTTAGTCTGATCAATCAAGGAAGTGATTAGTAGCGCTTGTGCTAAGTTGGTTAGGTAAGGTTAGGTTATATAGGCCGCTCGACGCGTGGTCGAGTTCACCCGGAGGCCAATTGGCCCATTGCGATACCTAGGGGGGGGGGGGGGGGAGGGATATGGAAGAGGTGGGGATGCCCTATTCAGCTTGGCTCGTCTTTTGAGCGTCTTTGGAGCCATCCTGTGGATTCCACAAAAAAAGTGCCAAGTCCCACAGTGGCTGGTCTGCCAAACTGTCTAATTCTACAAAGGGGCTTCCGAGAAAACGGTTCCGCCTTCTCATAAGTGCAGGGCAGTCGCAGAGAAGATGTTGGACGCTCTCTAAGTGTTCTTCGTTCCCACAGCTCCGACAGAAGTCACGGTGGGGAAGATGTATCCTTTCAGCCATGCGGCCGATAGTGCAATGTCCCGTTATGACTCCTATCAGCATTCGAACTATGTTCTCGTTAAAGTGTAGAAGCTCCGATGTGCGCTTTGGGTTGAATCCAGGCCAAAGTGTCTTTGAGATATGACAGTAAGGCTTTGAGGCCCATTGCCTAGTTGCTATCTCCCTGGGTCTTATGGGTAGCCTCCTAAGAATGTCTCCTTATGGGCTGAAAACGCAAAGGACTCTGAAATCGTTGAACCAGTCCTGGCGTGTTCGTCCGCCATCTCGTTTCCTGCAATACCGGAATGGCCAGGAACCCAGAAGATTGCGATTGAGTGCAGTGGAACTTGATTGGAGACTGCCACGGTGTTTCGGACGAGTAAACTTTTAGTGTTACATGACAGAGCCTTAATAGCAGCCTGGCTATCAACATAAATTGAAATATTCCTTGGGGTTGCCTCCAAGGTACTGATCAGTCTATTCGCTTGCTAGAATGCATATATCTCTGCCTGAAAAACACTGCACCAGTTTTATAGGCGGAAGGATAGGTGTGCAGCTAGCTGCTCGGAGAAGACGTTAGCTCCCGTTCGCTTTCCCGTCTTTGACCCATCTGTGAAGATTGAGAGCTCAATGCCCTTTAAAGGGGTTTCAAGCTTCCAACCCTCCCGCACCGGGATAATTGTCATAACATTTTTATTGCAGCTCACATCTGACACACAATAGTCCCCTTCATGGTCCATAGATAGGCCCTCTACTTGACGTAAGATGGCGCTATGGCTCGCAGTACGAGACTTAAGAAGTTGCAACTCCCGGAGTCTGATTGATCCTCGTGTCCTGCTGTATACGTTACAAAGGTACCAAATGGTGTCAGATCCAAAATGATGTAAAGAGGTGCTTGAGGAGAGGATCTCAAGGATACAGTTATACCCAAGCAGGCGGCTCGTTGGACCTTGTCAAGGTTGTGAAGGTAAAATTTGGTATTTAAGATGGGTCTTACGACTGCAGTGTAAAACCATTGAAAGATACACGGTTGCAGTCCCCATTTTATACAGAATTTCCGTTTACATAAGTAAAAGGCCCCCAGTGCCTTTTTCATCCTTTCCTCTGTGTTTCTTTTCCAAGAAAGTTTCGAGTCGATTATTATGCTAAGATACTTGGCTTCCTTAGATGACTTCAGCTGAGCCCCTCCTAAGAATGGGATTCTGAAAATAAGTATCTTACACTTCCTTTTGAATAGTACCAGCTCGGTTTTTTGAGCGTTGACTCCTAGACCGTTCTGCTGTGGCCATTCTAGAGTAGTGGCTAGTGCGGACTCTAAAAGATCACTGATTGTGGGTAAGAGCTTACCCTTACCATTAGAACCAGATCGTCTGCGTAAGCCGTTACTCTATAACCTTCATTGTTTAGCCTTAAGAGTAGATCATTAAGAGCTGGATTCCACAGTTCAAAGCCCAGACTATCTTTTCATTCGTGACTAGGTCATCGATTTGTGTCATGTCTTCGGCATCATTACTCCTCGATGCTATGCTGTTGTTGAGGATCGCATGTGCTTTCCTTGTATCAGAATCCATGTAGCCAGGAAAATGGGCCTCCATAAGCAAATTCAGGGACTCGCTGCTGTTTTTTCATATTTGACTTGCGGGCTACAAGGTAGCTGGCAGCAGTAGTTTGGCTGGATCTTTTGCCAGCACGCGTCGAAGTCTGGACTCTTCTGTGGTACTGGAAAAGCACTCGCATAAGGTAGCCCAGGAGTTCCTTCTTGCTTTCCTGCATTCCCGGTTAAATGCTCTGAAACTAAGTCTGTATGCAACCCAGTCCTCCTTAGTGTTATTTTCTTTGGCTTTGTTGTTCCGAGTTCCTTAGTCCACCACACATTGTGATTGGACTTTGGGGGCCGGTTAACTGGGCAAGATTTAAGAAAGGCCCTTCCTAGCACATATGTGACAGTCTGTGAGGCGTCCTCAAGCAAGTCAGGTGACAGTAGTTTTCCACTTGGGGAAGGCCGGAGTGACTGTCTGATATTGCTTGAGAATTGCTCCCAGTTTCTCTTTTCAGGGTCCTAAACGGAGACATACTTTCCTTTATCCACTTCACAAACACGATCCGAAAGTGATTCGAAAAGGAACACTCGGTGGATACAAGACAGTTTTCAATGGTCAAGGAGTTGCTGTTCGGCGCTAGGTTTATGTTAATAACCTCTGCACGCTTCTTATTGTGGAAGGTAGAATGGTTGCCCCGATTACACACAATAAGATCCCTGGACAGAACGTATTCGAACAGTGTCTGGGCAATGGCGTCGCAACAATGAATTATGTCGGCACCCTCGTTCTGCTCATCGCGACTTAGGGTCCTGATGTCATTTGATGGCGGGTCTTCCTCCTCGTATGGGAGGTAAGCTAAAGCAAGGAACAGGGGCTTCCCGTTCCTTTTTTCGCTACTGTGAGGTCGTCTTTGCTGTAACAAGGGGAGAAAAGAACATTAAGCCCAGTTCTTATCAGGATACAGGTTCTTGGCATACCTGCGTCACTTGCCGTGGAGCGTGGCCTGGAGCTCGGGCTTGGAGCTAAGGCTGGCCAGAATATCCTCTGGACACAGAGGAGCTGTATCCCTTGCCGACGGGCTCCTCCTTGTTTGATGGTTTCGTCGGCTTTGCTACGGCTTTTGCCCTTGCTTTGCCATCCGGTCCTTCCCTTCTGGAAGGTTTGGTCTTTTGACGGGGCAGTTGCTTCGGGAATCCTGACGGGCTTCACCGTGGGATTCACATTTGAGGCTGTGGCTGATCCCGACGTTGAAGGTGTAGCCTCCTTCATCGGTAAAGCCGTTGCTTCAGTGGTGTTCTTTCGGATCAACCCGGACTCTGGACACGTGAGCGTTGTATCGGCTGCGAGCCGTTCGAAGCGCCGCACTTTGTATTGCTGTTTTTTCTTCAACTTGAGCTGCTTCGGTGATAGGCTTTTTTTTGATTTTGAAACTTTTTCTGACTATGGTATATATAAACATGTACACCAACTTTGGTTCCTCTAGCTTCAAACCGGTGAAAAAAAAACTGCGTTCATGCAGACAGGTGGACCGACGGACGGACGGACGGAAAGAGAGTATAAAAAGTGTGCTGTAGCTAATTAAAAATGATAAATTCCGATATTTTTTGGCAGATTTTTAAAAAATCTGTTAACGGTCACACTGTATAATCAGCAGTGTTTTGCGTACAAACAATTGGTGAAATAAAGTTTAAATATTTGAAAATGGGCAATTCCGTATTGGCGTAACGTGACATCTGCACGCTTATTTATAAAAAAAAACAAGTAAGAATACTCTAGTCGAGTGTGCCCGACTACGAGACTCCCTGCTCCCAACTTGCATTTCAAGCAGTTCAGCGGCAACACAAGCAAGCAGTGCACTTAACTCGTAAACTGCTTGTCAAACTGTTGTTGCTGTTGTTGAGACGGGCGTAAAAGATTCTTCTATAACTTTGGTGCTATTTATCCGATCGTGTTGAAATTTACACATCCGAAAGACATTGATTAAACATACATGTGTACCAAAAATTAAAGCTTTATTTTTAAAATTGTGGCTGTGGGAGTCTTTTGCGATTTGAGGCGGGGGTGCATCCGAAATTTGAAATAAACTTGATCTGCGTATGGTATACAGGAACCTGCATGCCAAGTTTGGTGTCTCTAGCTTTAATAGTCTCTGAGATCGACGCGTTCATACAGACGGACAGACATACGGACATGGCTAGTTCGTCTCGGTTGTTGATCCTGATCAAGAATATAAATAGTTTATATAGTCGGAAATGCCTCCTTCTGTCTGTTACACACATTTGCAGTACTTTATAACTCCCTTTTTCCCATTTTTAATGGGAACAGGGAGTAAAAATTGAAGAAATCAATTTAAAATTTTTTTTTTCTTCTTTGCGAAGTATTTAATTACCATAATATACAGACAAAGAAATCACACCAATCGACCCCAAGGATTTGATGATATAAGCAAAAATTAATATGGCGTAACGTTACAAAACGCTGCGAATTGGCCAAGATGTTTTTTACAAAACTTTTTTATAACGATTTGAAATAAAACAAATTTGTTTTGCAAATTATAAAATTTTAAAAATGTTTTTTATTTTATTTTGTATTACTCTTAGTATGCGGCGTAACGTTACGTTAATTTCCGTTGACTTTGCAGTTGAATATTAACATCTAAGCTGGGTTAAATTGATCGCTTATCCTATTTGTTAGTTAGTTGTTAATGTTACAAAATGCTTAAGAAATATTTTTCATTCAGTGTCAGCTCATATATTAAAGGGAATAAATAATAATTCAATAAAATGAGCTAACCAAACAAATAAAAAAGGAAAGCAGTTTTTCAATTCAATATCTTAATTTTGACCCTGGCAGCACAAGGTGATGTGCAGCTGGAATAGTAGGAAGCGCACAGAAAGAAACTCCAACGCTGAGCAAATTTATAGTTGGAAGAAAGGTGTAATAAGAGAAGATTGTCTACTGTCGTTGTTGGGCTAACAAGCTTTTTTGTTAACACGTTTTTTCTGCTGTTGGGCAGAAATCAAAATAATAAATGTACGATAAGTAGTCAGTTTAATGCCACAGGGGCGTCTATTTGGCGATCAAGAATACAAATGTTTGTTAACAAGGTTTTGTTACTAACTGCTGCCACCGACAATGACAGCAGCTATCGAGAGAACTGTAATTGACTGCACACGCCGAATGCGTATGCCGTTGTCGAAACGATTGAGTGCAGCTGCAGACGAGCAGTGTAGCGTCTGCAGCCTTTGATATGTAAAAGGCAACTGATTGCGACTGCGCCTACGCTCATGCACCACCCGCTTAGGAACGCGAGAGTAAGGCGAAACGATGACAAAAATAACTAATGAAAGTGCGAGAACAATATAAGAGTGGACCTATGTGATAAGCGCCAAAGCGAAGATATGAAGCAATAGGCTTGCCGCGCAGGACGTGTTGATATTTGTAGGCTTTATCAGTCTATGATTGTATGATGCTGGTCCGAACATACTCCACGAGTTGAAATCACTAGTTTCAACAAGCATTGCACTGGTTGATGCATTGCTTAGTTGACTGTTGCTTGTGTTGGTTGAAACGATGAATGCAAGCGAAAGCGATGCGATGAAATGATTGCAGGAATGTATGCGACGACTCGCTGCAGTTTTCCAAGCGGTGCTGATGCGATGCTGGCGTGAAGTTGAAGCGATATTGATGCGATGTTGTAGCGATGCTCTAGCGATGTTTAAGCGACGATAAAGCGATGTATAACGATGAATACCGCTGTATAGTTTTCCAAACGATGCTGAAGAGCAGCCGGACGAGCCCGATGTGGCGCTGGACGATGCATGCTGCATGCACGGCAGTTCAGCTGACAGCGATGTTGGCGATGCTGAGCGATGTTGAAAACATGCGGCTACTGAAGAACAGTCAGACGCGCCCGATGTGGCGCTGAACGATGCATGCTGCTTGCGCAGCAGTTCAGCCGATGGCACTGTTGGCGATGCTGAGCAATGTTGAAGCGAAGTTAACAGTAAAGCTGCTGCTCGGAATACCACACGATGCAAAAGATGGTTGGTTGACTGGGACCGAATCTCCAGAGCTGATGCTATTTGTAGACATGCATCAAATGATCCTGTTACTTTCCCACACATGGAAAAGGCAGACCTTCAAGGGGTAATTAAGGCCCATGTCACACATGCAGCAAAATACCAATAATCTATATATTTTAGTATGTAAAAAACACTTGTTAAAAACTATTGTATGTATTCTATATTTGTATGTTATCTCTATACCTAAGAAGCATGTGTTTTTAAATCCTTAAGTATATAAATAAAATCCTGAATGTGCGCTAGACAAGTATGATTAACGCAACTAATGTATCTCTACCTTTATCTAAACGTAACCAAAAAAAACAAGTAAGAACGTTGCAGTCGGATGCACCCGACTGCGATATACTCTTTGTGGGCGTGGCAATTGTGTTTTTGGTCAAATCTTTCAAGTTTTGCCATCAATTTAAGTTTGGTTGGGCTCGTTGTACAGGTTTGGGAGAAACAAACATTGCTCGATTGCAGGGGCGGGGGTGGGCGTGGCAAAATTATTTGTATACAATCTTTTTAATAGGACAATAGAATTCAACCTGCAAAATTTGGGGACTCTAGCTAAAGGGGTGGGGGAGATACAGACTTTGTTTATTTGTGGGGGTGGGGGTGGGCCTGGCCAAATTTTTTTTGTCAGATCAATCAAGGATGTGATAAGTAGCCCTTGTGCTAAATTTGGTTACTCTAGCTATAAAACTGTGGAAGATATAGTTTTTGCGGTTTGTTGGGAAGGGGTGGGGGTGGGGGGGAGATCTTGACACTTTGTCTGCCTATGGTATATACCAACATGTATACCAAGTTTGGTTGCTCTAGCTTCAAAACTGTGGAAAAAACCTGCGTTCATACAGACAGACGGACAGACGGACATTTCACAAACCCAATATACTCTTTTTTCTTTTTTTATAAAAAAAATTAAAAAAGAGTATAAACATAGGCAGCGATATGTAAACCGTTGACTGTTCAAACCAAAAATCAGTTTAGAACTGAACCCCACCAATGGGAATTCCTGCTTATACTCATCTCCGACAGTCTAACTGGTTCAAGTGACACGTTACGACGAATATACCGAATTCAGTTTCTGTGCTGTAATTCAACCAATCAACAAATCAAATAATCCTTTTTGGATAAACATTTTGGTGACCCCGACCCCTTTGAAGTCGTCCACTACCGTAAATTTGAAGTATCCAAAAACCTTCGCAGAAGCTGAAAAAACGGAACAGTCTGGAAGCAAGAAACCGACACATGAAAACAAGGAACACATTCAACAACCAATTTTTAATTCTAAGCTGAATGCATCATGCCGTCGGCAAAAGGTTATGATAGCATCATTAAAAACGCTCTTTGCAACAGACAGATCCAAATGAGCCCGTCCCTTTGGAACTCATAAAAAGTACGAGGTCTCAAATACAGGCAGTTCACTTCCGAATATACGAGGAAGTCCAAAACCCGGAATTAGATGGCTGCAATGTGCAGGAGTACCTTAAAGCGGAAATGGATGTGAGGAAGGCATTCCCAAACAAATTCCCTAATTTGATGAAGATGGTACACAACACCAGCTTGCCATCAATCCGAAGAATGTGGTATCTAAAAACCAGCATAATCGGAGAAGCAGAAAGGATTATACGTCACATCGGTTTAAAAGAAGTAAATTATCTTTACGCTTCGAAAATTTTAGTTGAAACATACAACAACCCAAGGGATTTTTGATGCAACAGGCTATTAATGACAATGTTAAATCCAGAAAGGAATTATACATAGTCACAATTGAGTCTCCTGCATCTCTCAAGGGACTCGGCTTGGATATCTCAACTTGGGATCCTATACCTATAGCGGTCCTAAGGAACAAGCTGGACATTACAAATAAAACGCTTTATGAACAATAATCAGGCAACTCAAAGGAAATTAAAAAAATTGACACCTGGCTCCGGTTTCTCGAACAACGAGTACGTGTTCTGGCCCCTGGAACCAAAACACAAGGAATTGCCAAAAGGGATGCAAAAGGTGCAACATGTGCATCTGCTTCGACAACAGGAACGGCATGCGCGTTTTGCGAGAAAACTAATCACTTACTATTTCGTTACGACGATTTTCGTGCCAAATCAACATCTGACCGTTTGAATTGGGTACAGCGCCAGAAATTATGCGTCAACTGTTTTAAAGGAGACCATATGGTAAAGGCATGCTCAAGTCGCTAAAAATGTTTTAAGTGCGACAAAAAACACAGCACGCTGTTTCATCTGGACAGTGGGGCATCATAAACAAAAGTATTAGAAACTCAAACTCTAGCGGCTGCAAATACTCAAAATTTGAAATTACTTGCTACAGCAAAGATAGCAGTCCAAGCAAATAATGGACAACAAGCTACTTTTAAAGCTTTGCTAGATTCTGGATCCCAAATTAAAGTGATATCAGAAAGACTCGCATCTTTATTATCCTTAAAACGACACGATACCGCACTACGAATATCGGTGGACAACCAAAAACAAGTCATTCTCGGGTAAATGTGCTAGTAAACTCATTACACAATAATTTTACAATGCGGCTCGAAGCGTTCATTTTGCCGCACATAATTACGGATCAGCCAGCCAAAATTATAAACAATACAAATTGGAACATGCCTGGCAATAATAATTTCGAAGCCACAGAAAAACAACGCACATTAGCTGAGCAAAGATGTGAAAAACACTTTACTGATAACGTACAAACCGCTGCTGATGGACGGTTTATAGTAAAATTGCCGTTTTCTGAACATTCTTCAGCCCTGAGGCTCTCGTTGGAGACTGCAGCACCATAAAATTGAGAGTAGTCTTCGATGCATCATGCAAAACATCGTCAGGACAATCACTGAACGACATGCTGCAAGTTGGACCTACTGTGCAGAGCGCTCTGATGTCGATTCTATTAATATTCAGAATGCATAAGTATGTATTCACAGCGGACATAGAAAAAAATGCACCGCCAAGAATGGATCAACCCAGAAAACCAATTCCATCAAATGATAGTTTGTAGAAATAAACCTAATGAGGAACTTAAATACTATCGACTCAAAACGATTACCTATGGAACAGCATCGGCTCCATTTCTGGCAACAAAGTGCTTAGATCACCTGGCTCACATTAATTACCAACAAACTACCATTAGGATCATTTGCATTAAGGCATGATTTTTATGTAGACGGTTGTCTGACAGGAGCAGATTCTCTTCAAGAAGCACTACAAATACAACTGGAACTAATGAAAATTCTACTGCCTTCTGGATTCAAACAACGGAAATGGTGCTCAAACAAGTAAGAATACTCTAGTCGAGTGTGCCCGACTACGAGACTCCCTGCTCCTAACTTGCATTTCAAGCAGTTCAGCGGCAACACAAGCAAGCAGCTTACTCAACATGCACAGTGCATGTCAAACTGTTGTTTCTGCCTGCTGAGACAGTGGAAATAAGTTTTTCCATAACATTGGTGCTATTTATCCGATCGTGTTGAAATTTACACATCCGAAAGACATTGATTAAACATATATGTGTTCCAAAAATCAAAGCTTTATCTTTAAAATTGTGGCTGTGGGAGTTTTTTTCGATTTGCGGGGGTGCGGGGGGGGGGTGCATCCGAAATTTGAAATAAACTTGATCTGCGTATGGTATACAGGAACCTACATGCCAAGTTTGGTGTCTCTAGCTTTTGTAGTCTCCGAGATCTGTGTGTTCATACGGACAGACAGACAGACAGACGGACATGGCTAGATCATCACGGCTGTTGATGCTGATCAAGAATATATATAGTTTATATAGTCGGAAATGCTTCCTTCTGCCTGTTACACACATTTGCAGTACTTTATAACTCCCTTTTTCCCATTTTTAATGGGAACAGGGAGTAAAAAGGCCGCACAAAGCATACATAGCAGTATTTTATTGCTTCACCACAAAGGCTGTACATCTGGAATTAGTAAGTGATCTAACAACAGATGCATTTCTGGCAGCCGTTTTCTGAGTCGTCGCGGGAAGTGTCAGACGATCCATTGCGACAACGCAACAAATTTCATTGGCGCCAACAATCAACTGAAGGATTTAAAGACAAGTGAGTTTTAAATTTATTCCTCCTCGAGCGCCATCCTTTGGCTGCCTTTGGGAAGCAGCTGTAAAATCAGCGAAAAAATTATTGATCAACAATACAAAAACGGCATTACTAACCTTCGAAGAACTGAATACAGTGATCCTCGAAATTGAAGCCATTCTCAATTCTCGACCAATTACTCCAATGTAAAATGACCGAATGGATACATCAGCACTTACACATGGGCACTTTTTAATTAGGGAACCTTTAACAGCCCCTCCAGACGCAAACATTGATATTGGTGGGAAGACACTATTAAAGCGCTGGGAACAAGTATAAAGCCAGAATAAAGCATTCATTCTGGAAACAATGGTCACAGGAATATCTACAGGAGCTGCAATGCAGATACAAATGGAAAACATCAGCACCAAACATCAAAGAGGGTTTACTGGTGTTAATAAAGGAAGATAATATCCCAGTGATGAAGTGGCCCATGGGACGAATAATAAAAACGTACCCAGGGCCAGACAATTTCATTTGTCAAAACTGCATCTGGAGTATATTAACGCTCCATACATCGACTCGCATCAATGTTTCTCGAGCGGTAGCCGTCAAGCGTCCATTTGAAGGCACAACGGACTTAAACGATGAAAACAATGAATCACCTACACAAAGGAAAAAACTCAACTTATCGTCTCTCACTTCAACACTGCTGATATTTATGTTTATGCTACCATTAGTATTGTCACAACCAATCACTGTGACACGCTCTGACGGAAAACCAGGAATTTTCTACGCGAAACTCGGTACCACTAAGATGGCATTATTTGAATGGACTATGGTAGTAAGCTATGACTTAAACCCATATTGGCAAGACATGAAATCACTCACCGCGGGAACATCAGAGCTTGGCTATTCACGAAATCGCCGATCACCACTCGACATAGTAGGTAAACTGGCAAATCGTTTGTTTGGCGTCGTCTTTTCCAATTATGCAAAGGAAATGTCAACAACAATCGAAAAGGTCCATACGAATGAAGAATTCTTGCTGCAGCTTCTCAAAAACCAGACATCTGTTCTCGTTTGAAAGATAAACGTAACGACCGAGCTACCAACGAAAGACGAATAAAACTACTGTAAAACAAATGTCTGTTTATAGCGAGTATTGAGATCAGGAGATCATCATTACCAAGCATTTATGCTTTTCATAACGCAACTGATATTACTGATATTAAAGCTAATCTTCTAATCATGCAATCAGAAATGTTGGATGTATTAACAGGTGTTTGCCACGGAATCATCAGTTCAATTCTCCTATCTCCAAATCAACCGAGGGTACAGTGATTGGGACACAAGTCATGTTTTAGATCACTCTTCCGTTGGTATCCACCACACAGCTGGATCTCTTCAGCATGATACCAATTCCTGTAAGGGACTCAACAAGTTGGAATCTATTTGATGTAAAAACTCCATTAATTGCAGTTAGAGATCAATTTGTGGAACTAACTCCAGAAGATTTACAGCGCTGTGTGGCTCTTCCCAATGAAGGCCACATCTGTTTTGACCAACATGCTGTATTTAACATTGATCATCGCTGCGAGTTTCAACTCTTTAACATTAAGAGCGCCACGTTGTGCAGAGTTGTACACACCAAATCAAAAATGGTATGGGCAAAAACCCACCAAACAAATAGTTAGATCTTTGCAACGAGTTCACCAATGGATCTCAGGGCTGTCTGCCGCAGCATTCCATATACAATTACTCTGGAGGCAACTGGACTGCTGGAGCTTTCCGGCAGCCTTACTGCACGAAACGCTGACATTAGCATCAACACGTTTGCTACGACAATCAGCAATGTCAGGACAACATATGCACGATTTGGAAACATCAACCAATGTACAAGCGCTTCCACATTACTAGATGAACTTACCGCAAACACACCACCCTTGGATATGAAGGTCAACGATTTTGATGTACTTCAGCAGCAGTTGGAAAAAATTAAGCAATCCACATTGCCAGAACATTTTGGCACAATTCAGCATTATCATATAGCCGCATATGCCGCATTAATGGTTTCACTAATGTTAATGATTGTGATCATCACCCGAAGACAACTTGCATCATATATAAAGAGAACACCAGCCACGCCACCAGAAGACATCTGTGAATCTCAGCCACAGTCTACACTACGTCGCTTTACATTTGACATAAATGATGGTTGAACAACTGTTGCTGCATTGAAAAGGCCACTTGAAACTGATGCTATTTGTAGACATGCATCAAATGATCCTGTTACTTTTCCACACATAGAAAAGGTAGACCTTCAAGGGGTAATTAAGGCCCATGTCACACATGCAGCAAAATACCAATAATCTATATATTTTAGTATGTAAAAAACACATGTTAAAAACTATTGTAAGTATTCTATATTTGTATGTTATCTCTGTACCTAAGAAGCATGCGTTTTTAAATCCTTAAGTATATAAATAAAATCCTGAATGTGCGCTAGACAAGTATGACTAACGAAACTAATGTATCTATACCTTTATCTAAACGTAACCGAAAAAAACATAGGCAGCGGTATGTAAACCGTTGTCTGTTCAAATCAAAAATCAGTTTAGAGCCGAACCCCACCAATGGTAATTCCTGCTTATACTCATCTCCGACAGTCCAACTGGTTAAAGTGCCACGTTACGACGAATATACTGAGTTCAGTTTATGTGCTGTAATTCAACCAATCAACAAATCAAATAATCCTTTTTGGATAAACACTGCGCACTAGCATATTTGTGCGTTTGTGTTGGGTGTGTTCGTATTTTATAATTATTAAACGATTATAATAATTATTCGAGACATAGGAGAATACGTATTGATGGTTGTCAGAAACTTTGCAATGGGGCAGTGCAAAGTCAGTGATCCTACAACTTTTTGCAGTGTACAAGCGTGCTCGAGCCGAAAATACGCACAAATGATTAATTCAGTCCTCAACATTTCATTTATTACTCCCTGTTCATATAAAAAATAGGAAAAAGAGAGTTATAAAGTACTGCAAATGTATGAAACAGACAGAAGGAAGCATTTCAGACTATATAAACTATATATATTCTTGATCAGGATCAACAGTCGAGACGAACTAGCCATGTCCGTCTGTCTGTCCGTCTGTCTGTATTAACGCATCGATCTCGGAGACTATAAAAGCTACAGACACCAAACTTGGCATGCAAGTTCCTGTATACCATACGCAGATCAAGTTTATTTCAAAGTTCGGGTACACCTTCCCGCACCCCCGCAATTCGCAAAAAACTCCCACAGCCACAATTTTAAAGATTCATCATTGATTTTTGGTATAAATTTTTTTTTTTATCTATGTTAATCAGTTGCATAAATTTCTTTGCGATCGGGTAATAAACATCAAAGTTATTGACGAATCTATTTCCCCCCGACTCAGCAGGCAGAAACTACAGTTTGACAATCACTGCACGATAAGTGTTAGGAGCAAGGAGTTTCATAAACGGGCACACCAGACTAGAGCATTCTTACTTGTTTTATATTCGTTGTTAGAGGAGAATAAAGATATTGTAATGAGCAAATTTAATTATTCAATTTATATATAACGATCAAAAGTCATCACTGTGGACGGCAGTCCACACTAGGGACTGGCACGAAGTGTGCAAACGGCGACAAGAATTATATACAGCAAGAATGAAAGGTTTGCTGTGAGTGTCCGATCATATCGAGCTATATACCGATCGAAGGGTATTATTTTAACTAAGACAGGTGCATATTCAAACTTTATTTAACTCACCTAGTTCAGATATAGGCAAGAAGGTGAGAAGGGAAAAATTGAGCTATCAGGGCCGTTGTTCTAATTCTGAATATGCGTCGAATGACAGCTCGGTCATCCAATTTGTTTGTTTGTTTGTTTGTACCAACGCGGTGAGGTAGCTATCTAGATTTTTGTTTGTTTTTCCTCATCACAACCCAAGAAACGTTTGTTCTACCTCTTTTCTGAAAAACCACTAGATTAGCGGGAAATCACAAAAAACCTTAGAATTGACACGCCCACCGATTTCAAGCCAAAGAAGCTACATCCAAGTTTTACCTATTTTTATTAAGAGCTTTTATGCTTACCTTTTTCCTTAAAACAATCAAGTGAAAAACTACATATTTTTTTTGTTTCTGTATATTTTGGCAATTTCGCCTAACCGATTAAAATCAATTTTTTAAATCTTATAGCCATTGAAATGCCGAAACTTTTGATGTGCAACACATATCTGGCATAATTCATCTTCGCAATATATTGGCTGTTTATTGTACCTACTCCTACTTCTACTACTGCAATAGGCCTTAACGAGTAGTGTTTCTTTTTGCAAATTAACCTGGGCTCAACTCCCAGTGCAGAAAGTCCGTTTTTTTTTTGCTTTCATATTTTTATACTCTTTTTTTAATTTTTTTTTGGGTATGTGAAATGTCTGTCCATCCATCTGTATGAACGCAGTTTTTTCCGCAGTTTTTTCCACAGTTTTGATGCTAGAGCAAACAAACTTGGTATACATGTTGATATATACCATAGGCAGACAAAGATCTCCCCCCCCCCCACCGCTTCCTCCACAAACCGCAAAAACCTATATCTAGAGTAACTAAATTTAGCAGAAGGGCTACTTATCACATCTTTGATTGATCTTACTAAAAAAAATTGGCCACACCCACGCCCACAAATAAGCAAAGTCTTTATCTCCAACGCCCCTTAAATTCATCAAATTTTGCAGGTTGCAGGTTAACATAATTTTGCCACGCCCTCGCCCGCCCTCAAGGAATGTTTGTTTATCCCAAGCCTGTAGAACGGGCTCAACCAAATTTAAATTAATGGCAAAACTTGAAAGATTTGAGCAAAAATACAATTGCCACGCAAACAGGCGAAAAAAAATGAGCAAAATCTGTATCTCTCACACCTACATACCTAGAATCATAGAATTTTGGAGAATGACTTATGTTGAACTTTTGGTTCCATTGAGTAACACAAAGTGTTGCCACGCCCAAAAAACACCTCTACTCGAGGTTAAAGTCTAGGAACGAAACAAAACTTCTGATATCTAATTTTGTGACGAAGTAATTTCTGAATACTAAAAGAAATAAAAAAAAAAAATTTTTGCATTCAGCACACTGCAAAAGTAACTTTGGTACAATACAACACTTAGAATTGCTGCCAATCTGGCAACGCAAGAAAATTCAAATATTCATATTCCCATCTCCAATGTTAAATACTTTGATAAATACCATATCCAATGTAAATAGAACAAGGAAAAAATGAAATGAACGCTGAGCGCTTCTTCCGAATTGAGACACCAGCGAATAAAGATTAAATCAAAGGAACGCACGCAGCAGCAATTCATTCTTGCGGTAAAAGGAGACGATTTTGGAGAAACTTATGACTGGTGGAAAACATTGCGCTAACGCTATTATATTCAGAGCTAGGTCTGGAACATTTTGGCGACTGTGACAGGAGAAACCACCACCATATAAGTTTTGTTCCAAGCAAGAATTTGAAATTCGTCAATGTCATTGTCGTTCGTATAGTTTGCCAAAAACCCGTACAAATTGCTGAAGTGCATCGGCCAGAGTACGCCACTGCATTTACACACACATATACACAAATATGAGAATCAGCCAGTGCTTAACTTGGACATCGCCATCGCTGGATACACACACACACACATGGAGAGTTTTCGAAAGTGGATGTTCCTTACATGGTGCTCCGGTAAAGTGGCTGACAGTGCTGTTCGCGGTGTGTGACGCACACCAAGCTTAGGTTGCATGGCTCGGTGAAGACGCTTGGCAGGTTTGGCGCCAGCGAGCGGCGGTGAAGCTGCTGTGTTGGGGCTGATTTTTGGCGTTTTTGGCTGGCACACTAAGTAAGTCCTCGCATCTGCAATGGATGGGAGGCGCTGAATTGTTGCGGTGGCAGATGTACCAATGGCTTATCTGGAAAACGGCGCTTGCGCGTAGGCCTCGGCCAGCGCAGGTGACACAATATTCACTGCAATGTGCAGGTATATCAGTGTTTTTGGTGGTTCGGGGAGCTTTGAGCGCTTTAAAAGCCATGAATATGGCGACGAGTTGCTTTAAATATTTTGGCTCAATGCACGTGAGCGTAATTGAAAATTCAACTACACCAGCATCAGCTGGTTGGTCTTGCAGGGCGGCCAACTGTCCTCAAACGACGTGATGAACGGAAAAAAGCTCAATGCTTTGAAACCATTGCGAGCTTTTATGCTGCGCACAAAAGCAGGCAACACTATCGGCGTGTGTAACACACATGCAAGAAGTCGGTGCATCTTTTGTGCGCTTTTTGTTGGCAGTTATTTGCAAAGAGCGAACGGCTGAATATTAGCTATTGCAAGCTTTACGGCAAATGGTACACAAGGTCAAGGACCCGACCAAGCCAACCCCAGTCGCTGTGCGGTGTACCAAAAAAAAAGGGGCTCTGGTGACCGAGTTGGAGCGGTTAAGCTCCCAACGGTTAAAAGTCAATTGGAAACTTTTGGCCACCGTTGGACCCCTAGAAGCTTACACCTAGCGCGGCTTATAATCACGTAGCGAGTCACTGCTGGTTGCAGGAGGCAACGAAAGTGACATCAAGGCCGAGCCCAGTAAACCCTTGATTACGACAGACTGGACGCCCCCTTCCGAAAATATATGTTTTGGGCTGACAGCGCGCAGTATTCCTGTACTTCAGTAGGCCGAGTGATACCGAGGTGAAATGTCTGCAGGGTTAATTCTGCCGCTGCCCCCGTCTCGTTAAAACCTTGGCAGGTCTTCAAGTACGCTCAACGGTTGTCGCCATTTTGTTGGCGGTGCAGGCTCGGAAGCCAGATTCCCGACCAACGCCGATCCGGCTCTGAACACAATTACCCATGAAGTATTGTGTCAACCCTCGCATGGCCTCACTGCATACAAAGATAACCATGGGATCACGTAGGCGACTGTACAACAACCAATGACAACGGCTTGAAGCCGGGACGCAATTATATGATGAGTTTAAACAAAAACATAACCCCCTCTCCACAACCGCCCATTTTCCCCTAACCCAAAATTGCAGTCAACAGACTGCATGTGAAGAAACGGCGCTGCTGGTCTTTGGCAAGGGCAGTAAGATGGTGAGATCGCCACCACAAACGACGGCGAATACCGGTACGACCGAAACCTGCATGGTAACCAGTAAGGTGGTTACTAAAACTCTAGAACTCCTACCCACCGATCGCTGAAAAAGACGCCTTGCATGGATGCAGACCCTTCGAGCTGTTGCAATTTCCTCGTTCCACCAGAAAACGGGCTCATGATGCAGCCTGTAATTTTTCTTCTGTTGCATTGAGTCATCTCACACAGACTCAAGTTGCGCCATAGCCTGCTTTGGCATGGCTTCTGCGTCACCCGAGGCGAAAAGATTTCCCATCTTGTCCACGAATAACTGCGTGTCCAGGCTCTCGGCGCGGTAGCACTTCCAACGATGAATGAAGGGATCACTTCTCGCCATGCGCTCACCAACAGAGCAGAGGATCGACATGTCTCTTACGCACCATGTTGCTGCATTGTGCAGTGAGTTGCTAACAAAAGTCAAGTCTACAACAGAGCCGACTCCTGCTCTGCTGAACGTATGCTGGCTGCCTTGGTTCAGCAGCGCGATGTTCAGCGACGCAAAAGTCTCCAGCAGCGTATGCCCTCTTGTAGCAAACAAGCGTGCTTCCCCAGTCCTCGGCCCACGCGTTGAAATCCCTAGCCATAAGCACCAGATGAAGACCTCCCGCGTCGGCAGCCAGCGCATACAGCACGGCTGTAAGTTCGGGCAGAGTGAGGCTTGAGGCAAGATAGACGCTGTAGGTCCAAATACCGCTGACTTTGGCGCGAACAAAGCCCTCCGCTGCATGGATTCTCGCCAGATGGTATCCGTTGCCTCCGCATAGCCAAATTGCTGCTTTTCCGGTCATATCCGCGGCCCAGTTCTCGTCCTCTCCCCTTTTTTTGTACGGCTCGCTCAGCACCGTAAGATCAATGAGCCTCTCACGCACTGTTTGTGTCAGCAGATCCTGCGCGGCTATGCAGTGATTCAAATTTAATTTAATTATTTGCATCTTGCATGTCTTGGGGGGCCACTGCTGCCAGTTTGAGGGCACATCCGGCTGCCTGCTTGGTGACTCGTCTCTTTTTTACCACTGCTACTGCAGATGAAGCACATAGGTGGATTTACGCATGCTGCTGCTTTATGCCCCGTGACGCCGCATTTTATGCAGCAGTTGCTCCTATCGATCGGATTGCGACATCTGCTGGCCAGATGGCCGATCTCCAGACACCTGTAGCAACGCGTTTTAACTCCAACGCCTTCGTTGCCCAGTGGGCCGACACCATGACAATGGCCATCAGGTTTTTGTCGTACGCAGGGTGTAGCCCTTTAACGAAGCACTCGCCCGATGGGATACCAGCCTGTGCAGATAGCGCTGCCACAACCTTATCCTTGGTGACCAGTTCGTCCAGATGTCTGATCATTAGCTGCGTCTCTTGGGTCAGAGTGCGTACTCCTGCGCAATCTCCCAGCACCTGCTCAATTTCTTTTTTCAGATTTGCAGCGCAGTCGAGCCCGTAACCGCTCAGCTCCAGCAGCAGATCGCCCTTGGCTGTCCGGCGTGCCTTAGTGACGCTATCACTGACGCTCTTCAGATTGTCATCACCCCTCCGTGTGACCATTGACAATATCTCGCTATAGCTTTGCTCCCCTCTGGCGCTGATGACCAGCTCATCTGGTCTAGCTTTGGTCGTGACTCTCCTTCCAGGTTTTTCGAGATGTTTTTGCGTTATTAAACTTTGCACTGTAGTAGTTGCGCTTGGCAGCACTGATGAGATTTGATACAATACTCCTAAGCTCCTTAAAAATCGTTTGTAGGCTACTAGTTTTGTATCGCTTCCAGCGATGTGGGGTATCACATGTTTGTGTGGGATTGGTTTTATTGACTACACTTAATCCTACTGCTTGCATTTTCTCAAGCAAATGAATCTCAGTTAGCAGGTTGCTATTTAAGTCCTCAATTATAATGACACCTATGTAGGATAGAGATACGTCAGAAATTTTACTTATTACCTGAGAGTAGTCAATATTACGTTTTGGTCTATATGCACCCCCCACAAGGACTTTCGTGTGTTGTTCTCGACTTCCAAAAATACATATTCTACTGAACTTTCCCGTGGATGCCTGCAAATAAGCCTGCTTCTAGTCTCGCCTTAACATAAATGATAGCACCCCCTGCATGCCCTACACGTTCGGCACGATGCACAACATATCCTTCACAATCAATTGACAAGTCACAAGAGTCATTTACAAACCATGTCTCAGATACACATATAACGTCAACATCGGAAGTCACAAAGTGGTCCCTAAACTCATCTTATTTTTCATCCCTGTTCCCATTAAAAATGGGAAAAAGGGAACTATAATGTACTGCAAATGTGTGTAACAGACAGAAGGAGGCATTTCCGACTATATAAACTATATATATTCTTGATCAACATCAACAGCCGAGTCGAACTAGCCATGTCCGTCTGTCTGTCTGTCCGTCTATCTGTCTGTATGAACGCTTCGATCTCAGAGACTATACGAGCTAGAGACACCAAACTTGGCATGCAGGTTTCTGTATACCATACGCAGATCAAGTTTACTTCAAATTTCGGATCTCATCACGACTTTGTTAATTTTTCGACTGCAGGAATTTGTACTCACAGGCGATATCCCAAAAAATTAACTTAAATTTATGGTCGATCAGCGCGATAGACGGTTTCAGCTAATCCTTTGGAGAGCAAATTCAAATGATTTCCTTCAAATCTATCAGCTAATCACAATAACTTATGGATTATCATCATCCCCATTTTTAGCGATTCGATGCCTGTTTTATTTTGCAAGTTTGTTTGAATCACAATTTCCTACTAGTGCGTCAGTGCTACGAACTGACGTTTATGTGGACGACCAGGCGCAGGCAATTTAGAGAAGTTCAAATAGAAAAAGAGACAGGTTCAGGCAATTTTGAGTAAGACACACTTAAAAATGACTAAGTTTAACAGCAACTCAGAGGATATGATTCAGTCATCTGAAGTCATTATCAAAACTGAAGAAGAAGACACAACAAAAGCACTAGGACTATCGTGGCAACCCAAAAAGGATCATTTCGTGCATCGATACGATCTACAAGATAGTGGACTTGTGATAAAGCGGTCAGTTTTATCCACAATTGCAAGAGTTTTCGACGCCCTCAGTTTAATGAGTCTAATAAATATTCGATGTAAAATTCTGATGCCAGCTACATAGGATGGGATGACATTTTACCTTTAAAGCTTCATCAGCTGTGGATCAAACATGTTAATCGCAAAATCCAAAGTCGCACCAATTAAGGTGCGGTCTTTTCCCAAATTAGAGCTATGCGCAGCCGTTCTGCTCAACAGAACATATCGAAAGTTTGCGCATAAGCTGGGAGTGGACATTAGCAGATACGAAAATTCTCCATCAGTGGATGAGCATGCAAATTAACAAATTCGAGAACGCGAATTGAAAGAAAATATTTTATTTTGTGGATGCTAAATGCTTCCGACTTTATTGATTCCAAATTTAGAACTAAAATACAATATTGAACTTATGCGTGGGTCAGATAGGCTTATCCCCAAAGGTTCTTTCGAAAGCTTTGATCTTATGCTGCGAGTCAGCGTTTTTTGTTAAAGCTTCTTTTGAGAACTGGAAAGCTAGCGAGATCGGCTGATGTTATGGGATGCTGTACTGTGGAATAGTTATGTTTACGTTTAGGAGCTGCCCATACGGTTTCCTGTTTACATTACCTGTTCTGATTGGGTTTTGATATTTAATTTCAACTGCGTTTTGTTTGCTTTACGTTAAGTGATCTGGTAGTGTTTAATATGGTAGCTGCGGGTGCGCATAAGCTTATGTGATGATTGCAAGAGCTGTTTATAATTGCAATGAAATGATTTTAGAGCTGGGTGATAGCTGTTAAATATGGTAGCTGCGGCTGCGCATTAGCTTATGTGGTGATTGCAAAAGTTGTTTATAATTTTAGTAAGAAATGCTTTTAGAGCTGGGTGATAACTTGAACGCATTCAAACTCAATTGCGTTGTCGCTAATCGCGTATCGGAATTGCAAGAGCACATGACGGATGTACATTGGAGGCATGTACCATCAGCTAAGAATCCGATATCGTATCGCGAGGTTATCGTACAGAGGAGATACGAACCAATATGTGGCTGACAGGGCCGGAATTTCTGAAGATGTCATGCGAAGAATAGCCAGTTTTAAATGATCCGTTACCAACCGCAATCGAGGTACGAAAGAAACCATTCATAGTGCAAAACGAAGTAAATAATTCAAGCATTGATCAGATCATCGAAATTTCATCCTCACATATGCGCACACTACGAATAGTGCCATATGTGTATAGATTGTTTAAAAGAGTCTTACCCAATCGTCTTCTCAAAGTTAGCGAAATCGTTCATGTACCAACACAAGAATTAAACGTAACATTCTGGCGTTAAGTAGAGCACATACAGCAATCAGCCTCGCACCGTTTATACAACAAATGAAGTTATGATGTGTCACTGTGAATGTGGTAAGAGTTGGGGCAGGCTAGCTAGATCAGAACTGCCGTTTGACGCAAAGTTTCCTGCAATTGTGCCAACGAGCCATCGCTTCACTCGACTATACTTAGAATTTCTACATCGACAAAACTTACCCGCAAATCAAAAGATTCTTATATCGTTACTAAGAGAACAACTGTGGATCATAAACGCAAGAGCTTTAGTGCGAAAAGTTTTCCGCTCTTGTTCTCATTGTTTTCATTACAAGCCTAGATTAATTCAGCAAGTGATGGGAGACCTTCCTGCTGATCGCGTTCGCGGTGAACGGCCCTTTTTGGTGGCAGGCGTTGACTTTTGCGGGCCGTTTATGACATTCCACAAAATACGTGGAAAATCACCTCACAAAACTTATGCCTCGATTTTTGTATACTTTGCTACAAAAGCAGTTCATATTGAGTTGGTAATCGAGCTTTCAACTAACGTATTTTTGTTTTGTATTAGACGTGGATAGCCTCAAAAATTGTATTGCGATAGTGCAACAAATTTTGTAGGCTCTGCTTCACGCATTGCTGAGTTTAAGCGAGATGCATTAAACCCGAAAGCAGTCGACCTTATCCATTCCTACAGTACCTGCAAGGGATTCGAATTTTCATTTATTCCGACCATAGCACCACATTTTGGTTGTCTACTGGAATCCGCGGTTAAATCGATCGCTTTTGATCAAAAACATCGCAGAGGCTAACTTACGAAGAGTGGAGGCAATACTGAACTCCAGACCTATTGCACCAGTATCAGACCACCCAAAGATGGATGTGGACTGACGCCAGCGCACTTGCTGATCGCATCTCACATCTCTCATCTTCGGTACTTGGACCGTTTTCAGTTGTCAATCCTACACGAGGATAACACGCCCCCTGAACACTGGAATCTAGCTCGTGTTATTGCTACCATCGCTAGAAAAGATGGCAGATCAGAGTGGTTGATCTCAAAACGAATAAAGGCAGCCTGCGCCGCCCATTCACAAAATAGCGCCACTCCCAAACGATCACTTTAAAGAAGCTGAGTCCTTTCAACGTGGGTAGAATGTTGGAGTAGAATAAAGATATTGTAACGTAATGAGCAAATTTAATTATTCAATTTAAATATAACAATCAAAAGTCTTTGTACAACACTTATAATTGTTGGCAATCTGGCAACACAAGTAAATTCAAATAAACTTATTCCCAATGTTAAATACTTTGTAATGTACCATTTCAAATGTAAAAAGAATAAGAAAAAAATGAAATGAACGCTGAGCGCTTCTTCTGAATCGAAACGCCAGCGAATAAAGATTAAATCAAAGAAACGTACGCAACAGCAATTCATTCTTGCGGTAAAGACGAGACGATTTTGGAGACACTTATGCCTGGTGGAAAACATTGCGCTAAATTAACATTATTAATAAAAATACAAATGTGTTTACCATCTGCCTTGACCCAGTGAAATAAATGAAAGTCATTTACTTCGTTGGCACCCACAAAATAAACAATGCTGCTTAATATAATCCACACATACTATCGATAAGGTAACGATGCGTGCATTTATGTTGCGTTTCTTATTTGGTGTGCATACATAGAAAATAAATTTTGTGACATAATGGGAAAAAGGAGTAAAAAGAAAAAATAAATATATTGGGCTTGTGAAGTGTCCGTCCGTCCGTCTGTCTGTTCGTCTCTATGAACACAGGTTTTATCCACATTTTTGAAGCTAGAGCAACCAAACTTGGCATGCATGTTGATATATACCATAGTACGACAAAGTGTCAAGAGCCCTATTAAATAGATTGGATAAAAATAATTTTGGCACGCCCACCCCCGCCCTTGCAATCGAGCAAAGTTTTTTCGCTCCTAAACTTGCAGACCTGGTCTAACCAAATTAAAATTGATGGTAAAGAAAGATTTGATCAAAAATACAACTGCCACGCCCACTTCTGGCTTTGCAAAGAGGCGAGAAAAGAGTATATTGCAGTAGGGTGCATCCGGCTGCAAAGTTCTTACTTGTTTTCAATAATTTTGAAAGTGACAGTAGAAAAATTTAAATATCAGGCGTGCTTCGGTTTTTCGTTGAACTCTTCGCTTTCATTTTCCTTTTTTGCGTACTCCATAATTCGTATAATTTCGTGACCGGCTTGAGTTTTGTTTCCATTTCGTTTCGGGAAAACTGCACATCACTGACAGCAGCTGACTTGATTGTTGTGATATATCTATTGAGTAAAAAAGTGTAATTTATTCGCTTAATGAGTCAGAAAATGCTTGGTGCGTTTTAAATGCCTGACAAGTTGAAAATAGGACACACAAACTGTTAAATGCTTAAAATGTTTTGCCGCCGCACAGCTGTTTGGCTGCTAGGGCTGCAAGCATTCGTGACTAAAGTAAAAAAAGTCAAGCATTCAAAAGTGTCCCATGCATGTTTATGGTTCGTCGGTGTTCAACTTTGACATTGATATTTGTTATCGCACTTAGCTACACGTCATTTGTCACGACCAAAAACTGAAATCTTTTTTTCACGCACGAGTTTTGCACAAGTCGAATTGGAGGTAGGGTCTCGATATATTTATTTACAAAATAATCAACATTTATTTTGCAATATTGAGTATGCCAAAATATTTCTGTAACACAGTTTAAAACAAGTAAGAACGTTGCAGTCGGGCTCCACCGACTGCGATATACTCTGTTTTCTGTACGTATTTTAAATTAAATTCTTTTAAAGACTACTTATATACTTATATATGCTACGAACTATAAAATTCTTTCTACTAAGTGCAGAACACTGCAAACGTCCAAAGCAGATCGAGACGGGTGCTTGGCAAAATTATCGCTCGTTTACTGGGGCTGGGGTGGGCGTGTCAAATTTTTTTTTCTCCAATCTATCGAAGAGTTCAAATGCAGTCATACTGCAAAATTTGGGGTTTCTAGCTATAAGGGTGTAGGAGATACATGTTTAGCTCATTTGCGGGGGCGGTAGTGGGCGTGGCATATTTTTTTGGCAGGTCGGTCAAGGATGTGGTCAGTAGTCTTTATGTCAAATTTGGTTACTCTCGCTGTAAAACTGTGGAAGATATAGGCTTTTGCAGTTTGTGGGGGAAGCGGTGGGGATGGGGGGAGATCTTGACACTTTTTCTGACTATGGTATATACCAACATGTATGCCAAGTTTGGATGCTCTAGCTTCTAAGCTGTGGAAAAAAACTGCGTTCATACGGACGGACGGACATTTCACAAACCCAATATACTCTTTTTTTTCCATTTTGGAAAACAGAGTATAAAAAAAAATTTAAATGCGTAGCTGTTGCTTTTTTATGCGAAAACATTTTGACGTTTCCGAATTCCGGAGCGCCTAAGCGTCCGCTTTGAAAACGGATTCGCAAAAGCTTTCCTAAACCGAAAATGGGACCACGACTTAATGTCCAGATCAGAGATGAGCGATGCGGTGATTTTGGTGTCACAGTGACAACAGTGACTGTTCCAAAAAACTATCAGTGACAAATATCAGTGACTGTGAGTACGAGTACAAATTAAAATTTAACGAATATTTAAAATTCAAATCACATTGCACGGCTGCTGCGCCCATGTTTTTTTTTAATTTATGTCCAATTCTAAAAATATTATTAAATCAGCTATGCTCAAAGAAATTCTTTATTAGAGTTTAAAAAAGTAGCATCTCTAATTTCTCATCGCTTAAGCGCAAAAGATATCCATTCTCTTTCCACCATGAAATTGGATCCGCGTCATGGCTAAGATACTCCTCCTCGATTTCAACAATGGCTTTAGATAGGGATGCACCTTTTGATTTTGGTGGCTGTTTGATTGTGCTAAAGAGGCTGAGGTCGATTTCCGCAGCCTCTGGAAAGCTTGAGCACTTATTAAAGACAGGTGGCGCAGGGGCAGCCAGCACTGTATTTTTTTTATAGCTACTCAAGACCTTTTCCAGGAACGGCTTAGTCCGTTCAGTTGTCTGCGGATCTGGGTAGTACATTGTTTTATATCTGGGATCGCGCAATAAACATGTATCATTCGATGACAAAAATATCAGTTGGCAGAAAGTATATCGGGCAGTGACAAAATATCAGTTGGTGGCAAGTATATCGGGCAGTGACAAAATATCAGTTGGCGGCAAGTATACCGGGCAGTGACAAAATATCACTTGTCGGCAAGTATAAAGCAATTGCAAATAGTACGTGAAAGCACATATTCTAATATTGTATTATGTAAAAATCTATGGTTGGCGCTTTTAATCTATTTAATTTATAAAATATAAAAAGGTTTTTTGTGATTTTGTCGCTGTTACTTTTGAAATTTTGTCACTGTGATGACAATTACTTTGAAATACTAGTGACAAATAACAGCGACGGAGATCTCCGCCCATATCTATAACATATAGCTGCCATAAAGGTTAAGGACAGTTTATAAGTATATAAGTAGTCCTTACAAAAGTTTAATTTATTAAACTTACAGAAAACAGAGTATATCGCAGTAGGGAGATCTCGACTGCAACGTTATTTCTTGTTTTTTTTCGGATTCAGAGACTGGTTTTACATAAGATCATACTATGGATGGAAAGGTTCGGAAAATAATGGAAATGTCCGAATCCTTCAATATCACTGTGCTTAATGGTAGGACATTAAGTGACGCTGCAGGAGAACTTATTTTCTTACGGGGACAATCGAGCTCTATAGTCGATTATTGTTTGATAGAGTGTAAATGTCATGATGCAGAAGCTGACATGGAGATAAAAACAGAAATATTCTCTGACCACTTGCCGATAACGGCCAGTGTGTGTGTGTACAAGCGTCTCCGCAGGCGTCAATCTCCGTCTCACAAAATCCATCATCGAGGCAGCGGCGTGTATGCAGAAGCACAGCATTAGGAACTTTAAACAACCATCGTATGATGTGGATTGTGACACGGCCAGGATCAGAACAAAGCAATGATTAAACTATCTGAGGCACCATGATACTCAAGGAGGTAAAGCTACGTATCAGAGACAGCGTTCTTCATACTGAGAGCTCTGTGTTGGAAAAAGAAATGGCTACTTTGAGAGTCTCGAGACATTTATTTCGTCGATTACAGACTCCAGGTCATTTTGGTCACTAGCAAGACGACTGAATGGAGCCAGCTGTAGAAAACACATCCAAGTAGTATCAACGGAGATGGCCACCTACTTCATTAATATGCTGTTAGATGCACATCCCGAGCCCACGCTGAGTTTAGCTTTCCCATACACATGTGTAGAGGATCTAGACAGAAACTTTACGTTAGAAGAGCTACAAAACGCAATAAGTCGTAGCAAATCAGGAGGATGGATGCCTGCAGAATTCACTGTGAATGCGACACCTTTGTTTAAATGTAAACTTCTGGAAGCTTTTAACAACATTTACAGAGAAGGCCAGGTTCCAACAAGATTTCGAAAAAGATAATATACCCACTGTTAAAGAAACGAGATCCGACGAATGTAAGCAATTACAGAGGCATATGGTTTTTGAGTACAACTTTAAAAACTTTTACGGCACTTATACTTAAAAGGCCTACAATCTTTGTGGGGAACAATAAGTTGTTAAGTGTACCTAGTTTTTATTTAATTCAAAGCGGCATTTGACACAATCGACAGGAGGAGTCTTATGTTGAAACGAAGCAATTCAGGAGTATCTACTAATTGCTAACGTTGTACTCGGATAATAAAACTGCAGTATGGGACGGTAAAACCTTATCAGACTGGTTTGACACTAACCAGGGAGTCTAGCAAGGATCCTTACTCAGCCCATTTCTCTTTGCGCTATTTATATAAGATATTGTCGGTGAACTCCCCAGTGGAATCCCCTATGGCAACCGAAATTTCAAGATATTTATGTATGCAGATGATATGGTCATCCTCGGGAGTTCGTCAAGCATGCTTCAAAGTTTGATTGATGCAACTTGTAAATACTGTAGCACTTGGAATCTCAGGATGAACACTGAAAAGTCCAAGATTCTCTGTATACGAGATGGCAGGGGCCGTACATCTAGGCCGGAAAACTGGACATTAGATGGGGTTGAGCACGAAAGTGTACGAGAATATAAATATTTAGGAATTCTACTCACACCTAACATGTCTCTTAAGAATCATTTCCGGCAGAAGCTTCGGGATTCAAAAATCGCGCTGAATAGCACTTGGAATAACTTGCTGAGCAGAAAAAACGGAAAGGCTAGCACTAACTATAAAATGTTTGAAGCAACAGCAAGAGCCATTGTGTGATATTCCGCCCAATATGCATATATGGGGATATATGAGGTTTGAGGAGGTCGAAAAACTGCTTAGCGTTTTTGTAAAGAAAATATTTCATTTTCCATTGAACACGCAAGACTATGCAATAGACTTGGAAACTGAACTAGCATCAAAGTTTGAATTTCAATTTTATCGAGCGATGTCTCAGCTTACCGGACAATAGGGTGCCTTATTCTGTGGTTTCCGAATTGCTTCGTACAAGATCCCATTGTTTTCAGCACTGGGAGCAGCTTCCGAATCATTACGAGGTCGTTTTAGACCTGACCGGCCGAGGAAATTGGAAAAATGCACAGACAACGTTGTTGCAGGCTATTAATAGCAAATCGCTTGAAAAATATATGTAACATGCGCAACTTAGCAGTACACGGGAATATTAGAAAACACTCAACTAAAATGAAAATAATTATTTCAATGATCGTGTCAGCATTTTCTGAAGCAGTTTCTGAAACACTTTAAAACTAGAACAGAGTCACTTCAACTTGGAAACCGTTCACATTTATGCACTTTATGTAATCTACAGGTCCTCGAGCATATTGCGAATTTTTGTGCAATTTACCCGATACTCGCTGAAGTATGCCGCAAAGCATGGGGAAAAGCGGAACTGACAGAAGAAGAGCTACGGATTAATCTCAATGGCGCAGATTAAAGTGTAAAGTGAAATAAAAAAAATAATAACTAATTCCTTTTTAAACGCTAGTGCTAAATCTAAAAATTATTTTAATTATATTTTATATTTATTGTATTTTATGTTTATATTTTATGTTAATGCTTAATTTAGTTGAGTTTTTTTTTCGATTTGTGGGGGGTACCCATAATTTGAAATAAACTTCCGATTGACATTGAACACATGTCCCATTATGGCGCATGCGTTTCGGCTTACGGCATTCGTTGGCCATATGCCCTATACTGTTACAGTTTCAACATTTTACTTTGCGTTTTTGACGCATATCGCCCTTTCCTTGTTGTTGGTTGGCCACCTTGACCCGATTGTTGTTGCTGTTGCCGTACCATTAGCTCTACATTTTTGAAAGCCTGCATCAGCTCTTTCTTCGATAAGAAATTCTGCAACTTTGCCGTATTACGTACTTCAGAAACTCCGTTGAAAATTCATTGAGCGTCTCCAACGATATTTTATTTGCACTTATCTATTTGTTATTTATTTGCATTTTTAAATTTTCTAGCTCCTCTAGTAATCGCTTAATTTTTTGTTCTTTTTGAAAATTTCAAACCCCATCTATTCCACCGTGTGCTTCTTCTGTCATTTTGCTGCTATAGCCCTCAGCCTTCTTTACGTTGTTGTAGTAGCCGTCAGCCTGATTTCCGTTGTTGTTGTCCTTGTTGTATCCCTCAGCATGCAGTATGTTGTTGCAGCCTTCAGTTTTCTGTACGTATTTCTGTACGTATTTTCTGTACGTATTTTAAATTAAATTCTTTTAAAGACTACTTATATACTTATATATGCTACGAACTATAAAATTCTTTCTACTAAGTGCAGAACACTGCAAACGTCCAAAGCAGATCGAGACGGGTGCTTGGCAAAATTATCGCTCGTTTACTGGGGCTGGGGTGGGCGTGTCAAATTTTTTTTTCTCCAATCTATCGAAGAGTTCAAATGCAGTCATACTGCAAAATTTGGGGTTTCTAGCTATAAGGGTGTAGGAGATACATGTTTAGCTCATTTGCGGGGGCGGTAGTGGGCGTGGCATATTTTTTTTGGCAGGTCGGTCAAGGATGTGGTCAGTAGTCTTTATGTCAAATTTGGTTACTCTAGCTGTAAAACTGTGGAAGATATAGGCTTTTGCAGTTTGTGGGGGAAGCGGTGGGGATGGGGGGAGATCTTGACACTTTTTCTGACTATGGTATATACCAACATGTATGCCAAGTTTGGATGCTCTAGCTTCTAAGCTGTGGAAAAAAACTGCGTTCATACGGACGGACGGACATTTCACAAACCCAATATACTCTTTTTTTTCCATTTTGGAAAACAGAGTATAAAAAAAAATTTAAATGCGTAGCTGTTGCTTTTTTATGCGAAAACATTTTGACGTTTCCGAATTCCGGAGCGTCTAAGCGTCCGCTTTGAAAACGGATTCGCAAAAGCTTTCCTAAACCGAAAATGGGACCACGACTTAATGTCCAGATCAGAGATGAGCGATGCGGTGATTTTGGTGTCACAGTGACAACAGTGACTGTTCCAAAAAACTATCAGTGACAAATATCAGTGACTGTGAGTACGAGTACAAATTAAAATTTAACGAATATTTAAAATTCAAATCACATTGCACGGCTGCTGCGCCCATGTTTTTTTTTAATTTATGTCCAATTCTAAAAATATTATTAAATCAGCTATGCTCAAAGAAATTCTTTATTAGAGTTTAAAAAAGTAGCATCTCTAATTTCTCATCGCTTAAGCGCAAAAGATATCCATTCTCTTTCCACCATGAAATTGGATCCGCGTCATGGCTAAGATACTCCTCCTCGATTTCAACAATGGCTTTAGATAGGGATGCACCTTTTGATTTTGGTGGCTGTTTGATTGTGCTAAAGAGGCTGAGGTCGATTTCCGCAGCCTCTGGAAAGCTTGAGCACTTATTAAAGACAGGTGGCGCAGGGGCAGCCAGCACTGTATTTTTTTTATAGCTACTCAAGACCTTTTCCAGGAACGGCTTAGTCCGTTCAGTTGTCTGCGGATCTGGGTAGTACATTGTTTTATATCTGGGATCGCGCAATAAACATGTATCATTCGATGACAAAAATATCAGTTGGCAGAAAGTATATCGGGCAGTGACAAAATATCAGTTGGTGGCAAGTATATCGGGCAGTGACAAAATATCAGTTGGCGGCAAGTATACCGGGCAGTGACAAAATATCACTTGTCGGCAAGTATAAAGCAATTGCAAATAGTACGTGAAAGCACATATTCTAATATTGTATTATGTAAAAATCTATGGTTGGCGCTTTTAATCTATTTAATTTATAAAATATAAAAAGGTTTTTTGTGATTTTGTCGCTGTTACTTTTGAAATTTTGTCACTGTGATGACAATTACTTTGAAATACTAGTGACAAATAACAGCGACGGAGATCTCCGCCCATATCTATAACATATAGCTGCCATAAAGGTTAAGGACAGTTTATAAGTATATAAGTAGTCCTTACAAAAGTTTAATTTATTAAACTTACAGAAAACAGAGTATATCGCAGTAGGGAGATCTCGACTGCAACGTTATTTCTTGTTTTTTTTTTCGGATTCAGAGACTGGTTTTACATAAGATCATACTATGGATGGAAAGGTTCGGAAAATAATGGAAATGTCCGAATCCTTCAATCTCACTGTGCTTAATGGTAGGACATTAAGTGACGCTGCAGGAGAACTTATTTTCTTACGGGGACAATCGAGCTCTGTAGTCGATTATTGTTTGATAGAGTGTAAATGTCATGATGCAGAAGCTGACATGGAGATAAAAACAGAAATATTCTCTGACCACTTGCCGATAACGGCCAGTGTGTGTGTGTACAAGCGTCTCCGCAGGCGTCAATCTCCGTCTCACAAAATCCATCATCGAGGCAGCGGCGTGTATGCAGAAGCACAGCATTAGGAACTTTAAACAACCATCGTATGATGTGGATTGTGACACGGCCAGGATCAGAACAAAGCAATGATTAAACTATCTGAGGCACCATGATACTCAAGGAGGTAAAGCTACGTATCAGAGACAGCGTTCTTCATACTGAGAGCTCTGTGTTGGAAAAAGAAATGGCTACTTTGAGAGTCTCGAGACATTTATTTCGTCGATTACAGACTCCAGGTCATTTTGGTCACTAGCAAGACGACTGAATGGAGCCAGCTGTAGAAAACACATCCAAGTGGTATCAACGGAGATGGCCACCTACTTCATTAATATGCTGTTAGATGCACATCCCGAGCCCACGCTGAGTTTAGCTTTCCCATACACATGTGTAGAGGATCTAGACAGAAACTTTACGTTAGAAGAGCTACAAAACGCAATAAGTCGTAGCAAATCAGGAGGATGGATGCCTGCAGAATTCACTGTGAATGCGACACTTTTGTTTAAATGTAAACTTCTGGAAGCTTTTAACAACATTTACAGAGAAGGCCAGGTTCCAACAAGATTTCGAAAAACATAATATACCCACTGTTAAAGAAACGAGATCCGACGAATGTAAGCAATCACAGAGGCATATGGTTTTTGAGTACAACTTTAAAAACTTTTACGGCACTTATACTTAAAAGGCCTACAATCTTTGTGGGGAACAATAAGTTGTTAAGTGTACCTAGTTTTTATTTAATTCAAAGCGGCATTTGACACAATCGACAGGAGGAGTCTTATGTTGAAACGAAGCAATTCAGGAGTATCTACTAATTGCTAACGTTGTACTCGGATAATAAAACTGCAGTATGGGACGGTAAAACCTTATCAGACTGGTTTGACACTAACCAGGGAGTCTAGCAAGGATCCTTACTCAGCCCATTTCTCTTTGCGCTATTTATATAAGGTATTGTCGGTGAACTCCCCAGTGGAATCCCCTATGGCAACCGAAATTTCAAGATATTTATGTATGCGGATGATATGGTCATCCTCGGGAGTTCGTCAAGCATGCTTCAAAGTTTGATTGATGCAACTTGTAAATACTGTAGCACTTGGAATCTCAGGATGAACACTGAAAAGTCCAAGATTCTCTGTATACGAGATGGCAGGGGCCGTACATCTAGGCCGGAAAACTGGACATTAGATGGGGTTGAGCACGAAAGTGTACGAGAATATAAATATTTAGGAATTCTACTCACACCTAACATGTCTCTTAAGAATCATTTCCGGCAGAAGCTTCGGGATTCAAAAATCGCGCTGAATAGCACTTGGAATAACTTGCTGAGCAGAAAAAACGGAAAGGCTAGCACTAACTATAAAATGTTTGAAGCAACAGCAAGAGCCATTGTGTGATATTCCGCCCAATATGCATATATGGGGATATATGAGGTTTGAGGAGGTCGAAAAACTGCTTAGCGTTTTTGTAAAGAAAATATTTCATTTTCCATTGAACACGCAAGACTATGCAATAGACTTGGAAACTGAACTAGCATCAAAGTTTGAATTTCAATTTTATCGAGCGATGTCTCAGCTTACCGGACAATAGGGTGCCTTATTCTGTGGTTTCCGAATTGCTTCGTACAAGATCCCATTGTTTTCAGCACTGGGAGCAGCTTCCGAATCATTACGAGGTCGTTTTAGACCTGACCGGCCGAGGAAATTGGAAAAATGCACAGACAACGTTGTTGCAGGCTATTAATAGCAAATCGCTTGAAAAATATATGTAACATGCGCAACTTAGCAGTACACGGGAATATTAGAAAACACTCAACTAAAATGAAAATAATTATTTCAATGATCGTGTCAGCATTGGCAGTTTCTGAAACACTTTAAAACTAGAACACAGTCACTTCAACTTGGAAACCGTTCACATTTATGCACTTTATGTAATCTACAGGTCCTCGAGCATATTGCGAATTTTTGTGCAATTTACCCGATACTCGCTGAAGTATGCCGCAAAGCATGGGGAAAAGCGGAACTGACAGAAGAAGAGCTACGGATTAATCTCAATGGCGCAGATTAAAGTGTAAAGTGAAATAAAAAAAATAATAACTAATTCCTTTTTAAACGCTAGTGCTAAATCTAAAAATTATTTTAATTATATTTTATATTTATTGTATTTTATGTTTATATTTTATGTTAATGCTTAATTTAGTTGAGTTTTTTTTTCGATTTGTGGGGGGTACCCATAATTTGAAATAAACTTCCGATTGACATTGAACACATGTCCCATTATGGCGCATGCGTTTCGGCTTACGGCATTCGTTGGCCATATGCCCTATACTGTTACAGTTTCAACATTTTACTTTGCGTTTTTGACGCATATCGCCCTTTCCTTGTTGTTGGTTGGCCACCTTGACCCGATTGTTGTTGCTGTTGCCGTACCATTAGCTCTACATTTTTGAAAGCCTGCATCAGCTCTTTCTTCGATAAGAAATTCTGCAACTTTGCCGTATTACGTACTTCAGAAACTCCGTTGAAAATTCATTGAGCGTCTCCAACGATATTTTATTTGCACTTATCTATTTGTTATTTATTTGCATTTTTAAATTTTCTAGCTCCTCTAGTAATCGCTTAATTTTTTGTTCTTTTTGAAAATTTCAAACCCCATCTATTCCACCGTGTGCTTCTTCTGTCATTTTGCTGCTATAGCCCTCAGCCTTCTTTACGTTGTTGTAGTAGCCGTCAGCCTGATTTCCGTTGTTGTTGTCCTTGTTGTATCCCTCAGCATGCAGTATGTTGTTGCAGCCTTCAGTTTTCTGTACGTATTTCTGTACGTATTTTCTGTACGTATTTTAAATTAAATTCTTTTAAAGACTACTTATATACTTATATATGCTACGAACTATAAAATTCTTTCTACTAAGTGCAGAACACTGCAAACGTCCAAAGCAGATCGAGACGGGTGCTTGGCAAAATTATCGCTCGTTTACTGGGGCTGGGGTGGGCGTGTCAAATTTTTTTTTCTCCAATCTATCGAAGAGTTCAAATGCAGTCATACTGCAAAATTTGGGGTTTCTAGCTATAAGGGTGTAGGAGATACATGTTTAGCTCATTTGCGGGGGCGGTAGTGGGCGTGGCATATTTTTTTTGGCAGGTCGGTCAAGGATGTGGTCAGTAGTCTTTATGTCAAATTTGGTTACTCTAGCTGTAAAACTGTGGAAGATATAGGCTTTTGCAGTTTGTGGGGGAAGCGGTGGGGATGGGGGGAGATCTTGACACTTTTTCTGACTATGGTATATACCAACATGTATGCCAAGTTTGGATGCTCTAGCTTCTAAGCTGTGGAAAAAAACTGCGTTCATACGGACGGACGGACGGACGGACATTTCACAAACCCAATATACTCTTTTTTTTCCATTTTGGAAAACAGAGTATAAAAAAAAATTTAAATGCGTAGCTGTTGCTTTTTTATGCGAAAACATTTTGACGTTTCCGAATTCCGGAGCGTCTAAGCGTCCGCTTTGAAAACGGATTCGCAAAAGCTTTCCTAAACCGAAAATGGGACCACGACTTAATGTCCAGATCAGAGATGAGCGATGCGGTGATTTTGGTGTCACAGTGACAACAGTGACTGTTCCAAAAAACTATCAGTGACAAATATCAGTGACTGTGAGTACGAGTACAAATTAAAATTTAACGAATATTTAAAATTCAAATCACATTGCACGGCTGCTGCGCCCATGTTTTTTTTTAATTTATGTCCAATTCTAAAAATATTATTAAATCAGCTATGCTCAAAGAAATTCTTTATTAGAGTTTAAAAAAGTAGCATCTCTAATTTCTCATCGCTTAAGCGCAAAAGATATCCATTCTCTTTCCACCATGAAATTGGATCCGCGTCATGGCTAAGATACTCCTCCTCGATTTCAACAATGGCTTTAGATAGGGATGCACCTTTTGATTTTGGTGGCTGTTTGATTGTGCTAAAGAGGCTGAGGTCGATTTCCGCAGCCTCTGGAAAGCTTGAGCACTTATTAAAGACAGGTGGCGCAGGGGCAGCCAGCACTGTATTTTTTTTATAGCTACTCAAGACCTTTTCCAGGAACGGCTTAGTCCGTTCAGTTGTCTGCGGATCTGGGTAGTACATTGTTTTATATCTGGGATCGCGCAATAAACATGTATCATTCGATGACAAAAATATCAGTTGGCAGAAAGTATATCGGGCAGTGACAAAATATCAGTTGGTGGCAAGTATATCGGGCAGTGACAAAATATCAGTTGGCGGCAAGTATACCGGGCAGTGACAAAATATCACTTGGCGAAAAGTATATCGGTCAGTGACAAAAAATCACTTGTCGGCAAGTATAAAGCAATTGCAAATAGTACGTGAAAGCACATATTCTAATATTGTATTATGTAAAAATCTATGGTTGGCGCTTTTAATCTATTTAATTTATAAAATATAAAAAGGTTTTTTGTGATTTTGTCGCTGTTACTTTTGAAATTTTGTCACTGTGATGACAATTACTTTGAAATACTAGTGACAAATAACAGCGACGGAGATCTCCGCCCATATCTATAACATATAGCTGCCATAAAGGTTAAGGACAGTTTATAAGTATATAAGTAGTCCTTACAAAAGTTTAATTTATTAAACTTACAGAAAACAGAGTATATCGCAGTAGGGAGATCTCGACTGCAACGTTATTTCTTGTTTTTTTTTTTCGGATTCAGAGACTGGTTTTACATAAGATCATACTATGGATGGAAAGGTTCGGAAAATAATGGAAATGTCCGAATCCTTCAATATCACTGTGCTTAATGGTAGGACATTAAGTGACGCTGCAGGAGAACTTATTTTCTTACGGGGACAATCGAGCTCTATAGTCGATTATTGTTTGATAGAGTGTAAATGTCATGATGCAGAAGCTGACATGGAGATAAAAACAGAGATATTCTCTGACCACTTGCCGATAACGGCCAGTGTGTGTGTGTACAAGCGTCTCCGCAGGCGTCAATCTCCGTCTCACAAAATCCATCATCGAGGCAGCGGCGTGTATGCAGAAGCACAGCATTAGGAACTTTAAACAACCATCGTATGATGTGGATTGTGACACGGCCAGGATCAGAACAAAGCAATGATTAAACTATCTGAGGCACCATGATACTCAAGGAGGTAAAGCTACGTATCAGAGACAGCGTTCTTCATACTGAGAGCTCTGTGTTGGAAAAAGAAATGGCTACTTTGAGAGTCTCGAGACATTTATTTCGTCGATTACAGACTCCAGGTCATTTTGGTCACTAGCAAGACGACTGAATGGAGCCAGCTGTAGAAAACACATCCAAGTAGTATCAACGGAGATGGCCACCTACTTCATTAATATGCTGTTAGATGCACATCCCGAGCCCACGCTGAGTTTAGCTTTCCCATACACATGTGTAGAGGATCTAGACAGAAACTTTACGTTAGAAGAGCTACAAAACGCAATAAGTCGTAGCAAATCAGGAGGATGGATGCCTGCAGAATTCACTGTGAATGCGACACCTTTGTTTAAATGTAAACTTCTGGAAGCTTTTAACAACATTTACAGAGAAGGCCAGGTTCCAACAAGATTTCGAAAAACATAATATACCCACTGTTAAAGAAACGAGATCCGACGAATGTAAGCAATTACAGAGGCATATGGTTTTTGAGTACAACTTTAAAAACTTTTACGGCACTTATACTTAAAAGGCCTACAATCTTTGTGGGGAACAATAAGTTGTTAAGTGTACCTAGTTTTTATTTAATTCAAAGCGGCATTTGACACAATCGACAGGAGGAGTCTTATGTTGAAACGAAGCAATTCAGGAGTATCTACTAATTGCTAACGTTGTACTCGGATAATAAAACTGCAGTATGGGACGGTAAAACCTTATCAGACTGGTTTGACACTAACCAGGGAGTCTAGCAAGGATCCTTACTCAGCCCATTTCTCTTTGCGCTATTTATATAAGGTATTGTCGGTGAACTCCCCAGTGGAATCCCCTATGGCAACCGAAATTTCAAGATATTTATGTATGCGGATGATATGGTCATCCTCGGGAGTTCGTCAAGCATGCTTCAAAGTTTGATTGATGCAACTTGTAAATCTCAGGATGAACACTGAAAAGTCCAAGATTCTCTGTATACGAGATGGCAGGGGCCGTACATCTAGGCCGGAAAACTGGACATTAGATGGGGTTGAGCACGAAAGTGTACGAGAATATAAATATTTAGGAATTCTACTCACACCTAACATGTCTCTTAAGAATCATTTCCGGCAGAAGCTTCGGGATTCAAAAATCGCGCTGAATAGCACTTGGAATAACTTGCTGAGCAGAAAAAACGGAAAGGCTAGCACTAACTATAAAATGTTTGAAGCAACAGCAAGAGCCATTGTGTGCTATTCCGCCCAATATGCATATATGGGGATATATGAGGTTTGAGGAGGTCGAAAAACTGCTTAGCGTTTTTGTAAAGAAAATATTTCATTTTCCATTGAACACGCAAGACTATGCAATAGACTTGGAAACTGAACTAGCATCAAAGTTTGAATTTCAATTTTATCGAGCGATGTCTCAGCTTACCGGAAAATAGGGTGCCTTATTCTGTGGTTTCCGAATTGCTTCGTACAAGATCCCATTGTTTTCAGCACTGGGAGCAGCTTCCGAATCATTACGAGGTCGTTTTAGATCTGACCGGCCGAGGAAATTGGAAAAATGCACAGACAACGTTGTTGCAGGCTATTAATAGCAAATCGCTTGAAAAATATATGTAACATGCGCAACTTAGCAGTACACGGGAATATTAGAAAACACTCAACTATAATGAAAATAATTATTTCAATGATCGTGTCAGCATTGGCAGCTTCTGAAACACATTAAAACTAGAACAGAGTCACTTCAACTTTGAAACCGTTCACATTTATGCACCTTATGTAATCTACAGGTCCGCGAGCATATTGCGAATTTTTGTGCAATTTACCCGATACTCGCTGAAGTATGCCGCAAAGCATGGGGAAAAGCGGAACTGACAGAAGAAGAGCTACGGATTAATCTCAATGGCGCAGATTAAAGTGTAAAGTGAAATAAAAAAAATAATAACTAATTCCTTTTTAAACGCTAGTGCTAAATCTAAAAATTATTTTAATTATATTTTATATTTATTGTATTTTATGTTTATATTTTATGTTAATGCTTAATTTAGTTGAGTTTTTTTTCGATTTGTGGGGATGGGGTGGGGGGGGGGGGGGGGTACCCGTAATTTGAAATTATCTTCCGATTGACTTTGAACACATGTCTTATTATGGCGCATGCGTTTCGGCTTACGGCATTCGTTGGCCATGTGCCCTATACTGTTACAGTTTCAACATTTTACTTTGCGTTTTTGACGCATATCGCCCTTTCCTTGTTGTTGGTTGGCCACCTTGACCCGATTGTTGTTGCTGTTGCCGTATCATTAGCTCTACATTTTTGAAAGCCTGCATCAGCTCTTTCTTCGATAAGAAATTCTGCAACTTTGCCGTATTACGTACTTCAGAAACTCCGTTGAAAATTCATTGAGCGTCTCCAACGATATTTTATTTGCACTTATCTATTTGTTATTTATTTGCATTTTTAAATTTTCTAGCTCCTCTAGTAATCGCTTAATTTTTTATAAAAAAAGAAAAAAGAGTATATTGGGTTTGTGAAATGTCAGTCTGTCCGTCTGTCTGTATGAACGCAGGTTTTTTCCACAGTTTTGAAGATAGAGCAACCAAACTTGGTATACATGTTGGTATATACCATAGGCAGACAAAGTGTCAAGATCTCACCCACCCCCACCCCTTCCCAACAAACCGCAAAAACTATATCTTCCACAGTTTTATAGCTAGAGTAACCAAATTTAGCACAAGGGCTACTTATCACATCCTTGATTGATCTGACAAAACAAATTTGGCCACGCCCACCCCCACCCCCACAAATAAACAAAGTCTGTATCTCCCCCACCCCTTTAGCTAGAGTCCCCAAATTTTGCAGGTTGAATTCTATTGTCCTATTAAAAAGATTGTATACAAATAATTTTGCCACGCCCACCCCCGCCCCTGCAATCGAGCAATGTTTGTTTCTCCCAAACCTGTACAACGAGCCCAACCAAACTTAAATTGATGGCAAAACTTGAAAGATTTGACCAAAAACACAATTGCCACGCCCACAAAGAGTATATCGCAGTCGGGTGCATCCGACTGCAACGTTCTTACTTGTTTTTTTTGGTTACGTTTAGATAAAGGTAGAGATACATTAGTTGCGTTAATCATACTTGTCTAGCGCACATTCAGGATTTTATTTATATACTTAAGGATTTAAAAACACATGCTTCTTAGGTATAGAGATAACATACAAATATAGAATACATACAATAGTTTTTAACAAGTGTTTTTTACATACTAAAATATATAGATTATTGGTATTTTGCTGCATGTGTGACATGGGCCTTAATTACCCCTTGAAGGTCTGCCTTTTCCATGTGTGGGAAAGTAACAGGATCATTTGATGCATTTCTACAAATAGCATCAGTTTCAAGTGGCCTTTCCAATGCAGCAACTGACGACCATTTGGGCCCTTTCTGCAAGGGCTGTAAATGGTAGAAATGGCTTGGTTTCTTGTTTTTGTTTTTTTTTTGTATTTTATTTTAACTTAACTAAAACTAATAATTAAACTACGCCTTAACACTCAGTGTATATCGGCATTAACTTCTTCTTCGCTAACCGCTAATCGTTTGAGTTCTGCATACGCTGTGCATTTCAAACCTTCAGCTTGTGCAAGTGCATTATAAATGGAGCTCGGCGTCTACTGCATCAAATACTACAACTGCTACTCCGACAACAACAATAGCTAAATGTGTAGCAACAGGAGCAGCTAAGCATAATTCGTTTTCGTTTTTCTTTGACCGCGCGCTCATTCTATCGTGCAGCATTGTACATATGTAAATATAGTGCCACCCATTTTCTAAATTGGTTTTCGTTTTAGATGCTGGTCTTCGGGTGTGGTTTTGCACATTTGGTTCAATCAACCAGAATACCACAAAGCAATCGGGCAAAAGCGGTGCATTAGTATTTTGGTTCTGGAGATTCGGTCCCAGTCAACCAACCATCTTTTGCATCGTGTGGTATTCCGAGCAGCAGCTTTACTGTTAACTTCGCTTCAACATTGCTCAGCATCGCCAACAGTGCCATCGGCTGAACTGCTGCGCAAGCAGCATGCATCGTTCAGCGCCACATCGGGCGCGTCTGACTGTTCTTCAGTAGCCGCATGTTTTCAACATCGCTCAGCATCGCCGTCAGCTGAACTGCCGAGCATGCAGCATGCATCGTCCAGCGCCACATCGGGCTCGTCCGGCTGCTCTTCAGCATCGTTTGGAAAACTATACAGCGGTATTCATCGTTATACATCGCTTTATCGTCGCTTAAACATCGCTAGAGCATCGCTACAACATCGCATCAATATCGCTTCAACTTCGTGCCAGCATCGCATCAGCACCGCTTGGAAAACTGCAGCGAGTCGTCGCATACATTCCTGCAATCATTTCATCGCATCGCTTTCGCTTGCATTCATCGTTTCAACCAACACAAGCAACAGTCAACTAAGCAATGCATCAACCAGTGCAATGCTTGTTGAAACTAGTGATTTCAACTCGTGGAGTATGTTCGGACCAGCATCATACAATCATAGACTGATAAAGCCTACAAATATCAACACGTCCTGCGCGGCAAGCCTATTGCTTCATATCTTCGCTTTGGCGCTTATCACATAGGTCCACTCTTATATTGTTCTCGCACTTTCATTAGTTATTTTTGTCATCGTTTCGCCTTACTCTCGCGTTCCTAAGCGGGTGGTGCATGAGCGTAGGCGCAGTCGCAATCAGTTGCCTTTTACATATCAAAGGCTGCAGACGCTACACTGCTCGTCTGCAGCTGCACTCAATCGTTTCGACAACGGCATACGCATTCGGCGTGTGCAGTCAATTACAGTTCTCTCGATAGCTGCTGTCATTGTCGGTGGCAGCAGTTAGTAACAAAACCTTGTTAACAAACATTTGTATTCTTGATCGCCAAATAGACGCCCCTGTGGCATTAAACTGACTACTTATCGTACATTTATTATTTTGATTTCTGCCCAACAGCAGAAAAAACGTGTTAACAAAAAAGCTTGTTAGCCCAACAACGACAGTAGACAATCTTCTCTTATTACACCTTTCTTCCAACTATAAATTTTCTCAGCGTTGGAGTTTCTTTCTGTGCGCTTCCTACTATTCCAGCTGCACATCACCTTGTGCTGCCAGGGTCAAAATTAAGATATTGAATTGAAAAACTGCTTTCCTTTTTTATTTGTTTGGTTAGCTCATTTTATTGAATTATTATTTATTCCCTTTAATATATGAGCTGACACTGAATGAAAAATATTTCTTAAGCATTTTGTAACATTAACAACTAACTAACAAATAGGATAAGCGATCAATTTAACCCAGCTTAGATGTTAATATTCAACTGCAAAGTCAACGGAAATTAACGTAACGTTACGCCGCATACTAAGAGTAATACAAAATAAAATAAAAAACATTTTTAAAATTTTATAATTTGCAAAACAAATTTGTTTTATTTCAAATCGTGATAAAAAAGTTTTGTAAAAAACATCTTGGCCAATTCGCAGCGTTTTGTAACGTTACGCCATATTAATTTTTGCTTATATCATCAAATCCTTGGGGTCGATTGGTGTGATTTCTTTGTCTGTATATTATGGTAATTAAATACTTCGCAAAGAAGAAAAAAAAAATTTTAAATTGATTTCTTCAATTTTTACTCCCTGTTCCCATTAAAAATGGGAAAAAGGGAGTTATAAAGTACTGCAAATGTGTGTAACAGACAGAAGGAGGCATTTCCGACTATATAAACTATTTATATTCTTGATCAGGATCAACAACCGAGACGAACTAGCCATGTCCGTCTGTCTGTCCGTCTGTATGAACGCGTCGATCTCAGAGACTATTAAAGCTAGAGACACCAAACTTGGCATGCAGGTTCCTGTATACCATACGCAGATCAAGTTTATTTCAAATTTCGGATGCACCCCCGCCTCAAATCGCAAAAGACTCCCACAGCCACAATTTTAAAAATAAAGCTTTAATTTTTGGTACACATGTATGTTTAATCAATGTCTTTCGGATGTGTAAATTTCAACACGATCGGATAAATAGCACCAAAGTTATAGAAGAATCTTTTACGCCCGTCTCAACAACAGCAACAACAGTTTGACAAGCAGTTTACGAGTTAAGTGCACTGCTTGCTTGTGTTGCCGCTGAACTGCTTGAAATGCAAGTTGGGAGCAGGGAGTCTCGTAGTCGGGCACACTCGACTAGAGTATTCTTACTTGTTTTTTTTTATAAATAAGCGTGCAGATGTCACGTTACGCCAATACGGAATTGCCCATTTTCAAATATTTAAACTTTATTTCACCAATTGTTTGTACGCAAAACACTGCTGATTATACAGTGTGACCGTTAACAGATTTTTTAAAAATCTGCCAAAAAATATCGGAATTTATCATTTTTAATTAGCTACAGCACACTTTTTATACTCTCTTTCCGTCCGTCCGTCCGTCGGTCCACCTGTCTGCATGAACGCAGTTTTTTTTTCACCGGTTTGAAGCTAGAGGAACCAAAGTTGGTGTACATGTTTATATATACCATAGTCAGAAAAAGTTTCAAAATCAAAAAAAAGCCTATCACCGAAGCAGCTCAAGTTGAAGAAAAAACAGCAATACAAAGTGCGGCGCTTCGAACGGCTCGCAGCCGATACAACGCTCACGTGTCCAGAGTCCGGGTTGATCCGAAAGAACACCACTGAAGCAACGGCCTTACCGATGAAGGAGGCTACACCTTCAACGTCGGGATCAGCCACAGCCTCAAATGTGAATCCCACGGTGAAGCCCGTCAGGATTCCCGAAGCAACTGCCCCGTCAAAAGACCAAACCTTCCAGAAGGGAAGGACCGGATGGCAAAGCAAGGGCAAAAGCCGTAGCAAAGCCGACGAAACCATCAAACAAGGAGGAGCCCGTCGGCAAGGGATACAGCTCCTCTGTGTCCAGAGGATATTCTGGCCAGCCTTAGCTCCAAGCCCGAGCTCCAGGCCACGCTCCACGGCAAGTGACGCAGGTATGCCAAGAACCTGTATCCTGATAAGAACTGGGCTTAATGTTCTTTTCTCCCCTTTTTACAGCAAAGACGACCTCACAGTAGCGGTTTTCGAAAAAAGGAACGGGAAGCCCCTGTTCCTTGCTTTAGCTTACCTCCCATACGAGGAGGAAGACCCGCCATCAAATGACATCAGGACCCTAAGTCGCGATGAGCAGAACGAGGGTGCCGACATAATTCATTGTTGCGACGCCATTGCCCAGACACTGTTCGAATACGTTCTGTCCAGGGATCTTATTATGTGTAATCGGGGCAACCATTCTACCTTCCACAATAAGAAGCGTGCAGAGGTTATTAACATAAACCTAGCGCCGAACAGCAACTCCTTGACCATTGAAAACTGTCTTGTATCCACCGAGTGTTCCTTTTCGAATCACTTTCGGATCGTGTTTGTGAAGTGGATAAAGGAAAGTATGTCTCCGTTTAGGACCCTGAAAAGAGAAACTGGGAGCAATTCTCAAGCAATATCAGACAGTCACTCCGGCCTTCCCCAAGTGGAAAACTACTGTCACCTGACTTGCTTGAGGACGCCTCACAGACTGTCACATATGTGCTAGGAAGGGCCTTTCTTAAATCTTGCCCAGTCAACCGGCCCCCAAAGTCCAATCACAATGTGTGGTGGACTAAGGAACTCGGAACAACAAAGCCAAAGAAAATAACACTAAGGAGGACTGGGTTGCATACAGACTTAGTTTCAGAGCATTTAACCGGGAATGCAGGAAAGCAAGAAGGAACTCCTGGGCTACCTTATGCGAGTGCTTTTCCAGTACCACAGAAGAGTCCAGACTTCGACGCGTGCTGGCAAAAGATCCAGCCAAACTACTGCTGCCAGCTACCTTGTAGCCCGCAAGTCAAATATGAAAAAACAGCAGCGAGTCCCTGAATTTGCTTATGGAGGCCCATTTTCCTGGCTACATGGATTCTGATACAAGGAAAGCACATGCGATCCCCAACAACAGCATAGCATCGAGGAGTAATGATGCCGAAGACATGACACAAATCGATGACCTAGTCACGAATGAAAAGATAGTCTGGGCTTTGAACTGTGGAATCCAGCTCTTAATGATCTACTCTTAAGGCTAAACAATGAAGGTTATAGAGTAACGGCTTACGCAGACGATCTGGTTCTAATGGTAAGGGTAAGCTCTTACCCACAATCAGTGATCTTTTAGAGTCCGCACTAGCCACTACTCTAGAATGGCCACAGCAGAACGGTCTAGGAGTCAACGCTCAAAAAACTGAGCTGGTACTATTCAAAAGGAAGTGTAAGATACTTATTTTCAGAATCCCATTCTTAGGAGGGGCTCAGCTGAAGTCATCTAAGGAAGCCAAGTATCTTGGCATAATAATCGACTCGAAACTTTCTTGGAAAAGAAACACAGAGGAAAGGATGAAAAAGGCACTGGGGGCCTTTTACTTATGTAAACGGAAATTCTGTATAAAATGGGGACTGCAACCGTGTATCTTTCAATGGTTTTACACTGCAGTCGTAAGACCCATCTTAAATACCAAATTTTACCTTCACAACCTTGACAAGGTCCAACGAGCCGCCTGCTTGGGTATAACTGTATCCTTGAGATCCTCTCCTCAAGCACCTCTTTACATCATTTTGGATCTGACACCATTTGGTACCTTTGTAACGTATACAGCAGGACACGAGGATCAATCAGACTCCGGGAGTTGCAACTTCTTAAGTCTGGTACTGCGGGCCATAGCGCCATCTTACGTCAAGTAGAGGGCCTATCTATGGACCATGAAGGGGACTATTGTGTGTCAGATGTGAGCTGCAATAAAAATGTTATGACAATTATCCCGGTGCGGGAGGGTTGGAAGCTTGAAACCCCTTTAAAGGGCATTGAGCTCTCAATCTTCACAGATGGGTCAAAGACGGGAAAGCGAACGGGAGCTAACGTCTTCTCCGAGCAGCTAGCTGCACACCTATCCTTCCGCCTATAAAACTGGTGCAGTGTTTTTCAGGCAGAGATATATGCATTCTAGCAAGCGAATAGACTGATCAGTACCTTGGAGGCAACCCCAAGGAATATTTCAATTTATGTTGATAGCCAGGCTGCTATTAAGGCTCTGTCATGTAACACTAAAAGTTTACTCGTCCGAAACACCGTGGCAGTCTTCAATCAAGTTCCACTGCACTCAATCGCAATCTTCTGGGTTCCTGGCCATTCCGGTATTGCAGGAAACGAGATGGCGGACGAACACGCCAGGACTGGTTCAACGATTTCAGCGTCCTTTGCGTTTTCAGCCCATAAGGAGACATTCTTAGGAGGCTACCCATAAGACCCAGGGAGATAGCAACTAGGCAATGGGCCTCAAAGCCTTACTGTCATATCTCAAAGACACTTTGGCCTGGATTCAACCCAAAGCGCACATCGGAGCTTCTACACTTTAACGAGAACATAGTTCGAATGCTGATAGGAGTCATAACGGGACATTGCACTATCGGCCGCATGGCTGAAAGGATACATCTTCCCCACCGTGACTTCTGTCGGAGCTGTGGGAACGAAGAACACTTAGAGAGCGTCCAACATCTTCTCTGCGACTGCCCTGCACTTATGAGAAGGCGGAACCGTTTTCTCGGAAGCCCCTTTGTAGAAGTAGACAGTTTGGCAGACCAGCCACTGTGGGACTTGGCACTTTTTTTGTGGAATCCACAGGATGGCTCCAAAGACGCTCAAAAGACGAGCCAAGCTGAATAGGGCATCCCCACCTCTTCCATATCCCTCCCCCCCCCCCCCCCTAGGTATCGCAATGGGCCAATTGGCCTCCGGGTGAACTCGACCACGCGTCGAGCGGCCTATATAACCTAACCTTACCTAACCAACTTAGCACAAGCGCTACTAATCACTTCCTTGATTGATCAGACTAAAAAAAATTTGGCAACGCCCACCCCCGCCCAGACAAATAACCAAAGTCTTTATCTCCCACACCCCTTTAGCTAGAATCACCAAATTTTGCAGGTTGGGTTCAGTTGCCCTATTAGATAGATTGGATACAAATATGTAATTTTGCCATGTACACCCCTGCCCTTGCAACCAAGCAATGTTTTTTTCTCCCAAACCTGTAGAACGGGACCAACCAAATTTAAATTGATGGCCAAATTTGCAAGATTTCAGCAAAAATACAATTGCCACTCCGCAATGAGGCGAAAAAAAAAGTATATCGCAGTCGGGTGTATCCGGTAAGATCGGCCAGATCCATGAAAAACTTTTTTGTTTTTCAAGATAACTCAACCAAATTCACTAAAGCTAAGTTAAAAGACACTTTAAACATGATGAAAAAATGTATCACAATCGAACCAATATATCTTAAAGCTGCCATAGGAACAACCGGTTAAAAAATTAGTTTTTGTATGAAAAATGTTGGTGTTTTGCAAAATATATCAGCTAAAGTAATTATGTTTAAATTATAGCACATTCAACACATGTTGACCAAATTTCTGCAAGGGTATAACATTTCTTTGTTATTTTTTTATCATCTGATCATCTTCAAACTCATTTTAAAAAATCTTTATAAAAAATTCATTAAAACAGGGCGAAAGTTGAGTTTTCGTGCGATTTGTTTCAAATTCAATTTCATAGATCTATATGAAAATTCAACAATGACTACATATCAATTTTTCGGAAAATTCAGACCTCTGGGTAGTCAAGGTTGCATGAGCCAAAGTTAAGATTTCGTACGATTTGCTTCAAGCTCAGTTTAAAAGCCAAGCGTACAAAAATACTCAGAGAGAAAAACGGCGGTCTAAATTCAAGCTTGGTCGTACTTGAATTGTGACCAGAATTATTTAAAGACCGAATCGGGATAACAGTTGTTCAGGCTTGAACATGAGACGCTCAAGAGCGTGTGTGTATGTGTATTTATCTATGGATATATGTATATATGTCTCACCATATGTAGTTGCACGGACGCAATACTCATCATAAGAAGCCGACTTCAATACGTACCAGAGCACACAAACTGAAGACCAACGCTAAGCCTGCAAATGTTGCAGGCACCGATAATGACAGCTTTTTTTAAACCTACACTAATTTACACTACAAACTGTCGCCTACAACGACAGTTTTATATTCTAAGTAGTTTTAAGAAATTAAAATAAATATATGACTCGCTCCACGGAGCGAGTTAGTTCGATCTTTAACGTCGTATCTGCAAAGTGTATATTCTTATACATTTTTTGGTCCTTCGAGCCTATTCAGCGACCTACGGTTTAATTACATGCTACAAAGTGTTTTAAATACATTTTGGTCCTGCGAGTGTACTCAGCGCTTACTGTTTAATTACCCCCTATTACGTGTTTAGAAAGTACTTTTTATACTCTTTTTTAATTTTTTTGATAAGAAAAGAAAAATGAGTATATTGGGTTTGTGAAATGTCCGTATGTCCGTCCGTCTGTCCGTCTGTATGAACGAATTTTTTTCCACAGTTTTGAAGCTAGAGCAACCAAACAGAGTCACTCCCACTCCTTCCCCCTAAAACCGCAAAAACCTATATCTTCCACAGTTTTATAGTTAGAGTAACCAAATTTAGCACAAGGGCTACCAACCACATCCTTGATTGATCTGACAAAAAAAAAATTTGGCCACGCCCACCCCCGCCCCCACAAATAAGCAAATTCTGTATCTCCCCCACCCCTTTAGCTAGAATCACTAAATTTTGCAGGTTGAATTCTATTGTCCTATTTAATAGATTGTATAAAAATAGTTTTGCCACGCCCACCTCCGCCCTTGCAATCGAGCAATGTTTGTTTCTCCCAAACCTGTACAACGGGCCCAATCAAACTTAAATTGATGGCAAAACTTGAAAGATTTGACCAATAATACAATTGCCACGCCCACTTCTGACTCTGACAAAGAGGCTAAAAAAGAGTATATCGCTGTCGGGTGCATCCGACTGCAACGTTCTTACTTGTTTTTTTTTTTAAAATCCTTTAATATTAAAGTATTTACAGCGTGTTCTGTGGCTTACAGCAGAATTGTACAACGTGTTAAAAAAAAACTTTTGAAATCGACAAGCTTGTGTGAGAACAAATACTATAATACAAATTATGTTAACAGAAAAGCAAATTGAGCTCTTGACAGAGTATACGATGCTCAACGACGAGTTTCAGAAATTGAGGAAGCAAGGAGCGAATGTGCTCTAAGCTGATACAACTGGGATGCACCAATTACCAATATTTTACTGAGAAAATATTCGATACGACGGTGGCTCACCTTGCATCGTTCAAAAAAAGGTAACACAAGGAAGCCTTGATGAGCAGCTTGATGCCCAGCATGATTAACAACCAGTGGTCCATCCATATGTTATCGAAATATCGTTCAGGCGCTATGAAGTGGAGATTGGGGAGCACAAGCTCATTGCAGGCCCTGTGGGAACAACGCAATCCGAAAAAACTGAAAGCAGCGCAGGCCCAGTGGAAAGAGTGCAGCTTGAGGAAACCGAACGCAGTGGAAGCCCAGGAGACAGTCTTGTAGAACGTGTGGACAGGCATGCCACAATTCAGCGAAAATGCAAAGGAATGGCCAAACTTCTTTGGAATTTTTACGGAAGTGATTTACAACAGACAAGACATCAGCGACACAATGAAGCTGAACTACTTGCTATCGTACCTAAAAGGGGAGGCAAGCACAATGATGAGCCACCTATTGATTGGCTCAGCAGCAAACTATGGAGCGGCGTGGCAGCTAATATGTACGCGTTACGAAAATAATCGAAAAATTTTCGCTGACCGACTTAATATTTTACTGGAGTTTGACACGCTGAAGTGCGATTCAGAAGATACAGCCACTGAATGTATCTACATAATAAAGGAAAAAGCAAAGATTGGAGATAAGGCTGATGTAATTTTTCTCAAATTTTCAAACGCTGGAAGACGTAATGGAATTTATCAATCAACTACATAATGCAGTGGATTCCGTACATCAGCAAAGATCGTGCCGTTTTTGCTTCAAAAGCGACCATGACATTTTTTATTTATTTATTAATTCGAAAAATGTTGACAAAGAGCCGTCAGCATGTGAAAAAATTTAAAATTATTTGACAATAAAGTTTAAGATTAAAAATAAAAATTAAGTAAATTAAAATTAAATATTAAGAATTAACTGGGAGTGCACAAAAATAAAAAATATTAAAAAAGAAATAAAAATATTGGTCCAACAATTAGTAGCATGCAAGAATTGGGGAAACCCAGGAAAACCCAATTCAACCAATAATGTTAAAGATTAGTAGGCAAAATTTTTACTACCGTTTTAGCGACAAGAATTGAAAATTACGAGAGATAAATAGGAAGGAATGGAAAATCTAATAGATGTTACAAATCAAAATTTAAGTTAGTTAGCAATGATGTTTTTACAAAGTTTACATTGTTATCAAAAGAAAACAAGTAAGAACGTTGCAGTCGGGCTCAACCGACTGCGATATACTCTGTTTTCTGTACGTATATTAAAATTAATTATTTTAAAGACTACTTATATATTTATGCTTCGAACTATAAAATTCTTTCTACTAAGTGCAGAACGCTGCAAAAGCCCAAAGCAGATCGAGACGGGTGCTTGGCAAAATTATCGCTCGTTTACTGGGGCGGGGGTGGGCGTGCCAAAATTTTTTTCTCCAATCTATCGAAAAGTTCAAATGGAGTCATGTTGCAAAATTTGGGGTTTCTAGCTATAAGGGTGTAGGAGATACAGGTTTAGCTCATTTGCGGGGGCGGTAGTGGGCGTGGCATATATTTTTTTTGGCAGGTCGGTCAAGGATGTGGTCAGTAGTCTTTATGTCAAATTTGGTTACTCTAGCTGTGGAAGATATAGGTTTTTGCGGTTTGTGGGGGAAGGGGTGGGGGGGGGAGATTTTGACACTTTGTCGGACTATGGTATATACCAACATGTATGCCAAGTTTGGATGCTCTAGCTTCAAAACTGTGGAAGAAAACTTCGTTCATACAGACGGACGGACGGACGGACATTTCACAAACCCAATAAATTTTTTTTTTCCATTTTGGAAAACAGAGTATAATAAATGATAGTATTTGTTATAAATTAAGCAAAGACTGCGGAAAGATTCATGCTGAGCGTAGTTAGTATGACAAGGCTTGAGATAGAGAGGAGTATAATTTCTAGTAAGGCGAGACGGTACTGACAAACTAATAAGGCTGACAAGCGATATTGAATCAACTTCACCAGAAAGAAGTTTATGCAAAAAAATAACACCATGGCAAATCCTGCGGCTATTAAATGAATGAAGGCTGATAAGACGAAGCCTACTTTCATAAGAAGGAAGATGTAAGGAATAGTTTTAAAGGTTGATTGCGCCTAATGTCGCAGTCCTTTAGAACGTACCTTATTTTTCTGCCGAGCCCTAATTTAAAGTGAAACGCGTCCAGATTTAAATTCGTTAAGACTGAAGTCTTTATTGAGTTTGTATGTGCTTATATACCTGAAATTTATGTGGATCCTATTTTATGCATAACAAAGATAGAATTACAAGTGTAACAATAGTTTTCCTTTTTTAACATATGATTGCATGTGGAATATATCCTATGCTTAGTTTCTATTGGTTTATCGTCATCACACATGTGTGTACAGTTTTTACAGTTCACATGTGCGGCGTCACATCTGGTGGGATAATTTGATCTTTATGTTTATTGCCTTGCTCAGGCAAGGATTGACTCTTTGTACCAATGGTTTGGGTTTTTATCTCAAGTGTCTCGCTTACTCGAAGATTGACATGTGTGTGTGTTTTTACAGATAGGCCGCGAGGGTTGCATGTTTAGTTTTCTAAACATTTTGTGGGGGGCATTATGACATTTTAATTTTCTGCTGGTGACTTCCCAAACTCAATTTTAATTTTCAATTTTTTTCTGTCTTATATTTTTTAATTACATATAAAATACCTATTGCTATTATTGCAATCATAATCAGTGTTAGTGATGTATGACCACTTACATTGTGAAAATGTATGCCTCTTAATTTTATAGTTTCTAATTTTTGTTCTTCTACTAATTTTTTTTATTTTACTTATTTCATATGAATTGTTTATTAACTTTGTAACAATAGTTTTCACATTTTCTAGTTTTATATTATTTGCTAACGTTAGTAGCGGTGCGACTGGTTCCGTGATGACGTCTTGGGTTGCTATTTCGTGTGCAGCAATAAGTAGATGTCTCCCGTTGCGGGCAGTGCATCCTTGTCGAAGTTTTAGTATTCCTTGGCCGGGGAGTTTCATTACTTGACTCTGATGATTACCACATGTCCATTCTAACACTGGGTCCTTTGAAGCCTTGAACAACCAAGTGTTTGGTGTGACTAGTTCTGTCCACATGTTTTCCGATGATATTTGTTGAAATTCACATGATGGATCCACACTTTGTTTAAGGGCAGATATTTCACATGAATTGTCCGACGCACTCTTCCAGACCCAACTTCCTTTGCACAGTAGATGTTTGTTGTTTTGACGAGAACAGATATTCATTTGTGTTGCCGATATAAGAGTGTAGGCGTCCATGTTGAAATTGTACACGAGGAAGTCAGTCTTTAGTTGCGCTATTATTGTCTTTCCATATCTCTCAAATGGTATAGGAATAAGTTTATATACATTTGATGGCTCTTGATTAAATAATGGAATTTCTGCGTATATTATTAATTTGTTATCTGCTATGATGGCTTGTGCAGTCATAAGATTGTAGATCTCTCTAATTTCTGTGCCTGAAGTTGTTCCTGGTATTTGTGGTTTAGGTGGTAGTTTTTCATTTATGATGTTGATTTCTTGCTTAATTTGTGTTGGTTTGAGTAATTGTGGATTTACTCGACCATGATTTAAATCAATGAGTAAATTAGTTATCGATGTTTGTGTCTTTTCACAGTTTTCTCTTAGCTGGGTTATTTGCAGCAGTATTATTTGATATGACAGCGCCATCTTATTCACATACTGGTTTTCCTTTATTTCGTAATGTAGTCGTTGAATTGCGTCATCCATTTCTTTAAACGTGTTGCTTATATCCTCAGTAGCTTTTGTATAAATATTGAGGGTGGAGTCAAACAGTGATGTTTGTTTTTTGTAGAGTTTCTGCAAATCTTTTTGATTCTCAAACACATTCCTAATATTTGCTTCCATTATATTCCTGTCGTCGGCATCCATTGTGCCAAACAAAATATGATGTAACGTTCCAACAAACTCAAATGGTGCTCGCCTTATTCGTTTGTTTTTGAATATCAGTTCGTTGTTAGCTTTGAGTTGATTATATCTGCTTTGCATTGTCATTGTCATTATTTTGCATGCTCCTTCAATCCAGTGCCACTTTTCTAGTGCCTTGCAATTGATTAATAACTCTTCAATATATTTCCTAATTTGATTTAGTTCTGTTTCGTATGGGTCTAATTTGTAATATATAACCAGGTTCCATTTGGATGACACGATATCCACTAACCCGACATTATCCATATATATCATAACGTCCATTTCAAAAGGTGTCACTTCATTTATCGTTGCCTGTGTTTTATTTGATGTGTACACTCTTTTTATCATAAAAAACATTAGTAGACAACTGATCACCACTGCTGTTATGTTCGGCCTTGTATTTCGGATTGTCTTTTTCTCTTCTAATTCTGATTCCAACGGGCATACTTTGTGAACCTTGTGAGTTTTTACTGTGACAACTCTGACCTTTCCGTCGGTCCCTGGATGTGTTTCCTCAATTCGTCCGAGCGGCCACTTTGTTGGGCTAGTATTTTCACTTTTTGTTATTACTATCTGACCTTTTTCCAAATTTGTTGTATCCTTTTGCCATTTCAGTCTTTTTTGAAGCGTTTCTAGATATTCGTCTTTCCATTTTTTCCAGAAGTGGTTCTTCATTTTGGAAATCAGTTTCCAACGATCCAGTGCCGATACAACCTTATCATTTATGGGTTCTGGTACGTCAATCATAGGTCTTCCGATTAGAAAATGACCCGGTGTTAAGACGTCGTCGAGCTCGTTGCCGTTGTCAATTGGATATAATGGTCTTGAGTTCAAAATGGCTTCTATCTGTGCCAGTAATGTAATCATTTCTTCATAGGTTAGTGTACTGTCACCTATGACTCTTTTCAAGTGGTGTTTCACCGATTTTACTCCAGCTTCCCATATTCCTCCAAAATGGGGACTTGCCGGCGGAATAAAATGCCATTCTATTTGTTCCTTCGTTAACACTGGAGATATACTATTTTGCTTCAAAGCTTGTATGAATTCATTGTTTAGTTTCTTCTCTGCTCCAACGAAGTTTGTTCCGTTATCAGAATACATATGCTGACATTTCCCTTTCCTTGCGACGAATCTCCTGAGTGCTGCTATGAAGGCTTCTATAGTTAAATCGCTGACGGCTTCTAGATGCATTGCTTTTGTACTCACACATATGAATATTGCTATATATCCTTTATATTACTTTTGTCCTCTTCCTTTTGAGACTCTGATGTTAATAGGCCCTGCATAATCCACTCCTGTGTGATTAAATGGTGGTGAGATGGTTACTCTAGGTTCCGGAATTTGGCCCATTAGTTGATGTGTGTTATGCTGTCGGAATCTTGTACATTTTATACATTTATGTATAATCCTTTTCGTCGCGTTTTTTAATCCAAATATCCAAAAGTCTCTTCTTATTCTTGCTTCTGTAATTCGATTGCCTCCATGTGGTGTTTCCATATGTTTTTGTTTGATTATTAAATCTGCTAAATGAGATTTTTTATTATGATTGGGTGTTTTTGATTGTAGCCAACCTCTGCAAATTTAAGCCTGCCGCCCACTCTCATAATTCCATTTTCGTCCAGAAATATGTGTAGTGGCGCTAGCTTACTTTTCGTTTCTGTTTGTAACTTCCTTTGAAGGCGTGTGAGTTCATCAAAATATTCTCTTTGTTGGTGTTGTCTGATGATCGTCCACTGTGCCTCCTTGAGCTCTCCCATTGTTAAATTCTTTGGTGAATACTTTTTCCGACACCGGTTGCAAAAACGTATAACGTATGCGATGATCTTTACCACTTTCCAAATTCACTGTATTTGGTTTCTAATTGATCTAGGATGCCTTCTTGCTTTGATGTATGTAGATTTAATTGATTAGTTACTTCTTTATCTCCTGGCCATTTTTCCTGAGTTCCTTGTAGCCAATCGGGTCCCTTCCACCACAATGTTAAATCCACTAATTTGTCTGGATTAATACCTCTTGTTCCCAAATCGGCTGGATTTTCTTTTGACCCGACATGTCTCCATGTTGTTGTTGGTGCTAACTTCTCGATTTGTTCAACTCTTGAGCGCACGAATTTGTCCTTGTTTCTGCTATTTTTACTCCCTGTTCCCATTAAAAATGGGAAAAAGGGAGTTATAAAGTACTGCAAATGTGTGTAACAGGCAGAAGAAAGCATTTCCGACTATATAAACTATATATATTCTTGATCAGCATCAACAGCCGTGACGATCTAGCCATGTCCGTCTGTCTGTCCGTCTGTCTGTCTGTCTGTCTGTCCGTCTGTCCGTATGAACACACAGATCTCGGAGACTACAAAAGCTAGAGACCCCAAACTTGGCATGTAGGTTCCTGTATACCATACGCAGATCAAGTTTATTTCAAATTTCGGATGCACCCCCCCTCCCACAGCCACAATTTTAAAGATAGAGCTTTAATTTTTGGTACACATGTATGTTTAATCAATGTCTTTCGGATGTGTAAATTTCAACACGATCGGATAAATAGCACCAAAGTTATGGGAGAACTTATTTCCCCTGTCTCAGCAGGCAGAAACAACAGTTTGACATGCACTGTGCAAGTTGAGTACGCTCCTTGCTTGTGTTGCCGCTGAACTGCTTGAAATGCAAGTTGGGAGCAGGGAGTCTCGTAGTCGGGCAAACTCGACTAGAGTATTCTTACTTGTTTATCCAACATAATGTAATTGTCGAATCACTCCAGGCGAATATTTCTTTCTTAGATGGGATTGTGTTTGTTACTGTATTTAATAGCTTCGATAATAAATGCGCTGCACATAATTCCAGTTTTGGCAACGTTTTCCGGTTTTTTATCGGGTTGACCTTCGTCTTGCTTGTGATTATGGTCACACTTGTCGATGTTTTCCCGTAGATCACTGCTGCATATGCCAAGTCGGATGCATCGGCGAATCCGTGAATTTCCAGTGGTTCATCGAGAGTTGCTCCTGTCCACCTTGGAATTCTAATGCTTGCCATTGTATTAGTTGTTGATAGAATTCGATCCATTCTTCAGATATTTTTTTGCTGAGCACCTCATCCCAGCCTATGTCAGCTAGCCACAATTTTTGTATGAATAGTTTTGCCACAATTGTTACAGGTGCCAGCCATCCCATTGGATCAAACATCCTAGCTAGTGTCGATAGTGCCTTTCGTTTCGTGATTACGTTGTTTTCGTTGGTGTTGATATTGAAGCTAAGCTCGTCGCTTTGTGGGCTCCATTTTAATCCCAGTGTCTTAATTGCTTCTTCTTCGTTGACTTCAAACAATTTTTCAGTAATTCCTTTTGGCCATGCGTTTGTTATTTTCCTTTCGTTAGTTGCCCATTTCCGAAGATGAAATCCGTAATTTTCTAATTCTTGGGCCATGTCCTTTTGAATTTCAATACAATTTGTAATGTTTTCAGCACCTGTCATCAAATCGTCCATATAAAAATCATCTTTAATGATATTTTTTAAGTTTTCGTTCTGGCATCTATTCGATATTTCCAGTAAACATCTTGTTGCTAAAAACGGTGCTGATGATGTTCCATACGTCACTGTTGTTAATTTAAACTCCCTTATAGCTTCATTTGAATCTTTTCTCCAAAGAATTCTTAGATATTCTTCCGCCATTTCATTATGATCTCCAGTATTGTTTTTTGGATGTGAGGTCCGGTTAGTTGGATGTCATTTAAACTCCTTCCATTTGTAGTTTTTGATGATGCGTCGAATACAACACGAAGTTTGGTTGTGATGCTTTCTTCTTTAATTACTGCTTGGTGCGGTATGTAATATTTTCCCGCTCCAATATCCTTTACCTCTTCCATGTGATTTTTGCTTTCATATTCTTCCACGAATGATGTATATTGTTGTTTAAGCTGATCGTTTTTTAACCAGGCCTTTTCTTGATTTAAATACCGGGCTATTGCTCTTTTCCTTGATTCTCCCAGCGCAGTGTCTTCTAAAAATGGCATTTTTACTATGAATCTGCCGTCAGCATCGACTTGAGTTGTATTTTTGAATATTTCCATACATTTCTCATTAGCTGTAACGGTTGTATTTTCTGGAACTTCCTCTAATTCCCAGAATTTCTCCAAATTTACTGTCGAATGGTTTCGATTGTTTCCTGGTATGCTTACTATTCCTGTTAGTATCCATCCTATCTTAGTACATTGTGAGAGCACGTTGTCCTCCTGTTTCATTCCCTTGTCTTTTGTCATAATTTAAATGAGTAGAGGTCCTCCAATTAATATGTCAGCTCTGCTCTTCTAATTAAATGTTGGATCGGCTAGCACTTCATTTTTCCAAATTTCCTTATTATTTTCAAATGAATTGGCTGGTTGTGGGCTTACTATTTTTGAAAGTACCACTGCTTCTGTTTGAAATTTTTCGTTGCTGGGAAATCGAGGTCTAATTTTCAGCTGCAGTACGCTTTTTGACACGCCTACTGGACTACTGCCAAGTCCATATATTTCTGTCTCATTTTTTATTCTTGGTAACCTTAGTGTTTGCGCAGCTTCTTCGGATATAACTGTTATTTGTGATCCTTGATCCACCAGTGCACGACATAAGCTCCATACACCCGTTGTTTCCGTTGATAATGACGTTTTTGACTCAGTTTCCAAATGAAGGAGTTCATGATGCCTGCCTTTACATTTCCTGCACCTCTCCTTGCAATAATGACTTATCGCAAATTTATGATTTAAACAATTAAAACAATGTTTTTCTGCTCGTACAAATTCCCACTTCTCGTTTAATCCTAGACTTGCAAATTTTCTGCAATTAGTTATTTTGTGGCCTGGTATATTACAGTGCATACACTTGTTGTCGATGGTTGTGCTCAAGATTCTTGGATTTTCTTTGTATTGTCTTGGTTTCATGGCTTTAATTGCTTGCAGGTGTTTTTCCAAAAATAGTATTACATCTTTAAGGATCTGTATATCTTTTGTTTTATTCGATGTATGTTCATATTGTTGCAAGCCTTGACGATCGAATTTTTTCAATATTATTCCTGCCATAAATACATCGGTGTCGTTTAAATTTATTTCCATTCCTCTAATTGCATGAATACTTTTTTGAATGGTATCTAACATATGTTGAAAATTTTTTTCGGATTCGCTGTTCATTGTTGGTAATTCCAAGATTTGGTTAAAATGTTTCATAAAGAGCTCTCTTCGATTTTCATACCTATTTTTTAGGATATCGAAAGCCATTTCATAATTTTCCTCGTTAATTATCAAATGTTTTATCAAATGAGCTGCATCTCCTTTAACAGATTCTTTCAAGCGCATAAGTTTTTCTCGTTTGGAAATACTGTCATATCAAATATCAAAGAAATTTGACCATGTTGACATGTCCCCATAAAACGGTGGTATTTCTATCTGCTTGAGGTTTACGTGTTGTTCTTTTGGCTTGTTTTCTACAAGCCATCTTATTTTTTCCCGCTTCATTATCTTAAGCTCTTCGTATCTTGCTTGTATCGATCATTTTTTTCCAGGTCCTTATAGACGTCTGTTAGTTGATTAAAATCTTCTATAATTTCGTCAATATCCATTTGGTGAGACCATTGATTCTGGCCGGTATTTCTTAGTGACTTGTTGAGTGATGTTGTAGCTACGTTAAACTTCAACATTTTTTTCTCTTGCAAGTCAACGGTTTGCTGCATCGCTAGTCACTCATATTTTTGTGGGAGCTGCTTTGTTCCGTATAGCGTGTCCCTTTAATTGTTTCCAGCCGTGGTAGATCGTCGTCTCCAGCGTCGCTAGTCACTCGTATATTTTGTGAACAGTGAGACACGCTTTATGTATATAGCCTGTCTGTCTTACTGTCCCACGTTGTCCAGCGTGGTTTTTCCCGCGCTGTCCCTTCCGCGTCGTCCAACGCTGATTTTTCTCTCGCGCCGTTTTTCTCCCACGTCATCCAACGCTGATCTATCCCTCGTCGTCCAGCGTTGATATCTCCCGCGCTGTTATCTCTTATGTTGTCCAACGCTGATTGATCATTCGTCGATATTTCCCTCGTTGTCCAACGTTGAGTCTCCCGCGCTGTTCTTCTCACGTCGTCTGCCAGTTGTTTTTCGTAGTTTTAAAACAAACGGGCTATTATTTTTTTTCCTAGCTATGCCCGTGAGCTCCAGCAGGGAGCACCACCGGGACTATAACCGTGGAAACCGTTTTAATTGTTTCTCAACCGGTTTGGCAGCCTTCGTGAGTAATAATATTTGAAGGACCAAATAGTTTTAAAGGTTGATTGCGCCTAATGTCGCAGTCCTTTAGAACGTACCTTATTTTTCTGCCGAGCCCTAATTTAAAGTGAAACGCGTCCAGATTTAAATTCGTTAAGACTGAAGTCTTTATTGAGTTTGTATGTGCTTATATACCTGAAATTTATGTGGATCCTATTTTATGCATAACAAAGATAGAATTACAAGTGTAACAATAGTTTTCCTTTTTTAACATATGATTGCATGTGGAATATATCCTATGCTTAGTTTCTATTGGTTTATCGTCATCACACATGTGTGTACAGTTTTTACAGTTCACATGTGCGGCGTCACATCTGGTGGGATAATTTGATCTTTATGTTTATTGCCTTGCTCAGGCAAGGATTGACTCTTTTTACCAACGGTTTGGGTTTTTATCTCAAGTGTCTCGCTTACTCGAAGATTGACATGTGTGTGTGTTTTTAAAGATAGGCCGCGAGGGTTGCACGTTTAGTTTTCTAAATAGAAGATGTCTAGAAGGATCTCAATTAAGTCCACGAAGAGCAAAGATTAAGAACTGCCTCTGCACTGATTCAAGTTGGTTTTGAAATTTTTGGTAATATGGAGACCATACACAGGATCCATATTCCAGAATGGGCCTAACGAGGGAGACATAAAGCTGCTTAGTGGTATAAGGATCAGTGAATTCCTTAGACCATCTTTTAACAAAGCCAAGGACCCCTTTGGCTTTGTTAGAGATAATATAAATGTGGCAATTGAAACAAAAATTAGGAACAAACAAGATACCAAACTCATCAACTTGATGTAAACGCTTAAAGGGAATGTTATTAATTTCATAGGCAAAGAGGTAAGGATTGTTGCGATGAAAAGTCATAAAATAACATTTCTCAATGTTAAGTGGGAGAGAATTAGATATACACCAATTATTAAGGGCATCCAAGTCAGATTGAAGACACAGAGGGGAAACAGGATCATTGAAGGACAAACAAAGCTTAACATCATCAGCATACATAAGGGCACGGCAATGACATAAAACCTGAGGTAGATCATTGATAAATAAGTTAAAGAGTAAGGGTCCTAAATGGCTCCCCTGAGGAACCCCTGACGTGAAAAGAACTGGTTTTTTAAGAGAGACGAATTAAAACGAACACGCTGGGACCGATTTCGAAGATAGGCACTAATCCAAAGTTAAAGTTAAGTTTGGAAACCAAGAAAATTTAGTTTTCAAATGAGAAGGGAATGATATACTGAGTCAAAGGCTTTACTAAAATCAGTGTAAGCTACATCAGTTTGACAATGATTTAAAAAGCCCGTATTGACAATAGTAGAGAATTCAAGAAGGTTAGTAGAAACTGAGCGACGTTTTATAAAACCATGTTGGGATTCAGAAAAAATGGGTTGGCAAAAGTGTTGGAGCTGAGAAGTGATAATTTTTTCGAAAAGCTTAGGAATGGTAGAAAGATTCGAAATCCCACGATAATTAGAGATGTCGGCCTTAGACCCTTTCTTATGAATGGGAATAATTAACGATTCTTGAAATATTAAAAATTTGTAATAGAGGCAGGCACAGGGAATCAGCACACAGTTTAAGAACAGGCTAGGAATATTATCTGGACCAACCGAGAACTTAAATTTACACGATTTCAAATTTAATAAAACACAACCTAAATCAATATTAGGAGGATAGACACAATTAGAAGCACTTAAGTCAAAGTGATATGACAAATTCGAGAGAGAATCATTAGAAGACGTGGAGTAGCAAAGCTGAACGAATGAGGCAAATAAATCGGCAATCTCTGTGTCAGAATCAGCGCTAATTGAATTAAAAAATAAAAATGAAGGGAATTGTGTAGATTTACGCTTAGAATTAAGAAAGCGGTAGAATTGCTTGGGGTCACGATAGAAGTTGTTTTTGCACTTAGACAAGTAATTGTTATAGCAAGAAGTATTCAAAAGAGAAAATTTAGAACGAGCAATAGAGTATTTAGAAAAATCTGACGGTGATCCAGATCTTTTAAGCTTTTTATAAAGGCGAGACTTTATATTTCTTAGATTAGATAATCTAGGGGTAAACCAAAGTGGACCCTGGCGAGAGGCAGTAGGAGAGCTTAGGTCAAGCAATCTACCAATACTATTACTAACATGGTTAATCTGCCCCAAAAATAATTCGGCCAACTAATATAGAAAATCATGTTGCTCGGCTGGAAATGATTGATAAGAATCATCAGAAGATGTCCAAGAAATAAAAGGCAGGTTAAAGTCACCTAAAACAACTAAACGGTCGGTATTACGAAGAAGGGATGCAAAATATTGAAGACGGAAAACGTGAAGCATGTACGTAGAAAGTTCAGATGAAGGAGGGATATACGAGCAAGAATAAAGACACATTCAGAATCAATACGAACTTTAACGACAATAAACTCAATGTCGGAGAAATCTTGAAACTCACATGAGATAAGTTCAGATGACAAGTCCGCTCTAACGGTAATTAAGACACCACCAACACGACGAAGTCTAAATAAACTGAAATTGTCCGTAAGGATTTCGAAGTTAGAAACTGAGGAACTGAGCCAGGTCTCAGAGAAGGCAATAACATCAGCTTCAAAAGATGCACTATCAGTGTATAACTTGCGCAGCTAACTGCACAAGCCACGAACATTCTGATATAGGATGCGAAGAGAGCGAACTAGTTTTTTGGAATAGACGGAACAGGCAGCGAAGGAATGATCCCAACTCTAGAATTTTGATTGACACGATTTTCAAAAATGTGAGAAATTGTAAACTCAGGCCAAAAAGAAGACTCAAGCAACGTCAACGAGTGGCTGAGGTAAACCTTACGTACGGATTGCAAGTCTGAAAAAGTTTAAACATTTTTCAATTTCATGTAATTTTAATTTCATAAAATTACTATTAAAGGAGGAAATTTTTCTTTTAATTTAATAGTTGAATTTTTTTTTACATAAATTTCCGAAGAACCAGTTAGGCCGAGCTTTGAGCAAATACTGTGTTGCTTTACAAGCTCTTCTGTAGCAGATTCAACTTCGCGGTTCAACAGCGGAAATAAGAGAAGAGGATGATGAAGCAACAGCTGATATAGAATTCGGTTCGACTAGGCCAGAGGAGGTATATAAATTAGTGGATAAAACTGCGGGCGATAGCGAAGTTGTACATACAGGAGATATTGCAGGATATGGAGATAGCGATACATCAAGGTATTGAGGGGTTGCCAGAAGAGTAGAAGGTGGCTGGTTAGAGGAGGGCAGTGAGGAGGGCGCATCTGCGGAGGGAACATCCAAAAATTGAGACTCCATCTGGCTGATCCAATATATGTTAAAAATTCAAGGCAGCACAAGTAAACAAACGCAAGGAAAAGCAACATTTATGCTTCCGTTGCCTTGGCACTCATACTATAACGGAGTGCTAAAAAGAATTGAAATGCCTACAGTGTAACAAGCATCACAATATCTAGTTGCACGAGGACACCAAAAAAAGAATGTGAATTATCTCGAAGACAATAATGATCATGAAACACTATTGGCAATAGCGGTAATTATCGTAAGAAATTCCAATTGCAATTATGAGCAACCACGAGAACTAATGGGTGGAGGATCGCAATGCACTCTAATTTCCGAGGAAGCAGGTAAAATATTAGTGTTGAGCCCTACCTTAACAACGACCAAACTTGACACAATAAATTTATTACATATGCAATAATATGTAGGTAATCAAAACACTACAAGATCAATAACCACCAAAACTGCTGACCATTATTGCTTATGCTGCAAGTTATTGTCACATACCCAATTTCGCTTACTAAACATAATTACACAATACTCTCACACTGCACTTATTATTATACCAATTGATTTAGATATAAATACTCATAATATCGTTCAATAAATCAGTCTTGACAGAACCCCACCATAAAGTGCTAGTTACGACGCCTAACTAGAATACAGTTTAAGTGCTGATATTCACGCTACGTTTAATTAAAAGCGATTCTGGGAACTGGAGAAAAGGGATGCTGAGGAGATGAAAGAAAATTTTCGCTTTGAATAACATAATCAAGATACAACCTCATCCGATAATGAAAACAATTTCATTGAAGAAGAAGCTGCAACTTTTACCTGGAGGCACCAGCTGTACTTATGAGCAGATCTCTACGCTGCTCTGTCGCATAGAGGCAGCGCGGCACTCACGCCCTTTAATCTCATTGGATAATGGGAACGAAACAGACAATGTGCTCACATCTGGAAATTTATTGGTCAAGCAGGAAAATAAACATTCTGGAAAACGGCCAATGGGAAGAACCGCCGAAATTATTAAAGAAAACAGCTGGACATAAACTTCAGGCAACATACAAACTTTTCTCAGCGCACGGTGAATTTAAAGACTGAATGATAATAATCAAGGCAAAAATTCCACTGTACTTAAATCAGCTCTCGGATATTTTTAAAATTATTCCAATTCCTTTCATCAGCAATAATCAGACAATGGTTCCGCAAGTAGCAGCGAATCATATGATCTTCAGTCCGGCCTCAAACACATACCATTTGATGTCGGAAACGGATTTCAACAAGTGCCGCTGGGAAAACGAGGAAACAAGAGTTTGCGAAGGAAACTGGGCATGGAAAGATGCAGAAGAAAACTTCTGTGAGACAACACCATTGAAGCCTCACTCGAAGATGGCGTGTTCAATGGATGTATGCAAGCAGCAATCATTCTGGAGGGAACTGGGATCACACAACCGCTGGCTGTTTAAAATATTTGAAAACACAGCGGGTCATGTCCAATGCAGTGACTCCCAATGCAGTGACTCCTAATGCTCCATAAGACTAAAGGGTATAACGCTGCAGGCCCTTTAGAGCCTGCACACATCATTTATGGCTAACTTTTCAACCCACTTTATAAAGAAGCAGACGAGCAAACACCTTTCGAGTTAACACCAATTGGATCTATAACGGTGAACAACAAAAAGGAACTAGAGCGGCTCCATAAAAGTATTCAATACCTGGACCACCACAAAGTACATTTGCGTGACTTGCACTCTATTACAGGAAGTGGTCACACAGCGATGGTGCTAGTGGCTGTGGTAATTATCGTTCTTGTTGCTTATGCAAGAATAAGATACCAACAAAGCAGGCGACTTCTGGCAATAACCTTTTCTGGGCCCGGGTAGAATGTTCAGGCTTGAACATGAGACGCTAAAGAGCGTGTGTGTATGTGTATTTATCTATGGATATATGTATATATGTCGCACCATATGTAGTTGCACGGACACAATACACAACATAAGAAGCCGGCTTCAATACGTACCAGAGCACACAAACTGAAGACCAACGCTAAGCCTGCAAATGTTGCAGGCACCGATAATGACAGCTATTTTTAAACCTACCCTAATTTACACTACAAACTGTCGCAACGACAGTTTTATATTCTTAGTAGTTTTAAGAAATTGAAATATATATATGACTCACTCCACGGAGCGAGTTAGTTCGATCTTTAACGTCGTCTCGGTAAAGTGTTTAATTTGTTATACAACAGTCTTAAATTAAGAACAAATCGAGAACAAATTAAGAACAGTCTCGATGTAAACTTAAAATGGCAATAGAAACAAGTAAGAACGTGGCAGTCGGATGCACCCGACTGCGATATACTCTTTTTTAGCCTCTTTGCGGAGTCAGAAGTGGGCGTGGCAATTATATTTTTGCTCAAATCTTCCAAGTTTTGCCATCAATTTAAATTTGGTTGGGCCAGTTCGACAGGTGGGGGAGATATAAAATTTGCTCAATTGAATGGGCAGAGGTGGGCGTGGCAAAATTATTTTTATCCAATCTATTTAATAGGACAATAGAATTCAACCTGCAAAATTTAGTGATTCTAGCTAAAGGGGTGGGGGAGATACAGACTTTGCTTTTTTGTGGGGGCGGGGGTGGGCGTGTCCAAATTTTTTTTAGTCAAATCAATCAAGGAAGTGAGTAGTAGCCTTTGTGCTAAATTTGGTTACTCTAGTTGTAAAACTGTGGAAGATATAGGTTTTTGCGGTTTGTTGGGAAGGGGTGGGGGTGGGGGGGGGAGATCTTGACACTTTGTCTGCCTATAGTATATACCAACATGTATACCCAGTTTGGTTGCTCTAGCTTCAAAACTGTGGAAAAAAAATGCGTTCATATAGACATACGGACAGAAGGACATTTCACAAACCCAATATACTCTTCTTTCTTTTTTTATCAAAAAATTAAAAAAGAGTATGAAAATCAATTGTATGCTTTGGTCTGTAGCTCAGTGGCCTAACAGACCGCACAATTGTGCGTAGACCGCGAGTTCAATTCACAGCAGCGTTGAGATTTTCACACAAAAACCGAATGATGACTGGAGTAGGAGATGGTCCTGTTATAATGTAATGGTGAAGGTATGTGTATTTGTGTCAATGTTAAATGTATATATAAAAAAAATAAATTTTAATAATTGTTTAAGTTTATAAATTAATAGGTGACAAAAGCTTCCCAATCCCCCATCCCACGATCAACAAATAGGAAGACCAAAAAAAGCTAAACAATTTTTTTTTGAGCAGATGAAATTTAAAAATGAGACCAAAATAGTCTTGACTTGCTACTTTTAAGTTCTTAAAATAAGCTCTTTTAGGTAAAAAACATACTTGACTTTAGATTTACGTTCTTAAAAATTTGGTCTTGTAACGAGAACGAGAAGAAAAAGCTGTATTACACGTTTTTTGACACCAATTGCTCTTGATTTTAGACCGTAATTCTTGACTATTTCTTTCTGGGTATAAGCAACGTTACTTTAAAATTTTGGAAAATACGCCCGGAAATTTAGGAAATTTTCTTCATGGCGCCCTCTGCACTGAAAATGGGAGAAAAACTGGCGCAAAAAACTTACTGCCGGGCGGGACAGGAAATAATCTTAAGAAGTGGGGACGAGCAGAATTACTGCATGTTTCGAAAACAAGCACCCGCGACGGGCAGAACGAGAAAGGATTTTAAAAAGAGCGGGTATCCCGCTCACACGCTGCATGTTCCCAAAATAGACACTCGCGACGGGCGGAACGGGATCGAATTTTCTTCTTGTTTCCCTTTCTACTTCAAGCTCAGGTTTCAGTTTATGTCTTTTAAATCCTTGGGCGTGTGAGATATGGGCGGGAAATTTATATAGATCGTTCCTATGGCAGCTATAGGATATAGTGGTCCGATTTTGTTAAATTTTGTCAAAATGCATATATAATGCTAAAACTCAGAATTAATAAGTTTGGTCGAGTTATCTTGAAAAACAAAACTTTCGACCAATTTTCCAACTAAGTTGTTTTAAATTTTCCAACTTTAACCTATTGGACTGTCGCTCAGCAACTGGAATAAGTTTAAAGCTTGTTGAAAATGTTGATTTTTTCAAATGGCTACAGCTCTGAAGTTCTACCATAGATTTTAACGAGTGATTTTTTTGAAAAAAGAATTTAGCGGGATGCAAAACTATTAGGTACATGTCTAAAATGTGCGAGACACTTATTTGTAGGCCCATATATTGGCTTTCATTTGGTGTATCGTTTTTTAAGATCGGTCATGCTATACGCAAGTTACTGTGAAATATTTGAGCTCACTTAAAAAAAAATCCATTCATAAAAAAAAAAACTTTCAATATGTTCTTAAAAAAAATAAAAAAATTTCGTGATCAGTACCACATCAGAAAAAGTTACTTTAATCCCGGATGCATTTTGGCTGTTGAATGGTAGGACCAATGCTTGTTGGGACAATTTTTAATATTTCATCAATATAACTAGTAACTTCTAATCAGGTCTGCAGATTCCTTGCAACAAACTATTTTCAAGGGTTTAGAGCAGTGGTGGGAAGAAAATTTGGCCGGCGAGCTACAACAAAATCAACAACAAACATAGCTGCTGGGGTCGTAAATCATTTGTCAGCTACCCCAAAAGATCTACACATTGAACGAAATATAAAGTTAAAACAAAATGTAGCGTCGCTTAAAAATATAACAAAGTTATTGAAGGTTATTAGATTTTTTGTTCTATTTCGTCAATGAACCTATGCATGCTGGTCTCGACTCGAGACCTAACGTTTGCTTTTTTTTTTTGCACTGCGGCTCGACTCGATACCGATTCTCTCGCAAGCTTCATGTGTTTTGTTGTTGCTCTCTCGACGACATCGCGCTAGCCGACTTTCAGACGCCAATTGGCAACGGCGCGAGCCACGCGAGCTTCGCGAGTCACTACGTGCCCACCCCTGGTGGGGGTGAGGAAGGTTGCGGATTTTCCCAAATCGTCATGGATCCCTTCTGCACTTGTAATGGTACAATGCAAACTGCAAACAAGTATTCATCGCTTAGATTAATGTTCTCGCATTTCAAATCTTGTCGATAGGTTAAATGGCCCCTACTGCCATCGCAGCCCCACTTATAAATAGCAGTGAACCTCTGATCACTATTTTCAGCCAAATTTAATTGGAACACAGTAGAATGAGCTTCTACGATGCGAATTACAATATGATCTCCCATAAGCTGTAAAGGCACTTTAGCCGAATAACTCGTAAATTGCAGTCCATTTGGATAACATTTTCTTTTTGCAATACGCAAAGTATCGTACGTGGGATATATATTCCGACTTTTTGCACCAGCTTGCATTAATTTGTAAGAGTGCTTGGTATAATAACCATCTAAAAGTAATGCCTATGCAATCGGAAAACTTTCATTTCCTATGAGTGACTTTTTTTGGCACTATCTTCATCATTAACCATTGAAACTAGTTGTTTTCTTTAATTTTGTTTTGTATCAACTAATAAGAATTGTTCGTATTACCACATTTACTTTCTTTTTTTAAATTTGTACCTGTTCCTATGGCTCAGCTAGATGGCTGATGGAAAATTTTCAATGTTTTTTTCCAATTGGATTTTTTTTGAAGTGAGCTCAAAATTTTCACTATGACTTGCGTATAGCATGACCAATTTTAAAAAACTATACACCAAATGAAAGTCAATATATGGGCCTACAAATAAGTGTCTCGCACATTTTTGACATATGTATAACTAATAGTTTTGGATATATTGAGTCCAAAAGTTCAAAAAATTTTTTTTTTGCAAATGTTTTTATTTTGAAATTTACGCAACTGATCAACATTGATACAACATATTTGTGGACCAAAAATCAAAGCTATATATTTAAAATTGTGGCCGTTGGAGTTTTTTGCGATTTGCGTGGGTGCAGGGGGGTGCATCCGAAATTTGAAATAAACTGCATGCCAACTTTAGTGTGTCTAGCTCTTATAGTCTCCGAGATCTGTGTGCTCATACGGACAGATGGACAGACAGACGGACATGGCTAGTTCGTCTCGGCTGTTGATCCTGATCAAGAATATATATAGTTTATATATTCGGAAATGCCTACTTCTGCTTGCACACATTTGAACTTTCAAGCTACAACCTTTTCAGCATTTCAACATTTTTTGCAATTACGTCCTATTGGTTTTGTTTGAGAAACTGTAGTTTTTATATGAAAACCTTTTTTGTTTTTTTAAGATATCTCTATCTCTATTTGAGCCAAATTTCATCAAAATCGGATAACTATATACTATAGCTGCCATAGGAACGATCGGCTTAAAAATTAGTTATATTGCTGTATTTTGTCAATCAGGACTTTAATTGTACTTATAAATGAATAGTTACAGAATTATACATTTCTAGAGTTTGTTATGCCAGAAAAGGTATTCTCTTAAAGGGATAATTTTAATTGCAGGTAACTACATGGCAACCTTGTTTGAAAATATTAACTAGAAGGACCACGAATGTAAGGTTTGCTGGTTTTTAAAATTGAACCAATGTTGACTGGATTGCAAAAGACTGCTGCTTTCTTTGCCTGTGGGATAGTCGAGATCGTAAAGCGCATTACAAAAAAAAAGACTGGACAAACAGAGAGGCAGCAACCATGGCAGAATATAGCATAATATATGAAGCACTGGTAAAAAATTAGAACATAATGTTACCACCCTTACACATTAAGTATGGACTGTTGAAAAATTTTATTAAATCGCTGGACGGGGATGGGATGGGATTCCACGGCATTCAACAGCTAAAATCAATAAAGGATTATTTGATGTCCCACAGATTCGAAAAATTTTGAAGAGTGTAGATTTTCCAAAATTATTGACGTCAAATGAAAATGCAGCATGTTATTCATTCCGATTAATGACGACTAACTTTTTGGGAAACAACAGGAGTTCGGATTATGTTGAAATTGTGGAAAAACTTATACGGAACTACGAAAATATTTTAGCGAAAGTCGTTAAAAATCATTTTCTGCACTTACAGTTCTTTCCACCCAACCTAGGCGACGTTAAGGCGTCGGATGCACCCGACTGCGATATACTCTTTTTTAGCTTCTTTGCGGAGTCAGAAGTGGGCGTGGCAATTGTATTATTGGTCAAATCTTTCAAGTTTTGCCATCAATTTAAATTTGGTTTGACCTGTTCTACAGGTTTAGGAGAAACAAACATTGCTCGATTGCAAGGGCGGGGGTGGGCGTGGCAAAACTATTTTTATACAATCTATTAAATAGGACAATAGAATTCAACCTGCAAAATTTGGGGACTCTAGCTAAAATGGTGTGGGATATACACACTTTGCTTATTTGTGGGGGCGGGGGTGGACGTGGTCAAATTTTTTTTTGCCAGATCAATCAAGGATGTGATTGGTAGGCCTTCAAGATTCAAGAAGCCCAAATTGACAAAAGTAGAGAATTCAAGAAGCTTAGTAGAAACTGAGCGACGTTTTATAAAATCATGTTGTAATTCAGAAAAAAGCTGAGAAGTGATAATTTTTTCGAAAAGCTTAGGAATAGCCTTATACCCTTTCTTGTAAATGTGAATAATAAACGATTCCTCCCAGTCAGAGGGAAACTCACCAAGTTCGAGTGAAATATTAAAAAGTTGTAATAGAGGCAGGCACAGGGAATCAGCACACAGTTTAAGAACAGGCTAGGAATATTATCTGGACCAACCGAGAACTTAAATTTACACGATTTCAAATTTAATAAAACACAATCTAAATCAATATTTAGGAGGATAGACACAATTAGAAGCACTTAAGTCAAAGTGATATGACAAATTCGAGAGAGAATCATTAGAAGACGTGGAGTAGCAAAGCTGAACGAATGAGGCAAATAAATCGGCAAACTCTGTGTCAGAATCAGCGCTAATTGAATTAAAAAATAAAAATGAAGGGAATTGTGTAGATTTACGCTTAGAATTAACAAAGCGGTAGAATTGCTTGGGGTCACGATAGAAGTTGTTTTTGCATTTAGATTAGTAATTGTTATAGCAAGAAGTATTCAAAAGAGAAAATTTAGAACGAGCAATAGAGTATTTAGAAAAATCTGACGGTGATCCAGATCTTTTAAGCTTTTTATAAAGGCGAGACTTTAAATTTCTTAGATTAGATAATCTAGGGGTAAACTGTAATGAGCGAAGTTTGGTTTAAAATAAAAAGACATGCACGTCAGTGCAGTTTGAGTTCATCATTCATTCTGATTTATTCTTTCAGCATAAAGTTCGTTCTTAGCCTAATGTACATATATGTTCTTATATATAAAGCCGCATAGCTGCGCTTATATCTTTATGTATTGCTTTAGCGAGAGAGAGTCTTATGCACATGTGTATATATGTGTTTGTCATAAGTGGTCAGCGTGAGAATGCTGATCAAGCGTTTTGGGCCTAACTCATAAGAGGGCGATCATATTACGCGCTCGCTTGGGTTGGTTTGTTTGTTTGTCTTAATTGCAACAATATGTTGCTGCTATTTGCATGCTTACATAAAATGTTATGTACGGTATGCCTTCGCTATATGTATGCCTTCGAAAAATGACGTAATACAATGGAGTTATTTTACTTATTTAATTAGTTTCTTATTTATTTTTATAATTATTATAATAATTTTTTTTATTTTTTTTTTTTTTTTTATATATATTTATTTTGTTGTTTTTTTTTTTTTTTTTTTATACTGTATTTTTACATGCTTGATTATGAATTAAAAATTTTTAATCTGTCCTTATGGACTGTTTGAGTTTTTATTCTTATTTCCGGAAATAACTATATTATCCCTATCTTCTATTTTTTCTACTCTATAGGGCCCTGTGTATTTAAAATCTAGTTTATGTCCTACTTCATTTTTTAATAAAACCTTATCTCCTATAGATAAATTTAATTCCTTACTATTTAAGTCATATAGCTCCTTATTTTTCATTTTATTTAATTCGAGCATATTTCTTGCTCTTTTGTATGCTACTTCTAATCTATACTTACTCTCCTTAGCATAATCATCCATGTTATATATAGGTTCTATGTTTGCTATGCTATTGAAGTACTTTGGTAGATTACTAGTCTTACCAAATACTAATTCATACGGACAATAATTATGTGCCGTAGAAGGGGTCGTATTAAAACAATAGACAAAGTATTGGAGCCATACGTCCCAATCAGTTTTATCAACTGATATATAAGATCGTATGTATTCGTTAAAAGTTCTGTGACTTCTTTCGACTGTTCCAACTGTCTGGTGATGATGTGCAGTTGATGTTATGTTGTCTATTTTCATAAACTTGCACAAATCATTTATAATTGAATTCTTGTATTCTGTTCCCATGTCCGTAATGAACGTCTTCATTGGACCGTACTTTAGAATATAAAATTGGAATATACCTTTGGCTACTGTACTAGCGTTTTTGTTTGGTATTGGTATCGCGACTAGGTATTTAGTCAAGTCACAAATTAATGTGATTGCGTACTCATTACCATTATCAGATTTGGGTAGCGGACCATTTGTGTCCACTATAACCCTATCGAACGCATGTACAGGTGTATCAGTTATAATTAATGGGGTCTTAATATGCTTAGTTATTTCAGCTTTCTGGCATTTGTGACATTTACGTATGTACTCAGTAATATCTCGAGTCATACCTTTCCAAAAGTAATGTCGTTTAACCTTGACCAAGGTTTTTGTAATGCCAGTATGACCTCCTTGTATTGGGTCGTCATGTAGTGTAGACAATATAGCTTCTTTTTCTTTATTATTTGTTATTGTGGTCACCGGGTTGAGTAGCGCTACCCTTAATTTAGTCAATTTTTTATTGCCCATATTTTTGAAATTATCTATTGAAATTGTATCAAAGATATTTTCCCACGGTGCCATTTTCAATTGGTTTATTTTCAATATACCGGCTTCATTTTCGAACATTGGGAATAGTTGACCTAAGTCAATATTTCCATTTGTATATAGATCACCAATGTCAATTCTTGCAATAATTTTCTTGCCATGTTTAAAGAAACATAGCGTATCTTTTATATGCAAGGTCACTACTGTACGTACCTCGTCGTTGTTAATGACTTCGTATACGTTGGGCTGTGAATCTTTTTCTGTAGATTGCCTTGGCAATTCTACCTGATATTTTCCTGCGCAGGAATTTTGTCTACTTTGATATCTTGTAGTGACTTTGTGGATTGTCCCTGTTATTTCTTGTAGCTGTTTGATGGTTATTCTTGATAACGCATCGGCTACGAAATTATCTTTACCCTTCAGATATTCTACCGTAAAATTATATTCCTCTAATTCAAGCCTAATACGTGTTAATTTTGATCTTGGATTTACCATTGAAAATAAGTAGGTTAGCGGTCTATGGTCAGTTTTAATCGTGAAATGGTTACCATAAATATATGGTCGGAAATGCGTTATTGCCCAATGAATAGCCGCTAATTCTTGCTCAGTAGTACTCTTGTTACTTTCTCCTTTAGTAAAGGATCTTGATGCGTATGCAATTGGAAGTTGGAGTCCATTATGGTTTTGAGTTAAAACCGCTCCACACGCTTGCTTACTTGCATCAGTTATTATGCAGAATTCTTTAGCGAAATCTGGATATTGTAACAAGATTGGGTTTATAAGAGCCGTTTTGAGGTGATCGAAGGCATTCTGGCATTCAGATGTCCATTCGTACTTAACGTCTTTTTTACATAATCTTGTTATGTGACGTGAATAGTCGGCAAAATTTTTAATAAAGCGCCTATAGTAATTGCAAAATGCAACGAATCGTCTAGCGCTGTCCGCATCATGTGGGACTGGGTAGTTCTTTATGACGTCGTATTTTTTGTCGTCTGGCAAGATTCCTTTATCAGTGCATTTATGTCCCAAAAATGTGACTTCATGCATGAAAAATTAACATTTTTCTGGATGTAGTTTCAGGTTGAATTTCCTACATTTGTCAAAAACTTCAGTTAAGTTTTTGACCATATGTTTTTCGGAACAACCGATTACTATCAGATCATCCATATAAAGGAAAGCCTGAGATGGTTCGAGACCAGAAAATGCTATTGTCATCATTCTTTGAGAGGAGTTTGGGGCTATTTTCAAGCCAAATGGTAATCGCGTAAAGCGATACGAGCCATTGCTCGTTGAAAATGACGTTATATCTCTAGAACTTTTTTCGAGTTCGATTTGGTGAAAGCCAGACATTAAGTCTAGGCATGAAAAATATTTTGCTCTACCTAGCTGATCTAGGATATCATCAATTCTCGGTAGCGGAAATTTATCGGACAATAGCTTTTTATTAATTTGACGATAGTCAATTACTAATCGCCATTTCTTCTTGTCAGAGTCCGGAAGGGACTTCTTCGGAACTAATAAAAGTGGGCTATTATACTCTGAGGCTGATGGTTCGACTATTTTGTCGTCTATTAATTTTTGCACTTGGGCTTGAATTTCTTGTACTTGGCTGTGAGGACTTCTATAATTTTTTATGTATACGGGCTCATCATCCTTCAATCTAAGCTTTTGCTTGTAAAAATTATTAGTTGTTATCGATTCGGTTTCTAGTCCGAATATGTCTGTATATCTGGTGCATAAATCTTTTAATTGATTTTTAAATAAAGGTGGAAAGTTTTTGATTAATTTTTCCATAACGAAGTTGTCTCTTCCTTCGTTGGTTTCTTTTACTATATCATAATTGTTCAAAGTTTCATATTTTATTTTATTTAAGTTTACTATCTTATTGGCATTTGTTGTATTTATAATACGGACATATGTATTTTTGTGATTGGATATCGTGTTTGCGATGTAAATTCCTTCATCAATTTCTTGATTTAATATAAGAATTTGATTTTGTATTGAGGGAATTTGTATTTCACGGACAACTTCGGAACGATCTGGGAGTACTGTGGCATTATTGTCACAAGTATGAAGTATTTGTAATCGAATTGGATAATTTAAGTTGTTTGGGCGAAGAATAAGTGAGTCGCCACTTTGAGTGAAATCTAGTTGGCAATTATATTGTTTTATAAAATCTATGCCTAGTATGCCATCACTAGGTATTGGGAAATTTTGTTCGACTAAATGAAAGTTATGTGGAATTATATATTTGCCTGTAGTGAGTTCTATAAAGGCTAAGCCTTTTGAAGGAATTATGCCTTCGCCAATACCCGATATTTGGGTAGTAATTGTTTCGTTTACATTGTCGAATATATCTATATTTTCTTTTAATATGGATATATCTGCACCAGTATCTACTAACAGTGTAATTGATTTACCTGTTCTTTCATTCTTAATTTTTACAAATATGCTAAGATTAAGGTTGATCGTTTTTATTGAGCCATTTATTGGCTCTGAACATCTGAGGGGGTCTGTTGGTTTTCCGAGTTATTTTGAGTTACTCGGACATTACCTCTATTGTTACTGTTTTGGTTTTGGTAGCCACCTCGGTTTGAATTGTTTCTACCTCGGTTGCCACCTCGGTAATTTCCTCTGAAATTACCCCTATTGTTGTTATTGTTATTGTTGTTATAGTGGAAATTACCATTGCCGCGGCTATTGCCTCTATCTCTTTGGTTGTTACGGCTGTAATTTCCACGATCGTTTCTGCCTCTGTAGTACAATATTGTACTTGGGCTTCCAGTCATTTCAGTGCTGCATTGGATATATTTACCCACAGCATCATTGAAATTGCTGAAATTGCCTGCTTCTAATATTATGCGAAGCTTTTCGTATTCGCAATTCTTTGTCATGGCAGATATTGTTTCTTTAGTAGTAAATTTATCTGCGTTATCAAAGTCTAGTCCATCGTCAATATAGGCTGCTTCCAGTTGCTTACGCAAACTGTCAATTTCAGCTGTATATTGCGATGCTGACTTGCCTTTCTGCTTTATGTTAAGCAACTTAGCTTTGATAACGTCAGTTGACTCGCCTTTGATATTGGTATTTAATTTATTTATAATACCAATAATGGATGTTTCATTTTGTACTTTGTACAAAATTGGGCCAATTATTTTAGACTTTATGACTTCTACGGCTAAGTCTTCTTGTGTACCTTTAGTACGATCGACTAGTCTTAAAGCCGTTAGAAATCTGGCCAGTGATAGCTTTTTGCCATCAAATTCCGGAATTGTAGACGATACCTGTCTTACATATTCGCGGTCTAAGGCCACTTGATTTACTGCCATGTTTGGTTCTGGTTTTGGTTCAAGTGGCTCAATGTCGCTATCAGCTTCAATATCAGGGACACTATTTAGTGTTGGCTTAGACTCATTTAGTTCTTCTAGTTGATCTGATTCAAAAGTTGCCATTAATTTTAAATCTTTTGGGATATCTATTACTATGTTGTGCCTAGTGCTGATATTCGATATTCTAGTCCCAAGTGATTTGATTATTTTCTTACATTGATTTACGTGCTGCTCTGTAAGCCTATTTTCTTTACTTAAATAAAGTTGAACTATGTTATTATAGTTTAGCACTAATATGTTTATGTGGTGAATTAGCGTTTCAACTCTTATAGGTGCGTTCCTATTAACACACTTATAAGATTTTTCGAATTTATCTTTGAAGTTATTTATTTTTTTCGCTAATTCACTCCATTCCATAGTTCTCTATTTATGAAGTTTTACCATTATAATTGGGCACTCGCCGACCACTGGATGGTCTTCAACTATTTCTTTAATGCCAACATATGGCAGTGTATTTAAAATTATGCCTTTTATCTTATTGTTATAGAATAGTAGTGGGCTGAACATGGTATTATATGTAGTCATGTATTCGTTTTCGAACTCATATATAGTCATAAAATCTTTGTTATTGTGCAGAATATTCAATGCACGAATTCTAAAGTCTGGGTCGCTATTATATATTGCTTCTAAATATACTTCTATCGCAAACATATTAATAGTTATTTCTGGTAATAAGAATATATATTTTTTGAAATTTCATTTTATTTCATTGAAATTTTATTTATTTATTTTACTTTGTCGCTTATCATTGTTCAAGAAAAAAAAAATTTATATTTTATCCAGGTCATTTGCGTGACTCTGGTATCTCTTTTTTATGCATTTATTATGATACTTATATAATTTGTACAATAGATGTCCTACTAATATGACAAATATCATAACGACAAAAATTGTTATCAATTTTACATCTGTATTGTTGACCTCTACTTTATTTATTACGTTAGCCGTCGAGTCAACAGTCTTAACGTCTACCAAACCCATATTTGGGGTTGTTATTCTTAATATATACTTGGGTCCTTGATTTATATTTGAACTTATAGTTTTGTTAATGCTGTTCATAAACTTTTTAAAGTTTGTATTTTTAGTTTATATTTTAAAATTTTTATTTTTTTTTATTTTGTATTTACGCCCGTGGGCGGAGAGAAATTTAATATTAATTCGGTTTTTACTGAATGTACATTTTGTCCTGCCTAGTATTTCGAATGGCTTTACGGGCCAAACGTCTTGCCGGTCGACTCAATTGTCGTCGGGCATTACAATAGTTTTACAAATATTTTAATAATAATTATAATTATAATTTTTTTTTTTTTTTTTGTGTGTGCGCCCTCTGTGGCGCTGCCGGTCAGTTCACCCTTGGTGTTTTCCAGCGTTGGTACAAGGGGCGGTCTGCCTCTCGTACTTCTTCTTGTTCTAGCGTTGGTACAAGGGGCGGTTTGCCTCTCGTACTTCTTCTTGTTCCAGCGTTGGTACAAGGGGCGGTTTGCCTCTCGTACTAGTTTTTACTCGTTGATGGCCGCTGACATGTGCCCAGGCAATGTGGGCTGTATAACGGTCCCTCGCAGTCTGCTGGGCATTCGCGTTGCCTTCTCGGGATCGGTTGTGGCTGTGGTCGATGTGTGTATGGATTAATAAGTTTTTCCTCTGAGGGACAGGGGGGGCTCTTTACTTTGTTTAACGACTCAAGATGTTTGAGTTCGTCATGTAGCTTGACTGCAGTTTCCCAAGGTAGTGGGTTTTGGGACTTATATAAGAGTCTTACGATCTCAGACTTTCTTTGTCTGATCCGCTCTTTAATGCCACTGCGCCTTTTTAGCTTTAAAGTATTGTTAGAGCTCATGCCCCCTGTACTCACTCAGTTAATTTTGATTCGCCAGGGTGTGTGTGTCTCGTTCCAGATGCTTCGTTGTTTCAGTTGTTGCTGTTGTTGTTGTTGTTGTTGGCACTCCAGTCACATGTCACTTTTTTTTTATTACGTTTTAAGATACGTTGCGTGACCATGTCACGGTCGCCATGTAATGAGCGAAGTTTGGTTTAAAATAAAAAGACATGCACGTCAGTGCAGTTTGAGTTCATCATTCATTCTGATTTATTCTTTCAGCATAAAGTTCGTTCTTAGCCTAATGTACATATTTGTTCTTATATATAAAGCCGCATAGCTGCGCTTATATCTTTATGTATTGCTTTAGCGAGAGAGAGTCTTATGCACATGTGTATATATGTGTTTGTCATAAGTGGTCAGCGTGATCAATGCTGATCAAGCGTTTTGGGCCTAACTCATAAGAGGGCGATCATATTACGCGCTCGCTTGGGTTGGTTTGTTTGTTTGTCTTAATTGCAACAATGTGTTGCTGCTATTTGCATGCTTACATAAAATGTTATGTACAGTATGCCTTCGCTATCTTAATCTACCCCAAAAATAATTCGGCCAACTGATCTAGAAAATCATGTTGCTCGGCTGGAAATGATTGATAAGAATCATCAGAAGATGTCCAAGAAATAAAAGGCAGGTTAAAGTCACCTAAAACAACTAAACGGTCGGTATTACGAAGAAGGGATGCAACATATTGAAGACGGAAAACGTGAAGCATGTACGTAGAAAGTTCAGATGAAGGAGGGATATACGAGCAAGAATAAAGACACATTCAGAATCAATACGAACTTTAACGACAATAAACTCAATGTCGGAGAAATCTTGAAACTCACATGAGATAAGTTCAGATGACAAGTCCGCTCTAACGGTAATTAAGACACCACCAACACGACGAAGTCTAAATAAACTGAAATTGTCCGTAAGGATTTCGAAGTTAGAAACTGAGGAACTGAGCCAGGTCTCAGAGAAGGCAATAACATCAGCTTCAAAAGATGCACTATCAGTGTATAACTTGCGCAGCTAACTGCACAAGCCACGAACATTCTGATATAGGATGCGAAGAGAGCGAACTAGTTTTTTGGAATAGACGGAACAGGCAGCGAAGGAATGATCCCAACTCTAGAATTTTGATTGACACGATTTTCAAAAATGTGAGAAATTGTAAACTCAGGCCAAAAAGAAGACTCAAGCAACGTCAACGAGCGGCTGAGGTAAACCTTACGTACGGATTGCAAGTCTGAAAAAGTTTAAACATTTTTCAATTTCATGTAATTTTAATTTCATAAAATTACTATTAAAGGAGGAAATTTTTCTTTTAATTTAAAAGTTGAATTTTTTAACATAAATTTCCGAAGAACCAGTTAGGCCGAGCTTTGAGCAAATACTGTGTTGCTTTACAAGCTCTTCTGTAGCAGATTCAACTTCGCGGTTCAACAGCGGAAATAAGAGAAGAGGATGATGAAGCAACAGCTGATATAGAATTCGGTTCGACTAGGCCAGAGGAGGTATATAAATTAGTGGATAAAACTGCGGGCGATAGCGAACTTGTACATACAGGAGATATTGCAGGATATGGAGATAGAGATACATCAAGGTATTGAGAGGTTGCCAGAAGAGTAGAAGGTGGCTGGTCAGAACCGGAGGGCATTGAAGAGGGCGCACCCGAAGAGGAAACATTGAAAAATTGAGACACCATTTGACGCCTAGGTGAAGTCAGTTACACTGAACATTTTGTATTGAAATTTCAGGTTTTTTAAAAAAAACTAAATTTTAACAGGACTTTCTCCTGAATCAAAACGTTTGGAAATTTTTTTCATTGTTTAAGTCTGTAGCTCAATTCATTGCAAACAAAATAACTGTTTAGAAAACTAAACATGCAACCCTCGCGGCCTATCTTTAAAACACACACACATGTCAATCTTCGAGTAAGCGGGACACTTGAGATGAATCCCAAGCCGTTGGTAATAATAGTACATCCTTGCTTGAGCAAGGGAATAAACAAAAAGATCAAATTATCCCACCAGATGTGACGCCGCACATGTGAACTGTAAAAACTGTACATACATGTGTGATGACGATAAACCAATAGAAACGAAGCATAGGATATATTCCACATGTAATTTTAGAAATTATATGTTAAAAAGGAAAATTATTGTTACACTATTAATTCTATCCTTGTTATTCATAAAATAGAATCCACATACATTTAAGGTATAAAAGCACATACAAACCCAATAAAGAACTCAGTCTAAACAAATTTAAATCTGGACGCGTTTCACTTTAAATTAGGGCTCGGCAGAAAAATAAGGTATGTTCTAAAGGACTGCGACACAGGCGCAATCAACCTTTAAAACTATGCTTACATTTTGGTCTGCCAAAACCGGTTGAGAAACAATTAAAACGGTTTCCACTGTTATAGTCCCGGTGGTGCTCCCTGCTGGAGCTCTCGGGCGTAGCTAGGAATAAAAAGTAGCCCGTGTGTTTTAAAACTACGAAAACAACTGGCAGATGACGTGAGAAGAACAGCGCGGCAGACTCAACGTTGGACAACGAGGGAAATATCGACGAATGATCAATCAGCGTTGGACAACATAAGAGATAACAGCGCGGGAGATATCAACGCTGGACGACGAGGGATAAATCAGCGTTGGAAGTCGTGGGAGAAAAACGGCTCTCAGAAAAATACGATTGACTAGCGACGCTGGAGACGACGATCTACCACGGCTGGAAACAACCAAAGAGGCACGCTATACGGAATAAAGCGGCTCTCACAAAAATTAGCGACGCTGGAGACGACGATCTACCGCGGCTGAAAACAACCAAAGGGACACGCTATACGGAATAAAGCAGGTTCCACAAAAATATGAGTGACTAGCGACGCTGGGGACGACGATCTACCACGGCTGGAAACAACCAAAGAGACGCTATACGGAATAAAGCAGATCTCACACAAGAAAAAAAAAAAAAAAATAAATAAATATGAACGCGTCAATGCAGCAAACCGTTGACTTGCAAGAGAAAAAAATGTTGAAGTTTAACGTAGCTACAACAGCACTCAACAAGTCGCTAAGAAATACCGGCCAGAATCAATGGTCTCACCAAAAAGACATTGACGAAATTATAGAAGATTTTAATCAATTAACAGACGTCTATAAGGACCTGGAGAAAAATGATCTAGATACACCGTCGATACAGGAGAGATATGAAGAGCGTAAGATAATGAAGCGGGAAAAAATAAGATGGCTTGTGGAAAACAAGCCAAAAGAACAACACGTTAGCCTAAAGCAGATAGAAATACCACCGTTTTATGGGGACATGTCTACATGGTCAAATTTTTTTGATATTTTCAAGGAAATGGTAGCTGGCAATGACAGTATTTCCAAACGACAAAAACTTATGCGTTTAAAAGAATCTGTTGAAGGAGATGCAGCTCATTTGATAAAACATTTGATAATCAACGAGGAAAACTATGATATGGTCCCCAATATACTAGGTATGAAAATCGAAGAGAGCTCTTTATGAAACATTTTAACCAAATCTTGGAATTACCAACAATGAACAGCGAATCCGAAAAAAATGTTCAACATATGTTAGATACCATTCAAAAAAGTATTCATGCAATTAGAGGAATGGAAATAAATTTAAACGACACCGATGTATTTATGGCAGGAATAATATTGAAAAAATTCGATCGTCAAGGCTTGCAACAATATGAACATACATCGAATAAAACAAAAGATATACAGATCCTTAAAGATGTAATACTATTTTTGGAAAAACACCTGCAAGCAATTAAAGCCATGAAACCAAGACAATACAAAGAAAATCCAAGAATCTTGAGCACAACCATCGACAACGAGTGTATGCACTGTAATATACCAGGCCACAAAATAACTAATTGCAGAAAATTTGCAAGTCTAGGATTAAACGAGAAGTGGGAATTTGTACGAGCAGAAAAACATTGTTTTAATTGTTTAAATCATAAATTTGCGATAAGTCATTATTGCAAGGAGAGGTGCAGGAAATGTAAAGGCAGGCATCATTAACTCCTTCATTTGGAAACTGAGTCAAAAACGTCATTAACAACGGAAACAGCGCAAACCACTCTCTTAGCAACAGCACAAATTGAAGTACAGGCAATAATGGTGGATCAAAGATCACAAATAACAGTTATATCCGAAGAAGCTGCACAAACGCTAAGGTTACCAAAAATAAGAAAGGTGACGGAAATATATGGACTTGGCAGTAGTCCAGTAGGCGTGTCAAAAAGAGTACTGCAGCTGAAAATTCGACCTCGATTTCCCAGCAACGAAAAATTATTGGAATAAGAGGAAGTTACAGAAAATACAACCGTTACAGATAATGAGAAATGTATGGAAATATTCAAAAATACAACTCAAGTCGATACTGACGGCAGATTCATAGTAAAAATGACATTTTTAGAAGTCACTGCTCTGGGATAATCAAGGAAAGCGGGAAAATATAACATACCGCACCAAGCAGCAATTAAAGAAGAAAGCATAACAATCAAACTTCGCGTTGTATTCGACGCATCATCAAAAACTACAAATGGAAGGAGTTAAAATGACATCCAACTAACCGGACCTCACACCTAAAAAACAATATTGGAGATCATAATGAAACGGCGGAACTGGAGATATGTCAAGCTGCGGATGTGGAAAAAATGTACAGCCAAATAAAAGTACATAAAGAAGACCAAGAATATCTAAGAATTCTTTGGAGAAAAGATTCAAATGAAACTATAAAGGAGTTTAAATTAACAACAGTGCCCGTTGGAATCAGAATTAGAAGAGAAAAGGATCCAGTGCTAGAATGGACATGTGGTAATCATCAGACACAAGTAATGAAACTCCCCGGCCAAGGAGTACTAAAACTTCGACAAGGATGCGCTACTCGCAACGGTAAACACCTCCTTACTGCTGCACACGAAATAACAACACAAGATGTCATCATGGAACCAGTCACACCTCTACTAACGTTAGCAAATAATATAAAACTAGAAAATGTGAAAACTATTGTTACAAAGTCAATATACAATTCATATGAAATAAGTAAATAAAAACAAGTAATAATACTCTAGTCGAGTGTGCCCGACTACGAGACTCCCTGCTCCCAACTTGCATTTCAAGCAGTTCAGCGGCAACACAAGCAAGCAGTGCACTTAACTCGTAAACTGCTTGTCAAACTGTTGTTTCTGCCAGCTGAGACGGGCGTAACACAAGCAAGCAGTGCACTTAACTCGTAAACTGCTTGTCAAACTGTTGTTGCTGCCAGTTGAGACGGGCGTAATAGATTCTTCCATAACTTTGGTGCCATTTATCCGATCGTTGATGTTGAAATTTACACATCCGAAAGACATTGATTAAACATACATGTGTACCAAAAATTAAAGCTTTATTTTTAAAATTGTGGCTGTGGGAGTCTTTTGCGATTTGAGGCGGGGGTGCATCCAAAATTTGAAATAAACTTGATCTGCGTATGGTATACAGGAACCTGCATGCCATTTGGTGTCCCTAGCTCTTATAGTCTCTGAGATCGACGCGTTCATACAGACAGACGGACAGACAGACGGACATGGCTATATCGACTCGGCTGTTGATGCTGATCAAGAATTTATATAATTTATATGGTCGGAAATGCCTCCTTCTGTCTGTTACACACATTTGCAGTACTTTATAACTCCCTTTTTCCCATTTTTAATGGGAACAGGGAGTAAAAATTAGTGGAAGAACAAAAAATTAGAAACTATAAAATTAAGAGGCTTAAATTTTCACAATGTAAGTGGTCATACATCGCTAACACTGATTATGATTGCAATAATAGCAATAGGCATTTTATATGTAATTAAAAAATGTAAGACAGAAAAAAAGAAAATTAAAACTGAGTTTGGGAAGTCATCAGCAGAAAATTAAAATGTCATAATGCTCCCCGCAAAATGTTTAGAAAACTAAACATGCAGCCCTCGCGGCCTATCTTTAAAACACACACACATGTCAATCTTCGAGTAAGCGGGACACTTGAGATGAATCCCAAACCGTTGGTAAAAATAGTACATCCTTGCTTGAGAAAGGCAATACAAATTGGATAGGTGAGAAAGGAGTGAAGTTCTAAGTGTAGGAATAGATGTAGCATTACTTATAACATGAAAAAGATTGTTATAATCAGAACATAAAATACGAAAAGGGTTATGAATAGCGTAGTTAGTACTGCAGGTTTGAAGAGAAAGAGAGAGAAAGTTTCTTGTACTTCTAATAGGAATAGCAAAACTAATTTGGCTGATTAATTCAGAAGAATCGATTTCGCCGTTAATTAGTTTATGTAAAAATATTATACCAAGCATGGTTCTACGATCAGAAAGAGAGGGGAGATTTATTAGTAAGAGTCTACTACGGTAAAGAGGCATGCGAATGTTAGGATTCCAATTAAAGCCCCGGAGGGCAAAGAGAAGAAATTGTTTTTGTATAGACTCTATTCTGTCCTGATGAATCTTGTACTGGGGACACCATATACAAGATCCATATTCCAGAATTGGTCGAACAAGTGAGGTATAAAGCGTTTTAGTAACGTAGGGATCGTCAAATTCCTTTGACCAACGCTATATGAAACCAAGGACTCCATAGGCACGATTAGTCATCGATAAGATATGCTTGTCAAGCTTAAGCTTGGGATCTAAAAGAACACCCAAATCAACAACCGACTCAATACGTTCAAGTGGTTTACCATTAAGAAAATAGTTATTAAAATATGGCATTCGCCTATAAAAGGACATTACGTTACACTTACTGCAATTAAGATTTAATAAATTTACTCGACACCAAGTTTGAAAACTATCAAGATCAGTTTGCAAATTCTGACCAGATAGAGAGTTATTAGCAGACAAACAGAGCTTTACATCGTCGGCGTACATTAGTACCCGAGAGTGATTTATTACAGAAGGCAAGTCATTAATAAAAAGAGTAAATAATAAAGGGCCGAGATGGCTTCCTTGTGGTACTCCAGAAGTAACTTGAACAGACTTAGAAGCTAAGCCTTTAAAATGAACTTTTTGGGTTCTTAAATTTAGATAACTAGAGATCCAAAGAATTAAGTTATTTGGTAATCCAAAAAGAGTAAGCTTATGAATTAAAAGGGAATGATTAACGGAGTCAAAAGCTTTACTGAAATCAGTGTAAATGACATCTGTTTGCATTTGATTTTGAAAGCCCCTTATAACAAAAGAGTTGAATTCCAATAAGTTAGTGGTACTAGATCTATATTTCACAAACCCATGCTGGCTGAAACAATAGATCTACAAAAATGTTGTAGCTTAGAAGTTATTAATTTCTCAAAAATTTTAGGGATGGCGGACAACTTAGAGATACCTCTTTAGTTTTGAACATTAGACTTGTTTCCTTTTTTGAGTAGAGGAATTATGAATGATTCTTTCCAAATCATTGGAAAAGTGCACAACTTCACGGAAAGATTAAATAAGTTATAAAGGGGTCTCAAAAGACCTTCAGCACAGTACTTAAGTATACAGCCTGGTATTCCAGCAGGCCCCGGTAAAAATACGGGCTTAATGGCTTTTAGATCGCTCAGTAGCGAACCTTCTGTGATCAAAGGTTCAAAAATGCAATTAGAGGCATTTACATGATAAGGATAAGACAAATCTAAATGGTTAGTATAAGAACTATAAGTCGTTTGAAAAAAATCAGCAAACAAATCGGCGATAGCCTGATATGTGTCTGCAGTCATTTTTTCAAAATATACGGTTGATGGAAGTTCTGATGAATTACGCTTCGCATTAACGAAGGTATAAAACTGTTTAGGGTCCTGTTGAAACTGCAGCCTACATTTTCTAAGGTAATCCTTATAACACTGGCTATTCAGGGCAGAGAAGCTGGATCGAGCAATCAGAAATTGTGAGAAATCAAAAGAGGAGCCAGTTTCCTTGAATTTTGTATATAATCTTGACTTTCTATTTTTCAAGTATGTTAAATCTCGTGTAAACCAAACTGGTTTGTTAGACCTACGTGGATTACACATTGGGACACATATGTCAAGTAAAGAGTTTAAAGTTGAGACCAATCAGTCTGCGATAAAAGCTGAGACAGTTTATGAAAATCGGTTTTCCGAAAAAGGCGAGCTCGACCCGTAGGGTTGTTACAAGGACTTAACACCCGGGATGGCAAGGATCTTCAGGATAGGATATAGGTTCTGTACGGGAGAAAGATAAGAAAGAGGGATCTAAAGCAACAATCAAATCAAGAAATCTGTTCAAAGAATTCGGGATATTATTGATTTGACACAATGACATCCCAAATAAATTGTCCAGAAAATCATTTTGACCCGTGGCAGTCAAAACATTAGTATTGGAACTAGAAATCCATGTAGTTCCAGTAATATTGAAATCACCAAGAACTACAAGAAAGTCGCGATCGGAAAGCATAGATATAACAGAACTAATAGCAGAAGAATGATCTAAATAAACAGAATTATCAGAAGAAGGAGGAATGTAAGAACAAGTAATAAACAGCGATACACCACAAATACACAATTTAATAGCAACAAATTCAATATCTATCGAATTATCGGTCACTACTAATTCAGAAGCTAAATCAGCGTTAACAGCGATAAGTACACCGCCACCTCGACGAAATGGGCGATCTTTTCGATAGATGGAGAATTTGTTTATGAAAATTTCAGAGTTAAGAATATCAGGCCTTAGCCAAGTTTCGGAAAAGGCAATGACATTAAAATTAAAGGAAAGACTATTTAAATAAAGATTAGTAAGTTTAGTACAAATACCTCTTACATTCTGATAGCCTAGTGAGAGGGAGGATTTTAGTTTTTTGTGCTATCAGAAACTACCTGAGGTTGAGTGTTAGTTCTACTACTACTACCAGGTAATGAAGGAAGTGCAACCGGGATCCGATTTTTATACTCTGTTTTCCAAAATGGAAAAAAAGAGTATATTGGGTTTGTGAAATGTCCGTCTGTCCGTCTGTCCGTCCGTCTGTCCGTCTGTCCGTATGAACGCAGGTTTTTTCCACAGTTTTGAAGCTAGAGCAACCAAACTTGGTGTACATGTTGGTATATACCATAGGCAGACAAAGTGTCAAGATTTCCCCCCCACCCCCACCCCTTCCCCCACAAACCGCAAAAATCTATATATTCTGCAGTTTTGCAGCTAGAGTCACCAAATTTGGCATGAAGACTACTGATGACATTCTCGACCGATCTGTAAAAAAAAAAAATGCCACGCCCACTACCGCCCCTGCAAATGAGCAAAATCTGTATCTCCTACACCCTTATAGCTAGAAACCCCAAATTTTGCAGTATGAATACTTTTGATCTCATCGATAGTTTGGAGAAAAAAATTTTGACACGCCCACCCCCGCCCCAGTAAACAGAAAACAGAGTATATCGCAGTCGGGTGAGCCTGACTGCAACGTTCTTACTTGTTCTTTTTTGCAGTATATTCTTTTATAATTAAGTGGTCAGGCCAAAACTCTTTGCAACAAATTTTATTGAAATGTTCGGCAGGAACACTTATTTTAAATTAAGAAATTTCCCAAATACATGAAAATTTGAATTTTTCCACCGTAATATTGGCTTGATATTTGGCTTGAATAAAGGCCTTGACATCATCAGATGTGGTACCAGGGGCAAGCCTAGAAACAAAAATTTGTTTTTTATGGTGGAACACCTACAAGAGTCTTATTATCAACCGCAGCAGTAACTTCAGGTGAAGCTACAGCCTCGATTGATGGACTATTTGATCCCGCAGATATGTTAGCAGTCAGAAATCTCTTCGGTTTCAGTATGAACAACATCCATGGGTAAGTCTTTGTTTTCGTTCATACTGACAGTGGTGTGAGGAGATGGGGATGAAAAATTTATTAATGATGGAGCGGATGGTATAGACAAATGTGTTGGGACAGAAATTTCATTAGGGCCAATTGACAACCTAAGATTGGCCTTTTTACGCTTTGGAGACTCATTCAAAAGTTTCATACCTTTGAATTCCCTGTCCAAAGTCAAGAAACCATCGAACAGTTTTTTAAACCGCCCGAAAATATCTCCAAAGCCCATCTTAGTCTGCCTCATGAATCCCATCATATCCCTTTCAATATCCCTACAAGATTCACATGTCCATTTTAAGCCTGATTTGGACTCAATCAGGTCAATAATACGGCCGTTAAGGCCAGCACATTTTTCGTGTGAGACATTATCACACAGCTAGCAACAAACAAAACCCATCTTCACGTTTGCTCGAACCTGGCAATTTTTATTGTAGCAGACATGCATTTTTAAAAAGGCAAAGCTACTTAAATTGATTATAAAAGAATAAACGTAAAAAAAATAAAGGCACTGAGAAAATAATTAAATTAGACGCAAACAAAATAAGTAAAAAAAATAAAAAATAGAAAATAAATATACACACTAGGGTTAATCGCAAGTACTGCTGTTAGTTACTTACACACAACAACAACAACACTAAAAGAAAACACTAAACACAAAAAACAACAACTGCGCGAGCGCGACGACCGAAAGCACAACGGAATAGGTTTAGAGAGGGAAAAGAGCAAGCTAAACCACAGCCACCACCAAAATTAATGAAAGCGCGGGAAAAAACAAAACAGTGCAATTGCACAAACGTTTGCTGTTGTATTTAATTTAATGAAAGCGCGGGAGAGAGAGATTATGGATAGAGCGCGTTGAGCGAGACTTAGCGAGAATAAAAACACAAAAACAAAACAGTGCAACTGCACAAACTTTTGTTGTTGTGTTTAAACACAAATTAAAAAATTAATTTAAGAAAATAGTCTGTTAAAGACTGTAATGACTGTGTTTCACACAACCGATATTTAACACAAGTCACTGATTATTAATAAGCAAAAAAGACGCAAAATAAAACGTTTAAAACGAGGAAAAATAAACAAATGCGAGGAGCAAGAAAAAACACGTCCGTTGGCGAATGCGAAGCGAAACGATTTTTATAATATGTTAAAAAAGGAAAACTATTGTAACACCAATAATTCTATCCTTGTTTTTCATAAAATAGAATCCACATACATTTAAGGTATAAAAGCACATATAAACCCAATGAAGAACTCAGTCTTAACAAATTGAAATCTGGACGCGTTTCACTTTAAATTAGGGCTCGGCAGAAAAATAAGGTATGTTCTAAAGGACTGCGATATAGGCGCAATCAACCTTTAAAACTATGCTTACAATAACGGATACTTTATCATAATCGATTAACAAATAATGAAGTTGTTAGCTAATAAGTAAAAAAGAGGATATTCATTTTTTAGGGTAGAACAATTTCATAAAATGCTCAGATCCTGAATCTTGTTTTTTTTTACTCCCTGTTCCCATTAAAAATGGGAAAAGGGGAGTTATAAAGTACTGCAAATGTGTGTAACAGACAGAAGGAGGCATTTCCGACCATATAAATTATATAAATTCTTGATCAGCATCAACAGCCGAGTCGATATAGCCATGTCCGTCTGTCTGTATGAACGCGTCGATCTCAGAGACTATAAGAGCTAGGGACACCAAATGGCATGCAGGTTCCTGTATACCATACGCAGATCAAGTTTATTTCAAATATCGGATGCACCCCCCCGCACCCCCGCAAATCACACAGCCACAATTTTAAAGATAAAGCTTTGATTTTTGGTACACATATATGTTGTATCAATGTTGATCAGCTGTGCTAATTTCATCACGATCGGATAAATAACACCAAAGTTATGGAAGAATCTATTTCCCCCGTCTCATCAGGCAGAAACAACAGTTTGACAGGAATGAATGCGCTGCTTGCTTGTGTTGCCGCTGAACTGCTTGAAATGCAAGTTGGGAGCAGGGAGTCTCGTTGTCGGGCACACTTGACTAGAGTATTTCACTCTAGTAATTTTGCAAAAGCTTCGCAACCAACCGAAAGACGGTTTTTTGACAGCCTTGATATTTAATATGGCCTTAAATAGTCTTTGCGATTTGCGGGGGTGCGGGAGGGTGCATCCGAAATTGGAAATACACTTGATCTGCGTATGGTATACAGGAACCTGCATGCCAAGTTTGGTGTCTGTAGCTCTTATACAGACAGACAGACAGACAGACAGACGGACATGGCTAGTTAGTCTCGCCTGTTGATCCTGATCAAGAATATATATAGTTACACACATTTGCAGTACTTTATAACTCCCTTTTTCCCATTTTTAATGGAAACAGGGAGTAAACATGCAGTCAGCCTAACCAACTGAACACGGGAGTTGCCAACTTGCTCTAAATTGATTGCTATAGAAAAGAGTTGACATACAATTTGTTAAACTTGGTGAGCTACAAATTTTTTAATATTTTGTTTAAAAGTTCAAAAATGTTAATTGCAAAAATAAATTGGTGTACTAATACATAAAATAAAAAAATTTTCATTATTATTTTAGTTAATTAAATAGAATAACAAAAGGGCGAATATATTGAAAAAAAAATTATTTCTGTGTGGTGGCAGCGCTAAAATCAAAATCGCTAGAGATTTCTGTTACTACGTTTACACACAGGCATTTATGAAATCTTCGATTCACGAATTTTAAAACATCCCTGTTAATACACCACTTTGAAATTCATGAATTTTACTGCAAAGGGATGCCACATATGAAAAGAAAATTAAATGAAACGTCCCCTTCAATGCGTTTCACATTACGTGACAAAATTATAATACCCTCTCTCTCCAAACTTGATCTGCGTATTGTATACAGAAACCTACGTGTCAAGTTTGGTGTCTGTAATTCTTAAAAAATATCAAATCGACGTGATCATACAGACGGACGGACGGACAGACAACCTGACGGACTGATGGACAAACGGACAGGACTAGATCGACTCGGCTGTTGATGCTGATCAACAATATATATAGTTTATATAGGCGGAAATGCCTCTTTCTGCCTGTTACAAACATTTGCAGTACTTTATAACTCCCTTTTTTTCCATTTTGCATAAGAAAAACAAGTTAGATCGTTGCAGTCGGATGGACCCGACTGCGATATTATAGCCTCTTTGCGGAGTCAGAAGTGGGCGTGGCAATTGTATTTTTGCTCAAATCTTTCAAGTTTTACCATCAATTTAAGTTTGGTTGGGCCCGTTCTACATGATTGGTCGATTGCAAGGGCGGGGGTGGGCGTGGCAAAATTATTTTTATCCAATCTATTTAAGGGCAACAACAAATCAATCAAGGAAGTGATTAGAAGCCCTTGTGGTATAATAATAATAATTTGGTTACTCTAGCTGTAAAACTGTGGAAGATATAGGTTTTTGCGGTTGTTGTGGAAGGGGTGGGAGATCTTGACACTTTGTCTGCCTATGGTATATATCAACATGTACACCAAGTTTGGTTGCTCTAGCTTCAAAACTGTGGAAAAAACCTGCGTTCATAAAGACAGACAGACGGACGGACGGACAGAATGAATTTCACAAACCCAATATACTCTTTTTTCTTTTGTTTCAAAAAAATGAAAAAAGAGTATAATTATTTTTCAACCGTTCGTTTTTATGACAGCTATAAGATATAGTGATCCGATTTAGATAAAATATGGTCAAATTGTGTAAAAAGTGCTAAGACTTAAACATAACGAGTTTGGTTGATTTTTTTTTTTAAACAAAAAAGGTTTTTTATGCCCAAACTCATTTTTTAAACGATCAATCCTATGTCAGATATATTTTATGGTGGTCCGATATGGCCGATTCTGACATATGTACTGCTTGCAGAAAGAATAAGTATCTGTGCCAACTTTCATCACGATAGCTATAAAACTGAAGACTAGTTCGCATATAAACAGACGGACATGACTCGGCTGTTGATGCTGATCACATTTTTTTTTTCTGAGACGTCTCCTTCAATGTGTTACACATTTCGTGACAAAATTATAATACCCTTGCAAGGGTATAAAAATTGGCCACGCTCACCCCCGCTCCCACAAATGAGCAAACTAGGGCCAAAGTTGAGTTGTTATGCGGTTTGCTTCAAACTCATGTTCAAAGATCTGTATGACAATTCATTTGAACTGCATACCAATTTTACGGAAAATTCAACCCCCTGGGTGGAAAATGGGTGGTAAATAGGGCGAAAGTTGAGTTTTAATGCGATTTACTTCAATTTAATTTTCAAAGATCAATATAAAAATTCAATAAAAACTTCATACCTTTTTTCCGAAAAATGTACCCTTTTGGGTGGAAAACTTTTGGTTAAGCTTGTACGGCGTAGCACCGCACCCGGGAAAATACTAGTAGTATATAAAAATTTGTTTCTGGCCAATTGGATAACAAATAAAACACTTTCGTACAACAGTTTTCGTAACATTTTCTTCACTTGAACGTTGAATTTTTCAAATCAGTCTTAGTCCTTCATCAGTTATTCTGTCAGTTAGATAGAGAAACGTAAAATATGTATATTAAATAAAATGATTATATGGAATTTAAATTAAATTTATGTACTTCAATTTTATGTACATAACTTTCTTGATTATCTGAAATATACAAAAATTTATATTAACTACTGTTTTCAATTTGTTGCCTGAGATCAGAAATTGTATTACTGCACTCTAATGCCATTTTTAATTGCTAAGGATATGAATCGAGCCTTTTTAAAATTTAAAATATGTTGTTGGATAACAAAATCATTGATAACAGTTACGACCAGATTTCCTGTTATGCTGTTGTGCGTTAAGTGAATTTGTACTCTTTTACAGACTACTTACCATTGGGCAATTGATTGCCATGTAATATGACTGAATGTGGACCTCAAGCACTTGGTGTGAGAAAACTCAGCCTCGAATTCTTTACAAGTTGTAGTATTCATCACTCGCCGTCTGTTGCTTGGGCAACGTAGCCTTACCAAGGAAAATAATATAACATGATACCATGTACTTAGTATAAAGGAATTCTTTTCAACTGAATTTGAATGCTTTTCTGTCATGACAATAACCTAAAGGGAAAAAACTCGATACGACGACAACAAAATATAAATCGCTAACCGAAAATCATCTTATTATGCAAATTGTTATTTTATACTTTTATACTAGTACCATTAAATGGCATTTCAATGAGGCCTTCTCGATGTGCTGCGCTCTTTGTAGCTCTCTTCATCTGTGAAACCTCATAAAATCCTATTACATGAATGTGTTGCAGGCTACAAATTAGCAAACAGTAAATAGGGCTTATCGCTAAGTTAACAACGACAAGTAACTTGTGCACATTATTGTTGTTGAGTCAAGAAAAACGTGGGAAAGTCAACAGAACTGTTTTATCAGCTAATATCTTAATCTGGCAACATTTCAATATACTGTGATTAAATGTGAGTATTGAAAACGGGAAAATACGCCGGTTTGTTCGGTACAAAATTTAAATATTAGTTATATTCATTTAAAATGCACTCCAAATTACAAAGTATTCAGTCTGAAAGAGTTTGTGGCACTTTTGTTGCCAAATTATTTGTGTTCATTGAATCCAAAGAATTTTACTATGTGCACAATAAATCCTTAAAATTGTGGCTGTGTGAGTTTTTTTTCGATTTGCGTGGGTGCGGGGGTGGTTCACCCGAAGTTTGAAATAAACTTGATCTGCATATGGTATACAGGAACCTGCCTCCAAGTTTGGTGCCTCTAGTTCTTATAGTCTCCGATTTCTTTGTGTTCATAAGGACGGACGGACGGACGGACAGACAGACGGAAATGGCTAGTTCGTCTCGGCTGTTGATGCTGATCAAGAATTCATATACTTTATATGGTCGGAAATTACACCTTACATTTTTTACATGACTGTTACATACATATGCAGTACTTTATAACTCCCTTTTTCTCGTTTTTAATGGGAACAGGGAGTAATAATAATAATTTGAGTACGGTAAAAGTTGCACTTTGTTGTCTGAATTGAGTTATTATGTATTACTTTATAAATTAATATCTTTCGGCGAAGTTAATTTGTAACTATTAGGCAATATAGAATTTAAGCTCAAATCACTGAAAGCATTTTTATCGATCCAATCGAGCAGTAAATTTTAATAAGGAAAGAAAAGTTAAGAAAAAGGGAAAGTTATTTTCGACGTGCCGGAGATTTATACATTTGCAGAAAACTTTTGCATATAAAAACTTAATTTTACAGTGATTGCTCTTATGGCAGCTATAGAATATAGTCGTCTGACTTCAAATAACATTATGCAACAGTCAAAATGCAGTTGGGACTAAAATACCTTTTTCTGACGCATTTCTGACCCCTAATCATGAAAATCATTTTTATACCCTTGCAGAGGGTATTATAATCTGGAACGAAATGTGTAAGGCATTGATGGAGACGTCTCAGAAAAAAAATAGTTTCTATATTCGTGATCAGCATCAACAGCCGAGTCATGTGCGTCTGTCCGTCTGCTTATATGCGAACTAGTCCCTCAGTTTTATAGCTATCGTGATGAAACTTGACACAGATGCTTATTCTTTCTGCAAGCAGTACATATGTCAGAATCGACCAGATCAGACCACTATAACATATAGCTGACATAGGAACGATCGGCTGAAAAATAAGTTTTTGTATGAAAAATAAGTTTTTCTATGAAAAAGATAACTCAACCAAACTCACTATGTCTAGTTTTAAACCCTATCCATATATGTTGGCAAAATTACATCGAAATCGGCTCACCATATCTTACAGCTGCCATAGGAAAAAATGGTCGATAAATAAGTTTTTGTATGAAAAACTTTTTTGTTTTTCAAAATAACTCAACCAAACTGACTATGTCTAAGTTTTAGCACTTCTCAGATATGTTGACAAAATTTCAGCGATATCGGACCACTGTATCTTATAGCTGCCATAGAAACGATCGGTTGAAAAATAAGTTTTCTTATGCAAATCTTTTCTGCAAAGGTATATATCTTTGGCACGCCGAAGATAACATTTCTTTCTTGTTTTAATTTTATACTCTTTTTTTTAATTTTTTTGATAAAAAAAAAAGAGTATATTGGGTTTGTCAAATGTCCGTCTGTCCGTCCGTCTGTCCGTCTGTATGAACGCAGGTTTTTTCTACAGTTTTGAAGCTAGAGCAACCAAACTTGGTGTACATGTTGGTATATACCATAGGCAGACAAAGTGTCAAGATCTCCCCTCACTGCCACCCCTTCCCCCTAAAACCGCAAACAACTTATATCTTTCACAGTTTTATAGCTAGAGTAACCAAATTTTGCACAATGGCTACCAATCACATCCTTGATTGATCTGACAAAAAAAATTTGACCACGCCCACCCCCGCCCCTACAAATAAGCAAAGTCTGTATCTCCCCCACCCCTTTAGCTAGAGTCCTCAAATTTTGCAGGTTGAATTCTATTGTCCTATTTAATAGATTGTATAAAAATAGTTTTGCCACGCCCACCCCCGCCCTTGCAATCGAGCAATGTTTGTTTCTCCCAAACATGTACAACGGGCCCAACCAAACTTAAATTTATGGCTAAACTTGAAAGACTTGAGTAAAATACAATTGCCACGCCCACTTCTGACTCCGCAAAGAGGCTAAAAAAGAGTATATTGCAGTCGGGTGCATCCGACTGCAACGTTCTTACTTGTTTTTTTTTTTTTTTTTTTTTAAATAAAAAAGATTATATCGGGTTTGTAAAAAGTCTGTCTGTGAGACAAATTTAAAAAAAATCATCATTAGTTAATATGTATGGTTAAACTTCGAAGCTAAGCCATTTGAACAACTCAACTTTTTATACTCTGTTTTCCAAAATGGAAATAAAGAGTATATTGGGTTTGTGAAATGTCCGTCTGTCCGTCTGTCTGTCCGTCTGTCTGTCCGTCTGTCTGTCCGTCTGTCCGTATGAACGCAGGTTTTTTCCACAATTTTGAAGCTAGAGCAACCAAACTTGGTATACATGTTGGTATATACCATAGGCAGACAAAGTGTCAAGATCTCCCCCCCACCCCCACCCCTTCCCCCACAAACCGCAAAAACCTATATCTTCCACAGTTTTACAGCTAGAGTAACCAAATTTGACATAAAGACTAGTGACCACACCCTTGACCGACCTGCCAAAAAAAAAATATGCCACGCCCACTACCACCCCCGCAAATGAGCTAAACCTGTATCTCCTACACCCTTATAGCTAGAAACCCCAAATTTTGCAGTATGACTCCATTTGAACTCTTCGATAGATTGGAGAAAAAAATTTTTACGTACAGAAAACAGAGTATATCGCAGTCGGGTGAGCCCGACTGCAACGTTCTTACTTGTTTCAGTTGTTTTTTTCGGTTTTCTTATTGATGCGCCACAGTTTTGGCTGGAAAAATTAACTTTTTGAATGAAATTTTTTTGATTTCAAAGATACATCAACCAGACTCAGCAAATGCTAGTCTAGTTATGCTTTACATGTTTCATACATACGTTCAATAGGACCAATCAGTTAATTAAGTTTCTATGTGGCAGCTTTATAATAGACTAGCATATACCCGCGGCTTCCCCTTCCATTCTAAATCTGTGAACTTTATCGCAGTTTCCCGGCCGTGCGCGTACATTTTTAAGGCAGATCTTTTAATCTGAGTTTGAAGTCCCGCCCGTCGCGAGTTTCTATTTTGGAAACATACTGAAATCCCGTTCTTTTCCGCTTTTTTTAAAATCTTTTCTCTTTTCGCTCGTTGGTAACGTGCAGATATTCTGCAACTATTTTTTAAAATAATTTCCGAACCGCCCGTCAGTGAGTATTTTTCACCAGTTTTTCTCTCATTTTCAGTGCAGAATGAAAACAAATTTCAAAAATTCAAAAATTTTCGTAGGAGTTTTTTAAAATTTTAAAATAACGTTGAACGCTGGGCTTTTAAAGTGAGCTTGAAGCAAATCGCACAAAAACTTAACTTTGGCCCATACAACCTTAACCATCCAAAGGTCTGAAATTTTCACAAATTTGGTATGTAGTCATTGTTGCATTTTCAAATAGATCTATGAAAATTAATTTGAAGCAAATCGCACAAAAACTCAACTTTCGTCCAGTGGGTGGTGCAGTCATAAATGAATTATTATACATTTTTAAATGTAGCATTTTTGCAAAATTAGTTACGTGACATATTCTAAATCAGTTTGGTTTATACAGCTGCGATAAAATACGGAGAGTAACAACAGAAACAAACGACACTTTACCTCTTTGTGTGAATATAAAAGTATGCATACGAATGAAGAAAGAGGGGAAAGCATAAGCAGACAGCACGCGGTCAGTTTTGCAGTGTATGCGCACACACAAATACAAAAATATACGAACCATTTTTCGGCTTGCATGCCAATCCACATGAAGCCCAAGCAATGCGACAGGGCGAGAAAGCAATATTGAAAGGCATGGAAAGTGCAGCGCGTGATATTAATGTCTCTGTCACAGCACAAAGTTAAAAGTTTTCCACCCACTTGCCGCTAAATTTTCCGAAAAATTGGTATGCAGTTTTTAATGAATTTTTATTTTGATCTTTGCAAATGAGCTAGGAATAAAGCGCATATGAACTCAACTGTGGCCATTTTAAAACCCACTTTCCACCCTGGAATGTGGATTTTCCGGAAAATTGGTATGCAGATTTTAATGAATTTTCATATTGATCTTTGAAAATGAGTTTGAAGCAAATCGCATTAGAACATAACTTTGGCCCTATTTACCACCCACTTTCCACCCGGGAATGTGAATTTTCCGGAAAATTGGTATGCAGATTTTAATGAATTTTCATATTGATCTTTGAAAATGAGTTTGAAGCAAATCGGATAAGAACTTAACTTTGGCCTTTCTACCATAGGAAAATTGGTATGCAATGGTGAAGAGCAGGTAGTAAAACTCATTTTCACGGATCTATATGAATATTCATTTAAAACTGCATACTAATTTTCCGGAAAATTCACATTCCCGGGTGGAAAGTGGGTGGTAAAAAGGCGAAAGTTGAGTTCTTATGCGATTTGCTTCAAACTCATTTTCAAAGATCTGTTTGACAATTAATTAAAAATTGCATACTAATTTTCCGGAAAATTAACCCCCTCGATGGAAAGTGGGTGGTAAATAGAGCGAAAGTTGAGTTCTTATTCCCGGGTGGAAAGTGGGTGGTAAAAAGGCCAAAGTTGAGTTCTTATGCGATTTGCTTCAAACTCAGTTTCAAAGATCTATATGAAAAATCATTAAAATCTGCATACCAGTTTTCCGGAAGATTCACATTTCTGGGTGGAATGTGGGTGGTAAGCGGGGCCAAATTGAGTTTTTGTGCGATTTGCTTCAAACTCATTTTCAAAGATCAATATGAAAGTTCATTTAAGACTACATACCAATTTTCCTGAAAATTCACATTTCCGGGTGGAAAGTGGGTGGCAAAAATGCCAAAGTTGAGTTTTTGTGCGATTAGCTTCAAACTCATTTTCAAAGATCAATATGAAAATTCATTAAAAACTGCATACCAATTTTCCGGAAAATTCACATTTCCGGGTGGAAAGTGGGTGGCAAAAATGCCAAAGTTGAGTTTTTGTGCGATTTGCTTCAAACTCACTTTCAAAGATCAATATGAAAATTCATTTAAAACTACATACCAATTTTCCGGAAAATTCACATTTCCGGGTGGAAAGTGGGTGGCAAAAATGCCAAAGTTGAGTTTTTGTGCGATTAGCTTGAAACTCATTTTCAAAGATCAATATGAAAATTCATTAAAAACTGCTTACCAATTTTCCAGAAAATTCACATTTCCGGGTGGAAAGTGGGTGGCAAAAATGCCAAAGTTGAGTTCTTGTGCGATTTGTTCCAAACTCATTTTCAAAGATCAATATGCAAATTCATTAAAAACTGCATATCAATTTCCCGGAAAATTCACATTTCCGGGTGGAAAGTGGGTGGCAAAAATGCCAAAGCTTAGTTTTTGTGCGATTTGCTTCAAACTCATTTTCAAAGATCAATATGAAAATTCATTTAAAACTGCATACCAATTTTCCGGAAAATTCACATTTCCGGGTGGAAAGTGGGTGGCAAAAATACCAAATTTGAGTTCTTGTGCGATTAGCTTCAAACTCACTTTCAAAGATCAATATGAAAATTCATTTAAAACTACATACCAATTTTCCTGAAAATTCACATTTCCGGGTGGAAAGTGGGTGGCAAAAATGCCAAAGTTGAGTTTTTGTGCGATTAGAGTCAAACTCATTTTCAAAGATCAATATGAAAATTCATTAAAAACTGCTTACCAATTTTCCAGAAAATTCACACTTCCGGGTGGAAAGTGGGTGGCAAAAATGCCAAATTGAGTTTTTGTGCGATTAGCTTCAAACTCATTTTCAAAGATCAATTTGAAAATTCATTAAAAACTGCTTACCAATTTTCCAGAAAATTCACATTTCCGGGTGGAAAGTGGGTGGCGAAAATGCCAAAGTTGAGTTTCTGTGTGATTTGCTTCAAACTCATTTTCAAAGATCAATATGAAAATTCATTAAAAACTGCATACCAATTTTCCGGAAAATTCACATTTTCTGGTGGAAAGTGGGTGGTAAGCAGGGCCAAAGTTGAGTTTTTGTGCGATTTGCTTCAAACTCATTTTCAAAGATCAATATGCAAATTCATTAAAAACTGCATATCAATTTTCCGGAAAATTCACATTTCCGGGTGGAAAGTGGGTGGCAAAAATGCAAAAGCTTAGTTTTTGTGCGATTTGCTTCAAACTCATTTTCAAAGATCAATATGAAAATTCATTTAAAACTACATACCAATTTTCCGGAAAATTCACATTTTCGGGTGGAAAGTGGGTGGTAAGCAGGGCCAAAGTTGAGTTTTTGTGCGATTTGCTTCAAACTCATTTTCAAAGATCAATATGAAAATTCATTTAAGGCTGCATACCAATTTTCCGGAAAATTCACATTTCCGGGTGGAAAGTAGGTGGTAAGCAGGGCCAAAGTTGAGTTTTTGTGCGATTTGCTTCAAAATTCCAAAATTCAAAATTCATTAAAAACTGCGTATCAATTTTCCGGAAAGTTGGTGGCAAAAATACCAAAGTTGAGTTTTTGTGCGATTAGCTTCAAACTCATTTACAAACATCAATATGAAAATTCATTAAAACTGCAAGCCAATTTTCCGGAAAATTCACATTTCCGGGTGGAAAGTGGGTAGCAAAAATGCCAAAGTTGAGTTTCTGTGCGATTTGCTTCAAACTCACTTTCAAAGATCAATATGAAAATTCATTTAAGACTACATACCAATTTTCCGGAAAATTCACATTTCCGGGTGGAAAGTGGGTGGCAAAAATGCCACAGTTGAGTTTTTGTGCGATTAGCTTCAAACTCATTTTCAAAGATCAATATGAAAATTCATTAAAAACTGCATACCAATTTTCCGGAAAATTAACATTTTCTGGTGGAAAGTGGGTGGTAAGCAGGGCCAAAGTTGAGTTTTTGTGCGATTTGCTTCAAACTCACTTTCAAAGATCAACATGAAAATTCATTTAAAACAACATACCAATTTTCCGGAAAATTCACATTTCCGGGTGGAAAGTGGGTGGCAAAAATGCCAAAGCTGAGTTTTTGTGCGATTTGCTTCAAACTCAGTTTCAAAGATCTATATGAAAAATCATTAAAATCTGCATACCAGTTTTCCGGAAGATTCCCATTTCTGGGTGGAATGTGGGTGGTAAGCAGGGCCAAAATTGAGTTTTTGTGCGATTTGCTTAAAACTCATTTTCAAAGATCAATGTGAAAATTCATTAAAAACTGCAAGCCAATTTTCCGAAAAATTCACATTTCCGGGTGGAAAGTGGGTGGCAAAAATGCCAAAGCTAGGTTTTTGTGCGATTAGAGTCAAACTAACTTTCAAAGATCAATATGAAAATTCATTTAAAACTACATACCAATTTTCCGGAAAATTCACATTTCTGGGTGGAAAGTGGGTGGCAAAAATGCCAAAGTTGAGTTTCTGTGCGATTAGCTTCAAACTCATTTTCAAAGATCAATATGAAAATTCATTAAAAACTGCATACCAATTTTCCGGAAAATTCACATTTTCTGGTGGAAAGTGGGTGGTAAGCAGGGCCAAAGTTGAGTTTTTGTGCGATTTGCTTCAAACTCATTTTCAAAGATCAATATGAAAATTCATTTAAAGCTGCATACCAATTTTCCGGAAAATTCACATTTCCGGGTGGAAAGTGGGTGGCAAAAATGCCAAAGTTGAGTTTTTGTGCGATTTGCTTCAAACTCACTTTCAAAGATCAATATGCAAATTCATTTAAAACTACATACCAATTTTCCGGAAAATTCACATTTCCGGGTGGAAAGTGGGTGGCAAAAATGCCAAAGCTGAGTTTTTGTGCGATTTGCTTCAAACTCAGTTTCAAAGATCTATATGAAAAATCATTAAAATCTGCATATCAATTTTCCGGAAAATTCACATTTCCGGGTGGAAAGTGGGTGGCAATAATGCCAAAGCTTAGTTTTTGTGCGATTTGCTTCAAACTCATTTTCAAAGATCAATATGAAAATTCATTTAAAACTGCATACCAATTTTCCGGAAAATTCACATTTCCGGCCGGAAAGTGGGTGGCAAAAATGCCAAAGCTGAGTTTTTGTGCGACTAGCTTTAAACTCATTTTCAAAGATCAACATGAAAATTCATTAAAAACTGCTTACCAATTTTCCGGAAAATTCACATTTTCTGGTGGAAAGTGGGTGGCAAAAATGCCAAAGCTGAGTTTTTGTGCGATTTGCTTCAAACTCACTTTCAAAGATCAATATGAAAATTCATTTAAAACTACATACCAATTTTCCGGAAAATTCACATTTCCGGGTGGAAAGTGGGTGGCAAAAATGCCAAAGTTGAGTTTTTGTGCGATTTGCTTCAAACTCATTTTCAAAGATCTATATGAAAAATCATTAAAATCTGCATACTAGTTTTCGGGAAGATTCACATTTCTGGGTGGAAAGTGGGTGGTAAGCAGGGCCAAAATTGAGTTTTTGTGCGATTTGCTTAAAACTCATTTTCAAAGATCAATGTGAAAATTCATTAAAAACTGCAAGCCAATTTTCCGGAAAATTCACATTTCCGGGTGGAAAGTGGGTGGCAAAAATGCCAAAGCTGAGTTTTTGTGCGATTGGCTTCAAACTCATTTTCAAAGATCAATATGAAAATTCATTAAAAACTGCATACCAATTTTCCGGAAAATTCACATTTCCGGGTGGAAAGTGGGTGGCAAAAATGCCAAAGCTGAGTTTTTGTGCGATTTGCTTCAAACTCATTTTCAAAGATCAAAATGAAAATTCATTTAAGGCTGCATACCAATTTTCCGGAAAATTCACATTTCCGGGTGGAAAGTGGGTGGCAGAAATGCCAAAGTTGAGTTTTTGTGCGATTTGCTTCAAACTCACTTTCAAAGATCAACATGAAAATTCATTTAAAACTACATACCAATTTTCCGGAAAATTAACATTTTCTGTTGGAAAGTGGGTGGTAAGCAGGGCCAAAGTTGAGTTTTTGTGCGATTTGCTTCAAACTCACTTTCAAAGATCAACATGAAAATTCATTTAAAACAACATACCAATTTTCCGGAAAATTCACAATTCCGGGTGGAAAGTGGGTGGCAAAAATGCCAAAGCTGAGTTTTTGTGCGATTTGCTTCAAACTCAGTTTCAAAGATCTATATGAAAAATCATTAAAATCTGCATACCAGTTTTCCGGAAGATTCACATTTCTGGGTGGAATGTGGGTGGTAAGCAGGGCCAAAATTGAGTTTTTGTGCGATTTGCTTAAAACTCATTTTCAAAGATCAATGTGAAAATTCATTAAAAACTGCAAGCCAATTTTCCGGAAAATTCACATTTCCGGGTGGAAAGTGAGTGACAAAAATGCCAAAGCTGAGTTTTTGTGCGATTAGAGTCAAACTAACTTTCAAAGATCAATATGAAAATTCATTTAAGACTACATACCAATTTTCCGGAAAATTCACATTTCCGGGTGGAAAGTGGGTGGCAAAAATGCCAAAGTTGAGTTTTTGTGCGATTAGCTTCAAACTCATTTTCAAAGATCAATATGAAAATTCATTAAAAACTGCATACCAATTTTCCGGAAAATTCACATTTTCTGGTGGAAAGTGGGTGGTAAGCAGGGCCAAAGTTGAGTTTTTGTGCGATTTGCTTCAAACTCATTTTCAAAGATCAATATGAAAATTCATTTAAGGCTGCATACCAATTTTCAGGAAAATTCACATTTCCGGGTGGAAAGTGGGTGGCAAAAATGCCAAAGTTGAGTTTTTGTGCGATTTGCTTCAAACTCACTTTCAAAGATCAATATGCAAATTCATTTAAAACTACATACCAATTTTCCGGAAAATTCACATTTCCGGGTGGAAAGTTGGTGGCAAAAATGCCAAAGCTGAGTTTTTGTGCGATTTGCTTCAAACTCAGTTTCAAAGATCTATATGAAAATTCATTAAAAACTGCATACCAATTTTCCGGAAAATTCACATTTCCGGGTGGAAAGTGGGTGGCAAAAATGCCAAAGCTGAGTTTTTGTGCGATTTGCTTCAAACTCATTTTCAAATATCAATATGAAAATTCATTTAAGGCTGCATACCAATTTTCCGGAAAATTCACATTTCCGGGTGGAAAGTGGGTGGCAAAAATGCCAAAGTTGAGTTTTTGTGCGATTAGCTTCAAACTCACTTTCAAAGATCAACATGAAAATTCATTTAAAACTACATACCAATTTTCCGGAAAATTCACATTTCCGGGTGGAAAGTGGGTGGCAAAAATGCCAAAGTTGATTTTTTGTGCGATTTGCTTCAAAGTTATTTTCAAAGATCAATATGCAAATTCATTTAAAACTACATACCAATTTTCCGGAAAATTCACATTTCCGGGTGGAAAGTGGGTGGCAAAAATGCCAAAGCTGAGTTTTTGTGCGATTTGCTTCAAACTCAGTTTCAAAGATCTATATGAAAAATCATTAAAATCTGCATACTAGTTTTCGGGAAGATTCACATTTCTGGGTGGAAAGTGGGTGGTAAGCAGGGCCAAAATTGAGTTTTTGTGCGATTTGCTTAAAACTCATTTTCAAAGATCAATGTGAAAATTCATTAAAAACTGCAAGCCAATTTTCCGGAAAATTCACATTTCCGGGTGGAAAGTGGGTGGCAATAATACCAAAGCTGAGTTTTTGTGCGATTAGAGTCAAACTCAGTTTCAAAGATCAATATGAAAATTAATTAAGAACTGCATACCAATTTTCTGGAAAATTCACATTTCCGGGTGGAAAGTGGGTGGCAAAAATGCCAAAGCTGAGTTTTTGTGCGATTGGCTTCAAACTCATTTTCAAAGATCAATATGAAAATTCATTTAAAACTGCATACCAATTTTCCGGAAAATTCACATTTTCTGGTGGAAAGTGGGTGGTAAGCAGGGCCAAAATTGAGTTTTTGTGCGATTTGCTTAAAACTCATTTTCAAAGATCAATGTGAAAGTTCATTTAAAACTACATACCAATTTTCCGGAAAATTCACATTTCCGGGTGGAAAGTGGGTGGCAGAAATGCCAAAGTTGAGTTTTTGTGCGATTTGCTTCAAACTCACTTTCAAAGATCAACATGAAAATTCATTTAAAACTACATACCAATTTTCCGGAAAATTAACATTTTCTGGTGGAAAGTGGGTGGTAAGCAGGGCCAAAGTTGAGTTTTTGTGCGATTTGCTTCAAACTCACTTTCAAAGATCAACATGAAAATTCATTTAAAACAACATACCAATTTTCCGGAAAATTCACAATTCCGGGTGGAAAGTGGGTGGCAAAAATGGCAAAGCTGAGTTTTTGTGCGATTTGCTTCAAACTCAGTTTCAAAGATCTATATGAAAAATCATTAAAATCTGCATACCAGTTTTCCGGAAGATTCACATTTCTGGGTGGAATGTGGGTGGTAAGCAGGGCCAAAATTGAGTTTTTGTGCGATTTGCTTAAAACTCATTTTCAAAGATCAATGTGAAAATTCATTAAAAACTGCAAGCCAATTTTCCGGAAAATTCACCTTTCCGGGTGGAAAGTGGGTGACAAAAATGCCAAAGCTGAGTTTTTGTGCGATTAGAGTCAAACTAACTTTCAAAGATCAATATGAAAATTCATTTAAGACTACATACCAATTTTCCGGAAAATTCACATTTCCGGGTGGAAAGTGGGTGGCAAAAATGCCAAAGTTGAGTTTTTGTGCGATTAGCTTCAAACTCATTTTCAAAGATCAATATGAAAATTCATTAAAAACTGCATACCAATTTTCCGGAAAATTCACATTTCCGGGTGGAAAGTGGGTGGCAAAAATGCCAAAGCTGAGTTTTTGTGCGATTTGCTTCAAACTCATTTTCAAAGATCAATATGAAAATTCATTTAAGGCTGCATACCAATTTTCCGGAAAATTCACATTTCCGGGTGGAAAGTGGGTGGCAGAAATGCCAAAGTTGAGTTTTTGTGCGATTTGCTTCAAACTCACTTTCAAAGATCAACATGAAAATTCATTTAAAACTACATACCAATTTTCCGGAAAATTCACATTTCCGGGTGGAAAGTGGGTGGCAAAAATGCCAAAGTTGATTTTTTGTGCGATTTGCTTCAAAGTTATTTTCAAAGATCAATATGCAAATTCATTTAAAACTACATACCAATTTTCCGGAAAATTCACATTTCCGGGTGGAAAGTGGGTGGCAAAAATGCCAAAGCTGAGTTTTTGTGCGATTTGCTTCAAACTCAGTTTCAAAGATCTATATGAAAAATCATTAAAATCTGCATACTAGTTTTCGGGAAGATTCACATTTCTGGGTGGAAAGTGGGTGGTAAGCAGGGCCAAAATTGAGTTTTTGTGCGATTTGCTTAAAACTCATTTTCAAAGATCAATGTGAAAATTCATTAAAAACTGCAAGCCAATTTTCCGGAAAATTCACATTTCCGGGTGGAAAGTGGGTGGCAATAATACCAAAGCTGAGTTTTTGTGCGATTAGAGTCAAACTCAGTTTCAAAGATCAATATGAAAATTAATTAAGAACTGCATACCAATTTTCTGGAAAATTCACATTTCCGGGTGGAAAGTGGGTGGCAAAAATGCCAAAGCTGAGTTTTTGTGCGATTGGCTTCAAACTCATTTTCAAAGATCAATATGAAAATTCATTTAAAACTGCATACCAATTTTCCGGAAAATTCACATTTTCTGGTGGAAAGTGGGTGGTAAGCAGGGCCAAAATTGAGTTTTTGTGCGATTTGCTTAAAACTCATTTTCAAAGATCAATGTGAAAGTTCATTTAAAACTACATACCAATTTTCCGGAAAATTCACATTTCCGGGTGGAAAGTGGGTGGCAGAAATGCCAAAGTTGAGTTTTTGTGCGATTTGCTTCAAACTCACTTTCAAAGATCAACATGAAAATTCATTTAAAACTACATACCAATTTTCCGGAAAATTAACATTTTCTGGTGGAAAGTGGGTGGTAAGCAGGGCCAAAGTTGAGTTTTTGTGCGATTTGCTTCAAACTCACTTTCAAAGATCAACATGAAAATTCATTTAAAACAACATACCAATTTTCCGGAAAATTCACAATTCCGGGTGGAAAGTGGGTGGCAAAAATGGCAAAGCTGAGTTTTTGTGCGATTTGCTTCAAACTCAGTTTCAAAGATCTATATGAAAAATCATTAAAATCTGCATACCAGTTTTCCGGAAGATTCACATTTCTGGGTGGAATGTGGGTGGTAAGCAGGGCCAAAATTGAGTTTTTGTGCGATTTGCTTAAAACTCATTTTCAAAGATCAATGTGAAAATTCATTAAAAACTGCAAGCCAATTTTCCGGAAAATTCACCTTTCCGGGTGGAAAGTGGGTGACAAAAATGCCAAAGCTGAGTTTTTGTGCGATTAGAGTCAAACTAACTTTCAAAGATCAATATGAAAATTCATTTAAGACTACATACCAATTTTCCGGAAAATTCACATTTCCGGGTGGAAAGTGGGTGGCAAAAATGCCAAAGTTGAGTTTTTGTGCGATTAGCTTCAAACTCATTTTCAAAGATCAATATGAAAATTCATTAAAAACTGCATACCAATTTTCCGGAAAATTCACATTTCCGGGTGGAAAGTGGGTGGCAAAAATGCCAAAGCTGAGTTTTTGTGCGATTTGCTTCAAACTCATTTTCAAAGATCAATATGAAAATTCATTTAAGGCTGCATACCAATTTTCCGGAAAATTCACATTTCCGGGTGGAAAGTGGGTGGCAGAAATGCCAAAGTTGAGTTTTTGTGCGATTTGCTTCAAACTCACTTTCAAAGATCAACATGAAAATTCATTTAAAACTACATACCAATTTTCCGGAAAATTAACATTTTCTGGTGGAAAGTGGGTGGTAAGCAGGGCCAAAGTTGAGTTTTTGTGCGATTTGCTTCAAACTCACTTTCAAAGATCAACATGAAAATTCATTTAAAACAACATACCAATTTTCCGGAAAATTCACAATTCCGGGTGGAAAGTGGGTGGCAAAAATGGCAAAGCTGAGTTTTTGTGCGATTTGCTTCAAACTCAGTTTCAAAGATCTATATGAAAAATCATTAAAATCTGCATACCAGTTTTCCGGAAGATTCACATTTCTGGGTGGAATGTGGGTGGTAAGCAGGGCCAAAATTGAGTTTTTGTGCGATTTGCTTAAAACTCATTTTCAAAGATCAATGTGAAAATTCATTAAAAACTGCAAGCCAATTTTCCGGAAAATTCACATTTCCGGGTGGAAAGTGGGTGACAAAAATGCCAAAGCTGAGTTTTTGTGCGATTAGAGTCAAACTAACTTTCAAAGATCAATATGAAAATTCATTTAAGACTACATACCAATTTTCCGGAAAATTCACATTTCCGGGTGGAAAGTGGGTGGCAAAAATGCCAAAGTTGAGTTTTTGTGCGATTAGCTTCAAACTCATTTTCAAAGATCAATATGAAAATTCATTAAAAACTGCATACCAATTTTCCGGAAGATTCACATTTTCTGGTGGAAAGTGGGTGGTAAGCAGGGCCAAAGTTGAGTTTTTGTGCGATTTGCTTCAAACTCATTTTCAAAGATCAATATGAAAATTCATTTAAGGCTGCATACCAATTTTCCGGAAAATTCACATTTCCGGGTGGAAAGTGGGTGGCAAAAATGCCAAAGTTGAGTTTTTGTGCGATTTGCTTCAAACTCACTTTCAAAGATCAATATGCAAATTCATTTAAAACTACATACCAATTTTCCGGAAAATTCACATTTCCGGGTGGAAAGTTGGTGGCAAAAATGCCAAAGCTGAGTTTTTGTGCGATTTGCTTCAAACTCAGTTTCAAAGATCTATATGAAAATTCATTAAAAACTGCATACCAATTTTCCGGAAAATTCACATTTCCGGGTGGAAAGTGGGTGGCAAAAATGCCAAAGCTGAGTTTTTGTGTGATTTGCTTCAAACTCATTTTCAAAGATCAATATGAAAATTCATTTAAGGCTGCATACCAATTTTCCGGAAAATTCACATTTCCGGGTGGAAAGTGGGTGGCAAAAATGCCAAAGTTGAGTTTTTGTGCGATTTGCTTCAAACTCACTTTCAAAGATCAACATGAAAATTCATTTAAAACAACATACCAATTTTCCGGAAAATTCACATTTCCGGGTGGAAAGTGGGTGGCAAAAATGCCAAAGTTGAGTTTTTGTGCGATTTGCTTCAAAGTTATTTTCAAAGATCAATATGCAAATTCATTTAAAACTACATACCAATTTTCCGGAAAATTCACATTTCCGGGTGGAAAGTGGGTGGCGAAAATGCCAAAGCTGAGTTTTTGTGCGATTTGCTTCAAACTCAGTTTCAAAGATCTATATGAAAAATCATTAAAATCTGCATATCAATTTTCCGGAAAATTCACATTTCCGGGTGGAAAGTGGGTGGCAAAAATACCAAAATTGAGTTTTTGTGCGATTTGCTTCAAACTCATTTTCAAAGATCAATATGAAAGTTCATTTAAAACTGCAAGCCAATTTTCCGGAAAATTCACATTTCCGGGTGGAAATTGGGTGGCAAAAATGCCAAAGCTGAGTTTTTGTGCGATTAGAGTCAAACTCATTTTCAAAGATCAATATGAAAATTCATTTAAAACTGCATACCAATTTTCCTGAAAATTCACATTTCCGGGTGGAAAGTGGGTGGCAAAAATGCCAAAGCTGAGTTTTTGTGCGATTAGAGTCAAACTCATTTTCAAAGATCAATATGAAAATTCATGAAGAACTGCATTCCAATTTTCCTGAAAATTCACATTTCCGGGTGGAAAGTGGGTGGCAAAAATGCCAAAGCTGAGTTTTTGTGCGATTTGCTTCAAACTCACTTTCAAAGATCAATATGAAAATTCATTTAAAACTGCATACCAATTTTCCGGAAAATTCACATTTTCTGGTGGAAAGTGGGTGGTAAGCAGGGCCAAAGTTGAGTTTTTGTGCGATTTGCTTAAAACTCATTTTCAAAGATCAATGTGAAAGTTCATTTAAAACTACATACCAATTTTCCGGAAAATTCACATTTCCGGGCGGAAAGTGGGTGGCAAAAATGCCAAAGTTGAGTTTCTGTTTGATTTGCTTCAAACTCATTTTCAAAGATCAATATGAAAATTCATTAAAAACTGCATACCAATTTTCCGGAAAATTCACATTTCCGGGTGGAAAGTGGGTGGCAAAAATGCCAAAGCTGAGTTTTTGTGCGATTTGCTTCAAACTCATTTTCAAAAATCAATATGAAAATTCATTTAAGGCTGCATACCAATTTTCCGGAAAATTCACATTTCCGGGTGGAAAGTAGGTGGCAAAAATGCCAAAGTTGAGTTTTTGTGCGATTTGCTTCAAAGTTATTTTCAAAGATCAATATGCAAATTCATTTAAAACTAAATACCAATTTTCCGGAAAATTCACATTTCCGGGTGGAAAGTGGGTGGCAAAAATGCCAAAGCTGAGTTTTTGTGCGATTTGCTTCAAACTCAGTTTCAAAGATCTATATGAAAAATCATGAAAATCTGCATATCAATTTTCCGGAAAATTCACATTTCCGGGTGGAAAGTGGGTGGCAAAAATACCAAAGTTGAGTTTTTGTGCGATTTGCTTCAAACTCATTTTCAAAGATCAATATGAAAATTCATTTAAAACTGCATACCAATTTTCCGGAAAATTCACATTTCCGGGTGGAAAGTGGGTGGCAAAAATGCCAAAGCTGAGTTTTTGTGCGATTTGCTTCAAACTCACTTTCGAAGATCAATGTAAAAGTTCATTTAAAACTACATACCAATTTTCCGGAAAATTCACATTTCCGGGTGGAAAGTGGGTGGTAAGCAGGGCCAAAGTTGAGTTTTTGTGCGATTAGCTTCAAACTCATTTTCAAAGATCAATATGAAAACTCATTAAAAACTGCATACCAATTTTCCGGAAAATTCACATTTTCTGGTGGAAAGTGGGTGGTAAGCAGGGCCAAAGTTGAGTTTTTGTGCGATTTGCTTCAAACTCATTTTCAAAGATCAATTTGAAAATTCATTTAAGGCTGCCTACCAATTTTCCGGAAAATTCACATTTCCGGGTGGAAAGTGGGTGGCAAAAATGCCAAAGCTGAGTTTTTGTGCGATTAGAGTCAAACTCATTTTCAAAGATCAATATGAAAATTCATTAAAACCTGCATACCAATTTTACCGAAAATTCACATTTCCGGGTGGAAAGTGGGTGGCAAAAATGCCAAAGCTGAGTTTTTGTGCGATTTGCTTCAAACTCATTTTCAAAGATCTATATGAAAAATCATTAAAATCTGCAAAGAAGTTTTCGGGAAGATTCAAATTTCTGGGTGGAAAGTGGGTGGTAAGCAGGGCCAAAATTGAGTTTTTGTGCGATTTGCTTAAAACTCATTTTCAAAGATCAATGTGAAAATTCATTAAAAACTGCAAGCCAATTATCCGGAAAATTCGCATTTCCGGGTGGAAAGTGGGTGGCAAAAATGCCAAAGCTGAGTTTTTGTGCGATTAGAGTCAAACTCATTTTCAAAGATCAATATGAAAATTCATTAAGAACTGCATACCAATTTTACCAAAAATTCACATTTCCGGGTGGAAAGTGGGTGGCAGAAATGCCAAAGCTGAGTTTTTGTGCGATTTGCTTCAAACTCACTTTCAAAGATCAATATGAAAATTCATTTAAAACTACATACCAATTTTCCGGAAAATTCACATTTCCGGGTGGAAAGTGGGTGGTAAGCAGGGCCAAAGTTGAGTTTTTGTGCGATTAGCTTCAAACTCATTTTCAAAGATCAATATGAAAATTCAATAAAAACTGCATACCAATTTTCCGGAAAATTCACATTTTCTGGTGGAAAGTGGGTGGTAAGCAGGGCCAAAATTGAGTTTTTGTGCGATTTGCTTAAAACTCATTTTCAAAGATCAATGTGAAAATTCATTAAAAACTGCAAGCCAATTTTCCGGAAAATTCGCATTTCCGGGTGGAAAGTGGGTGGCAAAAATGCCAAAGCTGAGTTTTTGTGCGATTAGAGTCAAACTCATTTTCAAAGATCAATATGAAAATTCATTAAGAACTGCATACCAATTTTCCGGAAAATTCACATTTCTGGGTGGAAAGTGGGTGGCAAAAATGCCAAAGTTGAGTTTTTGTGCGATTTGCTTCAAACTCAGTTTTAAAGATCTATATGAAAAATCATTAAAATCTGCATACCAGTTTTCCGGAAAATTCACATTACTGGGTGAAATGTGGGTGGTAAGCAGGGCCAAAATTGAGTTTTTGTGCGATTTGCTTAAAACTCATTTTCAAAGATCAATGTGAAAGTTCATTTAAAACTAAATACCAATTTTCCGGAAAATTCACATTTCCGGGCGGAAAGGGGGTGGCAAAAATGACAAAGTTGAGTTTCTGTGTGATTTGCTTCAAACTCATTTTCAAAGATCAATATGAAAATTCATTAAAAACTGCAAGCCAATTTTCCGGAAAATTCACATTTCCGGGTGGAAAGTGGGTGGCAAAAATGCCAAAGCTGAGTTTTTGTGCGATTAGAGTCAAACTCATTTTCAAAGATCAATATGAAAATTCATTAAAAACTGCATACCAATTTTCCGGAAAATTCACATTTCCGAGTGGAAAGTGGGTGGCAAAAATACCAAAGTTGAGTTTTTGTGCGATTAGCTTCAAACTCATTTTCAAAGATCAATATGCAAATTCATTAAAAACTGCATACCAATTTTCCGGAAAATTCACATTTCCGGGCGGAAAGTGGGTGGCAAAAATGCCAAAGTTGAGTTTCTGTGTGATTTGCTTCAAACTCACTTTCAAAGATCAATATGAAAATTCATTAAAAACTACATACCAATTTTCCGGAAAATTCACATTTCCGGGTGGAAAGTGGGTGGCAAAAATGCCAAAGTTTTCTGTGTTATTTGCTTCAAACTCACATTCAAAGATCAATATGAAAATTCATTTAAAACTACATACCAATTTTCCGGAAAATTTACATTTCCGGGTGGAAAGTGGGTGGCAAAAATGCCAAAGTCGAGTTTTTGTGCGATTAGCTTCAAACTCATTTTCAAAGATCAATATGAAAATTCTTTAAAAACTGCTTACCAATTTTCCAGAAAATTCACAATTCCGGGTGGAAAGTGAGTGGCAAAAATGCCAAAGTTGAGTTTCTGTGCGATTTGCTTCAAACTCATTTTCAAAGATCAATATGAAAATTCCTTAAAAACTGCGTACCAATTTTCCGGAAAATTCACATTTTCTGGTGGAAAGTGGGTGGTAAGCAGGGCCAAACTTGAGTTTTTGTGCGATTTGCTTCAAACTCATTTTCAAAGATCAATGTGAAAATTCATTAAAAACTGCAAGCCAATTTTCCGGAAAATTCACATTTCCGGGTGGAAAGTGGGTGGCAAAAATACCAAAGCTTAGTTTTTTTGCGATTTGCTTCAAACTCATTTTCAAAGATCAATATGCAAATTCATTAAAAACTGCATACCAATTTTACCAAAAATTCACATTTCCGGGTGGAAAGTGGGTGGCAGAAATGCCAAAGCTGAGTTTTTGTGCGATTTGCTTCAAACTCACTTTCAAAGATCAATATGAAAATTCATTTAAAACTACATACCAATTTTCCGGAAAATTCACATTTCCGGGTGGAAAGTGGGTGGTAAGCAGGGCCAAAGTTGAGTTTTTGTGCGATTAGCTTCAAACTCATTTTCAAAGATCAATGTGAAAATTCATTAAAAACTGCAAGCCAATTATCCGGAAAATTCGCATTTCCGGGTGGAAAGTGGGTGGCAAAAATGCCAAAGCTGAGTTTTTGTGCGATTAGAGTCAAACTCATTTTCAAAGATCAATATGAAAATTCATTAAGAACTGCATACCAATTTTACCAAAAATTCACATTTCCGGGTGGAAAGTGGGTGGCAGAAATGCCAAAGCTGAGTTTTTGTGCGATTTGCTTCAAACTCACTTTCAAAGATCAATATGAAAATTCATTTAAAACTACATACCAATTTTCCGGAAAATTCACATTTCCGGGTGGAAAGTGGGTGGTAAGCAGGGCCAAAGTTGAGTTTTTGTGCGATTAGCTTCAAACTCATTTTCAAAGATCAATATGAAAATTCAATAAAAACTGCATACCAATTTTCCGGAAAATTCACATTTTCTGGTGGAAAGTGGGTGGTAAGCAGGGCCAAAATTGAGTTTTTGTGCGATTTGCTTAAAACTCATTTTCAAAGATCAATGTGAAAATTCATTAAAAACTGCAAGCCAATTATCCGGAAAATTCGCATTTCCGGGTGGAAAGTGGGTGGCAAAAATGCCAAAGCTGAGTTTTTGTGCGATTAGAGTCAAACTCATTTTCAAAGATCAATATGAAAATTCATTAAGAACTGCATACCAATTTTACCAAAAATTCACATTTCCGGGTGGAAAGTGGGTGGCAGAAATGCCAAAGCTGAGTTTTTGTGCGATTTGCTTCAAACTCACTTTCAAAGATCAATATGAAAATTCATTTAAAACTACATACCAATTTTCCGGAAAATTCACATTTCCGGGTGGAAAGTGGGTGGTAAGCAGGGCCAAAGTTGAGTTTTTGTGCGATTAGCTTCAAACTCATTTTCAAAGATCAATATGAAAATTCAATAAAAACTGCATACCAATTTTCCGGAAAATTCACATTTTCTGGTGGAAAGTGGGTGGTAAGCAGGGCCAAAATTGAGTTTTTGTGCGATTTGCTTAAAACTCATTTTCAAAGATCAATGTGAAAATTCATTAAAAACTGCAAGCCAATTTTCCGGAAAATTCGCATTTCCGGGTGGAAAGTGGGTGGCAAAAATGCCAAAGCTGAGTTTTTGTGCGATTAGAGTCAAACTCATTTTCAAAGATCAATATGAAAATTCATTAAGAACTGCATACCAATTTTCCGGAAAATTCACATTTCTGGGTGGAAAGTGGGTGGCAAAAATGCCAAAGTTGAGTTTTTGTGCGATTTGCTTCAAACTCAGTTTTAAAGATCTATATGAAAAATCATTAAAATCTGCATACCAGTTTTCCGGAAAATTCACATTACTGGGTGAAATGTGGGTGGTAAGCAGGGCCAAAATTGAGTTTTTGTGCGATTTGCTTAAAACTCATTTTCAAAGATCAATGTGAAAGTTCATTTAAAACTAAATACCAATTTTCCGGAAAATTCACATTTCCGGGCGGAAAGGGGGTGGCAAAAATGACAAAGTTGAGTTTCTGTGTGATTTGCTTCAAACTCATTTTCAAAGATCAATATGAAAATTCATTAAAAACTGCAAGCCAATTTTCCGGAAAATTCACATTTCCGGGTGGAAAGTGGGTGGCAAAAATGCCAAAGCTGAGTTTTTGTGCGATTAGAGTCAAACTCATTTTCAAAGATCAATATGAAAATTCATTAAAAACTGCATACCAACTTTCCGGAAAATTCACATTTCCGAGTGGAAAGTGGGTGGCAAAAATACCAAAGTTGAGTTTTTGTGCGATTAGCTTCAAACTCATTTTCAAAGATCAATATGCAAATTCATTAAAAACTGCATACCAATTTTCCGGAAAATTCACATTTCCGGGCGGAAAGTGGGTGGCAAAAATGCCAAAGTTGAGTTTCTGTGTGATTTGCTTCAAACTCACTTTCAAAGATCAATATGAAAATTCATTAAAAACTACATACCAATTTTCCGGAAAATTCACATTTCCGGGTGGAAAGTGGGTGGCAAAAATGCCAAAGTTTTCTGTGTTATTTGCTTCAAACTCACATTCAAAGATCAATATGAAAATTCATTTAAAACTACATACCAATTTTCCGGAAAATTTACATTTCCGGGTGGAAAGTGGGTGGCAAAAATGCCAAAGTCGAGTTTTTGTGCGATTAGCTTCAAACTCATTTTCAAAGATCAATATGAAAATTCTTTAAAAACTGCTTACCAATTTTCCAGAAAATTCACAATTCCGGGTGGAAAGTGAGTGGCAAAAATGCCAAAGTTGAGTTTCTGTGCGATTTGCTTCAAACTCATTTTCAAAGATCAATATGAAAATTCCTTAAAAACTGCGTACCAATTTTCCGGAAAATTCACATTTTCTGGTGGAAAGTGGGTGGTAAGCAGGGCCAAACTTGAGTTTTTGTGCGATTTGCTTCAAACTCATTTTCAAAGATCAATGTGAAAATTCATTAAAAACTGCAAGCCAATTTTCCGGAAAATTCACATTTCCGGGTGGAAAGTGGGTGGCAAAAATACCAAAGCTTAGTTTTTTTGCGATTTGCTTCAAACTCATTTTCAAAGATCAATATGCAAATTCATTAAAAACTGCATACCAATTTTCCGGAAAATTCACATTTTCGGGTGGAAAGTGAGTGGCAAAAATGCCAAAGTTGAGTTTCTGTGCGATTTGCTTCAAACTCATTTTCAAAGATCAATATGAAAATTCATTAAAAACTGCATACCAATTTTCCGGAAAATTCACATTTTCTGGTGGAAAGTGGGTGGTAAGCAGGGCCAAAGTTGAGTTTTTGTGCGATTTGCTTCAAACTCATTTTCAAAGATCAATATGAAAATTCATTTAAAACTGCTTACCAATTTTCCGGAAAATTCACATTTCCGGGTGGAAAGTGGGTGGCAAAAATACCAAATTTGAGTTCTTGTGCGATTTGTTCCAAACTCATTTTCAAAGATCAATATGAAAATTCATTAAAAACTGCATACCAATTTTCCGGAAAATTCACATTTTCGGGTGGAAAGTGGGTGGTAAGCAGGGCCAAAGTTGAGTTTTTGTGCGATTTGCTTCAAACTCATTTTCAAAGATCAATATGAAAATTCACTTAAGGCTGCATACCTATTTTCCGGAAAATTCACATTTCCGGGTGGAAAGTAGGTGGTAAGCAGGGCCAAAGTTGAGTTTTTGTGCGATTTGCTTCGAAATTCCAAAATTCAAAATTCATTAAAAACTGCATACCAATTTCCCGGAAAGTGGGTGGCAAAAATACCAAAGTTGAGTTTTTGTGCGATTTGCTTTAAACTCATTTTCAAAGATCAATATGAAAATTCTTTAAAAACTGCAAGCCAATTTTCCGGAAAATTCACATTTCCGGGTGGAAAGTGGGTGGCAAAAATGCCAAAGCCGAGTTTTTGTGCGATTAGAGTCAAACTCATTTTCAAAGATCAATATGAAAATTCATTAAAAACTGCATACCAATTTTCCGGAAAATTCACATTTCCGGGTGGAAAGTGGGTGGCAAAAATACCAAAGTTGAGTTTTTGTGCGATTTGCTTCAAACTCATTTTCAAAGATCAATATGCAAATTCATTAAAAACTGCATACCAATTTTCCGGAAAATTCACATTTTCGGGTAGAAAGTGGGTGGCAAAAATGCCAAAGCTGAGTTTTTGTGCGATTTGCTTCAAACTCATTTTCAAAGATCTATATGAAAAATCATTAAAATCTGCATACCAGTTTTCCGGAAGATTCACATTACTGGGTGAAATGTGGGTGGTAAGCAGGGCCAAAATTGAGTTTTTGTGCGATTTGCTTAAAACTCATTTTCAAAGATCAATATGAAAATTCATTAAAAACTGCATACCAATTTTCCGGAAAATTCACATTTTCTGGTGGAAAGTGGGTGGTAAGCAGGGCCAAAGTTGAGTTTTTGTGCGATTTGCTTCAAACTCATTTTCAAAGATCAATATGAAAATTCTTTAAAAACTGCTTACCAATTTTCCAGAAAATTCACAATTCCGGGTGGAAAGTGAGTGGCAAAAATGCCAAAGTTGAGTTTCTGTGCGATTTGCTTCAAACTCATTTTCAAAGATCAATATGAAAATTCATTAAAAACTGCAAACCAATTTTCCGGAAAATTCACATTTTCTGGTGGAAAGTGGGTGGTAAGCAGGGCCAAAGTTGAGTTTTTGTGCGATTTGCTTCAAACTCATTTTCAAAGATCAATATGAAAATTCTTTAAAAACTGCTTACCAATATTCCAGAAAATTCACAATTCCGGGTGGAAAGTGAGTGGCAAAAATGCCAAAGTTGAGTTTCTGTGCGATTTGCTTCAAACTCATTTTCAAAGATCAATATGAAAATTCATTAAAAACTGCATACCAATTTTCCGGAAAATTCACATTTTCTGGTGGAAAGTGGGTGGTAAGCAGGGCCAAAGTTGAGTTTTTGTGCGATTTGCTTCAAACTCATTTTCAAAGATCAATATGAAAATTCATTTAAGACTGCATACCAATTTTCCGGAAAATTCACATTTCCGGGTGGAAAGTGGGTGGCAAAAATACCAAATTTGAGTTCTTGTGCGATTTGTTCCAAACTCATTTTCAAAGATCAATATGAAAATTCATTAAAAACTGCATACCAATTTTCCTGAAAATTCACATTTTCGGGTGGAAAGTGGGTGGTAAGCAGGGCGAATGTTGAGTTTTTGTGCGATTTGCTTCAAACTCATTTTCAAAGATCAAAATGAAAATTCACTATAAGCTGCATACCTATTTTCCGGAAAATTCACATTTCCGGGTGGAAAGTAGGTGGTAAGCAGGGCCAAAGTTGAGTTTTTGTGCGATTTGCTTCGAAATTCCAAAATTCAAAATTCATTAAAAACTGCATACCAATTTCCCGGAAAGTGGGTGGCAAAAATACCAAAGTTGAGTTTTTGTGCGATTAGGTCCAAACTCATTTTCAAAGATCAATATGAAAATTCTTTAAAAACTGCAAGCCAATTTTCCGGAAAATTCCCATTTTCTGGTGGAAAGTGGGTGGTTAGCAGGGCCAAAGTTGAGTTTTTTTGCGATTTGCTTCAAACTCATTTTCAAAGATCAATATGAAAATTCATTAAAAACTGCATACCAATTTTCCGGAAAATTCCCATTTTCTGGTGGAAAGTGGGTGGTTAGCAGGGCCAAAGTTGAGTTTTTTTGCGATTTGCTTCAAACTCATTTTCAAAGATCAATATGAAAATTCATTTAAAACTACATACCAATTTTCCGGAAAATTCACATTTTCGGGTAGAAAGTGGGTGGCAAAAATGCCAAAGCTGAGTTTTTGTGCGATTTGCTTCAAACTCATTTTCAAAGATCTATATGAAAAATCATTAAAATCTGCATACCAGTTTTCCGGAAGATTCACATTACTGGGTGAAATGTGGGTGGTAAGCAGGGCCAAAATTGAGTTTTTGTGCGATTTGCTTAAAACTCATTTTCAAAGATCAATATGAAAATTCATTAAAAACTGCATACCAATTTTCCGGAAAATTCACATTTTCTGGTGGAAAGTGGGTGGTAAGCAGGGCCAAAGTTGAGTTTTTGTGCGATTTGCTTCAAACTCATTTTCAAAGATCAATATGAAAATTCTTTAAAAACTGCTTACCAATTTTCCAGAAAATTCACAATTCCGGGTGGAAAGTGAGTGGCAAAAATGCCAAAGTTGAGTTTCTGTGCGATTTGCTTCAAACTCATTTTCAAAGATCAATATGAAAATTCATTAAAAACTGCAAACCAATTTTCCGGAAAATTCACATTTTCTGGTGGAAAGTGGGTGGTAAGCAGGGCCAAAGTTGAGTTTTTGTGCGATTTGCTTCAAACTCATTTTCAAAGATCAATATGAAAATTCTTTAAAAACTGCTTACCAATATTCCAGAAAATTCACAATTCCGGGTGGAAAGTGAGTGGCAAAAATGCCAAAGTTGAGTTTCTGTGCGATTTGCTTCAAACTCATTTTCAAAGATCAATATGAAAATTCATTAAAAACTGCATACCAATTTTCCGGAAAATTCACATTTTCTGGTGGAAAGTGGGTGGTAAGCAGGGCCAAAGTTGAGTTTTTGTGCGATTTGCTTCAAACTCATTTTCAAAGATCAATATGAAAATTCATTTAAGACTGCATACCAATTTTCCGGAAAATTCACATTTCCGGGTGGAAAGTGGGTGGCAAAAATACCAAATTTGAGTTCTTGTGCGATTTGTTCCAAACTCATTTTCAAAGATCAATATGAAAATTCATTAAAAACTGCATACCAATTTTCCTGAAAATTCACATTTTCGGGTGGAAAGTGGGTGGTAAGCAGGGCGAATGTTGAGTTTTTGTGCGATTTGCTTCAAACTCATTTTCAAAGATCAAAATGAAAATTCACTATAAGCTGCATACCTATTTTCCGGAAAATTCACATTTCCGGGTGGAAAGTAGGTGGTAAGCAGGGCCAAAGTTGAGTTTTTGTGCGATTTGCTTCGAAATTCCAAAATTCAAAATTCATTAAAAACTGCATACCAATTTCCCGGAAAGTGGGTGGCAAAAATACCAAAGTTGAGTTTTTGTGCGATTAGGTCCAAACTCATTTTCAAAGATCAATATGAAAATTCTTTAAAAACTGCAAGCCAATTTTCCGGAAAATTCCCATTTTCTGGTGGAAAGTGGGTGGTTAGCAGGGCCAAAGTTGAGTTTTTTTGCGATTTGCTTCAAACTCATTTTCAAAGATCAATATGAAAATTCATTAAAAACTGCATACCAATTTTCCGGAAAATTCACATTTTCTGGTGGAAAGTGGGTGGTTAGCAGGGCCAAAGTTGAGTTTTTTTGCGATTTGCTTCAAACTCATTTTCAAAGATCAATATGAAAATTCATTTAAAACTACATACCAATTTTCCGGAAAATTCACATTTCCGGGTGGAAAGTGGGTGGCAAAAATGCCAAAGTTGAGTTTCTGTGCGATTTGCTTCAAACTCATTTTCAAAGATCAATATGAAAATTCATTAAAAACTGCATACCAATTTTCCGGAAAATTCACATTTTCTGGTGGAAAGTGGGTGGTAAGCAGGGCCAAAGTTGAGTTTTTGTGCGATTTGCTTCGAAATTCCAAAATTCAAAATTCATTAAAAACTGCATACCAATTTCCCGGAAAGTGGGTGGCAAAAATACCAAAGTTGAGTTTTTGTGCGATTTGCTTTAAACTCATTTTCAAAGATCAATATGAAAATTCTTTAAAAACTGCAAGCCAATTTTCCGGAAAATTCACATTTCCGGGTGGAAAGTGGGTGGCAAAAATGCCAAAGCCGAGTTTTTGTGCGATTAGAGTCAAGCTCATTTTCAAAGATCAATATGAAAATTCATTAAAAACTGCATACCAATTTTCCGGAAAATTCACATTTCCGGGTGAAAAGTGGGTGGCAAAAATACCAAAGTTGAGTTTTTGTGCGATTTGCTTCAAACTCATTTTCAAAGATCAATATGCAAATTCATTAAAAACTGCATACCAATTTTCCGGAAAATTCACATTTTCGGGTAGAAAGTGGGTGGCAAAAATGCCAAAGCTGAGTTTTTGTGCGATTTGCTTCAAACTCATTTTCAAAGATCTATATGAAAAATCATTAAAATCTGCATACCAGTTTTCCGGAAGATTCACATTACTGGGTGAAATGTGGGTGGTAAGCAGGGCCAAAATTGAGTTTTTGTGCGATTTGCTTAAAACTCATTTTCAAAGATCAATATGAAAATTCATTAAAAACTGCATACCAATTTTCCGGAAAATTCACATTTTCTGGTGGAAAGTGGGTGGTAAGCAGGGCCAAAGTTGAGTTTTTGTGCGATTTGCTTCAAACTCATTTTCAAAGATCAATATGAAAATTCTTTAAAAACTGCTTACCAATTTTCCAGAAAATTCACAATTCCGGGTGGAAAGTGAGTGGCAAAAATGCCAAAGTTGAGTTTCTGTGCGATTTGCTTAAAACTCATTTTCAAAGATCAATATGAAAATTCATTAAAAACTGCATACCAATTTTCCGGAAAATTCACATTTTCTGGTGGAAAGTGGGTGGTAAGCAGGGCCAAAGTTGAGTTTTTGTGCGATTTGCTTCAAACTCATATTCAAAGATCAATATGAAAATTCTTTAAAAACTGCTTACCAATTTTCCAGAAAATTCACAATTCCGGGTGGAAAGTGAGTGGCAAAAATGCCAAAGTTGAGTTTCTGTGCGATTTGCTTCAAACTCATTTTCAAAGATCAATATGAAAATTCATTAAAAACTGCATACCAATTTTCCGGAAAATTCACATTTTCTGGTGGAAAGTGGGTGGTAAGCAGGGCCAAAGTTGAGTTTTTGTGCGATTTGCTTCAAACTCATTTTCAAAGATCAATATGAAAATTCATTTAAGACTGCATACCAATTTTCCGGAAAATTCACATTTCCGGGTGGAAAGTGGGTGGCAAAAATACCAAATTTGAGTTCTTGTGCGATTTGTTCCAAACTCATTTTCAAAGATCAATATGAAAATTCATTAAAAACTGCATACCAATTTTCCTGAAAATTCACATTTTCGGGTGGAAAGTGGGTGGTAAGCAGGGCCAAAGTTGAGTTTTTGTGCGATTTGCTTCAAACTCATTTTCAAAGATCAAAATGAAAATTCACTATAAGCTGCATACCTATTTTCCGGAAAATTCACATTTCCGGGTGGAAAGTAGGTGGTAAGCAGGGCCAAAGTTGAGTTTTTGTGCGATTTGCTTCGAAATTCCAAAATTCAAAATTCATTAAAAACTGCATACCAATTTCCCGGAAAGTGGGTGGCAAAAATACCAAAGTTGAGTTTTTGTGCGATTAGGTCCAAACTCATTTTCAAAGATCAATATGAAAATTCTTTAAAAACTGCAAGCCAATTTTCCGGAAAATTCCCATTTCCGGGTGGAAAGTGGGTGGCAAAAATGCCAAAGCCGAGTTTTTGTGCGATTAGAGTCAAACTCATTTTCAAAGATCAATATGAAAATTCATTAAAAACTGCATACCAATTTTCCGGAAAATTCACATTTCCGGGTGGAAAGTGGGTGGCAAAAATACCAAAGTTGAGTTTTTGTGCGATTAGCTTCAAACTCATTTTCAAAGATCAATATGAAAATTCTTTAAAAACTGTATACCAATTTTCCGGAAAATTCACATTTTCGGGTAGAAAGTGGGTGGCAAAAATGCCAAAGCTGAGTTATTGTGCGATTTGCTTCAAACTCATTTTCAAAGATCTATATGAAAAATCATTAAAATCTGCATACCAGTTTTCCGGAAGATTCACATTACTGGGTGAAATGTGGGTGGTAAGCAGGGCCAAAATTGAGTTTTTGTGCGATTTGCTTAAAACTCATTTTCAAAGATCAATATGAAAATTCATTAAAAACTGCATACCAATTTTCCGGAAAATTCACATTTTCTGGTGGAAAGTGGGTGGTTAGCAGGGCCAAAGTTGAGTTTTTTTGCGATTTGCTTCAAACTCATTTTCAAAGATCAATATGAAAATTCATTTAAAACTACATACCAATTTTCCGGAAAATTCACATTTCCGGGTGGAAAGTGGGTGGCAAAAATGCCAAAGTTGAGTTTTTGTGCGATTAGCTTCAAACTCATTTTCAAAGATCAATATGAAAATTCAATAAGATCTGCATATCAATTTTCCAGAAAATTCACAATTCCCGGTGGAAAGTGGGTGGCAAAAATGCCAAAGTTGAGTTTCTGTGCGATTTGCTTCAAACTCATTTTCAAAGATCAATATGAAAATTCATTAAAAACTGCATACCAATTTTCCGGAAAATTCACAATTCCCGGTGGAAAGTGGGTGGCAAAAATGCCAAAGTTGAGATTCTGTGCGATTTGCTTCAAACTCATTTTCAAAGATCAATATGAAAATTCATTAAAAACTGCATACCAATTTTCCGGAAAATTCACATTTCCGGGGGGAAAGTGGGTGGCAAAAATGCCAAAGCTTAGTTTTTTTGCGATTTGCTTCAAACTCATTTTCTAAGATCAATATGAAAATTCATTTAAAACTGTATACCAATTTTCCGGAAAATTCACATTTCCGGGTGGAAAGTGGGTGGCAAAAATACCAAATTTGAGTTTTTGTGCGATTTGTTCCAAACTCATTTTCAAAGATCAATATGAAAATTCATTAAAAACTGCATACCAATTTTCCGGAAAATTCACATTTCCGGGTGGAAAGTGGGTGGCAAAAATACCAAAGTTGAGTTTTTGTGCGATTAGCTTCAAACTCATTTTCAAAGATCAATATGCAAATTCATTAAAAACTGCATACCAATTTTCCGGAAAATTCACATTTTCGGGTAGAAAGTGGGTGGCAAAAATGCCAAAGCTGAGTTTTTGTGCGATTTGCTTCAAACTCATTTTCAAAGATCAATATAAAAAATTCATTTAAAACTGCATACCAATTTTCCGGAAAGTGGATGGCAAAAATACCGGGTGGAAAGTGGGTGGTAAGCAGGGACAAAGTTGAGTTTTTGTGCGATTTGCTTCAAAATTCATTAAAAACTGCATACCAATTCTCGGGAAAATTCACATTTCCGGGTGGAAAGTGAGTTTTTGTGCGATTTGCTTCAAACTCATTTTCAAAGATCAATATGAAAATTCATTTAAAACTACAAACCAATTTTCCGGAAAATTCACATTTCCGGGTGGAAAGTGGGTGGCAAAAATACCAAAGTTGAGTTTTTGTGCGATTAGCTTCAAACTCATTTTCAAAGATCAAAATGAAAATTCATTATAAACTGCATACCAATTTTCCGGAAAATTCACATTCCCGGGTGGAAAGTGGGTGGTAAAAAGGCCAAAGTTGAGTTTTTGTGCGATTAGCTTCAAACTCATTTTCAAAGATCTATATGAAAAATCAATAAAAACTGCATACCAATCTTCCGGAAAATTCACATTTCCGGGTTGAAAGTGGGTGGCAAAATTGCCAAAGCTGAGTTTTTATGCGATAAGCTTCAAACTCAGTTTCAAAGATCTATATGAAAAATCATTAAAATCTGCATACCAATTTTCCGGAAAAATCACATTTTCTGGTGGAAAGTGGGTGGTTAGCAGGGCCAAAGTTGAGTTTTTTTGCGATTTGCTTCAAACTCATTTTCAAAGATCAATATGAAAATTCATTTAAAACTACATACCAATTTTCCGGAAAATTCACATTTCCGGGTGGAAAGTGGGTGGCAAAAATGCCAAAGTTGAGTTTTTGTGCGATTAGCTTCAAACTCATTTTCAAAGATCAATATGAAAATTCATTAAAAACTGCTTACCAATTTTCCAGAAAATTCACAATTCCGGGTGGAAAGTGAGTGGCAAAAATGCCAAAGTTGAGTTTCTGTGCGATTTGCTTCAAACTCATTTTCAAAGATCAATATGAAAATTCATTAAAAACTGCATACCAATTTTCCGGAAAATTCACATTTTCTGGTGGAAAGTGGGTGGTAAGCAGGGCCAAAGTTGAGTTTTTGTGCGATCTGCTTCAAAATTCAAAAATTCAAAATTCATTAAAAACTGCATACCAATTCTCCGGAAAATTCACATTTCCGGGTGGAAAGTGAGTTTTTGTGCGATTTGCTTCAAACTCATTTTCAAAGATCAATATGAAAATTCATTTAAAACTACATACCAATTTTCCGGAAAATTCACATTTCCGGGTGGAAAGTGGGTGGCAAAAATACCAAAGTTGAGTTTTTGTGCGATTAGCTTCAAACTCATTTTCAAAGATCAAAATGAAAATTCATTATAAACTGTATACCAAAATTCCGGAAAATTCACATTCCCGGGTGGAAAGTGGGTGGTATAAAGGCCAAAGTTGAGGTCTTATGCGATTTGTTTCAAACTCATTTTCAAAGATCAATATGAAAATTCAATTAAAACTGCATACCAATTTTCCGGAACGTGAGTGGCAAAATTTCCGGGTGGAAAGTGGGTGGTAAGCAGGGCCAAAGTTGAGTTTTTGTGCGATCTGCTTCAAAATTCAAAAATTCAAAATTCATTAAAAACTGCATACCAATTCTCCGGAAAATTCACATTTCCGGGTGGAAAGTGAGTTTTTTGTGCGATTTGCTTCAAACTCATTTTCAAAGATCAATATGAAAATTCATTTAAAACTGCATACCAATTTTCCGGAACGTGTGTGGCAAAATTTCCGGGTGGAAAGAGGGTGGTAAGCAGGGCCAAAGTTGAGTTTTTGTGCGATCTGCTTCAAAATTCAAAAATTCAAAATTCATTAAAAACTGCATACCAATTCTCCGGAAAATTCACATTTCCGGGTGGAAAGTGAGTTTTTGTGCGATTTGCTTCAAACTCATTTTCAAAGATCAATATGAAAATTCATTAAAAACTGCATACCAATTTTCCGGAAAGTGGGCGACTAAATTTCCGGGTGGAAAGCATGTGGTAAGCAGGGCCAAAGTTGAGTTTTTGTGCGATAAGCTTCAAACTCAGTTTCAAAGATCTATATGAAAAATCATTAAAATCTGCATACCAATTTTCCGGAAAAATCACGTTTTCTGGTGGAAAGTGGGTGGTAAGCAGGGCCAAAGTTGAGTTTTTGTGCGATTTGCTTCAAACTCATTTTCAAAGATCAATATGAAAATTCATTTAAAGCTGCATACCAATTTTCCGGAAAATTCACATTTCCGGGTGGAAAGTGAGTTTTTGTGCGATCTGCTTCAAAATTCAAAAATTCAAAATTCATTAAAAACTGCATACCAATTCTCCGGAAAATTCACATTTCCGGGTGGAAAGTGAGTTTTTTGTGCGATTTGCTTCAAACTCATTTTCAAAGATCAATATGAAAATTCATTTAAAACTGCATACCAATTTTCCGGAACGTGTGTGGCAAAATTTCCGGGTGGAAAGTGGGTGGTAAGCAGGGCCAAAGTTGAGTTTTTGTGCGATCTGCTTCAAAATTCAAAAATTCAAAATTCATTAAAAACTGCATACCAATTCTCCGGAAAATTCACATTTCCGGGTGGAAAGTGAGTTTTTGTGCGATTTGCTTCAAACTCATTTTCAAAGACAATATGAAAATTCATTTAAAACTGCATACCAATTTTCCGGAAAGTGGGCGACTAAATTTCCGGGTGGAAAGTATGTGGTAAGCAGGGCCAAAGTTGAGTTTTTGTGCGATTTGCTTCAAAATTCAAAAAATTCAAAATTCATTAAAAACTGCATACCAATTTTCCGGAAAATTCACATTTCCGGGTGGAAAGTGGGTGGCAAAAATGCCAAAGTTGAGTTTTTGTGCGATTAGCTTCAAACTCATTTTCAAAGATCAATATGAAAATTCATTAAGATCTGCATATCAATTTTCCAGAAAATTCACAATTCCCGGTGGAAAGTGGGTGGCAAAAATGCCAAAGTTGAGTTTCTGTGCGATTTGCTTCAAACTCATTTTCAAAGATCAATATGAAAATTCATTAAAAACTGCATACCAATTTTCCGGAAAATTCCCATTTTCTGGTGGAAAGTGGGTGGTAAGCAGGGCCAAAGTTGAGTTTTTGTGCGATTTGCTTCAAACTCATTTTCAAAGATCAATATGCAAATTCATTAAAAACTGCATATCAATTTTTCCGGAAAATTCACATTTCCGGGGGGAAAGTGGGTGGCAAAAATGCCAAAGCTTAGTTTTTTTGCGATTTGCTTCAAACTCATTTTCTAAGATCAATATGAAAATTCATTTAAAACTGTATACCAATTTTCCGGAAAATTCACATTTCCGGGTGGAAAGTGGGTGGCAAAAATACCAAATTTGAGTTTTTGTGCGATTTGTTCCAAACTCATTTTCAAAGATCAATATGAAAATTCATTAAAAACTGCATACCAATTTTCCGGAAAATTCACATTTCCGGGTGGAAAGTGGGTGGCAAAAATACCAAAGTTGAGTTTTTGTGCGATTAGCTTCAAACTCATTTTCAAAGATCAATATGCAAATTCATTAAAAACTGCATACCAATTTTCCGGAAAATTCACATTTTCGGGTAGAAAGTGGGTGGCAAAAATGCCAAAGCTGAGTTTTTGTGCGATTTGCTTCAAACTCATTTTCAAAGATCAATATAAAAAATTCATTTAAAACTGCATACCAATTTTCCGGAAAGTGGATGGCAAAAATACCGGGTGGAAAGTGGGTGGTAAGCAGGGACAAAGTTGAGTTTTTGTGCGATTTGCTTCATAATTCATTAAAAACTGCATACCAATTCTCGGGAAAATTCACATTTCCGGGTGGAAAGTGAGTTTTTGTGCGATTTGCTTCAAACTCATTTTCAAAGATCAATATGAAAATTCATTTAAAACTACATACCAATTTTCCGGAAAATTCACATTTCCGGGTGGAAAGTGGGTGGCAAAAATACCAAAGTTGAGTTTTTGTGCGATTAGCTTCAAACTCATTTTCAAAGATCAAAATGAAAATTCATTATAAACTGTATACCAAAATTCCGGAAAATTCACATTCCCGGGTGGAAAGTGGGTGGTAAAAAGGCCAAAGTTGAGGTCTTATGCGATTTGTTTCAAACTCATTTTCAAAGATCAATATGAAAATTCATTTAAAACTGCATACCAATTTTCCGGAACGTGAGTGGCAAAATTTCCGGGTGGAAAGTGGGTGGTAAGCAGGGCCAAAGTTGAGTTTTTGTGCGATCTGCTTCAAAATTCAAAAATTCAAAATTCATTAAAAACTGCATACCAATTCTCCGGAAAATTCACATTTCCGGGTGGAAAGTGAGTTTTTTGTGCGATTTGCTTCAAACTCATTTTCAAAGATCAATATGAAAATTCATTTAAAACTGCATACCAATTTTCCGGAACGTGTGTGGCAAAATTTCCGGGTGGAAAGAGGGTGGTAAGCAGGGCCAAAGTTGAGTTTTTGTGCGATCTGCTTCAAAATTCAAAAATTCAAAATTCATTAAAAACTGCATACCAATTCTCCGGAAAATTCACATTTCCGGGTGGAAAGTGAGTTTTTGTGCGATTTGCTTCAAACTCATTTTCAAAGATCAATATGAAAATTCATTAAAAACTGCATACCAATTTTCCGGAAAGTGGGCGACTAAATTTCCGGGTGGAAAGTATGTGGTAAGCAGGGCCAAAGTTGAGTTTTTGTGCGATTAGAGTCAATCTCATTTTCAAAGATCAATTTAAAAAAACCTTAAAAACTGCATACCAATTTTCCGGAAAATTCACATTTCCGGGTGGAAAGTGGGTGGCAAAAATGCCAAAGTTGAGTTTTTGTGCGATTTGCTTCAAACTCACTTTCAAAGATCAATATGAAAATTCATTTAAAACTACATACCAATTTTCCGGAAAATTCACATTTCCGGGTGGAAATTGGGTGGCAAAAATGCCAAAGCTGAGTTTTTGTGCGATTTGCTTCAAACTCATTTTCAAAGATCAATATGAAAATTCATTTAAAGCTGCATACCAATTTTCCGGAAAATTCACATTTCCGGGTGGAAATTGGGTGGCAAAAATGCCAAAGCTGAGTTTTTGTGCGACTAGCTTCAAACTCATTTTCAAAGATCAATATGAAAATTCATTAAAAACTGCTTATCAATTTTCCAGAAAATTCACAATTCCGGGTGGAAAGTGGGTGGCAGAAATGCCAAAGTTGAGTTTCTGTGCGATTTGCTTCAAACTCATTTTCAAAGATCAATATGAAAATTCATTTAAAGCTGCATACCAATTTTCCGGAAAATTCACATTTCCGGGTGGAAAGTGGGTGGCAAAAATACCAAAGTTGAGTTTTTGTGCGATTAGCTTCAAACTGATTTTCAAAGATCAATATGCAAATTCATTAAAAACTGCATACCAATTTTCCGGAAAATTCACATTTTCGGGTAGAAAGTGGGTGGCAAAAATGCCAAAGCTGAGTTTTTGTGCGATTTGCTTCAAACTCATTTTCAAAGATCAATATAAAAAATTCATTTAAAACTGCATACCAATTTTCCGGAAAGTGGATGGCAAAAATACCGGGTGGAAAGTGGGTGGTAAGCAGGGACAAAGTTGAGGTTTTGTGCGATTTGCTTCAAAATTCATAAAAAACTGCATACCGATTTTCCGGAAAATTCACATTTCCGGGTGGAAAGTGAGTTTTTGTGCGATTTGCTTCAAACTCATTTTCAAAGATCAATATGAAAATTCATTTAAAACTGCATATCAATTTTCCGGAACGTGTGTGGCAAAATTTCCGGGTGGAAAGTGGGTAGCAAGCAGGGCCAAGGTTGAGTTTTTGTGCGATCTGCTTCAAAATTCAAAAATTCAAAAATTCATTAAAAACTGCATACCAATTCTCCGGAAAATTCACATTTCCGGGTGGAAAGTGAGTTTTTGTGCGATTTGCTTCAAACTCATTTTCAAAGATCAATATGAAAATTCATTAAAAACTGCATACCAATTTTCCGGAAAGTGGGCGACAAAATTTCCGGGTGGAAAGTATGTGGTAAGCAGGGCCAAAGTTGAGTTTTTGTGCGATTTGCTTCAAAATTCAAAAAATTCAAAATTCATTAAAAACTGCATACATATTTTCCGGAAAATTCACATTTCCGGGTGGAAAGTGGGTGGCAAAAATGCCAAAGCTGAGTTTTTGTGCGATTAGAGTCAAACTCATTTTCAAAGATCTATATGAAAAATCATAAAAATCTGCATACCAATTTTCCGGAAAAATCACATTTTCTGGTGGAAAGTGGGTGGTAAGCAGGGCCAAAGTTGAGCTTTTGTGCGATTTGCTTCAAACTCATTTTCAAAGATCAATATGATAATTCGTTTAAAGCTGCATACCAATTTTCCGGAAAATTCACATTTCCGGGTGGAAAGTGAGTTTTTGTGCGATTTGCTTAAAGCTCATTTTCAAAGATCAATATGAAAATTCATTTAAAACTACATACCAATTTTCCGGAAATTTCAATTTTCCGGGTTGAAAGTGGGTGGCAAAATTGCCAAAGCTGAGTTTTTGTGCGATAAGCTTCAAACTCAGTTTCAAAGATCTATATGAAAAATCATTAAAATCTGCATACCAATTTTCCGGAAAAATCACATTTTCTGGTGGAAAGTGGGTGGTAAGCAGGGCCAAAGTTGAGTTTTTGTGCGATTTGCTTCAAACTCATTTTCAAAGATCAATATGAAAATTCATTTAAAGCTGCATACCAATTTTCCGGAAAATTCACATTTCCGGGTGGAAAGTGAGTTTTTGTGCGATCTGCTTCAAAATTCAAAAATTCAAAATTCATTAAAAACTGCATACCAATTCTCCGGAAAATTCACATTTCCGGGTGGAAAGTGAGTTTTTTGTGCGATTTGCTTCAAACTCATTTTCAAAGATCAATATGAAAATTCATTTAAAACTGCATACCAATTTTCCGGAACGTGTGTGGCAAAATTTCCGGGTGGAAAGTGGGTGGTAAGCAGGGCCAAAGTTGAGTTTTTGTGCGATCTGCTTCAAAATTCAAAAATTCAAAATTCATTAAAAACTGCATACCAATTCTCCGGAAAATTCACATTTCCGGGTGGAAAGTGAGTTTTTGTGCGATTTGCTTCAAACTCATTTTCAAAGACAATATGAAAATTCATTTAAAACTACATACCAATTTTCCGGAAAATTCACATTTCCGGGTGGAAAGTGGGTGGCAAAAATGCCAAAGTTGAGTTTCTGTGCGATTAGCTTCAAACTCATTTTCAAAGATCAAAATGAAAATTCATTAAAAACTGCTTATCAATTTTCCAGAAAATTCACAATTCCGGGGGGAAAGTGGGTGGCAAAAATGCCAAAGTTGAGTTTCTGTGCGATTTGCTTCAAACTCATTTTCAAAGATCAATATGAAAATTCACTTAAAACTACATACCAATTTTCCGGAAAATTCACATTTCCGGGTGAAAAGTGGGTGGCAAAAATACCAAAGTTGAGTTTTTGTGCGACTTGCTTCAAACTCACTTTCAAAGATCAATGTGAAAATTCATTTAAAACTACATACCAATTTTCCGGAAAATTCACATTTCCGGGTGGAAAGTGGGTGGCAAAAATGCCAAATTTGAGTTTTTGTGCGATTAGCTTCAAACTCATTTTCAAAGATCAATATGAAAATTCATTAAGATCTGCATATCAATTTTCCAGAAAATTCACAATTCCCGGTGGAAAGTGGGTGGCAAAAATGCCAAAGTTGAGTTTCTGTGCGATTAGCTTCAAACTCATTTTCAAAGATCAATATGAAAATTCATTAAAAACTGCATACCAATTTTCCGGAAAATTCACATTTTCTGGTGGAAAGTGGGTGGTAAGCAGGGCCAAAGTTGAGTTTTTGTGCGATTTGCTTCAAACTCATTTTCAAAGATCAATATGAAAATTCATTAAAAACTGCATATCAATTTTCCGGAAAATTCACATTTCCGGGTGGAAAGTGGGTGGCAAAAATGCCAAAGCTTAGTTTTTGTGCGATTTGCTTCAAACTCATTTCCAAAGATCAATATGAAAATTCATTTAAAACTACATACCAATTTTCCGGAAAATTCACATTTCCGGGTGGAAAGTGGGTGGCAAAAATGCCAAAGTTGAGTTTTTGTGCGATTAGCTTCAAACTCATTTTCAAAGATCAATATGAAAATTCATTAAAAACTGCATATCAATTTTCCGGAAAATTCACATTTCCGGGTGGAAAGTGGGTGGCAAAAATGCCAAAGCTTAGTTTTTGTGCGATTTGCTTCAAACTCATTTTCAAAGATCAATATGAAAATTATTTAAAACTGCATACCAATTTTCCGGAAAATTCACATTTCCGGGTGGAAAGTGGGTGGCAAAAATACCAAATTTGAGTTCTTGTGCGATTTGTTCCAAACTCATTTTCAAAGATCAATATGAAAATTCATTAAAAACTGCATATAAATTTTCCAAAAAATTCACAATTCCCGGTGGAAAGTGGGTGGCAAAAATGCCAAAGTTGAGTTTCTGTGCGATTTGCTTCAAACTCATTTTCAAAGATCAATATGAAAATTCATTAAAAACTGCATACCAATTTTCCGGAAAATTCACATTTCCGGGTGGAAAGTGGGTGGTAAGCAGGGCCAAAGTTGAGTTCTTGTGCGATTTGCTTCAAACTCATTTTCAAAGATCAATATGCAAACTCATTAAAAACTGCATATAAATTTTCCGGAAAATTCACATTTCCGGGTGGAAAGTGGGTGGCATAAATGCCAAAGCTTAGTTTTTGTGCGATTTGCTTCAAACTCATTTTCAAAGATCAATATGAAAATTATTTAAAACTGCATACCAATTTTCCGGAAAATTCACATTTCCGGGTGGAAAGTGGGTGGTAAGCAGGGCCAAATTTGAGTTTTTGTGCGATTTGCTTCAAACTCATTTTCAAAGATCAATATGAAAATTCATTTAAGGCTGCATACCTATTTTCCGGAAAATTCACATTTCCGGGTGGAAAGTAGGTGGTAAGCAGGGCCAAAGTTGAGTTTTTGTGCGATTTGCTTCGAAATTCCAAAATTCAAAATTCATTAAAAACTGCATACCAATTTCCCGGAAAGTGGGTGGCAAAAATACCAAAGTTGAGTTTTTGTGCGATTTGCTTCAAACTCATTTTCAAAGATCAATATGAAAATTCTTTAAAAACTGCAAGCCAATTTTCCGGAAAATTCACCTTTCCGGGTGGATAGTGGGTGGCAAAAATGCCAAAGCTGAGTTTTTGTGCGATTAGAGTCAAACTCATTTTCAAAGATCAATATGAAAATTCATTAAAAACTGCATACCAATTTTCCGGAAAATTCACATTTCCGGGTGGAAAGTGGGTGGCAAAAATACCAAACTTGAGTTTTTGTGCGATTAGCTTCAAACTCATTTTCAAAGATCAATATGCAAATTCATTAAAAACTGCATACCAATTTTCCGGAAAATTCACATTTTCGGGTAGAAAGTGGGTGGCAAAAATGAGAAAGCTGAGTTTTTGTGCGATTTGCTTCAAACTCATTTTCAAAGATCAATATGAAAATTCATTAAAAACTGCATATCAATTTTCCAGAAAATTCACAATTCCCGGTGGAAAGTGGGTGGCAAAAATGCCAAAGTTGAGTTTCTGTGCGATTTGCTTCAAACTCATTTTCAAAGATCAATATGCAAATTCATTAAAAACTGCATATCAATTTTCCGGAAAATTCACATTTCCGGGTGGAAAGTGGGTGGCAAAAATGCCAAAGCTTAGTTTTTGTGCGATTTGCTTCAAACTCATTTTCAAAGATCAATATGAAAATAATTTAAAACTGCCTACCAATTTTCCGGAAAATTCACATTTCCGGGTGGAAAGTGGGTGGCAAAAATACCAAATTTGAGTTCTTGTGCGATTTGTTCCAAACTCATTTTCAAAGATCAATATGAAAATTCATTAAAAACTGCATACCAATTTTCCGGAAAATTAACATTTTCGGGTGAAAAGTGGGTGGTAAGCAGTGCCAAAGTTGAGTTTTTGTGCGATTTGCTTCAAAATTCCAAAATTCAAATTCATTGAAAACTGCATACCAATTTCCCGGAAAGTGGGTGGCAAAAATACCAAAGTTGAGTTTTTGTGCGATTAGCTTCAAACTCATTTTCAAAGATCAATATGAAAATTCATTAAAAACTGCATACCAATTTTCCGGAAAATTCACATTTCCGGGTGGAAAGTGGGTGGCAAAAATGCCAAAGTTGAGTTTTTGTGCGATTAGCTTCAAACTCATTTTCAAAGATCAATATGAAAATTCATTAAAAACTGCTTATCAATTTTCCAGAAAATTCACAATTCCGGGTGGAAAGTGGGTGGCAAAAATGCCAAAGTTGAGTTTCTGTGCGATTTGCTTCAAACTCATTTCCAAAGATTAATATGAAAATTCATTTAAAACTACATACCAATTTTCCGGAAAATTCACATTTCCGGGTGGAAAGTGGGTGGCAAAAATGCCAAAGTTGAGTTTTTGTGCGATTAGCTTCAAACTCATTTTCAAAGATCAATATGAAAATTCATTAAAAACTGCTTATCAATTTTCCAGAAAATTCACAATTCCGGGTGGAAAGTGGGTGGCAAAAATGCCAAAGTTGAGTTTCTGTGCGATTTGCTTCAAACTCATTTTCAAAGATCAATATGAAAATTCATTTAAAACTACATACCAATTTTCCGGAAAATTCACATTTCCGGGTGGAAAGTGGGTGGCAAAAATGTCAAAGTTGAGTTTTTGTGCGATTAGCTTCAAACTCATTTTCAAAGATCAATATGCAAATTCATTAAAAACTGCATATCAATTTTCCGGAAAATTCACATTTCCGGGGGGAAAGTGGGTGGCAAAAATGCCAAAGCTTAGTTTTTGTGCGATTTGCTTCAAACTCATTTTCAAAGATCAATATGAAAATTCATTTAAGGCTGCATACCTATTTTCCGGAAAATTCACATTTCCGGGTGGAAAGTAGGTGGCAAAAATGCCAAAGTTGAGTTCTTGTGCGATTTGTTCCAAACTCATTTTCAAAGATCAATATGAAAATTCATTAAGAACTGCATACCAATTTTCCGGAAAATTCACATTTTCGGGTGGAAAGTGGGTGGTAAGCAGGGCCAAAGTTGAGTTTTTGTGCGATTTGCTTCAAACTCATTTTCAAAGATCAATATGAAAATTCATTTAAGGCTGCATACCTATTTTCCGGAAAATTCACATTTCCGGGTGGAAAGTAGGTGGTAAGCAGGGCCAAAGTTGAGTTTTTGTGCGATTTGCTTCGAAATTCCAAAATTCAAAATTCATTAAAAACTGCATACCAATTTCCCGGAAAGTGGGTGGCAAAAATACCAAAGTTGAGATTTTGTGCGATTAGGTCCAAAATCATTTTCAAAGATCAATATGAAAATTCTTTAAAAACTGCAAACCAGTTTTCCGGAAAATTCACATTTCCGGGTGGAAAGTGGGTGGCAAAAATGCCAAAGTTGAGTTCTTGTGCGATTTGTTCCAAACTCATTTTCAAAGATCAATATGAAAATTCATTAAAAACTGCATACCAATTTTCCGGAAAATTCACATTTTCGGGTGGAAAGTGGGTGGTAAGCAGGGCCAAATTTGAGTTTTTGTGCGATTTGCTTCAAACTCATTTTCAAAGATCAATATGAAAATTCATTTAAGGCTGCATACCTATTTTCCGGAAAATTCACATTTCCGGGTGGAAAGTAGGTGGTAAGCAGGGCCAAAGTTGAGTTTTTGTGCGATTTGCTTCGAAATTCCAAAATTCCAAATTCATTAAAAACTGCATACCAATTTCCCGGAAAGTGGGTGGCAAAAATACCAAAGTTGAGTTTTTGTGCGATTAAGTCCAAACTCATTTTCAAAGATCAATATGAAAATTCTTTAAAAACTGCAAGCCAATTTTCCGGAAAATTCACATTTCCGGGTGGAAAGTGGGTGGCAAAAATGCCAAAGCTGAGTTTTTGTGCGATTAGAGTCAAACTCATTTTCAAAGATCAATATGAAAATTCATTTAAAGCTGCATACCAATTTTCCGGAATATTCACATTTCCGGGTGGAAAGTGAGTTTATGTGCGATTTGCTTCAAACTCATTTTCAAAGATCAATATGCAAATTCATTAAAAACTGCATACCAATTTTCCGGAAAATTCACATTTCCGGGTGGAAAGTGGGTGGAAAAAATACCAAAGTTGAGTTTTTGTGCGATTAGCTTCAAACTCATTTTCAAAGATCAATATGCAAATTCATTAAAAACTGCATACCAATTTTCCGGAAAATTCACATTTTCGGGTAGAAAGTGGGTGGCAAAAATGCCAAAGCTGAGTTTTTGTGCGATTTGCTTCAAACTCATTTTCAAAGATCAATATGAAAATTCATTAAAAACTGCATATCAATTTTCCAGAAAATTCACAATTCCCGGTGGAAAGTGGGTGGCAAAAATGCCAAAGTTGAGTTTCTGTGCGATTTGCTTCAAACTCATTTTCAAAGATCAATATGCAAATTCATTAAAAACTGCATATCAATTTTGCGGAAAATTCACATTTCCGGGTGGAAAGTGGGTGGCAAAAATGCCAAAGCTTAGTTTTTGTGCGATTTGCTTCAAACTCATTTTCAAAGATCAATATGAAAATAATTTAAAACTGCCCACCAATTTTCCGGAAAATTCACATTTCCGGGTGGAAAGTAGGTGGCAAAAATACCAAATTTGAGTTCTTGTGCGATTTGTTCCAAACTCATTTTCAAAGATCAATATGAAAATTCATTAAAAACTGCATACCACTTTTCCGGAAAATTCACATTTTCGGGTGGAAAGTGGGTGGTAAGCAGTTCCAAAGTTGAGTTTTTGTGCGATTTGCTTCAAAATTCCAAAATTCAAATTCATTGAAAACTGCATACCAATTTCCCGGAAAGTGGGTGGCAAAAATACCAAAGTTGAGTTTTTGTGCGATTAGGTCCAAACTCATTTTCAAAGATCAATATGAAAATTCATTAAAAACTGCATACCAATTTTCCGGAAAATTCACATTTCCGGTTGGAAAGTGGGTGGCAAAAATGCCAAAGTTGAGTTTTTGTGCGATTAGCTTCAAACTCATTTTCAAAGATCAATATGAAAATTCATTAAAAACTGCATACCAATTTTCCGGAAAAAGGGTGGCAAAATTTCCGGGTGGAAAGTATGTGGTAAGCAGGGCCAAAGTTGAGTTTTTATGCGATTTGCTTCAAAATTCAAAAAATTCAAAATTCATTAAAAACTGCATACATATTTTCCGGAAAATTCACATTTCCGGGTGGAAAGTGGGTGGCAAAAATGCCAAAGCTGAGTTTTTGTGCGATTAGAGTCAAACTCATTTTCAAAGATCAATATGAAAATTCATTAAAAACTACATACCAATTTTCCGGAAAATTCACATTTCCGGGTGGAAAGTGGGTGGCAAAAATGCCAAAGCTGAGTTTTTGTGCGATTAGAGTCAAACTCATTTTCAAAGATCAATATGAAAATTCATTTAAAGCTGCATACCAATTTTCCGGAATATTCACATTTCCGGGTGGAAAGTGAGTTTTTGTGCGATTTGCTTCAAACTCATTTTCAAAGATCAATGTGAAAATTCATTAAAAACTGCATACCAATTTTCCGGAACATGGGTGGCAAAAATACCGGGTGGAAAGTGGGTGGTAAGCAGGGACAAAGTTCAATATGAAAATTCATTTAAAGCTGCATACCAATTTTCCGGAAATTTCACATTTCCGGGTTGAAAGTGGGTGGCAAAATTGCCAAAGCTGAGTTTTTGTGCGATTTGCTTCAAACTCAGTTTCAAAGATCTATATGAAAAATCATTAAAATCTGCATACCAATTTTCCGGAAAAATCACATTTTCTGGTGGAAAGTGGGTGGTAAGCAGGGCCAAAGTTGAGTTTTTGTGCGATTTGCTTCAAACTCATTTTCAAAGATCAATATGAAAATTCATTTAAGGCTGCATACCTATTTTCCGGAAAATTCACATTTCCGGGTGGAAAGTAGGTGGTAAGCAGGGCCAAAGTTGAGTTTTTGTGCGATTTGCTTCGAAATTCCAAAATTCAAAATTCATTGAAAACTGCATACCAATTTCCCGGAAAGTGGGTGGCAAAAATACCAAAGTTGAGTTTTTGTGCGATTAGGTCCAAAATCATTTTCAAAGATCAATATGAAAATTCTTTAAAAACTGCAAACCAATTTTCCGGAAAATTCACATTTCCGGGTGGAAAGTGGGTGGCAAAAATGCCAAAGTTGAGTTCTTGTGCGATTTGTTCCAAACTCATTTTCAAAGATCAATATGAAAATTCATTAAAAACTGCATACCAATTTTCCGGAAAATTCACATTTTCGGGTGGAAATTGGGTGGCAAAATTGCCAAAGCTGAGTTTTTGTGCGATTTGCTTCAAACTCATTTTCAAAGATCAATATGAAAATTCATTTAAGGCTGCATACCTATTTTCCGGAAAATTCACATTTCCGGGTGGAAAGTAGGTGGTAAGCAGGGCCAAAGTTGAGTTTTTGTGCGATTTGCTTCGAAATTCCAAAATTCCAAATTCATTAAAAACTGCATACCAATTTCCCGGAAAGTGGGTGGCAAAAATACCAAAGTTGAGTTTTTGTGCGATTAGGTCCAAACTCATTTTCAAAGATCAATATGAAAATTCTTTAAAAACTGCAAGCCAATTTTCCGAAAAATTCACATTTCCGGGTGGAAAGTGGGTGGCAAAAATGCCAAAGCTGAGTTTTTGTGCGATTAGAGTCAAACTCATTTTCAAAGATCAATATGAAAGTTCATTAAAAGCTGCATACCAATTTTCCGGAATATTCACATTTCCGGGTGGAAAGTGAGTTTTTGTGCGATTTGCTTCAAACTCATTTTCAAAGATCAATATGCAAATTCATTAAAAACTGCATACCAATTTTCCGGAAAATTCACATTTCCGGGTGGAAAGTGGGTGGAAAAAATACCAAAGTTGAGTTTCTGTGCGATTAGCTTCAAACTCATTTTGAAAGATCAATATGCAAATTCATTAAAAACTGCATACCAATTTTCCGGAAAATTCACATTTTCGGGTAGAAAGTGGGTGGCAAAAATGCCAAAGCTGAGTTTTTGCGCGATTTGCTTCAAACTCATTTTCAAAGATCAATATGAAAATTCATTTAAAACTGCATACCAATTTTCCGGAAAGTGGATGGCAAAAATACCGGGTGGAAAGTGAGTTTTTGTGCGATTTGCTTCAAACTCATTTTCAAAGATCAATATGAAAATTCATTAAAAACTGCATACCAATTTTCCGGAAAATTCACATTTCCGGGTGGAAAGTGGGTGGCAAAAATGCCAAAGTTGAGTTTTTGTGCGATTAGCTTCAAACTCATTTTCAAAGATCAATATGAAAAATCATTAAAAACTGCATACCAATCTTCCGGAAAATTCACATTTCCGCGTGGAAAGTGGGTGGTATGCAGGGCCAAAGTTGAGTTCTTATGCGATTTTTTCCAAACTCATTTTCAAAGATCAATATGAAAGTTCATTAAAAGCTGCATACCAATTTTCCGGAAAATTCACATTTCCGGGTGGAAAGTGGGTGGCAAAAATACCAAAGTTGAGTTTTTGTGCGATTAGCTTCAAACTCATTTTCAAAGATCTATATGAAAAATCATTAAAAACTGCATACCAATCTTCCGGAAAATTCACATTTCCGCGTGGAAAGTGGGTGGTATGCAGGGCCAAAGTTGAGTTCTTATGCGATTTGCTTCAAACTCATTTGCAAAGATCAATATGAAAGTTCATTAAAAGCTGCATACCAATTTTCCGGGAAATTCACATTTCCGGGTGGAAAGTGGGTGGCAAAAATACCAAAGTTGAGTTTTTGTGCGATTAGCTTCAAACTGATTTTCAAAGATCTATATGAAAAATCATTAAAAACTGCATACCAATCTTCCGGAAAATTCACATTTCCGCGTGGAAAGTGGGTGGTATGCAGGGCCAAAGTTGAGTTCTTATGCGATTTGCTTCAAACTCATTTGCAAAGATCAATATGAAAGTTCATTAAAAGCTGCATACCAATTTTCCGGAAAATTCACATTTCCGGGTGGAAATTGGGTGGCAAAAATGCCAAAATTGAGTTTTTGTGCGATTAGCTTCAAACTCATTTTCAAAGATCTATATGAAAATTCATTAAAAGCTGCATACCAATTTTCCGGAAAATTCACATTTCCGGGTGGAAAGTGGGTGGCAAAAATGCCAAAGTTGAGTTTTTGTGCGATTTGCTTCAAACTCATTTTCAAAGATCAATATGAAAATTCATTTAAAACTGCATACCAATTTTCCGGAACGTGGGTGGCAAAAATACCGGGTGGAAAGTGGGTGGTAAACAGGGACAAATTTGAGTTTTTGTGCGATTTGCTTCAAACTCATTTTCAAAGATCAATATGAAAATTCATTTAAAGCTGCATACCAATTTTCCGGAAATTTCACATTTCCGGGTTGAAAGTGGGTGGCAAGATTGCCAAAGCTGAGTTTTTGTGCGATAAGCTTCAAACTCAGTTTCAAAGATCTATATGAAAAATCATTAAAATCTGCATACCAATTTTCCGGAAAAATCACATTTTCTGGTGGAAAGTGGGTGGTAAGCAGGGCCAAAGTTGAGTTTTTGTGCGATTTGCTTCAAACTCATTTTCAAAGATCAATATGAAAATTCATTTAAAGCTGCATACCAATTTTCCGGAAAATTCACATTTCCGGGTGGAAAGTGAGTTTTTGTGCGATTTGCTTCAAACTCATTTTCAAAGATCAATATGAAAATTCATTTAAAACTGCATACCAATTTTCCGGAAATTTCACATTTCCGGGTTGAAAGTGGGTGGCAAAATTGCCAAAGCTGAGTTTTTGTGCGATAAGCTTCAAACTCATTTTCAAAGATCTATATGAAAAATCATTTAAATCTGCATACCAATTTTCCGGAAAAATCACATTTTCTGGTGGAAAGTGGGTGGTAAGCAGGGCCAAAGTTGAGTTTTTGTGCGATTTGCTTCAAACTCATTTTCAAAGATCAATATGAAAATTCATTTAAAGCTGCATACCAATTTTCCGTAAAATTCACATTTCCGGGTGGAAAGTGAGTTTTTGTGCGATTTGCTTCAAACTCATTTTCAAAGATTAATATGAAAATTCATTAAAAACTGCATACCAATTTTCCGGAAAATTCACATTTCCGGGTGGAAAGTGGGTGGCAAAAATGCCAAAGTTGAGTTTTTGTGCGATTAGCTTCAAACTCATTTTCAAAGATCAATATGAAAATTCATTAAAAACTGCATACCAATTTTCCGGAAAATTCACATTTCCGGGTGGAAAGTGGGTGGCAAAAATGCCAAAGTTGAGTTCTTGTGCGATTTGTTCCAAACTCATTTTCAAAGATCAATATGAAAATTCATTAAAAACTGCATACCAATTTTCCGGAAAATTCACATTTTCGGGTGGAAAGTGGGTGGTAAGCAGGGCCAAATTTGAGTTTTTGTGCGATTTGCTTCAAACTCATTTTCAAAGATCAATATGAAAATTCATTTAAAGCTGCATACCAATTTTCCGTAAAATTCACATTTCCGGGTGGAAAGTGAGTTTTTGTGCGATTTGCTTCAAACTCATTTTCAAAGATCAATATGAAAATTCATTTAAAACTGCATACCAATTTTCCGGAAATTTCACATTTCCGGGTTGAAAGTGGGTGGCAAAATTGCCAAAGCTGAGTTTTTGTGCGATAAGCTTCAAACTCATTTTCAAAGATCTATATGAAAAATCATTTAAATCTGCATACCAATTTTCCGGAAAAATCACATTTTCTGGTGGAAAGTGGGTGGTAAGCAGGGCCAAAGTTGAGTTTTTGTGCGATTTGCTTCAAACTCATTTTCAAAGATCAATATGAAAATTCATTTAAAGCTGCATACCAATTTTCCGTAAAATTCACATTTCCGGGTGGAAAGTGAGTTTTTGTGCGATTTGCTTCAAACTCATTTTCAAAGATCAATATGAAAATTCATTAAAAACTGCATACCAATTTTCCGGAAAATTCACATTTCCGGGTGGAAAGTGGGTGGCAAAAATGCCAAAGTTGAGTTTTTGTGCGATTAGCTTCAAACTCATTTTCAAAGATCAATATGAAAATTCATTAAAAACTGCATACCAATTTTCCGGAAAATTCACATTTCCGGGTGGAAAGTGGGTGGCAAAAATGCCAAAGTTGAGTTCTTGTGCGATTTGTTCCAAACTCATTTTCAAAGATCAATATGAAAATTCATTAAAAACTGCATACCAATTTTCCGGAAAATTCACATTTTCGGGTGGAAAGTGGGTGGTAAGCAGGGCCAAATTTGAGTTTTTGTGCGATTTGCTTCAAACTCATTTTCAAAGATCAATATGAAAATTCATTTAAAGCTGCATACCAATTTTCCGTAAAATTCACATTTCCGGGTGGAAAGTGAGTTTTTGTGCGATTTGCTTCAAACTCATTTTCAAAGATCAATATGAAAAATCATTAAAATCTGCATACCAATCTTCCGGAAAATTCACATTTCCGCGTGGAAAGTGGGTGGTATGCAGGGCCAAAGTTGAGTTCTTATGTGATTTTTTCCAAACTCATTTGCAAAGATCAATATGAAAGTTCATTTAAAGCTGCATACCAATTTTCCGTAAAATTCACATTTCCGGGTGGAAAGTGAGTTTTTGTGCGATTTGCTTCAAACTCATTTTCAAAGATCAATATGAAAATTCATTTAAAACTGCATACCAATTTTCCGGAAATTTCACATTTCCGGGTTGAAAGTGGGTGGCAAAATTGCCAAAGCTGAGTTTTTGTGCGATAAGCTTCAAACTCATTTTCAAAGATCTATATGAAAAATCATTAAAAACTGCATACCAATCTTCCGGAAAATTCACATTTCCGCGTGGAAAGTGGGTGGTATGCAGGGCCAAAGTTGAGTTCTTATGCGATTTTTTCCAAACTCATTTGCAAAGATCAATATGAAAGTTCATTAAAAGCTGCATACCAATTTTCCGAAAAATTCACATTTCCGGGTGGAAATTGGGTGGCAAAAATGCCAAAATTGAGTTTTTGTGCGATTAGCTTCAAACTCATTTTCAAAGATCAATATGAAAATTCATTAAAAGCTGCATACCAATTTTCCGGAAAATTCACATTTCCGGGTGGAAAGTGGGTGGCAAAAATGCCAAAGTTGAGTTTTTGTGCGATTAGCTTCAAACTCATTTTCAAAGATCTATATGAAAAATCATTAAAAACTGCATACCAATCTTCCGGAAAATTCACATTTCCGCGTGGAAAGTGGGTGGTATGCAGGGCCAAAGTTGAGTTCTTATGCGATTTTTTCCAAACTCATTTGCAAAGATGAACAGAAAGTTCATTAAAAGCTGCATACCAATTTTCCGGAAAATTCACATTTCCGGGTGGAAATTGGGTGGCAAAAATGCCAAAGCTGAGTTTTTGTGCGATTTGCTTCAAACTCATTTTCAAAGATCAATATGAAAATTCATTTAAAAATGCATACCAATTTTCCGGAAAATTCACATTTCCGGGTGGAAAGTGGGTGGTAAGCAGGGCCAAAGTTGAGTTTTTGTGCGATTAGCTTCAAACTCATTTTCAAAGATCAATATGAAAATTAATTAAAAACTGCCTACCAATTTTCCGGAAAATTCACATTTCCGGGTGGAAAGTGGATGGCAAAAATGCCAAAGCTGAGTTTTTGTGCGATTTGCTTCAAACTCATTTTCAAAGATCTATATGAAAAATCATTAAAATCTGCATACCAGTTTTCCGGAAAATTCACATTTCCGGGTGGAATGTGGGTGGTAAGCAGGGCCAAAATTGTGTTTTTGTGCGATTTGCTTCAAACTCATTTTCAAAGATCAATATGAAAATTCATTAAAAACTGCATACCAATTTTCCGGAAAATTCACATTTCCGGGTGGAAAGTGGGTGGCAAAAATGCCAAAGTTGAGTTCTTGTGCGATTTGTTCCAAACTCATTTTCAAAGATCAATATGAAAATTCATTAAAAACTGCATACCAATTTTCCGGAAAATTCACATTTTCGGGTGGAAAGTGGGTGGTAAGCAGGGCCAAATTTGAGTTTTAGTGCGATTTGCTTCAAACTCATTTTCAAAGATCAATATGAAAATTCATTTAAAGCTGCATACCAATTTTCCGTAAAATTCACATTTCCGGGTGGAAAGTGAGTTTTTGTGCGATTTGCTTCAAACTCATTTTCAAAGATCAATATGAAAAATCATTAAAATCTGCATACCAATCTTCCGGAAAATTCACATTTCCGCGTGGAAAGTGGGTGGTATGCAGGGCCAAAGTTGAGTTCTTATGTGATTTTTTCCAAACTCATTTGCAAAGATCAATATGAAAGTTCATTTAAAGCTGCATACCAATTTTCCGTAAAATTCACATTTCCGGGTGGAAAGTGAGTTTTTGTGCGATTTGCTTCAAACTCATTTTCAAAGATCAATATGAAAATTCATTTAAAACTGCATACCAATTTTCCGGAAATTTCACATTTCCGGGTTGAAAGTGGGTGGCAAAATTGCCAAAGCTGAGTTTTTGTGCGATAAGCTTCAAACTCATTTTCAAAGATCTATATGAAAAATCATTAAAAACTGCATACCAATCTTCCGGAAAATTCACATTTCCGCGTGGAAAGTGGGTGGTATGCAGGGCCAAAGTTGAGTTCTTATGCGATTTTTTCCAAACTCATTTGCAAAGATCAATATGAAAGTTCATTAAAAGCTGCATACCAATTTTCCGAAAAATTCACATTTCCGGGTGGAAATTGGGTGGCAAAAATGCCAAAATTGAGTTTTTGTGCGATTAGCTTCAAACTCATTTTCAAAGATCAATATGAAAATTCATTAAAAGCTGCATACCAATTTTCCGGAAAATTCACATTTCCGGGTGGAAAGTGGGTGGCAAAAATGCCAAAGTTGAGTTTTTGTGCGATTAGCTTCAAACTCATTTTCAAAGATCTATATGAAAAATCATTAAAAACTGCATACCAATCTTCCGGAAAATTCACATTTCCGCGTGGAAAGTGGGTGGTATGCAGGGCCAAAGTTGAGTTCTTATGCGATTTTTTCCAAACTCATTTGCAAAGATGAACAGAAAGTTCATTAAAAGCTGCATACCAATTTTCCGGAAAATTCACATTTCCGGGTGGAAATTGGGTGGCAAAAATGCCAAAGCTGAGTTTTTGTGCGATTTGCTTCAAACTCATTTTCAAAGATCAATATGAAAATTCATTTAAAAATGCATACCAATTTTCCGGAAAATTCACATTTCCGGGTGGAAAGTGGGTGGTAAGCAGGGCCAAAGTTGAGTTTTTGTGCGATTAGCTTCAAACTCATTTTCAAAGATCAATATGAAAATTAATTAAAAACTGCCTACCAATTTTCCGGAAAATTCACATTTCCGGGTGGAAAGTGGATGGCAAAAATGCCAAAGCTGAGTTTTTGTGCGATTTGCTTCAAACTCATTTTCAAAGATCTATATGAAAAATCATTAAAATCTGCATACCAGTTTTCCGGAAAATTCACATTTCCGGGTGGAATGTGGGTGGTAAGCAGGGCCAAAATTGTGTTTTTGTGCGATTTGCTTCAAACTCATTTTCAAAGATCAATATGAAAATTCATTAAAAACTGCATACCAATTTTCCGGAAAATTCACATTTCCGGGTGGAAAGTGGGTGGCAAAAATGCCAAAGTTGAGTTTTTGTGCGATTAGCTTCAAACTCATTTTCAAAGATCAATATGAAAATTCATTAAAAACTGCATACCAATTTTCCGGAAAATTCACATTTCCGGGTGGAAAGTGGGTGGCAAAAATACCAAAGTTGAGTTTTTGTGCGATTAGCTTCAAACTCATTTTCAAAGATCAATATGCAAATTCATTAAAAACTGAATACCAATTTTCCGGAAAATTCACATTTTCGGGTAGAAAGTGGGTGGCAAAAATGCCAAAGCTGAGTTTTTGTGCGATTTGCTTCAAACTCATTTTCAAAGATCAATATGAAAATTCATTTAAAACTGCTTACCAATTTTCCGGAAAGTGGGTGGCAAAAATACCGGGTGGAAAGTGGGTGGTAAGCAGGGCCAAAGTTGAGTTGTTGTGCGATTAGAGTCAAACTCATTTTCAAAGATCAATATGAAAATTCATTAAAAACTGCATACCAATTTTCCGGAAAATTCACATTTCCGGGTGGAAAGTGGGTGGCAAAAATACCAAAGTTGAGTTTTTGTGCGATTAGCTTCAAACTCATTTTCAAAGATCAATATGCAAATTCATTAAAAACTGCATACCAATTTTCCGGAAAATTCACATTTTCGGGTAGAAAGTGGGTGGCAAAAATGCCAAAGCTGAGTTTTTGTGCGATTTGCTTCAAACTCATTTTCAAAGATCAATATGAAAATACATGTAAAACTGCATACCAATTTTCCGGAAAGTGGGTGGCAAAAATACCGGGTGGAAAGTGGGTGGTAAGCAGGGCCAAAGTTGAGTTTTTGTGCGATTTGCTTCAAAATTCATTAAAAACTGCAAACCAATTTTCCAGAAAATTCACATTTCCGGGTGGAAAGTGAGTTTTTGTGCGATTTGCTTCAAACTCATTTTCAAAGATCAATATGAAAATTCATTTAAAACTGCATACCAATTTTCCGGAACGTGGGTGGCAAAATTTCCGGGTGGAAAGTGGGTGGTAAGCAGGGCCAAAGTTGAGTTTTTGTGCGATTTGCTTAAAACTCATTTTCAAAGATCAATGTGAAAGTTCATTTAAAACTACATACCAATTTTCCGGAAAATTCACATTTCCGGGTGGAAAGTGGGTGGCAAAAATGCCAAAGTTGAGTTTTTGTGCGATTAGCTTCAAACTCATTTTCAAAGATCTATATGAAAAATCATTAAAAACTGCATACCAATCTTCCGGAAAATTCACATTTCCGCGTGGAAAGTGGGTGGAATGCAGGGCCAAAGTTGAGTTCTTATGCGATTTTTTCCAAACTCATTTGCAAAGATGAACACAAAGTTCATTAAAAGCTGCATACCAATTTTCCGGAAAATTCACATTTCCGGGTGGAAATTGGGTGGCAAAATTGCCAAAGCTGAGTTTTTGTGCGATTTGCTTCAAACTCATTTTCAAAGATCAATATGAAAATTCATTTAAAACTGCATACCAATTTTCCGGAAAATTCACATTTCCGGGTGGAAAGTGGGTGGTAAGCAGGGCCAAAGTTGAGTTTTTGTGCGATTAGCTTCAAACTCATTTTCAAAGATCAATATGAAAATTAATTAAAAACTGCCTACCAATTTTCCGGAAAATTCACATTTCCGGGTGGAAAGTGGATGGCAAAAATGCCAAAGCTGAGTTTTTGTGCGATTAGCTTCAAACTCATTTTCAAAGATCTATATGAAAAATCATTAAAATCTGCATACCAGTTTTCCGGAAAATTCACATTTCCGGGTGGAATGTGGGTGGAAAGCAGGGCCAAAATTGTGTTTTTGTGCGATTTGCTTCAAACTCATTTTCAAAGATCAATATGAAAATTCATTAAAAACTGCATACCAATTTTCCGGAAAATTCACATTTCCGGGTGGAAAGTGGGTGGCAAAAATGCCAAAGTTGAGTTTTTGTGCGATTAGCTTCAAACTCATTTTCAAAGATCAATATGAAAATTCATTAAAAACTGCATACCAATTTTCCGGAATATTCACATTTCCGGGTGGAAAGTGGGTGGCAAAAATACCAAAGTTGAGTTTTTGTGCGATTAGCTTCAAACTCATTTTCAAAGCTCAATATGAAAATTCATTAAAAACTGCATACCAATTTTCCGGAAAATTCACATTTCCGGGTGGAAAGTGGGTGGCAAAAATGCCAAAGTTGAGTTTTTGTGCGATTAGCTTCAAACTCATTTTCAAAGATCAATATGAAAAATCATTAAAAACTGCATAACAATCTTCCGGAAAATTCACATTTCCGCGTGGAAAGTGGGTGGTATGCAGGGCCAAAGTTGAGTACTTATGCGATTTTTTCCAAACTCATTTGCAAAGATCAATATGAAAGTTCATTAAAAGCTGCATACCAATTTTCCGGAAAATTCACATTTCCGGGTGGAAATTGGGTGGCAAAAATGCCAAAATTGAGTTTTTGTGCCATTAGCTTCAAACTCATTTTCAAAGATCAATATGAAAATTCATTAAAAGCTGCATACCAATTTTCCGGAAAATTCACATTTCCGGGTGGAAAGTGGGTGGCAAAAATAACAAAGTTGAGTGTTTGTGCGATTAGCTTCAAACTCATTTTCAAAGATCTATATGAAAAATCATTAAAAACTGCATACCAATCTTCCGGAAAATTCACATTTCCGCGTGGAAAGTGGGTGGTATGCAGGGCCAAAGTTGAGTTCTTATGCGATTTGCTTCAAACTCATTTGCAAAGATCAATATGAAAGTTCATTAAAAGCTGCATACCAATTTTCCGGAAAATTCACATTTCCGGGTGGAAATTGGGTGGCAAAAATGCCAAAATTGAGTTTTTGTGCGATTAGCTTCAAACTCATTTTCAAAGATCTATATGAAAATTCATTAAAAGCTGCATACCAATTTTCCGGAAAATTCACATTTCCGGGTGGAAAGTGGGTGGCAAAAATGCCAAAGTTGAGTTTTTGTGCGATTAGCTTCAAACTCATTTTCAAAGATCAATATGAAAATTCATTTAAAACTGCATACCAATTTTCCGGAACGTGGGTGGCAAAAATACCGGGTGGAAAGTGGGTGGTAAGCAGGGACAAAGTTGAGTTTTTGTGCGATTTGCTTCAAACTCATTTTCAAAGATCAATATGAAAATTCATTTAAAGCTGCATACCAATTTTCCGGAAATTTCACATTTCCGGGTTGAAAGTGGGTGGCAAAATTGCCAAAGCTGAGTTTTTGTGCGATAAGCTTCAAACTCAGTTTAAAAGATCTATATGAAAAATCATTAAAATCTGCATACCAATTTTCCGGAAAAATCACATTTTCTGGTGGAAAGTGGGTGGTAAGCAGGGCCAAAGTTGAGTTTTTGTGCGATTTGCTTCAAACTCATTTTCAAAGATCAATATGAAAATTCATTTAAAGCTGCATACCAATTTTCCGGAAAATTCACATTTCCGGGTGGAAAGTGAGTTTTTGTGCGATTTGCTTCAAACTCATTTTCAAAGATCAATATGAAAATTCATTTAAAACTACATACCAATTTTCCGGAAATTTCACATTTCCGGGTTGAAAGTGGGTGGCAAAATTGCCAAAGCTGAGTTTTTGTGCGATAAGCTTCAAACTCATTTTCAAAGATCTATATGAAAAATCATTAAAATCTGCATACCAATTTCCGGAAAAATCACATTTTCTGGTGGAAAGTGGGTGGTAAGCAGGGCCAAAGTTGAGTTTTTGTGCGATTTGCTTCAAACTCATTTTCAAAGATCAATATGAAAATTCATTTAAAGCTGCATACCAATTTTCCGGAAAATTCACATTTCCGGGTGGAAAGTGAGTTTTTGTGCGATTTGCTTCAAACTCATTTTCAAAGATCAATATGAAAATTCATTAAAAACTGCATACCAATTTTCCGGAAAATTCACATTTCCGGGTGGAAAGTGGGTGGCAAAAATGCCAAAGTTGAGTTTTTGTGCGATTAGCTTCAAACTCATTTTCAAAGATCTATATGAAAAATCATTAAAAACTGCATACCAATCTTCCGGAAAATTCACATTTCCGGGTGGAAAGTGGGTGGTAAGCAGGGCCAAAGTTGAGTTTTTGTGCGATTAGCTTCAAACTCATTTTCAAAGATCAATATGAAAATTAATTAAAAACTGCCTACCAATTTTCCGGAAAATTCACATTTCCGGGTAGAAAGTGGATGGCAAAAATGCCAAAGCTGAGTTTTTGTGCGATTTGCTTCAAACTCATTTTCAAAGATCTATATGAAAAATCATTAAAATCTGCATACCAGTTTTCCGGAAAATTCACATTTCCGGGTGGAATGTGGGTGGTAAGCAGGGCCAAAATTGTGTTTTTGTGCGATTTGCTTCAAACTCATTTTCAAAGATCAATATGAAAATTCATTAAAAACTGCATACCAATTTTCCGGAAAATTCACATTTCCGGGTGGAAAGTGGGTGGCAAAAATGCCAAAGTTGAGTTTTTGTGCGATTAGCTTCAAACTCATTTTCAAAGATCAATATGAAAATTCATTAAAAACTGCATACCAATTTTCCGGAAAATTCACATTTCCGGGTGGAAAGTGGGTGGCAAAAATACCAAAGTTGAGTTTTTGTGCGATTAGAGTCAAACTCATTTTCAAAGATCAATATGCAAATTCATTAAAAACTGCATACCAATTTTCCGGAAAATTCACATTTTCGGGTAGAAAGTGGGTGGCAAAAATGACAAAGCTGAGTTTTTGTGCGATTTGCTTCAAACTCATTTTCAAAGATCAATATGAAAATTCATTTAAAACTGCTTACCAATTTTCCGGAAAGTGGGTGGCAAAAATACCGGGTGAAAAGTGGGTGGTAAGCAGGGCCAAAGTTGAGTTGTTGTGCGATTAGAGTCAAACTCATTTTCAAAGATCAATATGAAAATTCATTAAAAACTGCATACCAATTTTCCGGAAAATTCACATTTCCGGGTGGAAAGTGGGTGGCAAAAATACCAAAGTTGAGTTTTTGTGCGATTAGCTTCAAACTCATTTTCAAAGATCAATATGCAAATTCATTAAAAACTGCATACCAATTTTCCGGAAAATTCACATTTTCGGGTAGAAAGTGGGTGGCAAAAATGCCAAAGCTGAGTTTTTGTGCGATTTGCTTCAAACTCATTTTCAAAGATCAATATGAAAATACATTTAAAACTGCATACCAATTTTCCGGAAAGTGGGTGGCAAAAATACCGGGTGGAAAGTGGGTGGTAAGCAGGGCCAAAGTTGAGTTTTTGTGCGATTTGCTTAAAACTCATTTTCAAAGATCAATGTGAAAGTTCATTTAAAACTACATACCAATTTTCCGGAAAATTCACATTTCCGGGTGGAAAGTGGGTGGCAAAAATGCCAAAGTCGAGTTTTTGTGCGATTAGCTTCAAACTCATTTTCAAAGATCTATATGAAAAATCATTAAAAACTGCATACCAATCTTCCGGAAAATTCACATTTCCGCGTGGAAAGTGGGTGGAATGCAGGGCCAAAGTTGAGTTCTTATGCGATTTTTTCCAAACTCATTTGCAAAGATGAACACAAAGTTCATTAAAAGCTGCATACCAATTTTCCGGAAAATTCACATTTCCGGGTGGAAATTGGGTGGCAAAAATGCCAAAGCTGAGTTTTTGTGCGACTTGCTTCAAACTCATTTTCAAAGATCAATATGAAAATTCATTTAAAACTGCATACCAATTTTCCGGAAAATTCACATTTCCGGGTGGAAAGTGGGTGGTAAGCAGGGCCAAAGTTGAGTTTTTGTGCGATTAGCTTCAAACTCATTTTCAAAGATCAATATGAAAATTAATTAAAAACTGCCTACCAATTTTCCGGAAAACTCACATTTCCGGGTGGAAAGTGGATGGCAAAAATGCCAAAGCTGAGTTTTTGTGCGATTTGCTTCAAACTCATTTTCAAAGATCTATATGAAAAATCATTAAAATCTGCATACCAGTTTTCCGGAAAATTCACATTTCCGGGTGGAATGTGGGTGGTAAGCAGGGCCAAAATTGTGTTTTTGTGCGATTTGCTTCAAACTCATTTTCAAAGATCAATATGAAAATTCATTAAAAACTGCATACCAATTTTCCGGAAAATTCACATTTCCGGGTGGAAAGTGGGTGGCAAAAATGCCAAAGTTGAGTTTTTGTGCGATTAGCTTCAAACTCATTTTCAAAGATCAATATGAAAATTCATTAAAAACTGCATACCAATTTTCCGGAAAATTCACATTTCCGGGTGGAAAGTGGGTGGCAAAAATACCAAAGTTGAGTTTTTGTGCGATTAGCTTCAAACTCATTTTCAAAGATCAATATGCAAATTCATTAAAAACTGCATACCAATTTTCCGGAAAATTCACATTTTCGGGTAGAAAGTGGGTGGCAAAAATGCCAAAGCTGAGTTTTTGTGCGATTTGCTTCAAACTCATTTTCAAAGATCAATATGAAAATTCATTTAAAGCTGCTTACCAATTTTCCGGAAAGTGGGTGGCAAAAATACCGGGTGGAAAGTGGGTGGTAAGCAGGGCCAAAGTTGAGTTGTTGTGCGATTAGAGTCAAACTCATTTTCAAAGATCAATATGAAAATTCATTAAAAACTGCATACCAATTTTCCGGAAAATTCACATTTCCGGGTGGAAAGTGGGTGGCAAAAATACCAAAGTTGAGTTTTTGTGCGATTAGCTTCAAACTCATTTTCAAAGATCAATATGAAAATTAATTAAAAACTGCCTACCAATTTTCCGGAAAATTCACATTTCCGGGTGGAAAGTGGATGGCAAAAATGCCAAAGCTGAGTTTTTGTGCGATTTGCTTCAAACTCATTTTCAAAGATCTATATGAAAAATCATTAAAATCTGCATACCAGTTTTCCGGAAAATTCACATTTCCGGGTGGAATGTGGGTGGTAAGCAGGGCCAAAATTGTGTTTTTGTGCGATTTGCTTCAAACTCATTTTCAAAGATCAATATGAAAATTCATTAAAAACTGCATACCAATTTTCCGGAAAATTCACATTTCCGGGTGGAAAGTGGGTGGCAAAAATGCCAAAGTTGAGTTTTTGTGCGATTAGCTTCAAACTCATTTTCAAAGATCAATATGAAAATTCATTAAAAACTGCATACCAATTTTCCGGAAAATTCACATTTCCGGGTGGAAAGTGGGTGGCAAAAATACCAAAGTTGAGTTTTTGTGCGATTAGCTTCAAACTCATTTTCAAAGATCAATATGCAAATTCATTAAAAACTGCATACCAATTTTCCGGAAAATTCACATTTTCGGGTAGAAAGTGGGTGGCAAAAATGCCAAAGCTGAGTTTTTGTGCGATTTGCTTCAAACTCATTTTCAAAGATCTATATGAAAAATCATTAAAATCTGCATACCAGTTTTCCGGAAAATTCACATTTCCGGGTGGAATGTGGGTGGTAAGCAGGGCCAAAATTGTGTTTTTGTGCGATTTGCTTCAAACTCATTTTCAAAGATCAATATGAAAATTCATTAAAAACTGCATACCAATTTTCCGGAAAATTCACATTTCCGGGTGGAAAGTGGGTGGCAAAAATGCCAAAGTTGCGGTTTTGTGCGATTAGCTTCAAACTCATTTTCAAAGATCAATATGAAAATTCATTAAAAACTGCATACCAATTTTCCGGAAAATTCACATTTCCGGGTGGAAAGTGGGTGGCAAAAATACCAAAGTTGAGTTTTTGTGCGATTAGCTTCAAACTCATTTTCAAAGATCAATATGCAAATTCATTAAAAACTGCATACCAATTTTCCGGAAAATTCACATTTTCGGGTAGAAAGTGGGTGGCAAAAATGCCAAAGCTGAGTTTTTGTGCGATTTGCTTCAAACTCATTTTCAAAGATCAATATGAAAATTCATTTAAAACTGCTTACCAATTTTCCGGAAAGTGGGTGGCAAAAATACCGGATGGAAAGTGGGTGGTAAGCAGGGCCAAAGTTGAGTTGTTGTGCGATTAGAGTCAAACTCATTTTCAAAGATCAATATGAAAATTCATTAAAAACTGCATACCAATTTTCCGGAAAATTCACATTTCCGGGTGGAAAGTGGGTGGCAAAAATACCAAAGTTGAGTTTTTGTGCGATTAGCTTCAAACTCATTTTCAAAGATCAATATGCAAATTCATTAAAAACTGCATACCAATTTTCCGGAAAATTCACATTTTCGGGTAGAAAGTGGGTGGCAAAAATGCCAAAGCTGAGTTTTTGTGCGATTTGCTTCAAACTCATTTTCAAAGATCAATATGAAAATACATTTAAAACTGCATACCAATTTTCCGGAAAGTGGGTGGCAAAAATACCGGGTGGAAAGTGGGTGGTAAGCAGGGCCAAAGTTGAGTTTTTGTGCGATTTGCTTAAAACTCATTTTCAAAGATCAATGTGAAAGTTAATTTAAAACTACATACCAACTTTCCGGAAAATTCACATTTCCGGGTGGAAAGTGGGTGGCAAAAATGCCAAAGTTGAGTTTTTGTGCGATTAGCTTCAAACTCATTTTCAAAGATCTATATGAAAAATCATTAAAAACTGCATACCAATCTTCCGGAAAATTCACATTTCCGCGTGGAAAGTGGGTGGAATGTAGGGCCAAAGTTGAGTTCTTATGCGATTTTTTCCAAACTCATTTGCAAAGATGAACACAAAGTTCATTAAAAGCTGCATACCAATTTTCCGGAAAATTCACATTTCCGGGTGGAAAGTGGGTGGCAAAAATGCCAAAGCTGAGTTTTTGTGCGATTTGCTTCAAACTCATTTTCAAAGATCAATATGAAAATTCATTTAAAACTGCATACCAATTTTCCGGAAAATTCACATTTCCGGGTGGAAAGTGGGTGGTAAGCAGGGCCAAAGTTGAGTTTTTGTGCGATTAGCTTCAAACTCATTTTCAAAGATCAATATGAAAATTAATTAAAAACTGCCTACCAATTTTCCGGAAAATTCACATTTCCGGGTGGAAAGTGGATGGCAAAAATGCCAAAGCTGAGTTTTTGTGCGATTTGCTTCAAACTCATTTTCAAAGATCTATATGAAAAATCATTAAAATCTGCATACCAGTTTTCCGGAAAATTCACATTTCCGGGTGGAATGTGGGTGGTAAGCAGGGCCAAAATTGTGTTTTTGTGCGATTTGCTTCAAACTCATTTTCAAAGATCAATATGAAAATTCATTAAAAACTGCATACCAATTTTCCGGAAAATTCACATTTCCGGGTGGAAAGTGGGTGGCAAAAATGCCAAAGTTGAGTTTTTGTGCGATTAGCTTCAAACTCATTTTCAAAGATCAATATGAAAATTCATTAAAAACTGCATACCAATTTTCCGGAAAATTCACATTTCCGGGTGGAAAGTGGGTGGCAAAAATACCAAAGTTGAGTTTTTGTGCGATTAGCTTCAAACTCATTTTCAAAGATCAATATGCAAATTCATTAAAAACTGCATACCAATTTTCCGGAAAATTCACATTTTCGGGTAGAAAGTGGGTGGCAAAAATGCCAAAGCTGAGTTTTTGTGCGATTTGCTTCAAACTCATTTTCAAAGATCAATATGAAAATTCATTTAAAGCTGCTTACCAATTTTCCGGAAAGTGGGTGGCAAAAATACCGGGTGGAAAGTGGGTGGTAAACAGGGCCAAAGTTGAGTTGTTGTGCGATTAGAGTCAAACTCATTTTCAAAGATCAATATGAAAATTCATTAAAAACTGCATACCAATTTTCCGGAAAATTCACATTTCCGGGTGGAAAGTGGGTGGCAAAAATACCAAAGTTGAGTTTTTGTGCGATTAGCTTCAAACTCATTTTCAAAGATCAATATGCAAATTCATTAAAAACTGCATACCAATTTTCCGGAAAATTCACATTTTCGGGTAGAAAGTGGGTGGCAAAAATGCCAAAGCTGAGTTTTTGTGCGATTTGCTTCAAACTCATTTTCAAAGATCTATATGAAAAATCATTAAAATCTGCATACCAGTTTTCCGGAAAATTCACATTTCCGGGTGGAATGTGGGTGGTAAGCAGGGCCAAAATTGTGTTTTTGTGCGATTTGCTTCAAACTCATTTTCAAAGATCAATATGAAAATTCATTAAAAACTGCCTACCAATTTTCCGGAAAATTCACATTTCCGGGTGGAAAGTGGGTGGCAAAAATGCCAAAGTTGCGTTTTTGTGCGATTAGCTTCAAACTCATTTTCAAAGATCAATATGAAAATTCATTAAAAACTGCATACCAATTTTCCGGAAAATTCACATTTCCGGGTGGAAAGTGGGTGGCAAAAATACCAAAGTTGAGTTTTTGTGCGATTAGCTTCAAACTCATTTTCAAAGATCAATATGCAAATTCATTAAAAACTGCATACCAATTTTCCGGAAAATTCACATTTTCGGGTAGAAAGTGGGTGGCAAAAATGCCAAAGCTGAGTTTTTGTGCGATTTGCTTCAAACTCATTTTCAAAGATCAATATGAAAATTCATTTAAAACTGCATACCAATTTTCCGGAAAGTGGGTGGCAAAAATACCGGGTGGAAAGTGGGTGGTAAGCAGGGCCAAAGTTGAGTTGTTGTGCGATTAGAGTCAAACTCATTTTCAAAGATCAATATGAAAATTCATTAAAAACTGCATACCAATTTTCCGGAAAATTCACATTTCCGGGTGGAAAGTGGGTGGCAAAAATACCAAAGTTGAGTTTTTGTGCGATTAGCTTCAAACTCATTTTCAAAGATCAATATGCAAATTCATTAAAAACTGCATACCAATTTTCCGGAAAATTCACATTTTCGGGTAGAAAGTGGGTGGCAAAAATGCCAAAGCTGAGTTTTTGTGCGATTTGCTTCAAACTCATTTTCAAAGATCAATATGAAAATACATTTAAAACTGCATACCAATTTTCCGGAAAGTGGGTGGCAAAAATACCGGGTGGAAAGTGGGTGGTAAGCAGGGCCAAAGTTGAGTTTTTGTGCGATTTGCTTAAAACTCATTTTCAAAGATCAATGTGAAAGTTCATTTAAAACTACATACCAATTTTCCGGAAAATTCACATTTCCGGGTGGAAAGTGGGTGGCAAAAATGCCAAAGTTGAGTTTTTGTGCGATTAGCTTCAAACTCATTTTCAAAGATCTATATGAAAAATCATTAAAAACTGCATACCAATCTTCCGGCAAATTCACATTTCCGCGTGGAAAGTGGGTGGAATGCAGGGCCAAAGTTGAGTTCTTATGCGATTTTTTCCAAACTCATTTGCAAAGATGAACACAAAGTTCATTAAAAGCTGCATACCAATTTTCCGGAAAATTCACATTTCCGGGTGGAAATTGGGTGGCAAAAATGCCAAAGCTGAGTTTTTGTGCGATTTGCTTCAAACTCATTTTCAAAGATCAATATGAAAATTCATTTAAAACTGCATACCAATTTTCCGGAAAATTCACATTTCCGGGTGGAAAGTGGGTGGTAAGCAGGGCCAAAGTTGAGTTTTTGTGCGATTAGCTTCAAACTCATTTTCAAAGATCAATATGAAAATTAATTAAAAACTGCCTACCAATTTTCCGGAAAATTCACATTTCCGGGTGGAAAGTGGATGGCAAAAATGCCAAAGCTGAGTTTTTGTGCGATTTGCTTCAAACTCATTTTCAAAGATCTATATGAAAAATCATTAAAATCTGCATACCAGTTTTCCGGAAAATTCACATTTCCGGGTGGAATGTGGGTGGTAAGCAGGGCCAAAATTGTGTTTTTGTGCGATTTGCTTCAAACTCATTTTCAAAGATCAATATGAAAATTCATTAAAAACTGCACACCAATTTTCCGGAAAATTCACATTTCCGGGTGGAAAGTGGGTGGCAAAAATGCCAAAGTTGAGTTTTTGTGCGATTAGCTTCAAACTCATTTTCAAAGATCAATATGAAAATTCATTAAAAACTGCATACCAATTTTCCGGAAAATTCACATTTCCGGGTGGAAAGTGGGTGGCAAAAATACCAAAGTTGAGTTTTTGTGCGATTAGCTTCAAACTCATTTTCAAAGATCAATATGCAAATTCATTAAAAACTGCATACCAATTTTCCGGAAAATTCACATTTTCGGGTAGAAAGTGGGTGGCAAAAATGCCAAAGCTGAGTTTTTGTGCGATTTGCTTCAAACTCATTTTCAAAGATCAATATGAAAATTCATTTAAAGCTGCATACCAATTTTCCGGAAAATGGGTGGCAAAAATACCGGGTGGAAAGTGGGTGGTAAGCAGGGCCAAAGTTGAGTTGTTGTGCGATTAGAGTCAAACTCATTTTCAAAGATCAATATGAAAATTCATTTAAAACTGCATACCAATTTTCCGGAAAATTCACATTTCCGGGTGGAAAGTGGGTGGCAAAAATACCAAAGTTGAGTTTTTGTGCGATTAGCTTCAAACTCATTTTCAAAGATCAATATGCAAATTCATTAAAAACTGCATACCAATTTTCCGGAAAATTCACATTTTCGGGTAGAAAGTGGGTGGCAAAAATGCCAAAGCTGAGTTTTTGTGCGATTTGCTTCAAACTCATTTTCAAAGATCAATATGAAAATACATTTAAAACTGCACACCAATTTTCCGGAAAATTCACATTTCCGGGTGGAAAGTGGGTGGCAAAAATGCCAAAGTTGAGTTTTTGTGCGATTAGAGTCAATCTCATTTTCAAAGATCAATATGAAAATTCATTAAAAACTGCATACCAATTTTCCGGAAAATTCACATTTCCGTGTGGAAAGTGGGTGGCAAAAATGCCAAAATTGCGTTTTTGTGCGATTAGCTTCAAACTCATTTTCAAAGATCAATATGAAAATTCATTAAAAACTGCATACCAATTTTCCGGAAAATTCACATTTCCGGGTGGAAAGTGGGTGGCAAAAATACCAAAGTTGAGTTTTTGTGCGATTAGCTTCAAACTCATTTTCAAAGATCAATATGCAAATTCATTAAAAACTGCATACCAATTTTCCGGAAAATTCACATTTTCGGGTAGAAAGTGGGTGGCAAAAATGCCAAAGCTGAGTTTTTGTGCGATTTGCTTCAAACTCATTTTCAAAGATCAATATGAAAATTCATTTAAAACTGCTTACCAATTTTCCGGAAAGTGGGTGGCAAAAATACCGGGTGGAAAGTGGGTGGTAAGCAGGGCCAAAGTTGAGTTGTTGTGCGATTAGAGTCAAACTCATTTTCAAAGATCAATATGAAAATTCATTAAAAACTGCATACCAATTTTCCGGAAAATTCACATTTCCGTGTGGAAAGTGGGTGGCAAAAATACCAAAGTTGAGTTTTTGTGCGATTAGCTTCAAACTCATTTTCAAAGATCAATATGCAAATTCATTAAAAACTGCATACCAATTTTCCGGAAAATTCACATTTTCGGGTAGAAAGTGGGTGGCAAAAATGCCAAAGCTGAGTTTTTGTGCGATTTGCTTCAAACTCATTTTCAAAGATCAATATGAAAATACATTTAAAACTGCATACCAATTTTCCGGAAAGTGGGTGGCAAAAATACCGGGTGGAAAGTGGGTGGTAAGCAGGGCCAAAGTTGAGTTTTTGTGCGATTTGCTTAAAACTCATTTTCAAAGATCAATGTGAAAGTTCATTTAAAACTACATACCAATTTTCCGGAAAATTCACATTTCCGGGTGGAAAGTGGGTGGCAAAAATGCCAAAGTTGAGTTTTTGTGCGATTAGCTTCAAACTCATTTTCAAAGATCTATATGAAAAATCATTAAAAACTGCATACCAATCTTCCGGCAAATTCACATTTCCGCGTGGAAAGTGGGTGGAATGCAGGGCCAAAGTTGAGTTCTTATGCGATTTTTTCCAAACTCATTTGCAAAGATGAACACAAAGTTCATTAAAAGCTGCATACCAATTTTCCGGAAAATTCACATTTCCGGGTGGAAATTGGGTGGCAAAAATGCCAAAGCTGAGTTTTTATGCGATTTGCTTCAAACTCATTTTCAAAGATCAATATGAAAATTCATTTAAAACTGCATACCAATTTTCCGGAAAATTCACATTTCCGGGTGGAAAGTGGGTGGTAAGCAGGGCCAAAGTTGAGTTTTTGTGCGATTAGCTTCAAACTCATTTTCAAAGATCAATATGAAAATTAATTAAAAACTGCCTACCAATTTTCCGGAAAATTCACATTTCCGGGTGGAAAGTGGATGGCAAAAATGCCAAAGCTGAGTTTTTGTGCGATTTGCTTCAAACTCATTTTCAAAGATCTATATGAAAAATCATTAAAATCTGCATACCAGTTTTCCGGAAAATTCACATTTCCGGGTGGAATGTGGGTGGTAAGCAGGGCCAAAATTGTGTTTTTGTGCGATTTGCTTCAAACTCATTTTCAAAGATCAATATGAAAATTCATTAAAAACTGCACACCAATTTTCCGGAAAATTCACATTTCCGGGTGGAAAGTGGGTGGCAAAAATGCCAAAGTTGAGTTTTTGTGCGATTAGCTTCAAACTCATTTTCAAAGATCAATATGAAAATTCATTAAAAACTGCATACCAATTTTCCGGAAAATTCACATTTCCGGGTGGAAAGTGGGTGGCAAAAATACCAAAGTTGAGTTTTTGTGCGATTAGCTTCAAACTCATTTTCAAAGATCAATATGCAAATTCATTAAAAACTGCATACCAATTTTCCGGAAAATTCACATTTTCGGGTAGAAAGTGGGTGGCAAAAATGCCAAAGCTGAGTTTTTGTGCGATTTGCTTCAAACTCATTTTCAAAGATCAATATGAAAATTCATTTAAAGCTGCTTACCAATTTTCCGGAAAGTGGGTGGCAAAAATACCGGGTGGAAAGTGGGTGGTAAGCAGGGCCAAAGTTGAGTTGTTGTGCGATTAGAGTCAAACTCATTTTCAAAGATATGAAAACTCATTAAAAACTGCATACCAATTTTCCGGAAAATTCACATTTCCGGGTGGAAAGTGGGTGGCAAAAATACCAAAGTTGAGTTTTTGTGCGATTAGCTTCAAACTCATTTTCAAAGATCAATATGCAAATTCATTAAAAACTGCATACCAATTTTCCGGAAAATTCACATTTTCGGGTAGAAAGTGGGTGGCAAAAATGCCAAAGCTGAGTTTTTGTGCGATTTGCTTCAAACTCATTTTCAAAGATCAATATGAAAATACATTTAAAACTGCATACCAATTTTCCGGCAAATTCACATTTCCGGGTGGAAAGTGGGTGGCAAAAATGCCAAAGTTGAGTTTTTGTGCGATTAGAGTCAATCTCATTTTCAAAGATCAATATGAAAATTCATTAAAAACTGCATACCAATTTTCCGGAAAATTCACATTTCCGGGTGGAAAGTGGGTGGCAAAAATGCCAAAGTTGAGTTTTTGTGCGATTTGCTTCAAACTCACTTTTAAAGATCAATATGCAAATTCATTTAAGACTACATACCAATTTTCCGGAAAATTCACATTTCCGGGTGGAAAGTGGGTGGCAAAATGCCAAGGTTGAGTTTTTGTGCGATTAGCTTCAAACTCATTTTCAAAGATCAATATGAAAATTCATGAATAAAACTGCATACCAATTTTCCGGAAAATTCACATTTCCGGGTGGAAAGTGGGTGGCAAAAATACCAAATTTGAGTTCTTGTGCGATTTGTTCCAAACTCATTTTCAAAGATCAATATGAAAATTCATTAAAAATTGCATACCAATTTTCCGGAAAATTCACATTTCTGGGTGGAAAGTGGGTGGTAAGCAGTGCCAAAGCTGAGTTTTTGTGCGATTTGCTTCAAAATTCCAAAATTCAAATTCATTGAAAACTGCATACCAATTTCCCGGAAAGTGGGTGGCAAAAATACCAAAGTTGAGTTTTTGTGCGATTAGGTCCAAACTCATTTTCAAAGATCAATATGAAAATTCATTAAAAACTGCATACCAATTTTCCGGAAAATTCACATTTCCGGGTGGAAAGTGGGTGGCAAAAATACCAAAGTTGAGTTTTTGTGCGATTAGCTTCAAACTCATTTTCAAAGATCAATATGCAAATTCATTAAAAACTGCATACCAATTTTCCGGAAAATTCACATTTTCGGGTAGAAAGTGGGTGGCAAAAATGCCAAAGCTGAGTTTTTGTGCGATTTGTTTCAAACTCATTTTCAAAGATCAATATGAAAATTCATTTAAAACTGCATACCAATTTTCCGGAAAGTGGGTGGCAAAAATACCGGGTGGAAAGTGGGTGGTAAGCAGGGCCAAAGTTGAGTTGTTGTGCGATTAGAGTCAAACTCATTTTCAAAGATCAATATGAAAATTCATTAAAAACTGCATACCAATTTTCCGGAAAATTCACATTTCCGGCTGGAAAGTGGGTGGCAAAAATACCAAAGTTGAGTTTTTGTGCGATTAGCTTCAAACTCATTTTCAAAGATCAATATGAAAATTCATTTAAAACTGCATTCCAATTTTCCGGAAAGTGGGTGGCAAAAATACCGGGTGGAAAGTGGGAGGTAAGCAGGGACAAAGTTGAGTTTTTGTGCGATTTGCTTCAAAATTCATTAAAAACTGCATACCAATTTTCCGGAAAATTCACATTTCCGGGTGGAAAGTGAGTTTTTGTGCGATTTGCTTCAAACTCATTTTCAAAGATCAATATGAAAATTCATTTAAAACTGCATACCATTTTTCCGGAAAATTCACATTTTCGGGTAGAAAGTGGGTGGCAAAAATACCAAAGCTGAGTTTTTGTGCGATTTGCTTCAAACTCATTTTCAAAGATCAATATGAAAATTCATTTAAAACTGCATACCAATTTTCCGGAAAGTGGGTGGCAAAAATACCGGGTGGAAAGTGGGTGGTAAGCAGGGCCAAAGTTGAGTTTTTGTGCGATTTGCTTCAAAATTCATTAAAAACTGCATACCAATTTTCCGGAAAATTCACATTTCCGGGTGGAAAGTGAGTTTTTGTGCGATTTGCTTCAAACTCATTTTCAAAGATCTATATGAAAATTCATTTAAGGCTGCATACCAATTTTCCGGAAAATTCACATTTCCGGGTGGAAAGTAGGTGGTAAGCTGGGCCAAAGTTGAGTTTTGTGCGATTTGCTTCAAAATTCCAAAATTCATTGAAAACTGCATACTAATTTCCCGGAAAGTGGGTGGCAAAAATACCAAAGTTGAGTTTTTGTGCGATTAACTTCAAACTCATTTTCAAAGTTCAATATGAAAATTCATTAAAAAGTGCATACCAATTTTCCGGAAAATTCACATTTTCGGGTAGAAAGTGGGTGGCAAAAATGCCAAAGCTGAGTTTTTGTGCGATTTGCTTCAAACTCATTTTCAAAGATCAATATGAAAATTCATTTAAAACTGCTTACCAATTTTCCGGAAAGTGGGTGGCAAAAATACCGGGTGGAAAGTGGGTGGTAAGCAGGGCCAAAGTTGAGTTTTTGTGCGATTTGCTTCAAAATTCATTAAAAACTGCATACCAATTTTCCGGAAAATTCACATTTCCGGGTGGAAAGTGAGTTTTTGTGCGATTTGCTTCAAACTCATTTTCAAAGATCAATATGAAAATTCATTTAAAACTGCATTCCAATTTTCCGGAAAGTGGGTGGCAAAAATACCGGGTGGAAAGTGGGAGGTAAGCAGGGACAAAGTTGAGTTTTTGTGCGATTTGCTTCAAAATTCATTAAAAACTGCATACCAATTTTCCGGAAAATTCACATTTCCGGATGGAAAGTGAGTTTTTGTGCGATTTGCTTCAAACTCATTTTCAAAGATCAATATGAAACTTCATTTAAAACTGCATACCAATTTTCCGGAAAATTCACATTTTCGGGTAGAAAGTGGGTGGCAAAAATGCCAAAGCTGAGTTTTTGTGCGATTTGCTTCAAACTCATTTTCAAAGATCAATATGAAAATTCATTTAAAACTGCATACCAATTTTCCGGAAAGTGGGTGGCAAAAATACCGGGTGGAAAGTGGGTGGTAAGCAGGGACAAAGTTGAGTTTTTGTGCGATTTGCTTCAAAATTCATTAAAAACTGCATACCAATTTTCCGGAAAATTCACATTTCCGGGTGGAAAGTGAGTTTTTGTGCGATTTGCTTCAAACTCATTTTCAAAGAACAATATGAAAATTCATTTAAAACTGCATACCAATTTTCCGGAACGTGGGTGGCAAAATTTCCGGGTGGAAAGTGGGTGGTAAGCAGGGCCAAAGTTGAGTTTTTGTGCGATCTGCTTCAAAATTCAAAAATTCAAAATTCATTAAAAACTGCATACCAATTCTCCGGAAAACTCACATTTCCGGGTGGAAAGTGAGTTTTTGTGCGATTTGCTTCAAACTCATTTTCAAAGATCAATATGAAAATTCATTTAAAACTGCATACCAATTTTCCGGAAAGTGGGTGGCAAAATTTACGGGTGGAAAGTATGTGGTAAGCAGGGCCAAAGTTGAGTTTTTGTGCGATTTGCTTCAAAATTCAAAAAATTCAAAATTCATTAAAAACTGCATACCAATTTTCCGGAAAATTTACATTTCCGGGTGGAAAGTGGGTGGTAAAAATGCCAAAGCTGAGTTTTTGTGCGATTTGCTTCAAACTCAGTTTCAAAGATCTATATGAAAAATCATTAAAATCTGCATACCAATTTTCCGGAAAATTCACATTTTCTGGTGGAAAGTGGGTGGTAAGCAGGGCCAAAGTTGAGTTTTTGTGCGATTTGCTTCAAACTCATTTTCAAATATCAATATGAAAATTCATTTAAAGCTGCATACCAATTTTCCGGAAAATTCACATTTCCGGGTGGAAAGTGAGTTTTTGTGCGATTTGCTTCAAACTCATTTTCAAAGATCAATATGAAAATTCATTTAAAACTGCATACCAATTTTCCGGAACGTGGGTGGCAAAATTTCCGGGTGGAAAGTATGTGGTAAGCAGGGCCAAAGTTGAGTTTTGTGCGATTTTCTTCAAAATTCCAAAATTCAAAATTTATTGAAAACTGCATACCAATTTTCCGGAAAATTCACATTTCCGGGTGGAAAGTGGGTGGTAAGCAGGGCCAAAGTTGAGTTTTTGTGCGATTAGCTTCAAACTCATTTTCAAAGATCAATATGAAAATTAATTAAAAACTGCCTACCAATTTTCCGGAAAATTCACATTTCCGGGTGGAAAGTGGATGGCAAAAATGCCAAAGCTGAGTTTTTGTGCGATTTGTTTCAAACTCATTTTCAAAGATCAATATGAAAATTCATTAAAAACTGCATACCAATTTTCCGGAAAATTCACATTTCCGGGTGGAAAGTGGGTGGCAAAAATACCAAAGTTGAGTTTTTGTGCGATTAGCTTCAAACTCATTTTCAAAGATCAATATGCAAATTCATTAAAAACTGCATACCAATTTTCCGGAAAATTCACATTTCCGGGTGGAAAGTGGGTGGCAAAAATACCAAAGTTGAGTTTTTGTGCGATTTGCTTCAAACTCATTTTCAAAGATCAATATGAAAATTCATTTAAAGCTGCTTACCAATTTTCCGGAAAGTGGGTGGCAAAAATACCGGGTGGAAAGTGGGTGGTAAGCAGGGCCAAAGTTGAGTTGTTGTGCGATTAGAGTCAAACTCATTTTCAAAGATCAATATGAAAATTCATTAAAAACTGCATACCAATTTTCCGGAAAATTCACATTTCCGGGTGGAAAGTGGGTGGCAAAAATACCAAAGTTGAGTTTTTGTGCGATTAGCTTCAAACTCATTTTCAAAGATCAATATGCAAATTCATTAAAAACTGCATACCAATTTTCCGGAAAATTCACATTTTCGGGTAGAAAGTGGGTGGCAAAAATGCCAAAGCTGAGTTTTTGTGCGATTTGCTTCAAACTCATTTTCAAAGATCAATATGAAAATACATTTAAAACTGCATACCAATTTTCCGGAAAATTCACATTTCCGGGTGGAAAGTGGGTGGCAGAAATGCCAAAGTTGAGTTTTTGTGCGATTAGAGTCAATCTCATTTTCAAAGATCAATATGAAAATTCATTAAAAACTGCATACCAATTTTCCGGAAAATTCACATATCCGGGTGGAAAGTGGGTGGCAAAAATACCAAATTTGAGTTCTTGTGCGATTTGTTCCAAACTCATTTTCAAAGATCAATATGAAAATTCATTAAAAATTGCATACCAATTTTCCGGAAAATTCACATTTCTGGGTGGAAAGTGGGTGGTAAGCAGTGCCAAAGTTGAGTTTTTGTGCGATTTGCTTCAAAATTCCAAAATTCAAATTCATTGAAAACTGCATACCAATTTCCCGGAAAGTGGGTGGCAAAAATACCAAAGTTGAGTTTTTGTGCGATTAGGTCCAAACTCATTTTCAAAGATCAATATGAAAATTCATTAAAAACTGCATACCAATTTTCCGGAAAATTCACATTTCCGGGTGGAAAGTGGGTGGCAAAAATACCAAAGTTGAGTTTTTGTGCGATTAGCTTCAAACTCATTTTCAAAGATCAATATGCAAATTCATTAAAAACTGCATACCAATTTTCCGGAAAATTCACATTTTCGGGTAGAAAGTGGGTGGCAAAAATGCCAAAGCTGAGTTTTTGTGCGATTTGCTTCAAACTCATTTTCAAAGATCAATATGAAAATTCATTTAAAACTGCATACCAATTTTCCGGAAAGTGGGTGGCAAAAATACCGGGTGGAAAGTGGGTGGTAAGCAGGGCCAAAGTTGAGTTGTTGTGCGATTAGAGTCAAACTCATTTTCAAAGATCAATATGAAAATTCATTAAAAACTGCATACCAGTTTTCCGGAAAATTCACATTTCCGGCTGGAAAGTGGGTGGCAAAAATACCAAAGTTGAGTTTTTGTGCGATTAGCTTCAAACTCATTTTCAAAGATCAATATGAAAATTCATTTAAAACTGCATTCCAATTTTCCGGAAAGTGGGTGGCAAAAATACCGGGTGGAAAGTGGGAGGTAAGCAGGGACAAAGTTGAGTTTTTGTGCGATTTGCTTCAAAATTCATTAAAAACTGCATACCAATTTTCCGGAAAATTCACATTTCCGGGTGGAAAGTGAGTTTTTGTGCGATTTGCTTCAAACTCATTTTCAAAGATCAATATGAAAATTCATTTAAAACTGCATACCATTTTTCCGGAAAATTCACATTTTCGGGTAGAAAGTGGGTGGCAAAAATGCCAAAGCTGAGTTTTTGTGCGATTTGCTTCAAACTCATTTTCAAAGATCAATATGAAAATTCATTTAAAACTGCATACCAATTTTCCGGAAAGTGGGTGGCAAAAATACCGGGTGGAAAGTGGGTGGTAAGCAGGGCCAAAGTTGAGTTTTTGTGCGATTTGCTTCAAAATTCATTAAAAACTGCATACCAATTTTCCGGAAAATTCACATTTCCGGGTGGAAAGTGAGTTTTTGTGCGATTTGCTTCAAACTCATTTTCAAAGATCTATATGAAAATTCATTTAAGGCTGCATACCAATTTTCCGGAAAATTCACATTTCCGGGTGGAAAGTAGGTGGTAAGCTGGGCCAAAGTTGAGTTTTGTGCGATTTGCTTCAAAATTCCAAAATTCATTGAAAACTGCATACTAATTTCCCGGAAAGTGGGTGGCAAAAATACCAAAGTTGAGTTTTTGTGCGATTAACTTCAAACTCATTTTCAAAGTTCAATATGAAAATTCATTAAAAAGTGCATACCAATTTTCCGGAAAATTCACATTTCCGGCTGGAAAGTGGGTGGCAAAAATACCAAAGTTGAGTTTTTGTGCGATTAGCTTCAAACTCATTTTCAAAGATCAATATGAAAATTCATTTAAAACTGCATTCCAATTTTCCGGAAAGTGGGTGGCAAAAATACCGGGTGGAAAGTGGGAGGTAAGCAGGGACAAAGTTGAGTTTTTGTGCGATTTGCTTCAAAATTCATTAAAAACTGCATACCAATTTTCCGGAAAATTCACATTTCCGGGTGGAAAGTGAGTTTTTGTGCGATTTGCTTCAAACTCATTTTCAAAGATCAATATGAAAATTCTTTAAAAACTGCAAGCCAATTTTCCGGAAAATTCACATTTCCGGGTGGAAAGTGGGTGGAAAGCAGGGCCAAAGTTGAGTTGTTGTGCGATTAGAGTCAAACTCATTTTCAAAGATCAATATGAAAATTCATTTAAAACTGCATACCAATTTTCCGGAACGTGGGTGGCCAAATTTCCGGGTGGAATGTGGGTGGTAAGCAGGGCCAACGTTGAGTTTTTGTGCGATCTGCTTCAAAATTCAAAAATTCAAAATTCATTAAAAACTGCATACCAATTCTCCGAAAAATTCACATTTCCGGGTGGAAAGTGAGTTTTTGTGCGATTTGCTTCAAACTCATTTTCAAAGATCAATATGAAAATTCATTAAAAACTGCATACCAATTTTCCGGAAAGTGGGTGGCAAAATTTCCGGGTGGAAAGTGGGTGGTAAGCAGGGCCAAAGTTGAGTTTTTATGCGATCTGCTTCAAAATTCAAAAATTCAAAATTCATTAAAAACTGCATACCAATTCTCCGGAAAATTCACATTTCCGGGTGGAAAGTGAGTTTTTGTGCGATTTGCTTCAAACTCATTTTCAAAGATCAATATGAAAATTCATTTAAAACTGCATACCAATTTTCCGGAAAATTCACATTTGCGGGTAGAAAGTGGGTGGTAAGCAGGGCCAAAGTTGAGTTTTTGTGCGATTAGCTTCAAACTCATTTTCAAAGATCAATATGAAAATTCATTTAAAACTACATACCAATTTTCCGGAAAATTCACATTTCCGGGTGGAAAGTGGGTGGCAAAAATGCCAAAGCTGAGTTTTTGTGCGATTAGAGTCAAACTCATTTTCAAAGATCAATATAAAAATTCATTAAAAACTACATACCAATTTTCCGGAAAATTCACATTTCCGGGTGGAAAGTGGGTGGCAAAAATGCCAAAGCTGAGTTTTTGTGCGATTAGCTTCAAACTCATTTTCAAACATCTATATGAAAATTCATTAAAAACTACATACCAATTTTCCGGAAAATTCACATTTCCGGGTGGAAAGTGGGTGGCAAAAATGCCAAAGCTGAGTTTTTGTGCGATTAGAGTCAAACTCATTTTCAAAGATCAATATGAAAATTCATTAAAAACTGCATACCAATTTTCCGGAAAGTGGGTGGCAAAATTTCCGGGTGGAAAGTGGGTGGTAAGCAGGGCCAAAGTTGAGTTTTTATGCGATCTGCTTCAAAATTCAAAAATTCAAAATTCATTAAAAACTGCATACCAATTCTCCGGAAAATTCACATTTCCGGGTGGAAAGTGAGTTTTTGTGCGATTTGCTTCAAACTCATTTTCAAAGATCAATATGAAAATTCATTTAAAACTGCATACCAATTTTCCGGAAAATTCACATTTGCGGGTAGAAAGTGGGTGGTAAGCAGGGCCAAAGTTGAGTTTTTGTGCGATTAGCTTCAAACTCATTTTCAAAGATCAATATGAAAATTCATTAAAAACTGCATACCAATTTTCCGGAAAGTGGGTGGCAAAATTTCCGGGTGGAAAGTATGTGGTAAGCAGGGCCAAAGTTGAGTTTTTGTGTGATTTGCTTCAAAATTCAAAAAATTCAAAATTCATTAAAAACTGCATACCAATTTTCCGGAAAATTCACATTTCCGGGTGGAAAGTGGGTGGCAAAAATGCCAAAGCTGAGTTTTTGTGCGATTTGCTTCAAACTCATTTTCAAAGATCAATATGAAAATTCATTTAAAGCTGCATACCAATTTTCCGGAATATTCACATTTCCGGGTGGAAAGTGATTTTTTGTGCGATTTGCTTCAAACTCATTTTCAAAGATCAATACGAAAATTCATTTAAAACTGCATACCAATTTTCCGGAACGTGGGTGGCAAAATTTCCGGGTGGAAAGTGGGTGGTAAGCAGGGCCAAAGTTGAGTTTTTGTGCGATTTGCTTCAAAATTCAAAAAATTCAAAATTCATTAAAAACTGCATACCAATTTTCCGGAAAATTCACATTTCCGGGTGGAAAGTGGGTGGCAAAAATGCCAAAGCTGAGTTTTTGTGCGATTAGAGTCAAACTCATTTTCAAAGATCAATATGAAAATTCATTTAAAACTGCATACCAATTTTCCGGAAAATTTACATTTCCGGGTGGAAAGTGGGTGGTAAAAATGCCAAAGCTGAGTTTTTGTGCGATTTGCTTCAAACTCAGTTTCAAAGATCTATATGAAAAATCATTAAAATCTGCATACCAATTTTCCGGAAAATTCACATTTTCTGGTGGAAAATGGGTGGTAAGCAGGGCCAAAGTTGAGTTTTTGTGCGATTTGCTTCAAAATTCAAAAAATTCAAAATTCATTAAAAACTGCATACCAATTCTCCGGAAAATTCACATTTCCGGGTGGAAAGTGAGTTTTTGTGCGATTTGCTTCAAACTCATTTTCAAAGATCAATATGAAAATTCATTAAAAACTGCATACCAATTTTCCGGAAAGTGGGTGGCAAAATTTCCGGGTGGAAAGTATGTGGTAAGCAGGGCCAAAATTGAGTTTTTGTGCGATTTGCTTCAAAATTCAAAAAATTCAAAATTCATTAAAAACTGCATACCAATTCTCCGGAAAATTCACATTTCCGGGTGGAAAGTGAGTTTTTGTGCGATTTGCTTCAAACTCATTTTCAAAGATCAATATGAAAATTCATTTAAAACTACATACCAATTTTCCGGAAAATTCACATTTCCGGGTGGAAAGTGGGTGGCAAAAATGCCAAAGCTGAGTTTTTGTGCGATTTGCTTCAAACTCAGTTTCAAAGATCTATATGAAAAATCATTAAAATCTGCATACCAGTTTTCCGGAAGATTCACATTTCTGGGTGGAATGAGGGTGGTAAGCAGGGCCAAAATTGAGTTTTTGTGCGATTTGCTTAAAACTCATTTTCAAAGATCAATGTGAAAGTTCATTTAAAACTACATGCCAATTTTCCGGAAAATTCACATTTCCGGGTGGAAAGTGCGTGGTAAGCAGGGCTAAAGTTGAGTTTTTGTGCGATTTGCTTCGAACTCATTTTCAAAGATCAATATGAAAATTCATTTAAGGCTGCATACCAATTTTCCGGAAAATTCACATTTCCGGGTGGAAAGTAGGTGGTAAGCAGGGCCAAAGTTGAGTTTTGTGCGATTTGCTTCAAAATTCCAAAATTCAAAATTCATTGAAAACTGCATACTAATTTCCCGGAAAGTGGGTGGCAAAAATACCAAAGTTGAGTTTTTGTGCGATTAGCTTCAAACTCATTTTCAAAGTTCAATATGAAAATTCATTAAAAACTGCATACCAATTTTCCGGAAAATTCACATTTTCGGGTAGAAAGTGGGTGGCAAAAATGCCAAAGCTGAGTTTTTGTGCGATTTGCTTCAAACTCATTTTCAAAGATCAATATGAAAATTCATTTAAAACTGCATTCCAATTTTCCGGAAAGTGGGTGGCAAAAATGCCGGGTGGAAAGTGGGAGGTAAGCAGGGACAAAGTTGAGTTTTTGTGCGATTTGCTTCAAAATTCATTAAAAACTGCATACCAATTTTCCGGAAAATTCACAATTCCGGGTGGAAAGTGAGTTTTTGTGCGATTTGCTTCAAACTCATTTTCAAAGATCAATATGAAAATTCATTTAAAACTGCATACCAATTTTCCGGAACGTGGGTGGCAAAATTTCCGGGTGGAAAGTGGGTGGTAAGCAGGGCCAAAGTTGAGTTTTTGTGCGATCTGCTACAAAATTCAAAAATTCATTAAAAACTGCATACCAATTCTCCGGAAAATTCACATTTCCGGGTGGAAAGTGAGTTTTTGTGCGATTTGATTCAAACTCATTTTCAAAGTTCAATATGAAAATTCATTAAAAACTGCATACCAATTTTCCGGAAAATTCACATTTTCGGGTAGAAAGTGGGTGGCAAAAATGCCAAAGCTGAGTTTTTGTGCGATTTGCTTCAAACTCATTTTCAAAGATCAATATGAAAATTCATTTAAAACTGCATTCCAATTTTCCGGAAAGTGGGTGGCAAAAATGCCGGGTGGAAAGTGGGAGGTAAGCAGGGACAAAGTTGAGTTTTTGTGCGATTTGCTTCAAAATTCATTAAAAACTGCATACCAATTTTCCGGAAAATTCACAATTCCGGGTGGAAAGTGAGTTTTTGTGCGATTTGCTTCAAACTCATTTTCAAAGATCAATATGAAAATTCATTTAAAACTGCATACCAATTTTCCGGAACGTGGGTGGCAAAATTTCCGGGTGGAAAGTGGGTGGTAAGCAGGGCCAAAGTTGAGTTTTTGTGCGATCTGCTGCAAAATTCAAAAATTCATTAAAACTGCATACCAATTCTCCGGAAAATTCACATTTCCGGGTGGAAAGTGAGTTTTTGTGCGATTTGCTTCAAACTCATTTTCAAAGATCAATATGAAAATTCATTTAAAACTGCATACCAATTTTCCGGAAAGTGGGTGGCAAAATTTCCGGGTGGAAAGTATGTGGTAAGCAGGGCCAAAGTTGAGTTTTTGTGCGATTTGCTTCAAAATTCAAAAAATTCAAAATTCATTAAAAACTGCATACCAATTTTCCGGAAAATTCACATTTCCGGGTGGAAAGTGGGTGGCAAAAATGCCAAAGCTGAGTTTTTGTGCGATTTGCTTCAAACTCAGTTTCAAAGATCTATATGAAAAATCATTAAAATCTGCATACCAATTTGCCGGAAAATTCACATTTTCTGGTGGAAAGTGGGTGGTAAGCAGGGCCAAAGTTGAGTTTTTGTGCGATTTGCTTCAAACTCATTTTCAAAGATCAATATGAAAATTCATTTAAAGCTGCATACCACTTCTCCGGAAAATTCACATTTCCGGGTGGAAAGTGAGTTTTTGTGCGATTTGCTTCAAACTCATTTTCAAAGATCAATATGAAAATTCATTTAAAACTGCATACCAATTTTCCGGAACGTGGGTGGCAAAATTTCCGGGTGGAAAGTATGTGGTAAGCAGGGCCAAAGTTGAGTTTTTGTGCGATTTGCATCAAAATTCAAAAAATTCAAAATTCATTAAAAACTGCATACCAATTCTCCGGAAAATTCACATTTCCGGGTGGAAAGTGAGTTTTTGTGCGATTTGCTTCAAACTCATTTTCAAAAATCAATATGAAAATTCATTAAAAACTGCATACCAATTTTCCGGAAAAAGGGTGGCAAAATTTCCCTGTGGAAAGTATGTGGTAAGCAGGGCCAAAGTTGAGTTTCTGTGCGATTTGCTTCAAAATTCAAAAAATTCAAAATTCATTAAAAACTGCATACCAATTCTCCGGAAATTCACATTTCCGGGTGGAAAGTGAGTTTTTGTGCGATTTGATTCAAACTCATTTTCAAAGATCAATATGAAAATTCATTTAAAACTACATACCAATTTTCCGGAAAATTCACATTTCCGGGTGGAAAGTGGGTGGCAAAAATACCAAATTTGAGTTCTTGTGCGATTTGTTCCAAACTCATTTTCAAAGATCAATATGAAAATTCATTTAAAACTGCATACCAATTTTCCGGAACGTGGGTGGCAAAATTTCCGGGTGGAAAGTGGGTGGTAAGCAGGGCCAAAGTTGAGTTATTGTGCGATCTGCTTCAAAATTCAAAAATTCAAAATTCATTAAAAACTGCATACCAATTTTCCGGAAAATTCACATTTCCGGGTGGAAAGTGGGTGGCAAAAATGCCAAAGTTGAGTTTTTGTGCGATTTGCTTCAAACTCGTTTTCAAAGATCAATATGCAAATTCATTAAAAACTGTATACCAATTTTCCGGAAAGTGGGTGGCAAAATTTCCGGGTGGAAAGTGGGTGGTAAGCAGGGCCAAAGTTGAGTTATTGTGCGATCTGCTTCAAAATTCAAAAATTCAAAATTCATTAAAAACTGCATACCAATTTTCCGGAAAATTCACATTTCCGGGTGGAAAGTGGGTGGCAAAAATACCAAATTTGAGTTTTTGTGCGATTTGCTTCAAACTCATTTTCAAAGATCAATATGAAAATTCATTAAAAACTGTATACCAATTTTCCGGAAAGTGGGTGGCAAAATTTCCGGGTGGAAAGTGGGTGGTAAGCAGGGCCAAAGTTGAGTTTTTGTGCGATTTGCTTCAAAATTCAAAAATTCAAAATTAATTAAAAACTGCATACCAATTTTCCGGAAAATTCACATTTCCGGGTGGAAAGTGGGTGGCAAAAATGCCAAAGTTGAGTTTTTGTGCGATTTGCTTCAAACTCGTTTTCAAAGATCAATATGCAAATTCATTAAAAACTGTATACCAATTTTCCGGAAAATTCACATTTCCGGGTGGAAAGTGAGTTTTTGTGCGATTTGCTTCAAACTCATTTTCAAAGATCAATATGAAAATTCATTAAAAACTGCATACCAATTTTCCGGAAAATTCACATTTCCGGGTGGAAAGTGTGTGGTAAGCAGGGCCAAAGTTGAGTTTTTGTGCGATTAGCTTCAAACTCATTTTCAAAGATCAATATGAAAATTAATTAAAAACTGCATACCAATTTTCCGGAAAATTCACATTTTCGGGTGGAAAGTGGGTGGTAAGCAGGGCCAAAGTTGAGTTTTTGTGCGATTTATTTCAAACTCATTTTCAAAGATCAATATGAAAATTCATTTAAAACTGCATACCAATTTTCCGGAAAATTTACATTTCCGGGTGGAAAGTGGGTGGTAAAAATGCCAAAGCTGAGTTTTTGTGCGATTTGCTTCAAACTCAGTTTCAAAGATCTATATGAAAAATCATTAAAATCTGCATACCAATTTTCCGGAAAATTCACATTTTCTGGTGGAAAATGGGTGGTAAGCAGGGCCAAAGTTGAGTTTTTGTGCGATTTGCTTCAAAATTCAAAAAATTCAAAATTCATTAAAAACTGCATACCAATTCTCCGGAAAATTCACATTTCCGGGTGGAAAGTGAGTTTTTGTGCGATTTGCTTCAAACTCATTTTCAAAGATCAATATGAAAATTCATTAAAAACTGCATACCAATTTTCCGGAAAGTGGGTGGCAAAATTTCCGGGTGGAAAGTATGTGGTAAGCAGGGCCAAAATTGAGTTTTTGTGCGATTTGCTTCAAAATTCAAAAAATTCAAAATTCATTAAAAACTGCATACCAATTCTCCGGAAAATTCACATTTCCGGGTGGAAAGTGAGTTTTTGTGCGATTTGCTTCAAACTCATTTTCAAAGATCAATATGAAAATTCATTTAAAACTACATACCAATTTTCCGGAAAATTCACATTTCCGGGTGGAAAGTGGGTGGCAAAAATGCCAAAGCTGAGTTTTTGTGCGATTTGCTTCAAACTCAGTTTCAAAGATCTATATGAAAAATCATTAAAATCTGCATACCAGTTTTCCGGAAGATTCACATTTCTGGGTGGAATGAGGGTGGTAAGCAGGGCCAAAATTGAGTTTTTGTGCGATTTGCTTAAAACTCATTTTCAAAGATCAATGTGAAAGTTCATTTAAAACTACAAGCCAATTTTCCGGAAAATTCACATTTCCGGGTGGAAAGTGGGTGGCAAAAATGCCAAAGTTGAGTTTTTGTGCGATTAGAGTCAAACTCATTTTCAAAGATCAATATGAAAATTCATTAAAAGCTGCATATCAATTTTCCGGAAAATTCACATTTCCGGGTGGAAAGTGCGTGGTAAGCAGGGCTAAAGTTGAGTTTTTGTGCGATTTGCTTCGAACTCATTTTCAAAGATCAATATGAAAATTCATTTAAGGCTGCATACCAATTTTCCGGAAAATTCACATTTCCGGGTGGAAAGTAGGTGGTAAGCAGGGCCAAAGTTGAGTTTTGTGCGATTTGCTTCAAAATTCCAAAATTCAAAATTCATTGAAAACTGCATACTAATTTCCCGGAAAGTGGGTGGCAAAAATACCAAAGTTGAGTTTTTGTGCGATTAGCTTCAAACTCATTTTCAAAGTTCAATATGAAAATTCATTAAAAACTGCATACCAATTTTCCGGAAAATTCACATTTTCGGGTAGAAAGTGGGTGGCAAAAATGCCAAAGCTGAGTTTTTGTGCGATTTGCTTCAAACTCATTTTCAAAGATCAATATGAAAATTCATTTAAAACTGCATTCCAATTTTCCGGAAAGTGGGTGGCAAAAATGCCGGGTGGAAAGTGGGAGGTAAGCAGGGACAAAGTTGAGTTTTTGTGCGATTTGCTTCAAAATTCATTAAAAACTGCATACCAATTTTCCGGAAAATTCACAATTCCGGGTGGAAAGTGAGTTTTTGTGCGATTTGCTTCAAACTCATTTTCAAAGATCAATATGAAAATTCATTTAAAACTGCATACCAATTTTCCGGAACGTGGGTGGCAAAATTTCCGGGTGGAAAGTGGGTGGTAAGCAGGGCCAAAGTTGAGTTTTTGTGCGATCTGCTACAAAATTCAAAAATTCATTAAAAACTGCATACCAATTCTCCGGAAAATTCACATTTCCGGGTGGAAAGTGAGTTTTTGTGCGATTTGCTTCAAACTCATTTTCAAAGATCAATATGAAAATTCATTTAAAACTGCATACCAATTTTCCGGAAAGTGGGTGGCAAAATTTCCGGGTGGAAAGTATGTGGTAAGCAGGGCCAAAGTTGAGTTTTTGTGCGATTTGCATCAAAATTCAAAAAATTCAAAATTCATTAAAAACTGCATACCAATTTTCCGGAAAATTCACATTTCCGGGTGGAAAGTGGGTGGCAAAAATGCCAAAGCTGAGTTTTTGTGCGATTTGCTTCAAACTCAGTTTCAAAGATCTATATGAAAAATCATTAAAATCTGCATACCAATTTGCCGGAAAATTCACATTTTCTGGTGGAAAGTGGGTGGTAAGCAGGGCCAAAGTTGAGTTTTTGTGCGATTTGCTTCAAACTCATTTTCAAAGATCAATATGAAAATTCATTAAAAACTGCATACCAATTCTCCGGAAAATTCACATTTCCGGGTGGAAAGTGAGTTTTTGTGCGATTTGCTTCAAACTCATTTTCAAAAATCAATATGAAAATTCATTAAAAACTGCATACCAATTTTCCGGAAAAAGGGTGGCAAAATTTCCCTGTGGAAAGTATGTGGTAAGCAGGGCCAAAGTTGAGTTTCTGTGCGATTTGCTTCAAAATTCAAAAAATTCAAAATTCATTAAAAACTGCATACCAATTCTCCGGAAAATTCACATTTCCGGGTGGAAAGTGAGTTTTTGTGCGATTTGATTCAAACTCATTTTCAAAGATCAATATGAAAATTCATTTAAAACTACATACCAATTTTCCGGAAAATTCACATTTCCGGGTGGAAAGTGGGTGGCAAAAATACCAAATTTGAGTTCTTGTGCGATTTGTTCCAAACTCATTTTCAAAGATCAATATGAAAATTCATTAAAAACTGCATACCAATTTTCCGGAAAATTCACATTTTCGGGTGGAAAGTGGGTGGTAAGCAGGGCCAAAGTTGAGTTTTTGTGCGATTTGCTTCAAACTCATTTTCAAAGATCAATATGAAAATTCATTTAAAACTGCATACCAATTTTCCGGAACGTGGGTGGCAAAATTTCCGGGTGGAAAGTGGGTGGTAAGCAGGGCCAAAGTTGAGTTATTGTGCGATCTGCTTCAAAATTCAAAAATTCAAAATTCATTAAAAACTGCATACCAATTCTCCGGAAAATTCACATTTCCGGGTGGAAAGTGAGTTTTTGTGCGATTTGCTTCAAACTCATTTTCAAAGATCAATATGAAAATTCATTAAAAACTGTATACCAATTTTCCGGAAAGTGGGTGGCAAAATTTCCGGGTGGAAAGTGGGTGGTAAGCAGGGCCAAAGTTGAGTTTTTGTGCGATTTGCTTCAAAATTCAAAAATTCAAAAATAATTAAAAACTGCATACCAATTTTCCGGAAAATTCACATTTCCGGGTGGAAAGTGGGTGGCAAAAATGCCAAAGTTGAGTTTTTGTGCGATTTGCTTCAAACTCATTTTCAAAGATCAATATGCAAATTCATTAAAAACTGTATACCAATTTTCCGGAAAATTCACATTTCCGGGTGGAAAGTGAGTTTTTGTGCGATTTGCTTCAAACTCATTTTCAAAGATCAATATGAAAATTCATTAAAAACTGCATACCAATTTTCCGGAAAATTCACATTTCCGGGTGGAAAGTGTGTGGTAAGCAGGGCCAAAGTTGAGTTTTTGTGCGATTAGCTTCAAACTCATTTTCAAAGATCAATATGAAAATTAATTAAAAACTGCATACCAATTTTCCGGAAAATTCACATTTTCGGGTGGAAAGTGGGTGGTAAGCAGGGCCAAAGTTGAGTTTTTGTGCGATTTATTTCAAACTCATTTTCAAAGATCAATATGAAAATTCATTTAAAACTGCATACCAATTTTCCGGAAAATGCACATTTCCGGGTGGAAAGTGGGTGGTAAGCAGAGCCAAAGTTGACTTTTTGTGCGATTTGCTTCAAAATTCAAAAATTCAAAATTCATTAAAAACTGTATACCAATTTTCCTTAAAATTCACATTTCCGGGTGGAAAGTGGGTGGCAAAAATGCCAAAGCTGAGTTTTTGTGCGATTTGCTTCAAACTCATTTTCAAAGATCAATATGAAAATTCATTTCAAACTGCATACCCATTTTCCGGAAAATTCACATTTCCGGGTGGAAAGTGGGTGGCAAAAATGCCAAAGCTGAGTTTTTGTGCGATTAGCTTCAAACTCATTTTCAAAGATCAATATGAAAATTAACTAAAAACTGCCTACCAATTTTCCGGAAAATTCACATTTCCGGGTGGAAAGTGGGTGGCAAAAATGCCAAAGCTGAGTTTTTGTGCGATTTCCTTCAAACTCATTTTCAAAGATCTATATGAAAAATCATTAAAATCTGCATACCAGTTTTCCGGAAAATTCACATTTCCGGGTGGAATGTGGGTGGTAAACAGGGCCAAAATTGAGTTTTTGTGCGATTTGCTTCAAACTCATTTTCAAAGATCAATATGAAAATTCATTAAAAACTGCATACCAATTTTCCGGAAAATTCACATTTCCGGGTGGAAAGTGTGTGGTAAGCAGGGCCAAAGTTGAGTTTTTGTGCGATTAGCTTCAAACTCATTTTCAAAGATCAATATGAAAATTAATTAAAAACTGCATACCAATTTTCCGGAAAATTCACATTTTCGGGTGGAAAGTGGGTGGTAAGCAGGGCCAAAGTTGAGTTTTTGTGCGATTTATTTCAAACTCATTTTCAAAGATCAATATGAAAATTCATTTAAAACTGCATACCAATTTTCCGGAAAATGCACATTTCCGGGTGGAAAGTGGGTGGTAAGCAGAGCCAAAGTTGACTTTTTGTGCGATTTGCTTCAAAATTCAAAAATTCAAAATTCATTAAAAACTGTATACCAATTTTCCTTAAAATTCACATTTCCGGGTGGAAAGTGGGTGGCAAAAATGCCAAAGTTGAGTTTTTGTGCGATTTGCTTCAAACTCATTTTCAAAGATCAATATGCAAATTCATTAAAAACTGCATACCAATTTTCCGGAAAATTCACATTTCCGGGTGGAACGTGGGTGGTAAGCAGGGCCAAAGTTGAGTTTTTGTGCGATTTGCTTCAAAATTCAAAAATTCAAAATTCATTAAAAACTGTATACCAATTTTCCTTAAAATTCACATTTCCGGGTGGAAAGTGGGTGGCAAAAATGCCAAAGTTGAGTTTTTGTGCGATTTGCTTCAAACTCATTTTCAAAGATCAATATGCAAATTAACTAAAAACTGCCTACCAATTTTCCGGAAAATTCACATTTCCGGGTGGAAAGTGGGTGGCAAAAATACCAAAGTTGAGTTGTTGTGCGATTAGAGTCAAACTCATTTTCAAAGATCAATATGAAAATTCATTTAAAACTGCATACCAATTTTCCGGTAAATTCACATTCCCGGGTGGAAAGCGGGTGGCAAAAAGGCTTAAGTTGAGTTCTTATGCAATGTGCTTCAAGCTCATTTCCAAAGATCAATATGAAAATTCATTTAAAACTTTATACCAATTTTCCGGAAAATTCACATTTTCTGGTGGAAAGTGGGTGGTAAGCAGGGCCAAAGTTGAGTTTTTGTGCGATTTGCTTCAAAATTCAAAAAATTCAAAATTCATTAAAAACTGCATACCAATTCTCCGGAAAATTCACATTTCCGGGTGGAAAGTGAGTTTTTGTGCGATTTGCTTCAAACTCATTTTCAAAGATCAATATGAAAATTCATTAAAAACTGCATACCAATTTTCCGGAAAATTCACATTTCCGGGTGGAAAGTGTGTGGTAAGCAGGGCCAAAGTTGAGTTTTTGTGCGATTAGCTTCAAACTCATTTTCAAAGATCAATATGAAAATTAATTAAAAACTGCATACCAATTTTCCGGAAAATTCACATTTTCGGGTGGAAAGTGGGTGGTAAGCAGGGCCAAAGTTGAGTTTTTGTGCGATTTATTTCAAACTCATTTTCAAAGATCAATATGAAAATTCATTTAAAACTGCATACCAATTTTCCGGAAAATGCACATTTCCGGGTGGAAAGTGGGTGGTAAGCAGAGCCAAAGTTGACTTTTTGTGCGATTTGCTTCAAAATTCAAAAATTCAAAATTCATTTAAAACTGTATACCAATTTTCCTTAAAATTCACATTTCCGGGTGGAAAGTGGGTGGCAAAAATGCCAAAGTTGAGTTTTTGTGCGATTTGCTTCAAACTCATTTTCAAAGATCAATATGCAAATTCATTAAAAACTGCATACCAATTTTCCGGAAAATTCACATTTCCGGGTGGAACGTGGGTGGTAAGCAGGGCCAAAGTTGAGTTTTTGTGCGATTAGCTTCAAACTCATTTTCAAAGATCAATATGAAAATTAACTAAAAACTGCCTACCAATTTTCCGGAAAATTCACATTTCCGGGTGGAAAGTGGGTGACAAAAATGCCAAAGCTGAGTTTTTGTGCGATTTGCTTCAAACTCATTTTCAAAGATCAATATGAAAATTCATTTCAAACTGCATACCCATTTTCCGGAAAATTCACATTTCCGGGTGGAACGTGGGTGGTAAGCAGGGCCAAAGTTGAGTTTTTGTGCGATTAGCTTCAAACTCATTTTCAAAGATCAATATGAAAATTAACTAAAAACTGCCTACCAATTTTCCGGAAAATTCACATTTCCGGGTGGAAAGTGGGTGGCAAAAATGCCAAAGCTGAGTTTTTGTGCGATTTCCTTCAAACTCATTTTCAAAGATCTATATGAAAAATCATTAAAATCTGCATACCAGTTTTCCGGAAAATTCACATTTCCGGGTGGAATGTGGGTGGTAAGCAGGGCCAAAATTGAGTTTTTGTGCGATTTGCTTCAAACTCATTTTCAAAGATCAATATGAAAATTCATTTAAAACTACATACCAATTTTCCGGAAAATTCACATTTTCTGGTGGAAAGTGGGTGGCAAAAATGCCAAAGTTGAGTTTTTGTGCGATTTGCTTCAAACTCATTTTCAAAGATCTATATGAAAAATCATTAAAATCTGCATACCAGTTTTCCGGAAAATTCACATTTCCGGGTGGAATGTGGGTGGTAAGCAGGGCCAAAATTGAGTTTTTGTGCGATTTGCTTCAAACTCATTTTCAAAGATCAATATGAAAATTCATTTAAAACTGCATACCAATTATCCGGAAAATTCACATTTTCTGGTGGAAAGTGGGTGGTAAGCGGGGCCAAAGTTGAGTTTTTGTGCGATTTGCTTCAAGCTCATTTTCAAAGATCTATCTGAAAATTCATTAAAAACTGCATACCAATTATCCGGAAAATTCACATTTCCGGGTGGAAAGTGGGTGGTAAGCAGGGCCAAAGTTGAGTTTTTGTGCGATTAGCTTCAAACTCATTTTCAAAGATCAATATGAAAATTCATTAAAAACTGCATACCAATTTTCCGGAAAATTCACATTTCCGGGTGGAAAGTGGGTGGCAAAAATGCCAAAGTTGAGTTTTTGTGCGATTAGCTTCAAACTCATTTTCAAAGATCAATATGAAAATTCATTAAAAACTGCATACCAATTTTCCGGAAAATTCACATTTCCGGGTGGAAAGTGGGTGGCAAAAATGCCAAAGTTGAGTTTTTGTGCGATTAGCTTCAAACTCATTTTCAAAGATCTATATGAAAAATCATTAAAAACTGCATACCAATCTTCCGGAAAATTCACATTTCCGCGTGGAAAGTGGGTGGTATGCAGGGCCTAAGTTGAGTTCTTATGCAATTTTTTCCAAACTCATTTGCAAAGATCAACAGAAAGTTCATTAAAAGCTGCATACCAATTTTCCGGAAAATTCACATTTCCGGGTGGAAATTGGGTGGCAAAAATGACAAAGCTGAGTTTTTGTGCGATTTGCTTCAAACTCATTTTCAAAGATCAATATGAAAATTCATTTAAAACTGCATACCAATTTTCCGGAAAATGCACATTTCCGGGTGGAAAGTGGGTGGTAAGCAGGGCCAAAGTTGAGTTTTTGTGCGATTAGCTTCAAACTCATTTTCAAAGATCAACAGAAAGTTCATTAAAAGCTGCATACCAATTTTCCGGAAAATTCACATTTCCGGGTGGAAATTGGGTGGCAAAAATGCCAAAGCTGAGTTTTTGTGCGATTTGCTTCAAACTCATTTTCAAAGATCTATATGAAAAATCATTAAAATCTGCATACCAGTTTTCCGGAAAATTCACATTTCCGGGTGGAGTGTGGGTGGTAAGCAGGGCCAAAATTGTGTTTTTGTGCGATTTGCTTCAAACTCATTTTCAAAGATCAATATGAAAATTCATTAAAAACTGCATACCAATTTTCCGGAAAATTCACATTTCCGGGTGGAAAGTGGGTGGCAAAAATGCCAAAGCTGAGTTTTTGTGCGATTGGCTCCAAACTAATTTTCAATATGAAAATTCATTAAAAACTGCATACCAATTTTCCGGAAAATTCACATTTCCGGGTGGAAAGTGGGTGGCAAAAATGCCAAAGTTGAGTTTTTGTGCGATTAGCTTCAAACTCATTTTCAAAGATCAATATGAAAATTCATTAAAAAACTGCATACCAATTTTCCGGAAAATTCACATTTCCGGGTGGAAAGTGGGTGGCAAAAATGCCAAAGTTGAGTTTTTGTGCGATTAGCTTCAAACTCATTTTCAAAGATCTATATGAAAAATTATTAAAAACTGCATACCAATCTTCCGGAAAATTCACATTTCCGCGTGGAAAGTGGGTGGTATGCAGGGCCAAAGTTGAGTTCTTATGCGATTTTTTCCAAACTCATTTGCAAAGATCAATATGAAAGTTCATTTAAAGCTGCATACCAATTTTCCGGAAAATTCACATTTCCGGGTGGAAATTGGGTGGCAAAAATGCCAAAATTGAGTTTTTGTGCGATTAGCTTCAAACTTATTTTCAAAGATCAATATGAAAATTCATTAAAAACTGCATACCAATTTTCCGGAAAATTCACATTTCCGGGTGGAAAGTGGGTGGCAAAAATGCCAAAGCTGAGTTTTTGTGCGATTTGCTTCAAACTCATTTTCAAAGATCAATAATAAAATTCATTTCAAACTGCATACCAATTTTCCGGAAAATTCACATTTCCGGGTGGAACGTGGGTGGTAAGCAGGGCCAAAGTTGAGTTTTTGTGCGATTAGCTTCAAACTCATTTTCAAAGATCAATATGAAAATTCATTAAAAACTGCATACCAATTTTCCGGAAAATTCACATTTCCGGGTGGAAAGTGGGTGGCAAAAATGCCAAAGCTGAGTTTTTGTGCGATTAGCTTCAAACTCATTTTCAAAGATCTATAAGAAAAATCATTAAAATCTGCAAACCAGTTTTCCGGAAAATTCATATTTCCGGGTGGAATGTGGGTGGTAAGCAGGGCCAAAATTGCGTTTTTGTGCGATTTGCTTCAAACTCATTTTCAAAGATCAATATGAAAATTCATTTAAAACTACATACCAATTTTCCGGAAAATTCACATTTTCTGGTGGAAAGTGGGTGGCAAAAATGCCAAAGTTGAGTTTTTGTGCGATTTGCTTCAAACTCATTTTCAAAGATCTATATGAAAAATCATTAAAATCTGCATACCAGTTTTCCGGAAAATTCACATTTCCGGGTGGAATGTGGGTGGTAAGCAGGGCCAAAATTGAGTTTTTGTGTGATTTGCTTCAAACTCATTTTCAAAGATCAATATGAAAATTCATTAAAAACTGCATACCAATTTTCCGGAAAATTCACATTTCCGGGTGGAAAGTGGGTGGTATGCAGGGCCAAAGTTGAGTTCTTATGCAATTTGCTTCAAACTCATTTTCAAAGATCAATATGAAAATTCATTTAAAACTGCATACCAATTTTCCGGAAAATTCACATTTCCGGGCGGAAAGTGGGTGGCAAAAATGCCAAAGTTGAGTTTTTGTGCGATTAGCTTCAAACTCATTTTCAAAGATCAATATGCAAATTCATTAAAAACTGCAAGCCAATTTTCCGGAAAATTCACATTTCCGGGTGGAAAGTGGGTGGTAAGCAGGGCCAAAGTTGAGTTTTTGTGCGATTAGCTTCAAACTCATTTTCAAAGATCAATATGAAAATTCATTAAAAACTGCATACCAATTTTCCGGAAAATTCACATTTCCGGGTGGAAAGTGGGTGGCAAAAATGCCAAAGTTGAGTTTTTGTGCGATTAGCTTCAAACTCATTTTCAAAGATCTATATGAAAAATCAATAAAAACTGCATACCAATCTTCCGGAAAATTCACATTTCCGCGTGGAAAGTGGGTGGTATGCAGGGCCAAAGTTGAGTTCTTATGCGATTTTTTCCAAACTCATTTGCAAAGATCAATATGAAAGTGCATTAAAAACTGCATACCAATTTTCCGGAAAATTCACATTTCCGGTGCGAAAGTGGGTGGCAAAAATGCCAAAATTGAGTTTTTGTGCGATTTGCTTCAAACTCATTTTCAAAGATCAATATGAAAATTCATTAAAAGCTGCATACCAATTTTCCGGAAAATTCACATTTCCGGGTGGAAAGTGGATGGCAAAAATGCCAAAGTTGAGTGTTTGTGCGATTAGCTTCAAACTCATTTTCAAAGATCTATATGAAAAATCATTAAAAACTGCATACCAATCTTCCGGAAAATTCACATTTCCGCGTGGAAAGTGGGTGGTATGCAGGGCCAAAGTTGAGTTCTTATGCGATTTTTTCCAAACTCATTTGCAAAGATCAATATGAAAGTTCATTAAAAGCTGCATACCAATTTTCCGGAAAATTCACATTTCCGGGTGGAAAGTGGGTGGTAAAAATGCTAAAGTTGAGTTTTTGTGCGATTTGCTTCAAACTCATTTTCAAAGATCAATATGAAAATTCATTTAAAGCTGCATACCAATTTTCCGGAAAGTTCACATTTCCGGGTGGAAAGTGGGTGGTAAGCAGGGCCAAAGTTGAGTTCTTATGCGATTTGCTTCAAACTCATTTTCAAAGATCAATATGAAAATTCATTTAAAGCTGCATACCAATTTTCCGGAAAGTTCACATTTCCGGGTGGAAAGTGGGTGGCAAAAATGCCAAAGTTGAGTGTTTGTGCGATTAGCTTCAAACTCATTTTCAAAGATCAATATGAAAATTCATTTAAAGCTGCATACCAATTTTCCGGAAAGTTCACATTTCCGGGTGGAAAGTGGGTGGTAAGCAGGGCCAAAGTTGAGTTCTTATGCGATTTGCTTCAAACTCATTTTCAAAGATCAATATGCAAATTCATTTAACACTGCATACCAATTTTCCGGAAAATTCACATTTCCGGGTGGAAAGTGGGTGGCAAAAATGCCAAAGATGAGTTTTTGTGCGATTTGCTTCAAACTTATTTTCAAAGATCAATATGAAAATTCATTTAAAACTACATACCAATTTTCCGGAAAATTCACATTCTCTGGTGGAAAGTGGGTGGCAAAAATGCCAAAGTTGAGTTTTTGTGCGATTTGCTTCAAACTCATTTTCAAAGATCTATATGAAAAATCATTAAAATCTGCATACCAATTTTCCGGAAAATTCACATTTCCGGGTGGAATGTGGGTGGTAAGCAGGGTCAAAATTGAGTGTTTGTGCGATTTGCTTCAAACTCATTTTCAAAGATCAATATGAAAATTCATTTAAAGCTGCATACCAATTTTCCGGAAAGTTCACATTTCCGGGTGGAAAGTGGGTGGTAAGCAGGGCCAAAGTTGAGTTTTTGTGCGATTTGCTTCAAACTCATTTTCAAAGATCAATATGAAAATTCATTTAAAGCTGCATACCAATTTTCCGGAAAGTTCACATTTCCGGGTGGAAAGTGGGTGGTAAGCAGGGCCAAAGTTGAGTTTTTGTGCGATTTGCTTCAAACTCATTTTCAAAGATCAATATGCAAATTCATTAAACACTGCATACCAATTTTCCGGAAAATTCACATTTCCGGGTGGAAAGTGGGTGGCAAAAATGCCAAAGCTGAGTTTTTGTGCGATTTGCTTCAAACTCATTTTCAAAGATCAATATGAAAATTCATTTAAAACTGCATACCAGTTTTCCGGAAAATTCACATTTCAGGGTGGAATGTGGGTGGTAAGCAGGGCCAAAATTGAGTTTTTGTGCGATTTGCTTCAAACTCCTTTTCAAAGATCAATATGAAAATTCATTTAAAACTACATACCAATATTCCGGAAAATTCACATTTTCTGGGGGAAAGTGGGTGGCAAAAATGCCAAAGTTGAGTTTTTGTGCGATTTGCTTCAAACTCATTTTCAAAGATCAATATGAAAAATCATTAAAAACTGCATACCAATTATCCGGAAAATTCAACCACCTGGGTGGAAAGTGTTGAGTTTTTATGCGATTTGCTTCAAACTCATTTTCAAAGATCTATATGAAAATTCATTTAAAACTGCATACCAATTTTCCGGAAAATTCACATTCCCGGGTGGAAAGTGGGTGGTAAAAAGGCCAAAGTTGAGTTTTTATGCGATTTGCTTCAATCTCATTTTCAAAGATCAATACGAAAATTCATTTAAAACTGCAAACCAATTTTCCGGAAAATTCACATTTCCGGGTGGAAAGTGGGTGGCAAAAATGCCAAAGTTGAGTTTTTGTGCGATTTGCTTCAAACTCATTTTCAAAGATCAATATGAAAAATCACTAAGAACTGCATACGAATTTTCCGGAAATTTCACATTTCCGGGTGGAAAGTGGGTGGCAAAAATGCCAAAATTGAGTTTTTGTGCGATTAGCTTCAAACTCATTTTCAAAGATCAATATGAAAATTCATTAAAAACTGCATACCAATTTTCCGGAAAATTCACATTTCCGGGTGGAAAGTGGGTGGTAAAATGACCAAAGTTGAGTTCTTATGCGATTTGCTTCAAAATCATTTTTAAAGATCAATATGAAAATTCATTAAAAACTGCATATCAATTTTCCGGAAAATTCACATTTCCGGGTTGAAAGTGGGTGGCAAAAATGCTTAAGTTGAGTGTTTGTGCGATTTGCTTCAAACTCATTTACAAAGATCAATATGAAAATTCATTTAAAGCTGCATACCAATTTTCCGGAAAATTCACATTTCCGGGTGGAAAGTGGGTGGTAAGCAGGGCCAAAGTTGAGTTTTTGCGCGATTTGCTTCAAACTCATTTTCAAAGATCAATATGAAAATTCATTAAAAACTGCATACCAATTTTCCGGCAAATTCACATTTCCGGGTGGAAAGTGGGTGCCACAAATGCCAAAACTGAGTTTTTGTTCGATTTGTTCCAAACTTATTTTCAAGGATCAATATGAAAATTCATTTCAAACTGCATACCAATTTTCCGGAAAATTCACATTTCCGGGTGGAAAGTGGGTGGCAAAAATGCCAAAGTTGAGTTTTTGTGCGATTAGCTTCAAACTCATTTTCAAAGATCTATATGAAAAATCATTAAAAACTGCATACCAGTTTTCCGGAAAATTCACATTTCCGGGTGGAAAGTGGGTGGCAAAAATGCCAAAGTTGAGTTTTTGTGCGATTTGCTTCAAACTCATTTTCAATGATCAATATGAAAATTCATTTAAAACTGCATACCAATTTTCCGGAAAATTCACATTTCCGGGTGGAAAGTGGGTGGCAAAAATGCCAAAGTTGAGTTTCTGTGCGATTTGCTTCAAACTCATTTTCAAAGATAAATATGAAAATTCATTTAAGACTGCATACCAATTTTCCGGAAAATTCACATTTCCGGATGGAAAGTGGGTGGCAAAAATGCCAAAGTTGAGTTTTTGTGCGATTAGCTTCAAACTCATTTTCAAAGATCAATATGAAAATTCATTAAAAACTGCATACCAATTTTCCGGAAAATTCACATTTCCAGGTGGAAAGTGTGTGGTAAGCGGGGCCAAAGTTGAGTTTTTGTGCGATTTGCTTCAAATTCAAAAATTCATTAAAAACTGCATACCAATTTTCCGTTAAATTCACATTTCCGGGTGGAAAAAGGTTGACAAAAAAGCCAAAGTTGAGTTTTTGTGCGATTTGCTTCAAACTCATTTTCAAAGATCAATATGAAAATTCATTAAAAGCTGCATACCAATTTTCCGGAAAATTCACATTTCCGGGTGGAAAGTGGGTGACAAAAATGCCAAAGTTGAGTTTTTGTGCGATTTGCTTCAAACTCATTTTCAAAGATCAATATGAAAATTCATTAAAAACTGCATATCAATTTTCCGGAAAATTCACATTTCCGGGTGGAAAGTGAGTGGCAAAAATGCCAAAGTTGAGTGTTTGTGCGATTTGCTTCAAACTCATTTTCAAAGATCAATATGAAAATTCATTAAAAACTGCATACCAATTTTCCGGAAAATTCACATTTCCAGGTGGAAAGTGTGTGGTAAGCGGGGCCAAAGTTGAGTTTTTGTGCGATTTGCTTCAAAATTCAAAAATTCATTAAAAACTGCATACCAATTTTCCGTTAAATTCACATTTCCGGGTGGAAAAAGGGTGACAAAAATGCCAAAGTTGAGTTTTTGTGCGATTTGCTTCAAACTCATTTTCAAAGATCAATATGAAAATTCATTAAAAACTGCATACCAATTTTCCGTTAAATTCACATTTCCGGGTGGAAAAAGGGTGACAAAAATGCCAAAATTGAGTTTTTGTGCGATTTGCTTCAAACTCATTTTCAAAGATCTATATGAAAATTCATTAAAAGCTGCATACCAATTTTCCGGAAAATTCACATTTCCGGGTGGAAAGTGGGTGACAAAAATGCCAAAGTTGAGTGTTTGTGCGATTTGCTTCAAACTCATTTTCAAAGATCAATATGAAAATTCATTTAAAGCTGCATACCAATTTTCCGGAAAATTCACATTTCCGGGTGGAAAGCGGGTGGTAAGCAGGGCCAAAGTTGAGTTTTTGCGCGATTTGCTTCAAACTCATTTTCAAAGATCAATATGAAAATTCATTAAGAACTGCATACCAATTTTCCGACAAATTCACATTTCCGGGTGGAAAGTGGGTAACAAAAATGCCAAAGTTGAGTTTTTGTGCGATTTGCTTCAAACTCATTATCAAAGATCAATATGAAAATTCATTAAAAGCTGCATACCAATTTTCCGGAAAATTGACATTTCCGGGTGGAAAGTGGGTGACAAAAATGCCAAAGTTGAGTGTTTGTGCGATTTGCTTCAAACTCATTTTCAAAGATCAATATGAAAATTCATTTAAAGCTGCATACCAATTTTCCGGAAAATTCACATTTCCGCGTGGAAAGCGGGTGGTAAGCAGGGCCAAAGTTGAGTTTTTGCGCGATTTGCTTCAAACTCATTTTCAAAGATCAATATGAAAATTCATTAAAACTGCATACCAATTTTCCGGCAAATTCACATTTCCGGGTGGAAAGTGAGTGCCACAAATGCCAAAACTGAGTTTTTGTTCGATTTATTCCAAACTAATTTTCAAGGATCAATATGAAAATTCATTTCGAACTGCATACCAATTTTCCGGAAAATTCACATTTCCGGGTGGAAAGTGGGTGGCAAACATGCCAAAGCTGAGTTTTTGTGCGATTTGCTTCAAACTCATTTTCAAAGATCTATATGAAAAATCATTAAAAACTGCATACCAGTTTTCCGGAAAATTCACATTCCCGGGTGGAAAGTGGGTGGTAAAAAGGCTAAAGTTGAGTTTTTGTGCGATTTGCTTCAAACTCATTTTCAAAGATCAATATGAAAATTAATTAAAAACTGCATACCAATTTTCCGGAAAATTCACATTTCCGGGTGGAAAGTGGGTGGCAAAAATGCCAAAGTTGAGTTTTTGTGCGATTTGCTTCAAACTCATTTTCAAAGATCAATATGAAAATTCATTAAAAACTGCATACCAATTTTCCGGAAAATTCACATTTCCGGGTGGAAAGTGGGTGGCAAAAATGCCAAAGTTGAGTTTCAGTGCGATTTGCTTCAAACTCATTTTCAAAGATCAATATGAAAATTCATTTAAAACTGCATACCAAATTTCCGGAAAATTCACATTTCCGGGTGGAAAGTGGGTGGTAAGCAGGGCCAAAGTTAAGTTTTTGTGCGATTAGCTTCAAACTCATTTTCAAAGATCAATATGAAAATTCATTAAAAACTGCATACCAATTTTCCGGAAAATTCACATTTTCGGGTGGAAAGTGGGTGGTAAGCAGGGCCAAAGTTGAGTTTTTGTGCGATTTGCTTCAAACTCATTTTCAAAGATCAATATGAAAATTCATTAAAAACTGCATACCAATTTTCCGGAAAATTCACATTTTCGGGTGGAAAGTGGGTGGTAAGCAGGGCCAAAGTTGAGTTTTTGTGCGATTTGCTTCAAACTCATTTTCAAAGATCAATATGAAAATTCATTAAAAACTGCATACCAATTCTCCGGAAAATTCACATTTCCGGGTGGAAAGTGGGTGGTAAGCAGGGCCAAAGTTAAGTTTTTGTGCGATTAGCTTCAAACTCATTTTCAAAGATCAATATGAAAATTCATTAAAAACTGCATACCAATTTTCCGGAAAATTCACATTTCCGGGTGGAAAGTGGGTGGCAAAAATGCCAAAGTTGAGTTTCAGTGCGATTTGCTTCAAACTCATTTTCAAAGATCAATATGAAAATTCATTTAAAGCTGCATACCAATTTTCCGGAAAATTCACATTTCCGGGTGGAAAGCGGGTGGTAAGCAGGGCCAAAGTTGAGTTTTTGCGCGATTTGCTTCAAACTCATTTTCAAAGATCAATATGAAAATTCATTAAAATCTGCATACCAATTTTCCGGCAAATTCACATTTCCGGGTGGAAAGTGAGTGCCACAAATGCCAAAACTGAGTTTTTGTTCGATTTGTTCCAAACTTATTTTCAAGGATCAATATGAAAATTCATTTCAAACTGCATACCAATTTTCCGGAAATTTCACATTTCCGGGTGGAAAGTGGGTGGCAAAAATGCCAAAGTTGAGTTTTTGTGCGATTTGCTTCAAACTCATTTTCAAAGATCTATATGAAAAATCATTAAAAACTGCATACCAGTTTTCCGGAAAATTCACATTTCCGGGTGGAAAGTGCGTGGCAAAAATGCCAAAGTTGAGTTTTTGTGCGATTTGCTTCAAACTCATTTTCAAAGATTAATATGAAAATTAATTAAAAACTGCATACCAATTTTCCGGAAAATTCACATTTCCGGGTGGAAAGTGGGTGGCAAAAATGCCAAAGTTGAGTTTTTGTGCGATTTGCTTCAAACTCATTTTCAATGATCAATATGAAAATTCATTTAAAACTGCTTACCCATTTTCCGGAAAATTCACATTTCCGGGTGGAAAGTGGGTGGCAAAAATGCCAAAGTTGAGTTTCAGTGCGATTTGCTTCAAAATCATTTTCAAAGATCAATATGAAAATTCATTTAAAACTGCATACCAATTTTCCGGAAAATTCACATTTCCGGGTGGAAAGTGGGTGGTAAGCAGGGCCAAAGTTAAGTTTTTGTGCGATTAGCTTCAAACTCATTTTCAAAGATTAATATGAAAATTCATTAAAAACTGCATACTAATTTTCCGGAAAATTCACATTTCCGGGTGGAAAGTGGGTGGCAAAAATGCCAAAGTTGAGTTTCAGTGCGATTTGCTTCAAACTCATTTTCAAAGATCAATATGAAAATTCATTTAAAACTGCATACCAATTTTCCGGAAAATTCACATTTCCGGGTGGAAAGTGGGTGGTAAGCAGGGCCAAAGTTAAGTTTTTGTGCGATTAGCTTCAAACTCATTTTCAAAGATCAATATGAAAATTCATTAAAAACTGCATACCAATTTTCCGGAAAATTCACATTTCCGGGTGGAAAGTGGGTGGCAAAAATGCCAAAGTTGAGTTTCTGTGCGATTTGCTTCAAACTCATTTTCAAAGATCTATATGAAAAATCATTAAAAACTGCATACCAGTTTTCCGGAAAATTCACATTTCCGGGTGGAAAAAGGGTGACAAAAATGCCAAAGTTGAGTTTTTGTGCGATTTGCTTCAAACTCATTTTCAAAGATCAATATGAAAATTCATTAAAAGCTGCATACCAATTTTCCGGAAAATTCACATTTCCGGGTGGAAAGTGGGTGGCAAAAATGCCAAAGCTGAGTTTTTGTGCGATTTGCTTCAAACTCATTTTCAAAGATCTATATGCAAAATCATTAAAATCTGCAAACCAGTTTTCCGGAAAATTCACATTTCCGGGTGGAATGTGGGTGGTAAGCAGGGCCAAAGTTGAGTTTTTGTGCGATTTGCTTCAAACTCACTTTCAAAGATCAATATGAAAATTCATTTAAAACTGCATACCAATTTTCCGGAAAATTCACATTTCCGGGTGGAAAGTGGGTGGTAAGCAGGGCCAAAGTTAAGTTTTTGTGCGATTAGCTTCAAACTCATTTTCAAAGATCAATATGAAAATTCATTAAAAACTGCATACCAATTTTCCGGAAAATTCACATTTCCGGGTGGAAAGTGGGTGGCAAAAATGCCAAAGTTGAGTTTCAGTGCGATTTGCTTCAAACTCATTTTCAAAGATCAATATGAAAATTCATTAAAAACTGCATACCAATTTTCCGGAAAGTGCGTGGTAAAATTTCCGGGTGGAAAGTATGTGGAAATCAGGGCCAAAGTTAAGTTTTTGTGCGATTAGCTTCAAACTCATTTTCAAAGATCAATATGAAAATTCATTAAAAACTGCATACCAATTTTCCGGAAAATTCACATTTCCGGGTGGAAAGTGGGTGGTAAGCAGGGCCAAAGTTAAGTTTTTGTGCGATTAGCTTCAAACTCATTTTCAAAGATCAATATGAAAATTCATTAAAAACTGCATACCAATTTTCCGGAAAATTCACATTTTCGGGTGGAAAGTGGGTGGTAAGCAGGGCCAAAGTTGAGTTTTTGTGCGATTTGCTTCAAACTCATTTTCAAAGATCAATATGAAAATTCATTAAAAACTCCATACCAATTTTCCGGAAAATTCATATTTCCGGGTGGAAAGTGGGTGGTAAGCAAGGCCAAAGTTAAGTTTTTGTGCGATTAGCTTCAAACTCATTTTCAAAGATCAATATGAAAATTCATTAAAAACTGCATACCAATTTTCCGGAAAATTCACATTTCCGGGTGGAAAGTGGGTGGCAAAAATGCCAAAGTTGAGTTTCAGTGCGATTTGCTTCAAACTCATTTTCAAAGATCAATATGAAAATTCATTTAAAGCTGCATACCAATTTTCCGGAAAATTCACATTTCCGGGTGGAAAGCGGGTGGTAAGCAGGGCCAAAGTTGAGTTTTTGCGCGATTTGCTTCAAACTCATTTTCAAAGATCAATATGAAAATTCATTAAAATCTGCATACCAATTTTCCGGCAAATTCACATTTCCGGGTGGAAAGTGAGTGCCACAAATGCCAAAACTGAGTTTTTGTTCGATTTGTTCCAAACTTATTTTCAAGGATCAATATGAAAATTCATTTCAAACTGCATACCAATTTTCCGGAAATTTCACATTTCCGGGTGGAAAGTGGGTGGCAAAAATGCCAAAGTTGAGTTTTTGTGCGATTTGCTTCAAACTCATTTTCAAAGATTAATATGAAAATTAATTAAAAACTGCATACCAATTTTCCGGAAAATTCACATTTCCGGGTGGAAAGTGGGTGGCAAAAATGCCAAAGTTGAGTTTTTGTGCGATTTGCTTCAAACTCATTTTCAATGATCAATATGAAAATTCATTTAAAACTGCTTACCCATTTTCCGGAAAATTCACATTTCCGGGTGGAAAGTGGGTGGCAAAAATGCCAAAGTTGAGTTTCAATGCGATTTGCTTCAAACTCATTTTCAAAGATCAATATGAAAATTCATTTAAAACTGCATACCAATTTTCCGGAAAATTCACATTTCCGGGTGGAAAGTGGGTGGTAAGCAGGGCCAAAGTTAAGTTTTTGTGCGATTAGCTTCAAACTCATTTTCAAAGATTAATATGAAAATTCATTAAAAACTGCATACTAATTTTCCGGAAAATTCACATTTCCGGGTGGAAAGTGGGTGGCAAAAATGCCAAAGTTGAGTTTCAGTGCGATTTGCTTCAAACTCATTTTCAAAGATCAATATGAAAATTCATTTAAAACTGCATACCAATTTTCCGGAAAATTCACATTTCCGGGTGGAAAGTGGGTGGTAAGCAGGGCCAAAGTTAAGTTTTTGTGCGATTAGCTTCAAACTCATTTTCAAAGATCAATATGAAAATTCATTAAAAACTGCATACCAATTTTCCGGAAAATTCACATTTCCGGGTGGAAAGTGGGTGGCAAAAATGCCAAAGTTGAGTTTCAGTGCGATTTGCTTCAAACTCATTTTCAAAGATCAATATGAAAATTCATTAAAAGCTGCATACCAATTTTCCGGAAAATTCACATTTCCGGGTGGAAAGTGGGTGGCAAAAATGCCAAAGCTGAGTTTTTGTGCGATTTGCTTCAAACTCATTTTCAAAGATCTATATGCAAAATCATTAAAATCTGCAAACCAGTTTTCCGGAAAATTCACATTTCCGGGTGGAATGTGGGTGGTAAGCAGGGCCAAAGTTGAGTTTTTGTGCGATTTGCTTCAAACTCACTTTCAAAGATCAATATGAAAATTCATTTAAAACTGCATACCAATTTTCCGGAAAATTCACATTTCCGGGTGGAAAGTGGGTGGTAAGCAGGGCCAAAGTTAAGTTTTTGTGCGATTAGCTTCAAACTCATTTTCAAAGATCAATATGAAAATTCATTAAAAACTGCATACCAATTTTCCGGAAAATTCACATTTCCGGGTGGAAAGTGGGTGGCAAAAATGCCAAAGTTGAGTTTCAGTGCGATTTGCTTCAAACTCATTTTCAAAGATCAATATGAAAATTCATTAAAAACTGCATACCAATTTTCCGGAAAGTGCGTGGTAAAATTTCCGGGTGGAAAGTATGTGGAAATCAGGGCCAAAGTTAAGTTTTTGTGCGATTTGCTTCAAACTCATTTTCAAAGATCAATATGAAAATTCATTAAAAACTGCATACCAATTTTCCGGAAAATTCACATTTCCGGGTGGAAAGTGGGTGGCAAAAATGCCAAAGTTGAGTTTCAGTGCGATTTGCTTCAAACTCATTTTCAAAGATCTATATGAAAAATCATTAAAAACTGCATACCAGTTTTCCGGAAAATTCACATTTCCGGGTGGAAAAAGGGTGACAAAAATGCCAAAGTTGAGTTTTTGTGCGATTTGCTTCAAACTCATTTTCAAAGATCAATATGAAAATTCATTAAAAGCTGCATACCAATTCTCCGGAAAATTCATATTTCCGGGTGGAAAGTGGGTGGTAAGCAGGGCCAAAGTTAAGTTTTTGTGCGATTAGCTTCAAACTCATTTTCAAAGATCAATATGAAAATTCATTTAAAACTGCATACCAATTTTCCGGAAAATTCACATTTTCGGGTGGAAAGTGGGTGGTAAGCAGGGCCAAAGTTGAGTTTTTGTGCGATTTGCTTCAAACTCATTTTCAAAGATCAATATGAAAATTCATTTAAAACTGCATACCAATTCTCCGGAAAATTCATATTTCCGGGTGGAAAGTGGGTGGTAAGCAGGGCCAAAGTTGAGTTTTTGTGCGATTTGCTTCAAACTCATTTTCAAAGATCAATATGAAAATTCATTAAAAACTCCATACCAATTTTCCGGAAAATTCACATTTCCGGGTGGAAAGTGGGTGGCAAAAATGCCAAAGTTGAGTTTCAGTGCGATTTGCTTCAAACTCATTTTCAAAGATCAATATGAAAATTCATTAAAAACTGCGTACCAATTTTCCGGAAAATTCACATTTTCTGGTGGAAAGTGGGTGGTAAGCGGGGCCAAAGTTGAGTTTTTGTGCGATTTGCTTCAAGCTCATTTTCAAAGATCTATCTGAAAATTCATTAAAAGCTGCATACCAATTTTCCGGAAAATTCACATTTCCGGGTGGAAAGTGGGTGGCAAAAATGCCAAAGTTGAGTTTCTGTGCGATTTGCTTCAAACTCATTTTCAAAGATCAATATGAAAATTCATTAAAAACTGCGTACCAATTTTCCGGAAAATTCACATTTTCTGGTGGAAAGTGGGTGGTAAGCGGGGCCAAAGTTGAGTTTTTGTGCGATTTGCTTCAAGCTCATTTTCAAAGATCTATCTGAAAATTCATTAAAAGCTGCATACCAATTTTCCGGAAAATTCACATTTCCGGGTGGAAAGTGGGTGGCAAAAATGCCAAAGTTGAGTTTCTGTGCGATTTGCTTCAAACTCATTTTCAAAGATCAATATGAAAATTCATTAAAGACTGCATACCAATTTTCCGGAAAATTCACATTTTCTGGTGGAAAGTGGGTGGTAAGCGGGGCCAAAGTTGAGTTCTTGTGCGATTTGCTTCAAGCTCATTTTCAAAGATCTATCTGAAAATTCATTAAAAACTGCATACCAATTATCCGGAAAATTCACATTTCCGGGTGGAAAGTGGGTGGTAAGCAGGGCCAAAGTTGAGTTTTTGTGCGATTTGCTTCAAACTCATTTTCAAAGATCAATATGAAAAATCACTAAAAACTGCATACGAATTTTCCGGAAATTTCACATTTCCGGGTGGAAAGTGGGTGGCAAAAATGCCAAAACTGAGTTTTTGTGCGATTTGCTTCAAACTCATTTTCAAAGATCAATATAAACATTTATTAGAAACTGCATACCAATTTTCCGGAAAATTCACATTTCCGGGTGGAAAGTGGGTGGTAAGCAGCGATTTGCTTCAAACTCATTTTCAAAGATGAATATGAAAATTCATTTAAAACTGCATACCAATTCTCCGGCAAATTCACATTTCCGGGGGAAAGTGGGTGCCACAAATGCCAAAACTGAGTTTTTGTTCGATTTGTTCCAAACTTATTTTCAAGGATCAATATGAAAATTCATTAAAAACTGCATACCAATTCTCCGGAAAATTCACATTTGCGGGTGGAAAGTGAGTTTTTGTGCGATTTGCTTCAAACTCATTTTCAAAGATCAATAAGAAAATTCATTCAAAACTGCATACCAATTTTCCGGAAAGTGCGTGGTGAAATTTCCGGGTGGAAAGTATGTGGAAAGCAGGGCCAAAGTTGAGTTTTTGTGCGATTTGCTTCAAAATTCAAAAATTCAAAATTCAGTAAAAACTGCATACCAATTTTCCGGAAAATTCACATTTCCGGGTGGAAAGTGGGTGGCAAAAATGCCAAAGCTGAGTTTCAGTGCGATTTGCTTCAAACTCATTTTCAAAGATCAATATGAAAATTCATTAAAAACTGCGTACCAATTTTCCGGAAAATTCACATTTTCTGGTGGAAAGTGGGTGGTAAGCGGGGCCAAAGTTGAGTTTTTGTGCGATTTGCTTCAAGCTCATTTTCAAAGATCTATCTGAAAATTCATTAAAAGCTGCATACCAATTTTCCGGAAAATTCACATTTCCGGGTGGAAAGTGGGTGGCAAAAATGCCAAAGTTGAGTTTCTGTGCGATTTGCTTCAAACTCATTTTCAAAGATCAATATGAAAATTCATTAAAAACTGCGTACCAATTTTCCGGAAAATTCACATTTTCTGGTGGAAAGTGGGTGGTAAGCGGGGCCAAAGTTGAGTTTTTGTGCGATTTGCTTCAAGCTCATTTTCAAAGATCTATCTGAAAATTCATTAAAAGCTGCATACCAATTTTCCGGAAAATTCACATTTCCGGGTGGAAAGTGGGTGGCAAAAATGCCAAAGTTGAGTTTCTGTGCGATTTGCTTCAAACTCATTTTCAAAGATCAATATGAAAATTCATTAAAGACTGCATACCAATTTTCCGGAAAATTCACATTTTCTGGTGGAAAGTGGGTGGTAAGCGGGGCCAAAGTTGAGTTTTTGTGCGATTTGCTTCAAGCTCATTTTCAAAGATCTATCTGAAAATTCATTAAAAACTGCATACCAATTATCCGGAAAATTCACATTTCCGGGTGGAAAGTGGGTGGTAAGCAGGGCCAAAGTTGAGTTTTTGTGCGATTTGCTTCAAACTCATTTTCAAAGATCAATATGAAAAATCACTAAAAACTGCATACGAATTTTCCGGAAATTTCACATTTCCGGGTGGAAAGTGGGTGGCAAAAATGCCAAAACTGAGTTTTTGTGCGATTTGCTTCAAACTCATTTTCAAAGATCAATATAAACATTTATTAGAAACTGCATACCAATTTTCCGGAAAATTCACATTTCCGGGTGGAAAGTGGGTGGTAAGCAGCGATTTGCTTCAAACTCATTTTCAAAGATGAATATGAAAATTCATTTAAAACTGCATACCAATTCTCCGGCAAATTCACATTTCCGGGGGAAAGTGGGTGCCACAAATGCCAAAACTGAGTTTTTGTTCGATTTGTTCCAAACTTATTTTCAAGGATCAATATGAAAATTCATTAAAAACTGCATACCAATTCTCCGGAAAATTCACATTTGCGGGTGGAAAGTGAGTTTTTGTGCGATTTGCTTCAAACTCATTTTCAAAGATCAATATGAAAATTCATTCAAAACTGCATACCAATTTTCCGGAAAGTGCGTGGTGAAATTTCCGGGTGGAAAGTATGTGGAAAGCAGGGCCAAAGTTGAGTTTTTGTGCGATTTGCTTCAAAATTCAAAAATTCAAAATTCAGTAAAAACTGCATACCAATTTTCCGGAAAATTCACATTTCCGGGTGGAAAGTGGGTGGCAAAAATGCCAAAGCTGAGTTTTTGTGCGATTTGCTTCAAACTCATTTTCAAAGATCAATATGAAAATTCATTTAAAACTGCATACCAATTTTCCGGAAAATTCACATTTCCTGGTGGAAAGTGGGTGGCAAAAATGCCAAAGTTGAGTTTTTGTGCGATTAGCTTCAAACTCATTTTCAAAGATCAATATGAAAATTAATTAAAAACTGCATACCAATTTTCCGGAAAATTCACATTTTCGGGTGGAAAGTGGATGGTAAGCAGGGCCAAAGTTGAGTTTTTGTGCGATTTGCTTCAAACTCATTTTCAAAGATCAATATGAAAATTCATTTAAAACTGCATACCAATTTTCCGGAAAATTCACATTTCCGGGTGGAAAGTGGGTGGTACGCAGGGCCAAAGTTGAGTTTTTGTGCGATCTGCTTCAAAATTCAAAAATTCAAAATTCATTAAAAACTGCATACCAATTCTTCGGAAAATTCACATTTGCGGGTGGAAAGTGAGTTTTTGTGCGATTCGCTTCAAACTCATTTTCAAAGATCAATATGAAAATTCATTAAAAACTGCATACCAATTTTCCGGAAAGTGCGTGGTAAAATTTCCGGGTGGAAAGTATATGGAAAGCAGGGCCAAAGTTGAGTTTTTGTGCGATTTGCTTCAAAATTCAAAAATTCAAAATTCATTAAAATTTGCATACCAATTTTCCGGAAAATTCACATTTCCGGGTGGAAAGTGGGTGGTAAGCAGGGCCAAAGTTGAGTTTTTGTGCGATTAGCTTCAAACTCATTTTCAAAGATCAATTTGCAAATTCATTAAAAACTGCATACCAATTTTCCGGAAAATTCACATTTCCGGGTGGAAAGTGGGTGGCAAAAATGTCAAAGCTGAGTTTTTGTGCGATTTGCTTCAAACTCATTTTCAAAGATCAATATGAAAATTCATTAAAAACTGCATACCAATTTTCCGGAAAATTCACATTTCCGGGTGGAAAGTAAGTGGCAAAAATGCCAAAGTTGAGTTTTTGTGCGATTAGCTTCAAACTCATTTTCAAAGATCAATATGAAAATTAATTAAAAACTGCATACCAATTTTCCGGAAAATTCACATTTTCGGGTGGAAAGTGGATGGTAAGCAGGGCCAAAGTTGAGTTTTTGTGCGATTTGTTTCAAACTCATTTTCAAAGATCAATATGAAAATTCATTTAAAACTGCATACCCATTCTCCGGAAAATTCACATTTCCGGGTGGAAAGTGGGCTGTAAGCAGAGCCAAAGTTGACTTTTTGTGCGATTTGCTTAAAAATTCAAAATTCATTAAAAACTGCCTACCAATTTTCCGGAAAATTCACATTTCCGGGTGGAAAGTGGGTGGCAAAAATGCCAAAGTTGAGTTTTTGTGCGATTTGCTTCAAACTCATTTTCAAAGATCAATATGAAAATTCATTAAAAACTGCATACCAATTTTCCGGAAAATTCAAATTTCCGGGTGGAAAGTGGGTGGCAAAAATACCAAAGTTGACTTTTTGTGCGATTAGCTTCAAACTCATTTTCAAAGATCAATATGAAAATTCATTAAAAACTGCATACCAATTTTCCGGAAAATTCACATTTCCGGGTGAAAAGTGGGTGGCAAAAATGCCAAAGTTGAGTTTTTGTGCGATTTGCTTCAAACTTATTTTCAAGGATCAATATGAAAATTCATTTAAAACTTCATACCAATTTTCCGGAAAATTCACATTTCCGGGTGGAAAGTGGGTGGTAAATAGGGCCAAAGTTGAGTTTTTGTGCGATTAGCTTCAAACTCATTTTCAAAGATCAATATGAAAATTCATTAAAAGCTGCATACCAATTTTCCGGAAAATTCACATTTCCGGGTGGAAAGTGGGTGGCAAAAATGCCAAAGTTGAGTTTCTGTGCGATTTGCTTCAAACTCATTTTCAAAGATCAATATGAAAATTCATTAAAAGCTGCATACCAATTTTCCGGAAAATTCACATTTTCTGGTGGAAAGTGGGTGGTAAGCGGGGCCAAAATTGAGTTTTTGTGCGATTTGCTTCAAGCTCATTTTCAAAGATCTATCTGAAAATTCATTAAAAGCTGCATTCCAATTTTCCGGAAAATTCACATTTCCGGGTGGAAAGTGGGTGGCAAAAATGCCAAAGTTGAGTTTCTGTGCGATTTGCTTCAAACTCATTTTCAAAGATCTATCTGAAAATTCAATTAAAACTACATACCAATTTTCCGGAAAATTCACATTTCCGGGTGGAAAGTGGGTGGCAAAAATGCCAAAGCTGAGTTTTTGTACGATTTGCTTCAAACTCAATTTCAAAGATCAATATGAAAATTCATTAAAAACTGCATACCAATTTTCCGGAAAATTCACATTTCCGGGTGGAAAGTGGGTGGCAAAAATGCCAAAGCTGAATTTTGTGCGATTTGCTTCAAACTCATTTTCAAAGATCAATATGAAAATTCATTTAAAACTGCATACCAATTTTCCGGAAAATTCACATTTGCGGGTGGAAAGTGGGTGGTAAATAGGGCCAAAGTTGAGTTTTTGTGCGATTAGCTTCAAACTTATTTTCAAAGATCTATCTGAAAATTCATTAAAAGCTGCATACCAATTTTCCGGAAAATTCACATTTCCGGTTGGAAAGTGGGTGGCAAAAATGCCAAAGTTGAGTTTCTGTGCGATTTGCTTCAAACTCATTTTCAAAGATCAATATGAAAATTCATTAAACTGCATACCAATTTTCCGGAAAATTCACATTTTCTGGTGGAAAGTGGGTGGTAAGCGGGGCCAAAGTTGAGTTTTTGTGCGATTTGCTTCAAGCTCATTTTCAAAGATCTATCTGAAAATTCATTAAAAGCTGCATAACAATTTTCCGGAAAATTCACATTTCCGGGTGGAAAGTGGGTGGCAAAAATGCCAAAGTTGAGTTTCTGTGCGATTTGCTTCAAACTCATTTTCAAAGATCAATATGAAAATTCATTTAAAACTGCATACCAATTTTCCGGAAAATTCACATTTTCTGGTGGAAAGTGGTTGGTAAATAGGGCGAAAGTTGAGTTTTTAATCGATTTGCTTCAAACTCATTTTCAAAGATCAATATGAAAATTCATTTAAGACTGCATACCAATTTTCCGGAAAATTCACATTCCCGGGTGGAAAGTGGGTGGTAAGCGGGGCCAAAGTTGAGTTTTTGTGCGATTTGCTTCAAACTCATTTTCAAAGATCAATATGCAAATTCATTAAAAACTGCATACCAATTTTCCGGAAAATTCACATTTCCGGGTGGAAAGTGGGTGGCAAAAATGCCAAAGCTGAGTTTTTGTACGATTTGCTTCAAACTCATTTTCAAAGATCAATATGAAAATTCATTTAAAACTGCATAACAATTTTCCGGAAAATTCACATTTGCGGGTGGAAAGTGGGTGGTAAATAGGGCCAAAGTTGAGTTTTTGTGCGATTAGCTTCAAACTCATTTTCAAAGATCAATATGAAAATTCATTAAAAGCTGCATACCAATTTTCCGGAAAATTCACATTTCCGGGTGGAAAGTGGGTGGCAAAAATGCCAAAGTTGAGTTTTTGTGCGATTTGCTTCAAACTCATTTTCAAAGATCAATATGAAAATTCATTAAAAACTGCATACCAATTTTACGGAAAATTCACATTTTCTGGTGGAAAGTGGGTGGTAAGCGGGGCCAAAGTTGAGTTTTTGTGCGATTTGCTTCAAGCTCATTTTCAAAGATCTATCTGAAAATTCATTAAAAGCTGCATACCAATTTTCCGGAAAATTCACATTTCCGGGTGGAAAGTGGGTGGCAAAAATGCCAAAGTTGAGTTTCTGTGCGATTTGCTTCAAACTCATTTTCAAAGATCAATATGAAAATTCATTAAAAACTGCATACCAATTTTCCGGAAAATTCACATTTCCGGGTGGAAAGTGGGTGGCAAAAATACCAACGTTGGGTTTTTGTGCGATTAGCTTGAAACTCATTTTCAAAGATCAATATGAAAATTCATTAAAAACTGCGTACCAATTTTCCGGAAAATTCACATTTCCGGGTGGAAAGTGGGTGGTAAGCATGGCCAAAGTTGAGTTTTTGTGCGATTTGCTTCAAACTCATTTTCAAAGATCAATATGAAAATTCATTAAAAACTGCATACCAATTTTCCGGAAAATTCACATTTCCAGGTGGAAAGTGGGTGGTAAGCGGGGCCAAAGTTGAGTTTTTGTGCGATTTGCTTCAAACTCATTTTCAAAGATCTATCTGAAAATTCATTAAAAGCTGCATACCAATTTTCCGGAAAATTCACATTTCCGGGTGGAAAGTGGGTGGCAAAAATGCCAAAGTTGAGTTTCTGTGCGATTTGCTTCAAACTCATTTTCAAAGATCAATATGAAAATTCATTAAAAACTGTATACCAATTTTCCGGAAAATTCACATTTCCGGGTGGAAAGTGGGTGGCAAAAGTGCAAAAGTTGAGTTTCTGTGCGATTTGCTTCAAACTCATTTTCAAAGATCAATATGAAAATTCATTAAAAACTGCATACCAATTTTCCGGAAAATTCACATTTCCAGGTGGAAAGTGGGTGGTAAGCGGGGCCAAAGTTGAGTTTTTGTGCGATTTGCTTCAAGCTCATTTTCAAAGATCTATCTGAAAATTCATTAAAAGCTGCATACCAATTTTCCGGAAAATTCACATTTCCGGGTGGAAAGTGGGTGGCAAAAATGCCAAAGTTGAGTTTCTGTGCGATTTGCTTCAAACTCATTTTCAAAGATCAATATGAAAATTCATTAAAAACTGCATACCAATTTTCCGGAAAATTCACATTTCCGGGTGGAAAGTGGGTTTCAAAAATGCAAAAATTTGAGTTTTTGTGCGATTAGCTTGAAACTCATTTTCAAAGATCAATATGAAAATTCATTAAAAACTGCGTACCAATTTTCCGGAAAATTCACATTTCCGGGTGGAAAGTGGGTGGCAAAAATGCCAAAGCTGAGTTTTTGTGCGATTTGCTTCAAACTCAGTATCAAAGATCAATATGAAAATTCATTAAAAGCTGCATACCAATTTTCCGGAAAATTGACATTTCCGGGTGGAAAGTGGGTGGCAAAAATGCCAAAGTTGAGTTTTTGTGCGATTTGCTTCAAACTTATTTTTAAGGATCAATATGAAAATTCATTTAAAACTTCATACCAATTTTCCGGAAAATTCACATTTCCGGGTGGAAAGTATGTGGAAAGCAGGGCCAAAGTTGAGTTTTTGTGCAATTTGCTTCAAACTCATTTTCAAAGATCAATATGAAAATTCATTTAAAACTGCATACCAATTTTCCGGAAAATTCACATTTCCGGGTGGAAAGTGGGTGGTTAGCAGAGCTAAAGTTGACTTTTTGTGCGATTTGCTTCAAAATTCAAAATTCATTAAAAACTGCATACCAATTTTCCGGAAAATTCACATTTCCGGGTGGAAAGTGGGTGGCAAAAATGCCAAAGTTGAGTTTTTGTGCGATTTGCTTCAAACTCATTTTCAAAGATCTATATGCAAATTCATTTAAAATTGCATACCAATTTTCCGGAAAATTCACATTTCCGGGTGGAAAGTGGGTGGCAAAAATGCCAAAGTTGAGTTTCTGTGCGATTAGCTGCAAACTCATTTTCAAAGATCAATATGAAAATTCATTAAAAACTGCATACCAATTTTCCGGAAAATTCACATTTCCGGGTGGAAAGTGGGTGGTAAGCAGGGCCAAAGTTGAGTTTTTGTGCGATTTGCTTCAAACTCATTTTCAAAGATCAATATGAAAAATCACTAAAAACTGCATACGAATTTTCCGGAAAATTCACATTTCCGGGTGGAAAGTGGGTGGCAAAAATGCCAAAGTTGAGTTTCTGTGCGATTTGCTTCAAACTCATTTTCAAAAAATTTTTTTTTTAAAGGATCAATATGAAAATTCATTTAAAACTTCATACCAATTTTCCGGAAAATTCACATTTCCGGGTGGAAAGTATGTGGAAAGCAGGGCCAAAGTTGAGTTTTTGTGCGATTTGCTTCAAACTCATTTTCAAAGATCAATATGAAAATTCTTTAAAAACTGCATACCAATTATCCGGAAAATTCACATTTCTAAGTGGAAAGTGGGTGGTAAGCAGAGCTAAAGTTGACTTTTTGTGCGATTTGCTTCAAAATTCAAAATTCATTAAAAACTGCATACCAATTTTCCGGAAAATTCACATTTCCGGGTGGAAAGTGGGTGGCAAAAATGCCAAAGTTGAGTTTTTGTGCGATTTGCTTCAAACTCATTTTCAAAGATCTATATGCAAATTCATTTAAAATTGCATAACAATTTTCCGGAAAATTCACATTTCCGGGTGGAAAGTGGGTGGCAAAAATGCCAAAGTTGAGTTTTTGTGCGATTAGCTTCAAACTCATTTTCAAAGATCAATATGAAAATTCATTAAAAACTGCGTACCAATTTTCCGGAAAATTCACATTTCCGGGTGGAAAGTGGGTGGCAAAAATGCCAAAGTTGAGTTTTTGTGCGATTTGCTTCAAACTTATTTTCAAGGATCAATATGAAAATTCATTTAAAACTTCATACCAATTTTCCGGAAAATTCACATTTCCGGGTGGAAAGTGGGTGGCAAAAATGCAAAAGTTGAGTTTTTGTGCGATTTGCTTCAAACTCATTTTCTAAGATCAATATGAAAATTCATTAAAAACTGCATACCAATTTTCCGGAAAATTCACATTTCCGGGTGGAAAATGGGTGGCAAAAATGCCAAAGCTGAGTTTTTGTGCGATTTGCTTCAAACTCATTTTCAAAGATCAATATGAAAATTCATTTAAAACTGCATACCAGTTTTCCGGAAAATTCACATTTCCGGGTGGAAAGTGGGTGGTTAGCAGAGCTAAAGTTGACTTTTTGTGCGATTTGCTTCAAAATTCAAAATTCATTAAAAACTGCATACCAATTTTCCGGAAAATTCACATTTCCGGGTGGAAAGTGGGTGGCAAAAATGCCAAAGTTGAGTTTTTGTGCGATTTGCTTCAAACTCATTTTCAAAGATCAATATGAAAATTCATTTAAAACTGCATACCAGTTTTCCGGAAAATTCACATTTCCGGGTGGAAAGTGGGTGGTTAGCAGAGCTAAAGTTGACTTTTTGTGCGATTTGCTTCAAAATTCAAAATTCATTAAAAACTGCGTACCAATTTTCCGGAAAATTCACATTTCCAGGTGGAAAGTGGGTGGTAAGCGGGGCCAAAGTTGAGTTTTTGTGCGATTTGCTTCAAACTCATTTTCAAAGATCAATATGAAAATTCATTAAAAACTGTATACCAATTTTCCGGAAAATTCACATTTCCGGGTGGAAAGTGGGTGGCAAAAGTGCCAAAGCTGAGTTTTTGTGCGATTTGCTTCAAACTCATTTTCTAAGATCTATCTGAAAATTCATTAAAAGCTGCATACCAATTTTCCGGAAAATTCACATTTCCGGGTGGAAAGTGGGTGGCAAAAATGCCAAAGTTGAGTTTCTGTGCGATTTGCTTCAAACTCATTTTCAAAGATCAATATGAAAATTCATTAAAAACTGTATACCAATTTTCCGGAAAATTCACATTTCCGGGTGGAAAGTGGGTGGCAAAAGTGCAAAAGTTGAGTTTTTGTGCGATTTGCTTCAAACTCATTTTCTAAGATCAATATGAAAATTCATTAAAAACTGCATACCAATTTTCCGGAAAATTCACATTTCCGGGTGGAAAGTGGGTGGCAAAAATGCCAAAGCTGAGTTTTTGTGCGATTTGCTTCAAACTCATTTTCAAAGATCAATATGAAAATTCATTTAAAACTGCATACCAGTTTTCCGGAAAATTCACATTTCCGGGTGGAAAGTGGGTGGTTAGCAGAGCTAAAGTTGACTTTTTGTGCGATTTGCTTCAAAATTCAAAATTCATTAAAAACTGCATACCAATTTTCCGGAAAATTCACATTTCCGGGTGGAAAGTGGGTGGCAAAAATGCCAAAGTTGAGTTTTTGTGCGATTTGCTTCAAACTTATTTTCAAGGATCAATATGAAAATTCATTTAAAACTTCATACCAATTTTCCGGAAAATTCACATTTCCGGGTGGAAAGTGGGTGGCAAAAATGCCAAAGCTGAGTTTTTGTGCGATTTGCTTCAAACTCATTTTCAAAGATCAATATGAAAATTCATTAAAAACTGCATACCAATTTTCCGGAAAATTCACATTTCCGGGTGGAAAGTGGGTGGCAAAAATGCCAAAGCTGAGTTTTTGTGCGATTTGCTTCAAACTCATTTTCTAAGATCAATATGAAAATTCATTAAAAACTGCATACCAATTTTCCGGAAAATTCACATTTCCGGGTGGAAAGTGGGTGGCAAAAATGCCAAAGCTGAGTTTTTGTGCGATTTGCTTCAAACTCATTTTCAAAGATCAATATGAAAATTCATTTAAAACTGCATACCAGTTTTCCGGAAAATTCACATTTCCGGGTGGAAAGTGGGTGGTTAGCAGAGCTAAAGTTGACTTTTTGTGCGATTTGCTTCAAAATTCAAAATTTCATTAAAAACTGCGTACCAATTTTCCGGAAAATTCACATTTCCAGGTGGAAAGTGGGTGGTAAGCGGGGCCAAAGTTGAGTTTTTGTGCGATTTGCTTCAAACTCATTTTCAAAGATCTATCTGAAAATTCATTAAAAGCTGCATACCAATTTTCCGGAAAATTCACATTTCCGGGTGGAAAGTGGGTGGCAAAAATGCCAAAGTTGAGTTTCTGTGCGATTTGCTTCAAACTCATTTTCAAAGATCAATATGAAAATTCATTAAAAACTGTATACCAATTTTCCGGAAAATTCACATTTCCGGGTGGAAAGTGGGTGGCAAAAATGCCAAAGCTGAGTTTTTGTGCGATTTGCTTCAAACTCATTTTCTAAGATCAATATGAAAATTCATTAAAAACTGCATACCAATTTTCCGGAAAATTCACATTTCCGGGTGGAAAGTGGGTGGCAAAAATGCCAAAGCTGAGTTTTTGTGCGATTTGCTTCAAACTCATTTTCAAAGATCAATATGAAAATTCATTTAAAACTGCATACCAGTTTTCCGGAAAATTCACATTTCCGGGTGGAAAGTGGGTGGTTAGCAGAGCTAAAGTTGACTTTTTGTGCGATTTGCTTCAAAATTCAAAATTCATTAAAAACTGCGTACCAATTTTCCGGAAAATTCACATTTCCAGGTGGAAAGTGGGTGGTAAGCGGGGCCAAAGTTGAGTTTTTGTGCGATTTGCTTCAAACTCATTTTCAAAGATCTATCTGAAAATTCATTAAAAGCTGCATACCAATTTTCCGGAAAATTCACATTTCCGGGTGGAAAGTGGGTGGCAAAAATGCCAAAGTTGAGTTTCTGTGCGATTTGCTTCAAACTCATTTTCAAAGATCAATATGAAAATTCATTAAAAACTGTATACCAATTTTCCGGAAAATTCACATTTCCGGGTGGAAAGTGGGTGGCAAAAGTGCAAAAGTTGAGTTTTTGTGCGATTTGCTTCAAACTCATTTTCTAAGATCAATATGAAAATTCATTAAAAACTGCATACCAATTTTCCGGAAAATTCACATTTCCGGGTGGAAAGTGGGTGGCAAAAATGCCAAAGCTGAGTTTTTGTGCGATTTGCTTCAAACTCATTTTCAAAGATCAATATGAAAATTCATTTTAAACTGCATACCAGTTTTCCGGAAAATTCACATTTCCGGGTGGAAAGTGGGTGGTTAGCAGAGCTAAAGTTGACTTTTTGTGCGATTTGCTTCAAAATTCAAAATTCATTAAAAACTGCATACCAATTTTCCGGAAAATTCACATTTCCGGGTGGAAAGTGGGTGGCAAAAATGCCAAAGTTGAGTTTTTGTGCGATTTGCTTCAAACTTATTTTCAAGGATCAATATGAAAATTCATTTAAAACTTCATACCAATTTTCCGGAAAATTCACATTTCCGGGTGGAAAGTGGGTGGCAAAAATGCCAAAGCTGAGTTTTTGTGCGATTTGCTTCAAACTCATTTTCAAAGATCAATATGAAAATTCATTAAAAACTGCATACCAATTTTCCGGAAAATTCACATTTCCGGGTGGAAAGTGGGTGGCAAAAATGCCAAAGCTGAGTTTTTGTGCGATTTGCTTCAAACTCATTTTCTAAGATCAATATGAAAATTCATTAAAAACTGCATACCAATTTTCCGGAAAATTCACATTTCCGGGTGGAAAGTGGGTGGCAAAAATGCCAAAGCTGAGTTTTTGTGCGATTTGCTTCAAACTCATTTTCAAAGATCAATATGAAAATTCATTTAAAACTGCATACCAGTTTTCCGGAAAATTCACATTTCCGGGTGGAAAGTGGGTGGTTAGCAGAGCTAAAGTTGACTTTTTGTGCGATTTGCTTCAAAATTCAAAATTCATTAAAAACTGCGTACCAATTTTCCGGAAAATTCACATTTCCAGGTGGAAAGTGGGTGGTAAGCGGGGCCAAAGTTGAGTTTTTGTGCGATTTGCTTCAAACTCATTTTCAAAGATCTATCTGAAAATTCATTAAAAGCTGCATACCAATTTTCCGGAAAATTCACATTTCCGGGTGGAAAGTGGGTGGCAAAAATGCCAAAGTTGAGTTTCTGTGCGATTTGCTTCAAACTCATTTTCAAAGATCAATATGAAAATTCATTAAAAACTGCATACCAATTTTCCGGAAAATTCACATTTCCGGGTGGAAAGTGGGTTTCAAAAATGCAAAAATTTGAGTTTTTGTGCGATTAGCTTGAAACTCATTTTCAAAGATCAATATGAAAATTCATTAAAAACTGCGTACCAATTTTCCGGAAAATTCACATTTCCGGGTGGAAAGTGGGTGGCAAAAATGCCAAAGCTGAGTTTTTGTGCGATTTGCTTCAAACTCAGTATCAAAGATCAATATGAAAATTCATTAAAAGCTGCATACCAATTTTCCGGAAAATTGACATTTCCGGGTGGAAAGTGGGTGGCAAAAATGCCAAAGTTGAGTTTTTGTGCGATTTGCTTCAAACTTATTTTTAAGGATCAATATGAAAATTCATTTAAAACTTCATACCAATTTTCCGGAAAATTCACATTTCCGGGTGGAAAGTATGTGGAAAGCAGGGCCAAAGTTGAGTTTTTGTGCAATTTGCTTCAAACTCATTTTCAAAGATCAATATGAAAATTCATTTAAAACTGCATACCAATTTTCCGGAAAATTCACATTTCCGGGTGGAAAGTGGGTGGTTAGCAGAGCTAAAGTTGACTTTTTGTGCGATTTGCTTCAAAATTCAAAATTCATTAAAAACTGCATACCAATTTTCCGGAAAATTCACATTTCCGGGTGGAAAGTGGGTGGCAAAAATGCCAAAGTTGAGTTTTTGTGCGATTTGCTTCAAACTCATTTTCAAAGATCTATATGCAAATTCATTTAAAATTGCATACCAATTTTCCGGAAAATTCACATTTCCGGGTGGAAAGTGGGTGGCAAAAATGCCAAAGTTGAGTTTCTGTGCGATTAGCTTCAAACTCATTTTCAAAGATCAATATGAAAATTCATTAAAAACTGCATACCAATTTTCCGGAAAATTCACATTTCCGGGTGGAAAGTGGGTGGCAAAAATGCCAAAGTTGAGTTTTTGTGCGATTTGCTTCAAACTCATTTTCAAAGATCAATATGAAAAATCACTAAAAACTGCATACGAATTTTCCGGAAAATTCACATTTCCGGGTGGAAAGTGGGTGGCAAAAATGCCAAAGTTGAGTTTTTGTGCAATTTGCTTCAAACTCATTTTCAAAGATCAATATGAAAATTCATTTAAAACTTCATACCAATTTTCCGGAAAATTCACATTTCCGGGTGGAAAGTATGTGGAAAGCAGGGCCAAAGTTGAGTTTTTGTGCGATTTGCTTCAAACTCATTTTCAAAGATCAATATGAAAATTCTTTAAAAACTGCATACCAATTTTCCGGATAATTCACATTTCTAAGTGGAAAGTGGGTGGTAAGCAGAGCTAAAGTTGACTTTTTGTGCGATTTGCTTCAAAATTCAAAATTTATTAAAAACTGCATACCAATTTTCCGGAAAATTCACATTTCCGGGTGGAAAGTGGGTGGCAAAAATGCCAAAGTTGAGTTTTTGTGCGATTTGCTTCAAACTCATTTTCAAAGATCTATATGCAAATTCATTTAAAATTGCATAACAATTTTCCGGAAAATTCACATTTCCGGGTGGAAAGTGGGTGGCAAAAATGCCAAAGTTGAGTTTTTGTGCGATTAGCTTCAAACTCATTTTCAAAGATCAATATGAAAATTCATTAAAAACTGCGTACCAATTTTCCGGAAAATTCACATTTCCGGGTGGAAAGTGGGTGGCAAAAATGCCAAAGTTGAGTTTTTGTGCGATTTGGTTCAAACTTATTTTCAAGGATCAATATGAAAATTCATTTAAAACTTCATACCAATTTTCCGGAAAATTCACATTTCCGGGTGGAAAGTGGGTGGCAAAAATGCAAAAGTTGAGTTTTTGTGCGATTTGCTTCAAACTCATTTTCTAAGATCAATATGAAAATACATTAAAAACTGCATACCAATTTTCCAGAAAATTCACATTTCCGGGTGGAAAGTGGGTGGTAAGCAGGGCCAAAATTGTGTTTTTGTGCGATTTGCTTCAAACTCATTTTCAAAGATCAATATGAAAATTCATTAAAAACTGCATACCAATTTTCCGGAAAATTCACATTTCCGGGTGGAAAGTGGGTGGCAAAAATGCCAAAGTTGAGTTTCTGTGCGATTTGCTTCAAACTCATTTTCAAAGATCAATATGAAAATTCATTAAAAACTGCATACCAATTTTCCAGAAAATTCACATTTCCGGGTGGAAAGTGGGTGGTAAACAGGGCCAAAGTTGAGTTTTTGTGCGATTTGCTTCAAACTCATTTTCAAAGATCAATATGAAAAATCACTAAAAACTGCATACAAATTTTCCGGAAAATTCACATTTCCGGGTGAAAAGTGAGTGGCAAAAATGCCAAAGTTGAGTTTCTGTGCGATTAGCTTCAAACTCATTTTCAAAGATCAATATGAAAATTCATTAAAAACTGCATACCAATTTTCCGGAAAATTCACATTTCCGGGTGGAAAGTGGGTGGTAAGCAGGGCCAAAGTTGAGGTTTTGTGCGATTTGCTTCAAACTCATTTTCAAAGATCAATATGAAAAATCACTAAAAACTGCATACGAATTTTCCGGAAAATTCACATTTCCGGGTGGAAAGTGGGTGGCAAAAATGCCAAAGTTGAGTTTCTGTGCGATTAGCTTCAAACTCATTTTCAAAGATCAATATGAAAATTCATTAAAAACTGCATACCAATTTTCCGGAAAATTCACATTTCCGGGTGGAAAGTGGGTGGTAAGCAGGGCCAAAGTTGAGTTTTTGTGCGATTTGCTTCAAACTCATTTTCAAAGATCAATATGAAAAATCACTAAAAACTGCATACCAATTTTCCGGAAAATTCACATTTCCGGGTGGAAAGTGGGTGGTAAGCAGGGCCAAAGTTGAGTTTTTGTGCGATTAGCTTCAAACTCATTTTCAAAGATCAATATGAAAATTCATTAAAAACTGCATACCAATTTTCCGGAAAATTCACATTTCCGGGTGGAAAGTATGTGGAAAGCAGGGCCAAAGTTGAGTTTTTGTGCGATTTGCTTCAAACTCATTTTCAAAGATCAATATGAAAATTCTTTAAAAACTGCATACCAATTTTCCGGAAAATTCACATTTCTAAGTGGAAAGTGGGTGGTAAGCAGAGCTAAAGTTGACTTTTTGTGCGATTTGCTTCAAAATTCAAAATTCATTTAAAACTGCATACCAATTTTCCGGAAAATTCACATTTCCGGGTGGAAAGTGGGTGGCAAAAATGCCAAAGTTGAGTTTTTGTGCGATTTGCTTCAAACTCATTTTCAAAGATCTATATGCAAATTCATTTAAAATTGCATACCAATTTTCCGGAAAATTCACATTTCCGGGTGGAAAGTGGGTGGCAAAAATGCCAAAGTTGAGTTTTTGTGCGATTAGCTTCAAACTCATTTTCAAAGATCAATATGAAAATTCATTAAAAACTGCGTACCAATTTTCCGGAAAATTCACTTTTCCGGGTGGAAAGTGGGTGGCAAAAATGCCAAAGTTGAGTTTTTGTGCGATTTGCTTCAAAATTCAAAATTCATTAAAAACTGCATACCAATTTTCCGGAAAATTCACATTTCCGGGTGGAAAGTGGGTGGCAAAAATGCCAAAGTTGAGTTTTTGTGCGATTTGCTTCAAACTCATTTTCAAAGATCTATATGCAAATTCATATAAAATTGCATACCAATTTTCCGGAAAATTCACATTTCCGGGTGGAAAGTGGGTGGCAAAAATGCCAAAGTTGAGTTTTTGTGCGATTAGCTTCAAACTCATTTTCAAAGATCAATATGAAAATTCATTAAAAACTGCGTACCAATTTTCCGGAAAATTCACATTTCCGGGTGGAAAGTGGTTGGCAAAAATGCCAAAGTTGAGTTTTTGTGCGATTTGCTTCAAACTTATTTTCAAGGATCAATATGAAAATTCATTTAAAACTTCATACCAATTTTCCAGAAAATTCACATTTCCGGGTGGAAAGTGGGTGGCAAAAATGCCAAAGTTGAGTTTCTGTGCGATTAGCTTCAAACTCATTTTCAAAGATCAATATGAAAATTCATTAAAAACTGCATACCAATTTTCCGGAAAATTCACATTTCCGGGTGGAAAGTGGGTGGTAAGCAGGGCCAAAGTTGAGTTTTTGTGCGATTTGCTTCAAACTCATTTTCAAAGATCAATATGAAAAATCACTAAAAACTGCATACCAATTTTCCGGAAAATTCACATTTCCGGGTGGAAAGTGGGTGGTAAGCAGGGCCAAAGTTGAGTTTTTGTGCGATTAGCTTCAAACTCATTTTCAAAGATCAATATGAAAATTCATTAAAAACTGCATACCAATTTTCCGGAAAATTCACATTTCCGGGTGGAAAGTATGTGGAAAGCAGGGCCAAAGTTGAGTTTTTGTGCGATTTGCTTCAAACTCATTTTCAAAGATCAATATGAAAATTCTTTAAAAACTGCATACCAATTTTCCGGAAAATTCACATTTCTAAGTGGAAAGTGGGTGGTAAGCAGAGCTAAAGTTGACTTTTTGTGCGATTTGCTTCAAAATTCAAAATTCATTTAAAACTGCATACCAATTTTCCGGAAAATTCACATTTCCGGGTGGAAAGTGGGTGGCAAAAATGCCAAAGTTGAGTTTTTGTGCGATTTGCTTCAAACTCATTTTCAAAGATCTATATGCAAATTCATTTAAAATTGCATACCAATTTTCCGGAAAATTCACATTTCCGGGTGGAAAGTGGGTGGCAAAAATGCCAAAGTTGAGTTTTTGTGCGATTAGCTTCAAACTCATTTTCAAAGATCAATATGAAAATTCATTAAAAACTGCGTACCAATTTTCCGGAAAATTCACATTTCCGGGTGGAAAGTGGGTGGCAAAAATGCCAAAGTTGAGTTTTTGTGCGATTTGCTTCAAACTTATTTTCAAGGATCAATATGAAAATTCATTTAAAACTTCATACCAATTTTCCGGAAAATTCACATTTCCGGGTGGAAAGTGGGTGGCAAAAATGCAAAAGTTGAGTTTTTGTGCGATTTGCTTCAAACTCATTTTCTAAGATCAATATGAAAATTCATTAAAAACTGCTTACCAATTTTCCAGAAAATTCACAATTCCGGGTGGAAATGGGTGGTAAGCAGGGCCAAAGTTGAGTTTTTGTGCGATTTGCTTCAAACTCATTTTCAAAGATCAATATGAAAAATCACTAAAAACTGCATACGAATTTTCCGGAAAATTCACATTTCCGGGTGGAAAGTGGGTGGCAAAAATGCCAAAGTTGAGTTTCTGTGCGATTTGCTTCAAACTCATTTTCAAAAAATTTTTTTTTAAAGGATCAATATGAAAATTCATTTAAAACTTCATACCAATTTTCCGGAAAATTCACATTTCCGGGTGGAAAGTATGTGGAAAGCAGGGCCAAAGTTGAGTTCTTGTGCGATTTGCTTCAAACTCATTTTCAAAGATCAATATGAAAATTCTTTAAAAACTGCATACCAATTTTCCGGAAAATTCACATTTCCGGGTGGAAAGTGGGTGGTAAGCAGGGCCAAAGTTGAGTTTTTGTGCGATTTGCTTCAAACTCATTTTCAAAGATCAATATGAAAAATCACTAAAAACTGCATACCAATTTTCCGGAAAATTCACATTTCCGGGTGGAAAGTGGGTGGTAAGCAGGGCCAAAGTTGAGTTTTTGTGCGATTAGCTTCAAACTCATTTTCAAAGATCAATATGAAAATTCATTAAAAACTGCATACCAATTTTCCGGAAAATTCACATTTCCGGGTGGAAAGTATGTGGAAAGCAGGGCCAAAGTTGAGTTTTTGTGCGATTTGCTTCAAACTCATTTTCAAAGATCAATATGAAAATTCTTTAAAAACTGCATACCAATTTTCCGGAAAATTCACATTTCTAAGTGGAAAGTGGGTGGTAAGCAGAGCTAAAGTTGACTTTTTGTGCGATTTGCTTCAAAATTCAAAATTCATTTAAAACTGCATACCAATTTTCCGGAAAATTCACATTTCCGGGTGGAAAGTGGGTGGCAAAAATGCCAAAGTTGAGTTTTTGTGCGATTTGCTTCAAACTCATTTTCAAAGATCTATATGCAAATTCATTTAAAATTGCATACCAATTTTCCGGAAAATTCACATTTCCGGGTGGAAAGTGGGTGGCAAAAATGCCAAAGTTGAGTTTTTGTGCGATTAGCTTCAAACTCATTTTCAAAGATCAATATGAAAATTCATTAAAAACTGCGTACCAATTTTCCGGAAAATTCACATTTCCGGGTGGAAAGTGGGTGGCAAAAATGCCAAAGTTGAGTTTTTGTGCGATTTGCTTCAAACTTATTTTCAAGGATCAATATGAAAATTCATTTAAAACTTCATACCAATTTTCCGGAAAATTCACATTTCCGGGTGGAAAGTGGGTGGCAAAAATGCAAAAGTTGAGTTTTTGTGCGATTTGCTTCAAACTCATTTTCTAAGATCAATATGAAAATTCATTAAAAACTGCTTACCAATTTTCCAGAAAATTCACAATTCCGGGTGGAAATGGGTGGTAAGCAGGGCCAAAGTTGAGTTTTTGTGCGATTTGCTTCAAACTCATTTTCAAAGATCAATATGAAAAATCACTAAAAACTGCATACGAATTTTCCGGAAAATTCACATTTCCGGGTGGAAAGTGGGTGGCAAAAATGCCAAAGTTGAGTTTCTGTGCGATTTGCTTCAAACTCATTTTCAAAAAATTTTTTTTTAAAGGATCAATATGAAAATTCATTTAAAACTTCATACCAATTTTCCGGAAAATTCACATTTCCGGGTGGAAAGTATGTGGAAAGCAGGGCCAAAGTTGAGTTCTTGTGCGATTTGCTTCAAACTCATTTTCAAAGATCAATATGAAAATTCTTTAAAAACTGCATACCAATTTTCCGGAAAATTCACATTTCTAAGTGGAAAGTGGGTGGTAAGCAGAGCTAAAGTTGACTTTTTGTGCGATTTGCTTCAAAATTCAAAATTCATTAAAAATTGCATACCAATTTTCCGGAAAATTCACATTTCCGGGTGGAAAGTGGGTGGCAAAAATGCCAAAGTTGAGTTTTTGTGCGATTTGCTTCAAACTCATTTTCAAAGATCTATATGCAAATTCATTTAAAATTGCATACCAATTTTCCGGAAAATTCACATTTCCGGGTGGAAAGTGGGTGGCAAAAATGCCAAAGTTGAGTTTTTGTGCGATTAGCTTCAAACTCATTTTCAAAGATCAATATGAAAATTCATTAAAAACTGCGTACCAATTTTCCGGAAAATTCACATTTCCGGGTGGAAAGTGGGTGGCAAAAATGCCAAAGTTGAGTTTTTGTGCGATTTGCTTCAAACTTATTTTCAAGGATCAATATGAAAATTCATTTAAAACTTCATACCAATTTTCCGGAAAATTCACATTTCCGGGTGGAAAGTGGGTGGCAAAAATGCAAAAGTTGAGTTTTTGTGCGATTTGCTTCAAACTCATTTTCTAAGATCAATATGAAAATTCATTAAAAACTGCATACCAATTTTCCGGAAAATTCACATTTCCGGGTGGAAAGTGGGTGGCAAAAATGCCAAAGCTGAGTTTTTGTGCGATTTGCTTCAAACTCATTTTCAAAGATCAATATGAAAATTCATTTAAAACTGCATACCAGTTTTCCGGAAAATTCACATTTCCGGGTGGAAAGTGGGTGGTTAGCAGGGCCAAAATTGTGTTTTTGTGCGATTTGCTTCAAACTCATTTTCAAAGATCAATATGAAAATTCATTAAAAACTGCATACCAATTTTCCGGAAAATTCACATTTCCGGGTGGAAAGTGGGTGGCAAAAATGCCAAAGTTGAGTTTCTGTGCGATTTGCTTCAAACTCATTTTCAAAGATCAATATGAAAATTCATTAAAAACTGCATACCAATTTTCCAGAAAATTCACATTTCCGGGTGGAAAGTGGGTGGTAAACAGGGCCAAAGTTGAGTTTTTGTGCGATTTGCTTCAAACTCATTTTCAAAGATCAATATGAAAAATCACTAAAAACTGCATACAAATTTTCCGGAAAATTCACATTTCCGGGTGGAAAGTGGGTGGCAAAAATGCCAAAGTTGAGTTTCTGTGCGATTTGCTTCAAACTCATTTTCAATATCAATATGAAAATTCATTAAAAACTGCATACCAATTTTCCGGAAAATTCACATTTTCTGGTGGAAAGTGGGTGGTAAGCGGGATCAAAGTTGAGTTTTTGTGCGATTTGCTTCAAGCTCATTTTCAAAGATCTATCTGAAAATTCATCAAAAGCTGCATACCAATTTTCCGGAAAATTCACATTTCCGGGTGGAAAGTGGGTGGCAAAAATACCAAAGTTGAGTTTTTGTGCGATTAGCTTCAAACTCATTTTCAAAGATCAATATGAAAATTCATTAAAAACTGCATACCAATTTTCCGGAAAATTCACATTTCCGGGTGGAAAGTGTGTGGCAAGCATGGCCAAAGTTGAGTTTTTGTGCGATTTGCTTCAAACTCATTTTCAAAGATCAATATGAAAATTCATTAAAAACTGCATACCAATTTTACGGAAAATTCACATTTCCTGGTGGAAAGTGGGTGCTAAGCGGGGCCAAAGTTGAGTTTTTGTGCGATTTGCTTCAAAATTCAAAAATTCATTAAAAACTGCATACCAATTTTCCGGAAAAGTCACATTTCCGGGTGGAAAAAGGGTGACAAAAATGCCAAAGTTGAGTTTTTGTGCGATTTGCTTCAAACTCATTTTCAAAGATCAATATGAAAATTCATTAAAAGCTGCATACCAATTTTCCGGAAAATTCACATTGCCGGGTGGAAAGTGGGTGGCAAAAATGCCAAAGCTGAGTTTTTGTGCGATTTGCTTCAAACCCATTTTCAAAGATCTATATGAAAAATCATTAAAATCTGCAAACCAGTTTTCCGGAAAATTCACATTTCCGGGTGGAATGTGGGTGGTAAGCAGGGCCAAAGTTGAGTTTTTGTGCCATTTGCTTCAAACTCACTTTCAAAGATCAATATGAAAATTCATTTAAAACTGCAAAACCAATTTTCCGGAAAATTCACATTTCCGGGTGGAAAGTTGGTGGTAAGCAGGGCCAAAGTTGAGTTTTTGTGCGATTAGCTTCAAACTCATTTTCAAAGATCAATATGAAAATTCATTAAAAACTGCGTACCAATTTTCCGGAAAATTCACATTTCCGGGTGGAAAGTGGGTGGCAAAAATGCCAAAGTTGAGTTTTTGTGCGATTTGCTTCAAACTCATTTTCAAAGATCTATATGCAAATTTATTTAAAATTGCATACCAATTTTCCGGAAAATTCACATTTCCGGGTGGAAAGTGGGTGGCAAAAATGCCAAAGTTGAGTTTTTGTGCGATTAGCTTCAAACTCATTTTCAAAGATCAATATGAAAATTCATTAAAAACTGCGTACCAATTTTCCGGAAAATTCACTTTTCCGGGTGGAAAGTGGGTGGCAAAAATGCCAAAGTTGAGTTTTTGTGCGATTTGCTTCAAAATTCAAAATTCATTAAAAACTGCATACCAATTTTCCGGAAAATTCACATTTCCGGGTGGAAAGTGGGTGGCAAAAATGCCAAAGTTGAGTTTTTGTGCGATTTGCTTCAAACTCATTTTCAAAGATCTATATGCAAATTCATATAAAATTGCATACCAATTTTCCGGAAAATTCACATTTCCGGGTGGAAAGTGGGTGGCAAAAATGCCAAAGTTGAGTTTTTGTGCGATTAGCTTCAAACTCATTTTCAAAGATCAATATGAAAATTCATTAAAAACTGCGTACCAATTTTCCGGAAAATTCACATTTCCGGGTGGAAAGTGGGTGGCAAAAATGCCAAAGTTGAGTTTTTGTGCGATTTGCTTCAAACTTATTTTCAAGGATCAATATGAAAATTCATTTAAAACTTCATACCAATTTTCCGGAAAATTCACATTTCCGGGTGGAAAGTGGGTGGCAAAAATGCCAAAGTTGAGTTTCTGTGCGATTAGCTTCAAACTCATTTTCAAAGATCAATATGAAAATTCATTAAAAACTGCATACCAATTTTCCGGAAAATTCACATTTCCGGGTGGAAAGTGGGTGGTAAGCAGGGCCAAAGTTGAGTTTTTGTGCGATTTGCTTCAAACTCATTTTCAAAGATCAATATGAAAAATCACTAAAAACTGCATACCAATTTTCCGGAAAATTCACATTTCCGGGTGGAAAGTGGGTGGTAAGCAGGGCCAAAGTTGAGTTTTTGTGCGATTAGCTTCAAACTCATTTTCAAAGATCAATATGAAAATTCATTAAAAACTGCATACCAATTTTCCGGAAAATTCACATTTCCGGGTGGAAAGTATGTGGAAAGCAGGGCCAAAGTTGAGTTTTTGTGCGATTTGCTTCAAACTCATTTTCAAAGATCAATATGAAAATTCTTTAAAAACTGCATACCAATTTTCCGGAAAATTCACATTTCTAAGTGGAAAGTGGGTGGTAAGCAGAGCTAAAGTTGACTTTTTGTGCGATTTGCTTCAAAATTCAAAATTCATTAAAAACTGCATACCAATTTTCCGGAAAATTCACATTTCCGGGTGGAAAGTGGGTGGCAAAAATGCCAAAGTTGAGTTTTTGTGCGATTTGCTTCAAACTCATTTTCAAAGATCTATATGCAAATTCATTTAAAATTGCATACCAATTTTCCGGAAAATTCACATTTCCGGGTGGAAAGTGGGTGGCAAAAATGCCAAAGTTGAGTTTTTGTGCGATTAGCTTCAAACTCATTTTCAAAGATCAATATGAAAATTCATTAAAAACTGCGTACCAATTTTCCGGAAAATTCACATTTCCGGGTGGAAAGTGGGTGGCAAAAATGCCAAAGTTGAGTTTTTGTGCGATTTGCTTCAAACTTATTTTCAAGGATCAATATGAAAATTCATTTAAAACTGCTTACCAATTTTCCAGAAAATTCACAATTCCGGGTGGAAATGGGTGGTAAGCAGGGCCAAAGTTGAGTTTTTGTGCGATTTGCTTCAAACTCATTTTCAAAGATCAATATGAAAATTCATTTAAAACTGCATACGAATTTTCCGGAAAATTCACATTTCCGGGTGGAAAGTGGGTGGCAAAAATGCCAAAGTTGAGTTTCTGTGCGATTTGCTTCAAACTCATTTTCAAAAAATTTTTTTTTAAAGGATCAATATGAAAATTCATTTAAAACTTCATACCAATTTTCCGGAAAATTCACATTTCCGGGTGGAAAGTATGTGGAAAGCAGGGCCAAAGTTGAGTTTTTGTGCGATTTGCTTCAAACTCATTTTCAAAGATCAATATGAAAATTCTTTAAAAACTGCATACCAATTTTCCGGAAAATTCACATTTCTAAGTGGAAAGTGGGTGGTAAGCAGAGCTAAAGTTGACTTTTTGTGCGATTTGCTTCAAAATTCAAAATTCATTAAAAACTGCATACCAATTTTCCGGAAAATTCACATTTCCGGGTGGAAAGTGGGTGGCAAAAATGCCAAAGTTGAGTTTTTGTGCGATTTGCTTCAAACTCATTTTCAAAGATCTATATGCAAATTCATTTAAAATTGCATACCAATTTTCCGGAAAATTCACATTTCCGGGTGGAAAGTGGGTGGCAAAAATGCCAAAGTTGAGTTTTTGTGCGATTAGCTTCAAACTCATTTTCAAAGATCAATATGAAAATTCATTAAAAACTGCGTACCAATTTTCCGGAAAATTCACATTTCCGGGTGGAAAGTGGGTGGCAAAAATGCCAAAGTTGAGTTTTTGTGCGATTTGCTTCAAACTTATTTTCAAGGATCAATATGAAAATTCATTTAAAACTTCATACCAATTTTCCGGAAAATTCACATTTCCGGGTGGAAAGTGGGTGGCAAAAATGCAAAAGTTGAGTTTTTGTGCGATTTGCTTCAAACTCATTTTCTAAGATCAATATGAAAATTCATTAAAAACTGCATACCAATTTTCCGGAAAATTCACATTTCCGGGTGGAAAGTGGGTGGCAAAAATGCCAAAGCTGAGTTTTTGTGCGATTTGCTTCAAACTCATTTTCAAAGATCAATATGAAAATTCATTTAAAACTGCATACCAGTTTTCCGGAAAATTCACATTTCCGGGTGGAAAGTGGGTGGTTAGCAGGGCCAAAATTGTGTTTTTGTGCGATTTGCTTCAAACTCATTTTCAAAGATCAATATGAAAATTCATTAAAAACTGCATACCAATTTTCCGGAAAATTCACATTTCCGGGTGGAAAGTGGGTGGCAAAAATGCCAAAGTTGAGTTTCTGTGCGATTTGCTTCAAACTCATTTTCAAAGATCAATATGAAAATTCATTAAAAACTGCATACCAATTTTCCAGAAAATTCACATTTCCGGGTGGAAAGTGGGTGGTAAACAGGGCCAAAGTTGAGTTTTTGTGCGATTTGCTTCAAACTCATTTTCAAAGATCAATATGAAAAATCACTAAAAACTGCATACAAATTTTCCGGAAAATTCACATTTCCGGGTGGAAAGTGGGTGGCAAAAATGCCAAAGTTGAGTTTCTGTGCGATTTGCTTCAAACTCATTTTCAATATCAATATGAAAATTCATTAAAAACTGCATACCAATTTTCCGGAAAATTCACATTTTCTGGTGGAAAGTGGGTGGTAAGCGGGATCAAAGTTGAGTTTTTGTGCGATTTGCTTCAAGCTCATTTTCAAAGATCTATCTGAAAATTCATCAAAAGCTGCATACCAATTTTCCGGAAAATTCACATTTCCGGGTGGAAAGTGGGTGGCAAAAATACCAAAGTTGAGTTTTGTGCGATTAGCTTCAAACTCATTTTCAAAGATCAATATGAAAATTCATTAAAAACTGCATACCAATTTTCCGGAAAATTCACATTTCCGGTTGGAAAGTGTGTGGCAAGCATGGCCAAAGTTGAGTTTTTGTGCGATTTGCTTCAAACTCATTTTCAAAGATCAATATGAAAATTCATTAAAAACTGCATACCAATTTTACGGAAAATTCACATTTCCTGGTGGAAAGTGGGTGCTAAGCGGGGCCAAAGTTGAGTTTTTGTGCGATTTGCTTCAAAATTCAAAAATTCATTAAAAACTGCATACCAATTTTCCGGAAAAGTCACATTTCCGGGTGGAAAAAGGGTGACAAAAATGCCAAAGTTGAGTTTTTGTGCGATTTGCTTCAAACTCATTTTCAAAGATCAATATGAAAATTCATTAAAAGCTGCATACCAATTTTCCGGAAAATTCACATTGCCGGGTGGAAAGTGGGTGGCAAAAATGCCAAAGCTGAGTTTTTGTGCGATTTGCTTCAAACCCATTTTCAAAGATCTATATGAAAAATCATTAAAATCTGCAAACCAGTTTTCCGGAAAATTCACATTTCCGGGTGGAATGTGGGTGGTAAGCAGGGCCAAAGTTGAGTTTTTGTGCCATTTGCTTCAAACTCACTTTCAAAGATCAATATGAAAATTCATTTAAAACTGCAAAACCAATTTTCCGGAAAATTCACATTTCCGGGTGGAAAGTTGGTGGTAAGCAGGGCCAAAGTTGAGTTTTTGTGCGATTAGCTTCAAACTCATTTTCAAAGATCAATATGAAAATTCATTAAAAACTGCATACCAATTTTCCGGAAAATTCACATTTCCGGGTGGAAAGTGGGTGGCAAAAATGCCAAAGTTGAGTTTCAGTGCGATTTGCTTCAAACTCATTTTCAAAGATCAATATGAAAATTCATTAAAAACTGCATACCAATTTTCCGGAAAATTCACATTTTCTGGTGGAAAGTGGGTGGTAAGCAGGGCCAAAGTTGAGTTTTTGTGCGATTTGCTTCAAGCTCATTTTTAAAGATCTATCTGAAAATTCATTAAAAGCTGCATACGAATTTTCCGGAAAATTCACATTTCCGGGTGGAAAGTGGGTGGCAAAAATGCCAAAGTTGAGTTTCTGTGCGATTTGCTTCAAACTCATTTTCAAAGATCAATATGAAAATTCATTGAAAACTGCATACCAATTTTCCGGAAAATTCACATTTCCGGTTGGAAAGTGGGTGGTAAGCAGGGCCAAAGTTGAGTTTTTGTGCGATTTGCTTCAAACTCATTTTCAAAGATCAATATGAAAAATCACTAAAAACTGCATACGAATTTTCCGGAAAATTCACATTTCCGGGTGGAAAGTGGGTGGCAAAAATGCCAAAGTTGAGTTTTTGTGCGATTTGCTTCAAACTCATTTTCAAAGATCAATATAAAAATTTATTAGAAACTGCATACCAATTTTCCGGAAAACTCACATTTCCGGGTGGAAAGTGGGTGGTAAGCAGCGATTTGCTTCAAACTCATTTTCAAAGATCAATATGAAAATTCATTAAAAACTGCATACCAATTCTCCGGCAAATTCACATTTCCGGGTGGAAAGTGGGTGCCACAAATGCCAAAACTGAGTTTTTGTTCGATTTGTTCCAAACTTATTTTCAAGGATCAATATGAAAATTCATTTAAAACTGCATACCAATTCTCCGGAAAATTCACATTTGCGGGTGGAAAGTGAGTTTTTGTGCGATTTGCTTCAAACTCATTTTCAAAGATCAATATGAAAATTCATTAAAAACTGCATACCAATTTTCCGGAATGTGCGTGGTAAAATTTCCGGGTGGAAAGTATGTGGAAAGCAGGACCAAAGTTGAGTTTTTGTGCGATTTGCTTCAAAATTCAAAAATTCAAAATTCATTAAAAACTGCATACCAATTTTCCGGAAAATTCACATTTTCGGGTGGAAAGTGGGTGGTAAGCAGGGCCAAATTTGAGTTTTTGTGCGATTAGCTTCAAACTCATTTTCAAAGATCAATATGAAAATTCATTTAAAACTGCATACCAATTTTCCGGAAAATTCACATTTGCGGGTGGAAAGTGGGTGGTAAGCAGGGCCAAAGTTGAGTTTTTGTGCGATTAGCTTCAAACTCATTTTCAAAGATCAATATGAAAATTCAGTTAAAACTAGAAATCAATTTTCCGGAAAATTCACATTTTCGGGTGGAAAGTGGATGGTAAGCAGGGCCAAAGCTGAGTTTTTGTGCGATTTGCTTCAAACTCATTTTCAAAGATCAATATGAAAATTCATTAAAAACTGCATACCAATTTTCCGGAAAATTCACATTTCCGGGTGGAAAGTGGGTGGCAAAAATGCCAAAGTTGAGTTTTTGTGCGATTAGCTTCAAACTCATTTTCAAAGATCAATATGAAAATGAATTAAAAACTGCATACCAATTTTCCGGAAAATTCACATTTTCGGGTGGAAAGTGGATGGTTAGCAGGGCCAAAGTTGAGTTTTTGTGCGATTTGCTTCAAACTCATTTTCAAAGATCAATATGAAAATTCATTTAAAACTGCATACCAATTTTCCGGAAAATTCACATTTCCGGGTGGAAAGTGGGTGGTAAGCAGGGCCAAAGTTGAGTTTTTGTGCGATCTGCTTCAAAATTCAAAAATTCAAAATTCATTAAAAACTGCAAAACCAATTTTCCGGAAAATTCACATTTGCGGGTGGAAAGTGAGTTTTTGTGCGATTTGCTTCAAACTCATTTTCAAAGATCAATATGAAAATTCATTAAAAACTGCATACCAATTTTCCGGAAAAAGCGTGGTAAAATTTCCGGGTGGAAAGTATGTGGAAAGCAGGGCCAAAGTTGAGTTTATGTGCGATTTGCTTCAAAATTCAAATATTCAAAATTCATTAAAAACTGCATACCAATTTTCCGGAAAATTCACATTTTCGGGTGGAAAGTGGGTGGTAAGCAGGGCCAAAGTTGAGTTTTTGTGCGATTAGCTTCAAACTCATTTTCAAAGATCAATATGAAAATTCATTAAAAACTGCATACCAATTTTCCGGAAAATTCACATTTCCGGGTGGAAAGTGGGTGGCAAAAATGCCAAAGTTGAGTTTCTGTGCGATTTGCTTCAAACTCATTTTCAAAGATCAATATAAAAATTTATTAGAAACTGCATACCAATTTTCCGGAAAATTCACATTTTCTGGTGGAAAGTGGGTGGCAAAAATTGTTAAGTTGAGTTTTTGTGCGATTAGCTTCAAACTCATTTTCAAAGATCAATATGAAAATTCATTAAAAACTGCATACCAATTTTCCGGAAAATTCACATTTCCGGGTGGAAAGTAAGTGGCAAAAATGCCAAAGCTGAGTTTTTGTGCGATTTGCTTCAAACTCATTTTCAAAGATCAATATGAAAATTCATTTAAAACTGCATACCAATTTTCCGGAAAATTCACATTTTCGGGTGGAAAGTGGGTGGTAAGCAGGGCCAAAGTTGAGTTTTTGTGCGATTAGCTTCAAACTCATTTTCAAAGATCAATATGAAAATTCATTAAAAACTGCATACCAATTTTCCGGAAAATTCACATTTCCGGGTGGAAAGTGGGTGGCAAAAATGCCAAAGTTGAGTTTTTGTGCAATTTGCTTCAAACTCATTTTCAAAGATCAATATGAAAAATCACTAAGAACTGCATACGAATTTTCCGGAAATTTCACATTTCCGGGTGGAAAGTGGGTGGCAAAAATGCCAAAGTTGAGTTTTTGTGCGATTAGCTTCAAACTCATTTTCAAAGATCAATATGAAAATTCATTAAAAACTGCATACCAATTTTCCGGAAAATTCACATTTCCGGGTGGAAAGTGGGTGGTAAGCAGGGCCAAAGTTGAGTTTTTGTGCGATCTGCTTCAAAATTCAAAAATTCAAAATTCATTAAAAACTGCATACCAATTCTCCGGAAAATTCACATTTGCGGGTGGAAAGTGAGTTTTTGTGCGATTTGCTTCAAACTCATTTTCAAAGATCAATATGAAAATTCATTAAAAACTGCATACCAATTCTCCGGCAAATTCACATTTCCGGGTGGAAAGTGGGTGCCACAAATGCCAAAACTGAGTTTTTGTTCGATTTGTTCCAAACTTATTTTCAAGGATCAATATGAAAATTCATTTAAAACTGCATACCAATTTTCCGGAAAATTCACATTTCCGGGTGGAAAGTGGGTGGTAAGCAGGGCCAAAGTTGAGTTTTAGTGCGATCTGCTTCAAAATTCAAAAATTCAAAATTCATTAAAAACTGCATACCAATTCTCCGGAAAATTCACATTTGCGGGTGGAAAGTGAGTTTTTGTGCGATTTGCTTCAAACTCATTTTCAAAGATCAATATGAAAATTCATTAAAAACTGCATACCAATTTTCCGGAAAGTGCGTGGTAAAATTTCCGGGTGGAAAGTATGTGGAAAGCTGGGCCAAAGTTGAGTTTTTGTGCGATTTGCTTCAAAATTCAAAAATTCAAAATTCATAAAAAAATGCATACCAATTCTCCGGAAAATTCACATTTCCGTGTGGAAAGTGGGTGGTTAGCAGGGCCAAAGTTGAGTTTTTGTGCGATTAGCTTCAAACTCATTTTCAAAGATCAATTTGCAAATTCATTAAAAACTGCATACCAATTTTCCGGAAAATTCACATTTCCGGGTGGAAAGTGGGTGGCAAAAATGCCAAAGCTGAGTTTTTGTGCGATTTGCTTCAAACTCATTTTCACAGATCAATATGAAAATTCATTTAAAACTGCATACCAATTTTCCGGAAAATTCACATTTCCGGGTGGAAAGTGGGTGGCAAAAATGCCAAAGTTGAGTTTTTGTGCGATTAGCTTCAAACTCATTTTCACAGATCAATATGAAAATTAATTAAAAACTGCATACCAATTTTCCGGAAAATTCACATTTTCGGGTGGAAAGTGGATGGTAAGCAGGGCCAAAGTTGACTTTTTGTGCGATTTGCTTCAAAATTCAAAAATTCAAAATTCATTAAAAACTGCATACCAATTTTCCGGAAAATTTACATTTCCGGGTGGAAAGTGGGTGGCGAAAATGCCACGTTGAGTTTTTGTGCGATTTGCTTCAAACTCATTTTCAAAGATCAATATGAAAATTCTTTAAAAACTGCATACCAATTTTCCGGAAAACTCACATTTCCAAGTGGAAAGTGGGTGGCAAAAATGCCAAAGTTGAGTTTTTGTGCGATTAGCTTCAAACTCATTTTCAAAGATCAATATGAAAATTCATTAAAAACTGCATACCAATTTTCTGGAAAATTCACATTTCCGGGTGGAAAGTGGGTGGCAAAAATGCCAAAGTTGAGTTTTTGTGCGATTTGCTTCAAACTCAATTTCAAAGATCAATATGAAAATTCATTAAAAACTGCAAGCCAATTTTCCGGAAAATTCACATTTCCGGGTGGAAAGTGGGTGGCAAAAATGCCAAAGTTGAGTTTTTGTGCGATTTACTTCAAACTCATTTTCAAAGATCAATATGAAAATTCACTTAAAACTGCATACCAATTTTCAGGAAAATTCACATTTGCGGGTAGAAAGTGGGTGGTAAGCAGGGCCAAAGTTGAGTTTTTGTGCGATTAGCTTCAAACTCATTTTCAAAGATCAATATGAAAATTCATTTAAAACTGCATACCAATTTTCCGGAAAATTCACATTTCCGGGTGGAAAGTGGGTGGCAAAAATGCCAAAGTTGAGTTTTTGTGCGATTTGCTTCAAACTCAATTTCAAAGATCAATATGAAAATTCATTAAAAAATGCAAACCAATTTTCCGGAAAATTCACATTTCCGGGTGGAAAGTGGGTGGTAAAACTGCCAAAGCTGAGTTTTTGTGCGATTTGCTTCAAACTCATTTTCAAAGATCAATATGAAAATTCATTTAAAACTGCATACCAATTTTCCGGAAAATTCACATTTGCGGGTAGAAAGTGGGTGGTAAGCAGGGCCAAAGTTGAGTTTTTGTGCGATTAGCTTCAAACTCATTTTCAAAGATCAATATGAAAATTCACTAAAAACTGCATACCAATTTTCCGGAAAATTCACATTTCCGGGTGGAAAGTGGGTGGCAAAAATGCCAAAGCTGAGTTTTTGTGCGATTTGCTTCAAACTCATTTTAAAAGATCAATATGAAAATTCATTTAAAACTACATACCAATTTTCCGGAAAATTCACATTTTCTGGTGGAAAGTGGGTGGTAAGCAGGGCCAAAGTTGAGTTTTTGTACGATTTGCTTCAAACTCAATTTCAAAGTTCATATGAAAATTCATATAAAACTACATACCAATTTTCCGGAAAATTCACATTTTCTGGTGGAAAGTGGGTGGCAAAAATGCCAAAGTTGAGTTTTTGTGCGATTTGCTTCAAACTCATTTTCAAAGATCAATATGAAAATTCATTTAAAAGTGCATACCAATTTTCCGGAAAATTCACATTTCCGGGTGGAAAACGGGTGGTAAGCAGAGCCAAAGTTGACTTTTTGTGCGATTGCTTCAAAATTCAAAAATTCAAAATTCATTAAAAACTGCATACCAATTTTCCGGAAAATTCACATTTCCGGGTGGAAAGTGGGTGGCAAAAATGCCAAAGTTGAGTTTTTGTGCGATTTGCTTCAAACTCATTTTCAAAGATCAATATGAAAATTCATTAAAAACTGCATACCAATTTTCCAGAAAATTCACATTTCCGGGTGGAAAGTGGGTGGCAAAAATGCCAAAGCTGAGTTTTTGTGCGATTTGCTTCAAACTCATTTTCAAAGATCAATATGAAAATTCATTTAAAACTGCATACCAATTTTCCGGAAAATTCACATTTGCGGGTAGAAAGTGGGTGAAAAGCAGGGCCAAAGTTGAGTTTTTGTGCGATTAGCTTCAAACTCATTTTCAAAGATCAATATGAAAATTCATTTAAAACTGCATACCAATTTTCCGGAAAATTCACATTTCCTGGTGGAAAGTGGGTGGCAAAAATGCCAAGGCTGAGTTTTTGTGCGATTTGCTTCAAACTCATTTTCAAAGATCAATATGCAAATTCATTAAAAACTGCATACCAATTTTCCGGAAAATTCACATTTTCTGATGGAAAGTAGGTGGCAAAAATGCCAAAGTTGAGTTTTTGTGCGATTTGCTTCAAACTCAATTTCAAAGATCAATATGAAAATTCATTAAAAACTGCATACCAATTTTCCAGAAAATTCACATTTCCGGGTGGAAAGTGGGTGGCAAAAATGCCAAAGCTGAGTTTTTGTGCGATTTGCTTCAAACTCATTTTCAAAGATCAATATGAAAATTCATTAAAAACTGCATACCAATTTTCCGGAAAATTCACATTTCCGGGTGGAAAGTGGGTGGCAAAAATGCCAAAGTTGAGTTTTTGTGCGATTTGCTTCAAACTCAATTTCAAAGATCAATATGAAAATTCATTAAAAACTGCAAACCAATTTTCCGGAAAATTCACATTTCCGGGTGGAAAGTGGGTGGCAAAAATGCCAAAGCTGAGTTTTTGTGCGATTTGCTTCAAACTCATTTTCAAAGATCAATATGAAAATTCATTTAAAACTGCATACCAATTTTCCGGAAAATTCACATTTGCGGGTGGAAAGTGGGTGGTAAGCAGGGCCAAAGTTGAGTTTTTGTGCGATTAGCTTCAAACTCATTTTCAAAGATCAACATGAAAATTCACTAAAAACTGCATACCAATTTTCCGGAAAATTCACATTTCCGGGTGGAAAGTGGGTGGCAAAAATGCCAAAGCTGAGTTTTTGTGCGATTTGCTTCAAACTCATTTTCAAAGATCAATATGAAAATTCATTTAAAACTACATACCAATTTTCCGGAAAATTCACATTTCCGGGTGGAAAGTGGGTGGCAAAAATGCCAAAGCTGAGTTTTTGTGCGATTTGCTTCAAACTCATTTTCAAAGATCAATATGAAAATTCATTTAAAACTACATACCAATTTTCCGGAAAATTCACATTTCCTGGTGGAAAGTGGGTGGCAAAAATGCCAAAGTTGAGTTTTTGTGCGATTTGCTTCAAACTCAATTTCAAAGATCAATATGAAAATTCATTAAAAACTGCATACCAATTTTCCAGAAAATTCACATTTCCGGGTGGAAAGTGGGTGGCAAAAATGCCAAAGCTGAGTTTTTGTGCGATTTGCTTCAAACTCATTTTCAAAGATCAATATGAAAATTCATTAAAAACTGCATACCAATTTTCCGGAAAATTCACATTTCCGGGTGGAAAGTGGGTGGCAAAAATGCCAAAGTTGAGTTTTTGTGCGATTTGCTTCAAACTCAATTTCAAAGATCAATATGAAAATTCATTAAAAACTGCAAACCAATTTTCCGGAAAATTCACATTTCCGGGTGGAAAGTGGGTGGTAAAACTGCCAAAGCTGAGTTTTTGTGCGATTTGCTTCAAACTCATTTTCAAAGATCAATATGAAAATTCATTTAAAACTGCATACCAATTTTCCGGAAAATTCACATTTGCGGGTGGAAAGTGGGTGGTAAGCAGGGCCAAAGTTGAGTTTTTGTGCGATTAGCTTCAAGCTCATTTTCAAAGATCAATATGAAAATTCACTAAAAACTGCATACCAATTTTCCGGAAAATTCACATTTCCGGGTGGAAAGTGGGTGGCAAAAATGCCAAAGCTGAGTTTTTGTGCGATTTGCTTCAAACTCATTTTCAAAGATCAATATGAAAATTCATTTAAAACTACATACCAATTTTCCGGAAAATTCACATTTCCTGGTGGAAAGTGGGTGGCAAAAATGCCAAAGTTGAGTTTTTGTGCGATTTGCTTCAAACTCAATTTCAAAGATCAATATGAAAATTCATTAAAAACTGCATACCAATTTTCCAGAAAATTCACATTTCCGGGTGGAAAGTGGGTGGCAAAAATGCCAAAGCTGAGTTTTTGTGCGATTTGCTTCAAACTCATTTTCAAAGATCAATATGAAAATTCATTAAAAACTGCATACCAATTTTCCGGAAAATTCACATTTCCGGGTGGAAAGTGGGTGGCAAAAATGCCAAAGTTGAGTTTTTGTGCGATTTGCTTCAAACTCAATTTCAAAGATCAATATGAAAATTCATTAAAAACTGCATACCAATTTTCCGGAAAATTCACATTTCCGGGTGGAAAGTGGGTGGTAAAACTGCCAAAGCTGAGTTTTTGTGCGATTTGCTTCAAACTCATTTTCAAAGATCAATATGAAAATTCATTTAAAACTGCATACCAATTTTCCGGAAAATTCACATTTGCGGGTGGAAAGTGGGTGGTAAGCAGGGCCAAAGTTGAGTTTTTGTGCGATTAGCTTCAAACTCATTTTCAAAGATCAATATGAAAATTCACTAAAAACTGCATACCAATTTTCCGGAAAATTCACATTTGCGGGTGGAAAGTGGGTGGCAAAAATGCCAAAGCTGAGTTTTTGTGCGATTTGCTTCAAACTCATTTTCAAAGATCAATATGAAAATTCATTTAAAACTACATACCAATTTTCCGGAAAATTCACATTTTCTGGTGGAAAGTGGGTGGCAAAAATGCCAAAGTTGAGTTTTTGTACGATTTGCTTCAAACTCAATTTCAAAGATCAATATGAAAATTCATTAAAAACTGCATACCAATTTTCCGGAAAATTCACATTTCCGGGTGGAAAGTGGGTGGCAAAAATGCCAAAGCTGAGTTTTTGTGCGATTTGCTTCAAACTCATTTTCAAAGATCAATATGAAAATTCATTTACAACTGCATACCAATTTTCCGGAAAATTCACATTTTCGGGTGGAAAGTGGGTGGCAAAAATGCCAAAGCTGAGTTTTTGTGCGATTTGCTTCAAACTCATTTTCAAAGTTCATATGAAAGTTCATATAAAACTACATACCAATTTTCCGGAAAATTCACATTTTCTGGTGGAAAGTGGGTGGCAAAAATGCCAAAGTTGAGTTTTTGTGCGATTTGCTTCAAACTCATTTTCAAAGATCAATATGAAAATTCATTTAAAACTGCATACCAATTTTCCGGAAAATTCACATTTCCGGGTGGAAAACGGGTGGTAAGCAGAGCCAAAGTTGACTTTTTGTGCGATTGCTTCAAAATTCAAAAATTCAAAATTCATTAAAAACTGCATACCAATTTTCCGGAAAATTCACATTTCCGGGTGGAAAGTGGGTGGCAAAAATGCCAAAGTTGAGTTTTTGTGCGATTTGCTTCAAACTCATTTTCAAAGATCAATATGAAAATTCATTAAAAACTGCATACCAATTTTCCGGAAAATTCACATTTCCGGATGGAAAGTGGGTGGCAAAAATGCCAAAGTTGAGTTTTTGTGCGATTAGCTTCAAACTCATTTTCAAAGATCAATATGAAAATTCATTAAAAACTGCATGCCAATTTTCCGGAAAATTCACATTTCCGGGTGGAAAGTGGGTGGTAAGCAGGGCCAAAGTTGAGTTTTTGTGCGATTAGCTTCAAACTCATTTTCAAAGTTCATATGAAAATTCATTTAAAACTACATACCAATTTTCCGGAAAATTCACATTTCCGGGTGGAAAGTGGGTGGCAAAAATGCCAAAGCTGAGTTTTTGTGCGATTTGCTTCAAACTCATTTTCAAAGATCAATATGAAAATTCATTTAAAACTGCATACCAATTTTCCGGAAAATTCACATTTTCGGGTGGAAAGTGGGTGGTAAGCAGGGCCAAAGTTGAGTTTTTGTGCGATTAGCTTCAAACACATTTTCAAAGATCAATATGAAAATTCATTAAAAACTGCATACCAATTTTCCGGAAAATTCACATTTTCTGGTGGAAAGTGGGTGGCAAAAATGCCAAAGTTGAGTTTTTGTGCGATTAGCTTCAAACTCATTTTCAAAGATCAATATGAAAATTCATTAAAAACTGCATACCAATTTTCCGGAAAATTCACATTTCCGGGTGGAAAGTGGGTGGCAAAAATGCCAAAGCTGAGTTTTTGTGCGATTTGCTTCAAACTCATTTTCAACGATCAATATGAAAATTCATTTAAAACTGCATACCAATTTTCCGGAAAATTCACATTTTCGGGTGGAAAGTGGGTGGTAAGCAGGGCCAAAATTGAGTTTTTGTGCGATTAGCTTCAAACTCATTTTCAAAGATCAATATGAAAATTCATTTAAAACTGCATACCAATTTTCCGGAAAATTCACATTTCCGGGTGGAAAGTGGGTGGCAAAAATGCCAAAGTTGAGTTTTTGTGCGATTTGCTTCAAACTCATTTTCAAAGATCAATATAAAAATTTATTAGAAACTGCATACCAATTTTCCGGAAAATTCACATTTCCGGGTGGAAAGTGGGTGGCAAAAATGCCAAAGTTGAGTTTTTGTGCGATTAGCTTCAAACTCATTTTCAAAGATCAATATGAAAATTCATTAAAAACTGCATACCAATTTTCCGGAAAATTCACATTTTCTGGTGGAAAGTGGGTGGCAAAAATGCCAAAGCTGAGTTTTTGTGCGATTTGCTTCAAACTCATTTTCAAAGATCAATATGAAAATTCATTTAAAACTGCATACCAATTTTCCGGAAAATTCACATTTCCGGGTGGAAAGTGGGTGGCAAAAATGCCAAAATTGAGTTTTTGTGCGATTTGCTTCAAACTCATTTTCAAAGATCAATATGAAAATTCATTTAAAACTGCATACCAATTTTCCGGAAAATTCACATTTCCGGGTGGAAAAAGGGTGGCAAAAATGCCAAAGTTGAGTTTTTGTGCGATTAGCTTCAAACTCATTTTCAAAGATCAATATGAAAATTCATTAAAAACTGCATACCAATTTTCCGGAAAATTCACATTTCCGGGTGGAAAGTGGGTGGCAAAAATGCCAAAGTTGAGTTTTTGTGCGATTTGCTTCAAACTCATTTTCAAAGATCAATATAAAAATTTATTAGAAACTGCATACCAATTTTCCGGAAAATTCACATTTCCGGGTGGAAAGTGGGTGGCAAAAATGCCAAAGTTGAGTTTTTGTGCGATTAGCTTCAAACTCATTTTCAAAGATCAATATGAAAATTCATTAAAAACTGCATACCAATTTTCCGGAAAATTCACATTTTCTGGTGGAAAGTGGGTGGCAAAAATGCCAAAGCTGAGTTTTTGTGCGATTTGCTTCAAACTCATTTTCAAAGATCAATATGAAAATTCATTTAAAACTGCATACCAATTTTCCGGAAAATTCACATTTCCGGGTGGAAAGTGGGTGGCAAAAATGCCAAAATTGAGTTTTTGTGCGATTTGCTTCAAACTCATTTTCAAAGATCAATATGAAAATTCATTTAAAACTGCATACCAATTTTCCGGAAAATTCACATTTCCGGGTGGAAAAAGGGTGGCAAAAATGCCAAAGTTGAGTTTTTGTGCGATTAGCTTCAAACTCATTTTCAAAGATCAATATGAAAATTCATTTAAAACTGCATACCAATTTTCCGGAAAATTCACATTTCCAGGTGGAAAGTGGGTGGCAAAAATGCCAAAATTGAGTTTTTGTGCGATTTGCTTCAAACTCATTTTCAAAGATCAATATGAAAATTCATTTAAAACTGCATACCAATTTTCCGGAAAATTCACATTTCCGGGTGGAAAAAGGGTGGCAAAAATGCCAAAATTGAGTTTTTGTGCGATTTGCTTCAAACTCATTTTCAAAGATCAATATGAAAATTCATTTAAAACTGCATACCAATTTTCCGGAAAATTCACATTTCCGGGTGGAAAAAGGGTGGCAAAAATGCCAAAGTTGAGTTTTTGTGCGATTAGCTTCAAACTCATTTTCAAAGATCAATATGAAAATTCATTTAAAACTGCATACCAATTTTCCGGAAAATTCACATTTCCGGGTGGAAAGTGGGTGGCAAAAATGCCAAAATTGAGTTTTTGTGCGATTTGCTTCAAACTCATTTTCAAAGATCAATATGAAAATTCATTTAAAACTGCATACCAATTTTCCGGAAAATTCACATTTCCGGGTGGAAAAAGGGTGGCAAAAATGCCAAAGTTGAGTTTTTGTGCGATTAGCTTCAAACTCATTTTCAAAGATCAATATGAAAATTCATTTAAAACTACATACCAATTTTCCGGAAAATTCACATTTTCTGGTGGAAAGTGGGTGGCAAAAATGCCAAAGTTGAGTTTTTGTACGATTTGCTTCAAACTCATTTTCAAAGTTCATATGAAAATTCATATAAAACTACATACCAATTTTCCGGAAAATTCACATTTTCTGGTGGAAAGTGGGTGGCAAAAATGCCAAAGTTGAGTTTTTGTGCGATTTGCTTCAAACTCATTTTCAAAGATCAATATAAAAATTTATTAGAAACTGCATACCAATTTTCCGGAAAATTCACATTTCCGGGTGGAAAGTGGGTGGCAAAAATGCAAAAGTTGAGTTTTTGTGCGATTAGCTTCAAACTCATTTTCAAAGATCAATATGAAAATTCATTAAAAACTGCATACCAATTTTCCGGAAAATTCACATTTCCGGGTGGAAAGTGGGTGGTAAGCAGGGCCAAAGTAGAGTTTTTGTGCGATCTGCTTCAAAATTCAAAAATTCAAAATTCATTAAAAACTGCATACCAATTCTCCGGAAAATTCATATTTGCGGGTGGAAAGTGAGTTTTTGTGAGATTTGCTTCAAACTCATTTTCAAAGATCAATATGAAAATTCATTAAAAACTGCATACCAATTCTCCGGCAAATTCACATTTCCGGGTGGAAAGTGGGTGCCACAAATGCCAAAACTGAGTTTTTGTTCGATTTGTTCCAAACTTATTTTCAAGGATCAATATGAAAATTCATTTAAAACTGCATACCAATTTTCCGGAAAATTCACATTTCCGGGTGGAAAGTGGGTGGTAAGCAGGGCCAAAGTTGAGTTTTTGTGCGATTAGCTTCAAACTCATTTTCAAAGATCAATTTGCAAATTCATTAAAAACTGCATACCAATTTTCCGGAAAATTCACATTTCCGGGTGGAAAGTGGGTGGCAAAAATGCCAAAGCTGAGTTTTTGTGCGATTTGCTTCAAACTCATTTTCAAAGTTCATATGAAAATTAATTAAAAACTGCATACCAATTTTCCGGAAAATTCACATTTTCGGGTGAAAAGTGGATGGTAAGCAGGGCCAAAGTTGACTTTTTGTGCGATTTGCTTCAAAATTCAAAAATTCAAAATTCATTAAAAACTGCATACCAATTTTCCGGAAAATTCACATTTCCGGGTGGAAAGTGGGTGGCAAAAATGCCAAAGCTGAGTTTTTGTGCGATTTGCTTCAAACTCATTTTCAAAGTTCATATGAAAATTCATTTAAAACTACCTACCAATTTTCCGGAAAATTCACATTTTCTGGTGGAAAGTGGGTGGCAAAAATGCCAAAGTTGAGTTTTTGTGCGATTTGCTTCAAACTCATTTTCAAAGATCAATATGAAAATTCATTTAAAAGTGCATACCAATTTTCCGGAAAATTCACATTTCCGGGTGGAAAGTGGGTGGCAAAAATGCCAAAGCTGAGTTTTTGTGCGATTTGCTTCAAACTCATTTTCAAAGTTCATATGAAAATTCATTTAAAACTACATACCAATTTTCCGGAAAATTCACATTTTCTGGTGGAAAGTGGGTGGCAAAAATGCCAAAGCTGAGTTTTTGTGCGATTTGCTTCAAACTCATTTTCAAAGATCAATATGCAAATTCATTAAAAATTGCATACCAATTTTCCGGAAAATTGAAATTTCCGGTAGGAAAGTGGGTGGCAAAAATGCCAAAGTTGAGTTTTTGTGCGATTAGCTTCAAACTCATTTTCAAAGATCAATATGAAAAATCATTAAAAACTGCATACCAATTTTCCGGAAAATTCACATTTCCGGATGGAAAGTGGGTGGCAAAAATGCCAAAGTTGAGTTTTTGTGCGATTAGCTTCAAACTCATTTTCAAAGATCAATATGAAAATTCATTAAAAACTGCATACCAATTTTCCGGAAAATTCACATTTCCGGGTGGAAAGGGGGTGGTAAAACTGACAAAGTTGAGTTTTTGTGCGATTAGCTTCAAACTCATTTTCAAAGATCAATATGAAAATTCATTAAAAACTGCATACCAATTTTCCGGAAAATTCACATTTCCGGGTGGAAAGTGGGTGGCAAAAATGCCAAAGTTGAGTTTTTGAGCGATTAGCTTCAAACTTATTTTCAAGGATCAATATGAAAATTCATTAAAAACTGCATACCAATTTTCCGGAAAATTCACATTTCCGGGTGGAAAGTGGGTGGCAAAAATGCCAAAGTTGAGTTTTTGAGCGATTAGCTTCAAACTTATTTTCAAGGAGCAATATGAAAATTCATTAAAAACTGCATACCAATTTTCCGGAAAATTCACATTTCCGGGTGGAAAGTGGGTGACAAAAATGCCAAAGTTGAGTTTTTGTGCGATTTGCTTCAAACTCATTTTCAAAGATCAATATGAAAATTAATTTAAAACTGCATACCAATTTTCCGGAAAATTCACATTTTCTGGTGGAAAGTGGGTGGCAAAAATGCCAAAGCTGAGTTTTTGTGCGATTAGCTTCAAACTCATTTTCAAAGATCGATATGAAAATTCATTAAAAACTGCATACCAATTTTCCGGAAAATCACATTTTCGGTTGGAAAGTGGGTGGTAAGCAGGGCCAAAGTTGAGTTTTTGTGCGATTAGCTTCAAACTCATTTTCAAAGATCAATATGAAAATTCATTAAAAACTGCATACCAATTTTCCGGAAAGTTTACATTTTCGGGTGGAAAGTGGGTGGCAAAAATGCCAAAGCTGAGTTTTTGTGCGATTTGCTTCAAACTCATTTTCAAAGATCAATATGAAAATTCATTTAAAACTACATACCAATTTTCCGGAAAATTCACATTTTCTGGTGGAAAGTGGGTGGCAAAAATGCCAAAATTGAGTTTTTGTGCGATTTGCTTAAAACTCATTTTGAAAGATCAATATGAAAATTCATTTAAAACTGCATACCAATTTTCCGGAAAATTCACATTTCCGGGTGGAAAGTGGGTGGTATGCAGGGCCAACGTTGAGTTCTTATGCGATTTTTTCCAAACTCATTTGCAAAGATCAATATGAAAGTTCATTAAAAGCTGCATACCAATTTTCCGGAAAATTCACATTTCCGGATGGAAAGTGGGTGGCAAAAATGCCAAAATTGAGTTTCTGTGCGATTAGCTTCAAACTCATTTTCAAAGATCAATATGAACATTCATTAAAAACTGCATACCAATTTTCCGGAAAATTCACATTTCCGGGTGGAAAGTGGGTGGCAAAAATTGTAACGTTGAGTGTTTGTGCGATTTGCTTCAAACTCATTTTCAAAGATCAATATGAAAATTCATTTAAAAATGCATATCAATTTTCCGGAAAATTCACATTTCCGGGTGGAATGTGGGTGGTAAGCAGGGCCAAAGTTGAGTTTTTGTGCGATTTGCTTCAAACTCATTTTCAAAGATCAATATGAAAATTCATTTAAAGCTGCATGCCAATTTTCCGGAAAATTCACATTTCCGGGTGGAATGTGGGTGGTAAGCAGGGCCAAAGTTGAGTTTTTGTGCGATTTGCTTCAAACTCATTTTCAAAGATCAATATGAAAATTCATTTAAAAATGCATACCAATTTTCCGGAAAATTCACATTTCCGGGTGGAAAGTGGGTGGCAAAAATACCAAATTTGAGTTTTTGTGCGATTAGCTTCAAACTCATTTTCAAAGATCAATATTAAAAAGTCATTAAAAACTGCATACCAACTTTCGGGAAAATTCACATTTCCGGGTGGAAAGTGGGTGGCAAAAATGCCAAAGTTGAGTTTCAGTGCGATTAGCTTCAAACTCATTTTCAAAGATCAATATGAAAATTCATTAAAAACTGCATACCAATTTTCCGGAAAATTCACATTTTCTGGTGGAAAGTGGGTGGCAAAAATGCCAAAGTTGAGTTTTTGTGCGATTTGCTTCAAGCTCATTTTCAAAGATCTAAATGAAAATTCATTAAAAGCTGCCTACCAATTTTCCGGAAAATTCACATTTCCGGGTGGAAAGTGGGTGGCAAAAATGCCAAAGTTGAGTTTTTGTGCGATTTGCTTCAAACTCATTTTCAAAGATCAATATGAAAATTCATTAAAAACTGCATACCAATTTTCGGGAAAATTCACATTTCCGGGTGGAAAGTGGGTGGCAAAAATGCCAAAGTTGAGTTTTTGTGCGATTTGCTTCAAACTCATTTTCAAAGATCAATATGAAAATTCATTAAAAACTGCATACCAATTTTCGGGAAAATTCACATTTCCGGGTGGAAAGTGGGTGGTATGCAGGGCCAACGTTGAGTTCTTATGCGATTTTTTCCAAACTCATTTGCAAAGATCAATATGAAAGTTCATTAAAAGCTGCATACCAATTTTCCGGAAAATTCACATTTCCGGGTGGAAAGTGGGTGGCAAAAATACCAAATTTGAGTTTTTGTGCGATTAGCTTCAAACTCATTTTCAAAGATCAATATTAAAAAGTCATTAAAAACTGCATACCAATTTTCGGGAAAATTCACATTTCCGGGTGGAAAGTGGGTGGCAAAAATGCCAAAGTTGAGTTTCAGTGCGATTAGCTTCAAACTCATTTTCAAAGATCAATATGAAAATTCATTAAAAACTGCATACCAATTTTCCGGAAAATTCACATTTTCTGGTGGAAAGTGGGTGGCAAAAATGCCAAAGTTGAGTTTTTGTGCGATTTGCTTCAAGCTCATTTTCAAAGATCTAAATGAAAATTCATTAAAAACTGCATACCAATTTTCCGGAAAATTCACATTTCCGGGTGGAAAGTGGGTGGTATGCAGGGCCAACGTTGAGTTCTTATGCGATTTTTTCCAAACTCATTTGCAAAGATCAATATGAAAGTTCATTAAAAGCTGCATACCAATTTTCCGGAAAATTCACATTCCCGGGTGGAAAGTGGGTGGCAAAAATGCCAAAATTGAGTTTCTGTGCGATTAGCTTCAAACTCATTTTCAAAGATCAATATGAACATTCATTAAAAACTGCATACCAATTTTCCGGAAAATTCACATTTCCGGGTGGAAAGTGGGTGGCAAAAATTGTAACGTTGAGTGTTTGTGCGATTTGCTTCAAACTCATTTTCAAAGATCAATATGAAAATTCATTTAAAAATGCATATCAATTTTCCGGAAAATTCACATTTCCGGGTGGAAAGTGGGTGGCAAAAATGCTTAAGTTGAGTGTTTGTGCGATTTGCTTCAAACTCATTTTCAAAGATCAATATGAAAATTCATTTAAAGCTGCAAGCCAATTTTCCGGAAAATTCACATTTCCGGGTGGAAAGTGGGTGGTAGGCAGGGCCCAAGTTGAGTTTTTGTGCGATTTGCTTCAAACTCATTTTCAAAGATCAATATGAAAATTCATTAAAAACTGCATACCAATTTTCCGGAAAATTCACATTTCCGGGTGGAATGTGGGTGGTAAGCAGGGCCAAAGTTGAGTTTTTGTGCGATTTGCTTCAAACTCATTTGCAAAGATCAATATGAAAGTTCATTAAAAGCTGCATACCAATTTTCCGGAAAATTCACATTTCCGGGTGGAAAGTGGGTGGCAAAAATACCAAATTTGAGTTTTTGTGCGATTAGCTTCAAACTCATTTTCAAAGATCAATATTAAAAAGTCATTAAAAACTGCATACCAATTTTCGGGAAAATTCACATTTCCGGGTGGAAAGTGGGTGGCAAAAATGCCAAAGTTGAGTTTCAGTGCGATTAGCTTCAAACTCATTTTCAAAGATCAATATGAAAATTCATTAAAAACTGCATACCAATTTTCCGGAAAATTCACATTTTCTGGTGGAAAGTGGGTGGCAAAAATGCCAAAGTTGAGTTTTTGTGCGATTTGCTTCAAGCTCATTTTCAAAGATCTAAATGAAAATTCATTAAAAACTGCATACCAATTTTCCGGAAAATTCACATTTCCGGGTGGAAAGTGGGTGGTATGCAGGGCCAACGTTGAGTTCTTATGCGATTTTTTCCAAACTCATTTGCAAAGATCAATATGAAAGTTCATTAAAAGCTGCATACCAATTTTCCGGAAAATTCACATTCCCGGGTGGAAAGTGGGTGGCAAAAATGCCAAAATTGAGTTTCTGTGCGATTAGCTTCAAACTCATTTTCAAAGATCAATATGAACATTCATTAAAAACTGCATACCAATTTTCCGGAAAATTCACATTTCCGGGTGGAAAGTGGGTGGCAAAAATTGTAACGTTGAGTGTTTGTGCGATTTGCTTCAAACTCATTTTCAAAGATCAATATGAAAATTCATTTAAAAATGCATATCAATTTTCCGGAAAATTCACATTTCCGGGTGGAAAGTGGGTGGCAAAAATGCTTAAGTTGAGTGTTTGTGCGATTTGCTTCAAACTCATTTTCAAAGATCAATATGAAAATTCATTTAAAGCTGCAAGCCAATTTTCCGGAAAATTCACATTTCCGGGTGGAAAGTGGGTGGTAGGCAGGGCCCAAGTTGAGTTTTTGTGCGATTTGCTTCAAACTCATTTTCAAAGATCAATATGAAAATTCATTAAAAACTGCATACCAATTTTCCGGAAAATTCACATTTCCGGGTGGAATGTGGGTGGTAAGCAGGGCCAAAGTTGAGTTTTTGTGCGATTTGCTTCAAACTCATTTTCAAAGATCAATATGAAAATTCATTTAAAACTGCATACCAATTTTCCGGAAAATTCACATTTCCGGGTGGAAAGTGGGTGGCAAAAATACCAAATTTGAGTTTTTGTGCGATTAGCTTCAAACTCATTTTCAAAGATCAATATTAAAAAGTCATTAAAAACTGCATACCAACTTTCGGGAAAATTCACATTTCCGGGTGGAAAGTGGGTGGCAAAAATGCCAAAGTTGAGTTTCAGTGCGATTAGCTTCAAACTCATTTTCAAAGATCAATATGAAAATTCATTAAAAACTGCATACCAATTTTCCGGAAAATTCACATTTTCTGGTGGAAAGTGGGTGGCAAAAATGCCAAAGTTGAGTTTTTGTGCGATTTGCTTCAAGCTCATTTTCAAAGATCTAAATGAAAATTCATTAAAAACTGCATACCAATTTTCCGGAAAATTCACATTTCCGGGTGGAAAGTGGGTGGCAAAAATGCTTAAGTTGAGTGTTTGTGCGATTTGCTTCAAACTCATTTTCAAAGATCAATATGAAAATTCATTTAAAGCTGCATGCCAATTTTCCGGAAAATTCACATTTCCGGGTGGAAAGTGAGTGGCAAAAATGCCAAAGTTGAGTTTTTGTGCGATTTGCTTCAAACTCATTTTCAAAGATCAATATGAAAATTCATTTAAAACTGCATACCAATTTTCCGGAAAATTCACATTTCCGGGTGGAAAGTGGGTGGCAAAAATACCAAATTTGAGTTTTTGTGCGATTAGCTTCAAACTCATTTTCAAAGATCAATATTAAAAAGTCATTAAAAACTGCATACCAATTTTCGGGAAAATTCACATTTCCGGGTGGAAAGTGGGTGGCAAAAATGCCAAAGTTGAGTTTCAGTGCGATTAGCTTCAAACTCATTTTCAAAGATCAATCTGAAAATTCATTAAAAACTGCATACCAATTTTCCGGAAAATTCACATTTTCTGGTGGAAAGTGGGTGGCAAAAATGCCAAAGTTGAGTTTTTGTGCGATTTGCTTCAAGCTCATTTTCAAAGATCTAAATGAAAATTCATTAAAAACTGCATACCAATTTTCCGGAAAATTCACATTTCCGGGTGGAAAGTGGGTGGCAAAAATGCCAAAGTTGAGTTTTTGTGCGATTTGCTTCAAACTCATTTTCAAAGATCAATATGAAAATTCATTAAAAACTGCATACCAATTTTCGGGAAAATTCACATTTCCGGGTGGAAAGTGGGTGGCAAAAATGCCAAAGTTGAGTTTTTGTGCGATTTGCTTCAAACTCATTTTCAAAGATCAATATGAAAATTCATTAAAAACTGCATACCAATTTTCGGGAAAATTCACATTTCCGGGTGGAAAGTGGGTGGCAAAAATGCCAAAGTTGAGTTTTTGTGCGATTTGCTTCAAACTCATTTTCAAAGATCAATATGAAAATTCATTAAAAACTGCATACCAATTTTCGGGAAAATTCACATTTCCGGGTGGAAAGTGGGTGGCAAAAATGCCAAAGTTGAGTTTTTGTGCGATTTGCTTCAAACTCATTTTCAAAGATCAATATGAAAATTCATTTAAAACTGCATACCAATTTTCCGGAAAATTCACATTTCCGGGTGGAAAGTGGGTGGCAAAAATACCAAATTTGAGTTTTTGTGCGATTAGCTTCAAACTCATTTTCAAAGATCAATATTAAAAAGTCATTAAAAACTGCATACCAATTTTCGGGAAAATTCACATTTCCGGGTGGAAAGTGGGTGGCAAAAATGCCAAAGTTGAGTTTCAGTGCGATTAGCTTCAAACTCATTTTCAAAGATCAATATGAAAATTCATTAAAAACTGCATACCAATTTTCCGGAAAATTCACATTTTCTGGTGGAAAGTGGGTGGCAAAAATTGTAAGTTCATTAAAAGCTGCATACCAATTTTCCGGAAAATTCACATTCCCGGGTGGAAAGTGGGTGGCAAAAATGCCAAAATTGAGTTTCTGTGCGATTAGCTTCAAACTCATTTGCAAAGATCAATATGAACATTCATTAAAAACTGCATACCAATTTTCCGGAAAATTCACATTTCCGGGTGGAAAGTGGGTGGCAAAAATTGTAACGTTGAGTGTTTGTGCGATTTGCTTCAAACTCATTTTCAAAGATCAATATGAAAATTCATTTAAAAATGCATATCAATTTTCCGGAAAATTCACATTTCCGGGTGGAAAGTGGGTGGCAAAAATGCTTAAGTTGAGTGTTTGTGCGATTTGCTTCAAACTCATTTTCAAAGATCAATATGAAAATTCATTTAAAGCTGCATGCCAATTTTCCGGAAAATTCACATTTCCGGGTGGAAAGTGGGTGGTAAGCAGGGCCAAAGTTGAGTTTTTGTGCGATTTGCTTCAAACTCATTTTCAAAGATCAATATGAAAATTCATTTAAAACTGCATACCAATTTTCCGGAAAATTCACATTTCCGGGTGGAAAGTGGGTGGCAAAAATACCAAATTTGAGTTTTTGTGCGATTAGCTTCAAACTCATTTTCAAAGATCAATATTAAAAAGTCATTAAAAACTGCATACCAACTTTCGGGAAAATTCACATTTCCGGGTGGAAAGTGGGTGGCAAAAATGCCAAAGTTGAGTTTCAGTGCGATTAGCTTCAAACTCATTTTCAAAGATCAATATGAAAATTCATTAAAAACTGCATACCAATTTTCCGGAAAATTCACATTTTCTGGTGGAAAGTGGGTGGCAAAAATGCCAAAGTTGAGTTTTTGTGCGATTTGCTTCAAGCTCATTTTCAAAGATCTAAATGAAAATTCATTAAAAACTGCATACCAATTTTCCGGAAAATTCACATTTCCGGGTGGAAAGTGGGTGGCAAAAATGCTTAAGTTGAGTGTTTGTGCGATTTGCTTCAAACTCATTTTCAAAGATCAATATGAAAATTCATTTAAAGCTGCATGCCAATTTTCCGGAAAATTCACATTTCCGGGTGGAAAGTGAGTGGCAAAAATGCCAAAGTTGAGTTTTTGTGCGATTTGCTTCAAACTCATTTTCAAAGATCAATATGAAAATTCATTTAAAACTGCATACCAATTTTCCGGAAAATTCACATTTCCGGGTGGAAAGTGGGTGGCAAAAATACCAAATTTGAGTTTTTGTGCGATTAGCTTCAAACTCATTTTCAAAGATCAATATTAAAAAGTCATTAAAAACTGCATACCAATTTTCGGGAAAATTCACATTTCCGGGTGGAAAGTGGGTGGCAAAAATGCCAAAGTTGAGTTTCAGTGCGATTAGCTTCAAACTCATTTTCAAAGATCAATCTGAAAATTCATTAAAAACTGCATACCAATTTTCCGGAAAATTCACATTTTCTGGTGGAAAGTGGGTGGCAAAAATGCCAAAGTTGAGTTTTTGTGCGATTTGCTTCAAGCTCATTTTCAAAGATCTAAATGAAAATTCATTAAAAACTGCATACCAATTTTCCGGAAAATTCACATTTCCGGGTGGAAAGTGGGTGGCAAAAATGCCAAAGTTGAGTTTTTGTGCGATTTGCTTCAAACTCATTTTCAAAGATCAATATGAAAATTCATTAAAAACTGCATACCAATTTTCGGGAAAATTCACATTTCCGGGTGGAAAGTGGGTGGCAAAAATGCCAAAGTTGAGTTTTTGTGCGATTTGCTTCAAACTCATTTTCAAAGATCAATATGAAAATTCATTAAAAACTGCATACCAATTTTCGGGAAAATTCACATTTCCGGGTGGAAAGTGGGTGGCAAAAATGCCAAAGTTGAGTTTTTGTGCGATTTGCTTCAAACTCATTTTCAAAGATCAATATGAAAATTCATTAAAAACTGCATACCAATTTTCGGGAAAATTCACATTTCCGGGTGGAAAGTGGGTGGCAAAAATGCCAAAGTTGAGTTTTTGTGCGATTTGCTTCAAACTCATTTTCAAAGATCAATATGAAAATTCATTTAAAACTGCATACCAATTTTCCGGAAAATTCACATTTCCGGGTGGAAAGTGGGTGGCAAAAATACCAAATTTGAGTTTTTGTGCGATTAGCTTCAAACTCATTTTCAAAGATCAATATTAAAAAGTCATTAAAAACTGCATACCAATTTTCGGGAAAATTCACATTTCCGGGTGGAAAGTGGGTGGCAAAAATGCCAAAGTTGAGTTTCAGTGCGATTAGCTTCAAACTCATTTTCAAAGATCAATATGAAAATTCATTAAAAACTGCATACCAATTTTCCGGAAAATTCACATTTTCTGGTGGAAAGTGGGTGGCAAAAATTGTAAGTTCATTAAAAGCTGCATACCAATTTTCCGGAAAATTCACATTCCCGGGTGGAAAGTGGGTGGCAAAAATGCCAAAATTGAGTTTCTGTGCGATTAGCTTCAAACTCATTTGCAAAGATCAATATGAACATTCATTAAAAACTGCATACCAATTTTCCGGAAAATTCACATTTCCGGGTGGAAAGTGGGTGGCAAAAATTGTAACGTTGAGTGTTTGTGCGATTTGCTTCAAACTCATTTTCAAAGATCAATATGAAAATTCATTTAAAAATGCATATCAATTTTCCGGAAAATTCACATTTCCGGGTGGAAAGTGGGTGGCAAAAATGCTTAAGTTGAGTGTTTGTGCGATTTGCTTCAAACTCATTTTCAAAGATCAATATGAAAATTCATTTAAAGCTGCATGCCAATTTTCCGGAAAATTCACATTTCCGGGTGGAAAGTGGGTGGTAAGCAGGGCCAAAGTTGAGTTTTTGTGCGATTTGCTTCAAACTCATTTTCAAAGATCAATATGAAAATTCATTTAAAACTGCATACCAATTTTCCGGAAAATTCACATTTCCGGGTGGAAAGTGGGTGGCAAAAATACCAAATTTGAGTTTTTGTGCGATTAGCTTCAAACTCATTTTCAAAGATCAATATTAAAAAGTCATTAAAAACTGCATACCAATTTTCGGGAAAATTCACATTTCCGGGTGGAAAGTGGGTGGCAAAAATGCCAAAGTTGAGTTTCAGTGCGATTAGCTTCAAACTCATTTTCAAAGATCAATATGAAAATTCATTAAAAACTGCATACCAATTTTCCGGAAAATTCACATTTTCTGGTGGAAAGTGGGTGGCAAAAATTGTAAGTTCATTAAAAGCTGCATACCAATTTTCCGGAAAATTCACATTCCCGGGTGGAAAGTGGGTGGCAAAAATGCCAAAATTGAGTTTCTGTGCGATTAGCTTCAAACTCATTTTCAAAGATCAATATGAACATTCATTAAAAACTGCATACCAATTTTCCGGAAAATTCACATTTCCGGGTGGAAAGTGGGTGGCAAAAATTGTAACGTTGAGTGTTTGTGCGATTTGCTTCAAACTCATTTTCAAAGATCAATATGAAAATTCATTTAAAAATGCATATCAATTTTCCGGAAAATTCACATTTCCGGGTGGAAAGTGGGTGGCAAAAATGCTTAAGTTGAGTGTTTGTGCGATTTGCTTCAAACTCATTTTCAAAGATCAATATGAAAATTCATTTAAAGCTGCATGCCAATTTTCCGGAAAATTCACATTTCCGGGTGGAAAGTGGGTGGTAAGCAGGGCCAAAGTTGAGTTTTTGTGCGATTTGCTTCAAACTCATTTTCAAAGATCAATATGAAAATTCATTTAAAACTGCATACCAATTTTCCGGAAAATTCACATTTCCGGGTGGAAAGTGGGTGGCAAAAATACCAAATTTGAGTTTTTGTGCGATTAGCTTCAAACTCATTTTCAAAGATCAATATTAAAAAGTCATTAAAAACTGCATACCAATTTTCGGGAAAATTCACATTTCCGGGTGGAAAGTGGGTGGCAAAAATGCCAAAGTTGAGTTTCAGTGCGATTAGCTTCAAACTCATTTTCAAAGATCAATCTGAAAATTCATTAAAAACTGCATACCAATTTTCCGGAAAATTCACATTTTCTGGTGGAAAGTGGGTGGCAAAAATGCCAAAGTTGAGTTTTTGTGCGATTTGCTTCAAGCTCATTTTCAAAGATCTAAATGAAAATTCATTAAAAACTGCATACCAATTTTCCGGAAAATTCACATTTCCGGGTGGAAAGTGGGTGGCAAAAATGCCAAAGTTGAGTTTTTGTGCGATTTGCTTCAAACTCATTTTCAAAGATCAATATGAAAATTCATTAAAAACTGCATACCAATTTTCGGGAAAATTCACATTTCCGGGTGGAAAGTGGGTGGCAAAAATGCCAAAGTTGAGTTTTTGTGCGATTTGCTTCAAACTCATTTTCAAAGATCAATATGAAAATTCATTAAAAACTGCATACCAATTTTCGGGAAAATTCACATTTCCGGGTGGAAAGTGGGTGGCAAAAATGCCAAAGTTGAGTTTTTGTGCGATTTGCTTCAAACTCATTTTCAAAGATCAATATGAAAAATCATTAAAAACTGCATACCAATTTTCCGGAAAATTCACATTTCCGGGTGGAAAGTGGGTGGTATGCAGGGCCAACGTTGAGTTCTTATGCGATTTTTTCCAAACTCATTTGCAAAGATCAATATGAAAGTTCATTAAAAGCTGCATACCAATTTTCCGGAAAATTCACATTCCCGGGTGGAAAGTGGGTGGCAAAAATGCCAAAATTGAGTTTCTGTGCGATTAGCTTCAAACTCATTTTAAAAGATCAATATGAACATTCATTAAAAACTGCATACCAATTTTCCGGAAAATTCACATTTCCGGGTGGAAAGTGGGTGGCAAAAATTGTAACGTTGAGTGTTTGTGCGATTTGCTTCAAACTCATTTTCAAAGATCAATATGAAAATTCATTTAAAAATGCATATCAATTTTCCGGAAAATTCACATTTCCGGGTGGAAAGTGGGTGGCAAAAATGCTTAAGTTGAGTGTTTGTGCGATTTGCTTCAAACTCATTTTCAAAGATCAATATGAAAATTCATTTAAAGCTGCATACCAATTTTCCGGAAAATTCACATTTCCGGGTGGAAAGTGGGTGGTAAGCAGGGCCAAAGTTGAGTTTTTGTGCGATTTGCTTCAAACTCATTTTCAAAGATCAATATGAAAATTCATTAAAAACTGCATACCAATTTTCCGGAAAATTCACATTTCCGGGTGGAATGTGGGTGGTAAGCAGGGCCAAAGTTGAGTTTTTGTGCGATTTGCTTCAAACTCATTTTCAAAGATCAATATGAAAATTCATTTAAAACTGCATACCAATTTTCCGGAAAATTCACATTTCCGGGTGGAAAGTGGGTGGCAAAAATTGTAACGTTGAGTGTTTGTGCGATTAGCTTCAAACTCATTTTCAAAGATCAATATTAAAAAGTCATTAAAAACTGCATACCAATTTTCGGGAAAATTCACATTTCCGGGTGGAAAGTGGGTGGCAAAAATGCCAAAGTTGAGTTTCAGTGCGATAAGCTTCAAACTCATTTTCAAAGATCAATATGAAAATTCATTAAAAACTGCATACCAATTTTCCGGAAAATTCACATTTCCGGGTGGAATGTGGGTGGTAAGCAGGGCCAAAGTTGAGTTTTTGTGCGATTTGCTTCAAACTCATTTTCAAAGATCAATATGAAAATTCATTTAAAACTGCATACCAATTTTCCGGAAAATTCACATTTCCGGGTGGAAAGTGGGTGGCAAAAATTGTAACGTTGAGTGTTTGTGCGATTAGCTTCAAACTCATTTTCAAAGATCAATATTAAAAAGTCATTAAAAACTGCATACCAATTTTCGGGAAAATTCACATTTCCGGGTGGAAAGTGGGTGGCAAAAATGCCAAAGTTGAGTTTCAGTGCGATAAGCTTCAAACTCATTTTCAAAGATCAATATGAAAATTCATTAAAAACTGCATACCAATTTTCCGGAAAATTCACATTTTCTGGTGGAAAGTGGGTTGCAAAAATGCCAAAGCTGAGTTTTTGTGCGATTTGCTTCAAACTCATTTTCAAAGATCAATATGAAAATTCATTAAAAACTTCATACCAATTTTCGGGAAAATTCACATTTCCGGGTGGAAAGTGGGTGGCAAAAATGCCAAAGTTGAGTTTTTGTGCGATTTGCTTCAAACTCATTTTCAAAGATCAATATGAAAATTCATTTAAAACTGCATACCAATTTTCCGGAAAATTCACATTTCCGGGTGGAAAGTGGGTGGCAAAAATACCAAATTTGAGTTTTTGTGCGATTAGCTTCAAACTCATTTTCAAAGATCAATATTAAAAAGTCATTAAAAACTGCATACCAATTTTCGGGAAAATTCACATTTCCGGGTGGAACGTGGGTGGCAAAAATTGTAAAGTTGAGTTTTTGTGCGATTTGCTTCAAACTCATTTTCAAAGATCAATATGAAAAATCATTAAAAACTGCATACCAATTTTCCGGAAAATTCACATTTCCGGGTGGAAAGTGGGTGGCAAAAATGCCAAAGTTGAGTTTCAGTGCGATTAGCTTCAAACTCATTTTCAAAGATCAATATGAAAATTCATTAAAAACTGCATACCAATTTTCGGGAAAATTCACATTTCCGGGTGGAAAGTGGGTGGCAAAAATGCCAAAGTTGAGTTTTTGTGCGATTTGCTTCAAACTCATTTTCAAAGATCAATATGAAAATTCATTTAAAACTGCATACCAATTTTCCGGAAAATTCACATTTCCGGGTGGAAAGTGGGTGGCAAAAATACCAAATTTGAGTTTTTGTGCGATTAGCTTCAAACTCATTTTCAAAGATCAATATGAAAATTCATTTAAAACTGCATACCAATTTTCCGGAAAATTCACATTTCCGGGTGGAAAGTGGGTGGCAAAAATACCAAATTTGAGTTTTTGTGCGATTAGCTTCAAACTCATTTTCAAAGATCAATATGAAAATTCATTAAAAACTGCATACCAATTTTCGGGAAAATTCACATTTCCGGGTGGAACGTGGGTGGCAAAAATTGTTAAGTTGAGTTTTTGTGCGATTTGCTTCAAACTCATTTTCAAAGATCAATATGAAAAATCATTAAAAACTGCATACCAATTTTCCGGAAAATTCACATTTCCGGGTGGAAAGTGGGTGGCAAAAATGCCAAAGTTGAGTTTCAGTGCGATTAGCTTCAAACTCATTTTCAAAGATCAATATGAAAATTCATTTAAAAATGCATATCAATTTTCCGGAAAATTCACATTTCCGGGTGGAAAGTGGGTGGCAAAAATGCCAAAGTTGAGTTTTTGTGCGATTTGCTTCAAACTCATTTTCAAAGATCTATATGAAAATTCATTAAAAACTGCATACCAATTTTCGGGAAAATTCACATTTCCGAGTGGAAAGTGGGTGGCAAAAATGCCAAAGTTGAGTTTCAGTGCGATTAGCTTCAAACTCATTTTCAAAGATCAATATGAAAATTCATTAAAAACTGCATACCAATTTTCCGGAAAATTCACATTTTCTGGTGGAAAGTGGGTGGCAAAAATTGTAAGTTCATTAAAAGCTGCATACCAATTTTCCGGAAAATTCACATTCCCGGGTGGAAAGTGGGTGGCAAAAATGCCAAAATTGAGTTTCTGTGCGATTAGCTTCAAACTCATTTTCAAAGATCAATATGAACATTCATTAAAAACTGCATACCAATTTTCCGGAAAATTCACATTTCCGGGTGGAAAGTGGGTGGCAAAAATTGTAACGTTGAGTGTTTGTGCGATTTGCTTCAAACTCATTTTCAAAGATCAATATGAAAATTCATTTAAAAATGCATATCAATTTTCCGGAAAATTCACATTTCCGGGTGGAAAGTGGGTGGCAAAAATACCAAATTTGAGTTTTTGTGCGATTAGCTTCAAACTCATTTTCAAAGATCAATATTAAAAAGTCATTAAAAACTGCATACCAATTTTCGGGAAAATTCACATTTCCGGGTGGAAAGTGGGTGGCAAAAATGCCAAAGTTGAGTTTCAGTGCGATTAGCTTCAAACTCATTTTCAAAGATCAATATGAAAATTCATTAAAAACTGCATACCAATTTTCCGGAAAATTCACATTTTCTGGTGGAAAGTGGGTGGCAAAAATGCCAAAATTGAGTTTTTGTGCGATTAGCTTCAAACTCATTTTCAAAGATCTATATGAAAATTCATTAAAAACTGCATACCAATTTTCGGGAAAATTCACATTTCCGGGTGGAAAGTGGGTGGCAAAAATGCCAAAGTTGAGTTTTTGTGCGATTTGCTTCAAACTCATTTTCAAAGATCAATATGAAAATTCATTTAAAACTGCATACCAATTTTCCGGAAAATTCACATTTCCGGGTGGAAAGTGGGTGGCAAAAATACCAAATTTGAGTTTTTGTGCGATTAGCTTCAAACTCATTTTCAAAGATCAATATTAAAAAGTCATTAAAAACTGCATACCAATTTTCGGGAAAATTCACATTTCCGGGTGGAAAGTGGGTGGCAAAAATGCCAAAGTTGAGTTTCAGTGCGATTTGCTTCAAACTCATTTTCAAAGATCAATCTGAAAATTCATTAAAAACTGCATACCAATTTTCCGGAAAATTCACATTTTCTGGTGGAAAGTGGGTGGCAAAAATGCCAAAGTTGAGTTTTTGTGCGATTTGCTTCAAGCTCATTTTCAAAGATCAATATGAAAATTCATTAAAAACTGCATACCAATTTTCGGGAAAATTCTTATTTCCGGGTGGAAAGTGGGTGGCAAAAATGCCAAAGTTGAGTTTTTGTGCGATTTGCTTCAAACTCATTTTCAAAGATCAATATGAAAAATCATTAAAAACTGCATACCAATTTTCCGGAAAATTCACATTTCCGGGTGGAAAGTGGGTGGTATGCAGGGCCAACGTTGAGTTCTTATGCGATTTTTTCCAAACTCATTTGCAAAGATCAATATGAAAGTTCATTAAAAGCTGCTTACCAATTTTCCGGAAAATTCACATTCCCGGGTGGAAAGTGGGTGGCAAAAATGCCAAAATTGAGTTTCTGTGCGATTAGCTTCAAACTCATTTTAAAAGATCAATATGAACATTCATTAAAAACTGCATACCAATTTTCCGGAAAATTCACATTTCCGGGTGGAAAGTGGGTGGCAAAAATTGTAACGTTGAGTGTTTGTGCGATTTGCTTCAAACTCATTTTCAAAGATCAATATGAAAATTCATTTAAAAATGCATACCAATTTTCCGGAAAATTCACATTTCCGGGTGGAATGTGGGTGGCAAAAATTGTAAAGTTGAGTTTTTGTGCGATTTGCTTCAAACTCATTTTCAAAGATCAATATGAAAATTCATTTAAAACTGCATACCAATTTTCCGGAAAATTCCCATTTCCGGGTGGAAAGTGGGTGGCAAAAATACCAAATTTGAGTTTTTGTGCGATTAGCTTCAAACTCATTTTCAAAGATCAATATTAAAAAGTCATTAAAAACTGCATACCAATTTTCGGGAAAATTCACATTTCCGGGTGGAAAGTGGGTGGCAAAAATGCCAAAGTTGAGTTTCAGTGCGATTAGCTTCAAACTCATTTTCAAAGATCAATATGAAAATTCATTAAAAACTGCATACCAATTTTCCGGAAAATTCACATTTTCTGGTGGAAAGTGGGTTGCAAAAATGCCAAAGTTGAGTTTTTGTGCGATTTGCTTCAAGCTCATTTTCAAAGATCTTAATGAAAATTCATTAAAAACTGCATACCAATTTTCCGGAAAATTCACATTTCCTGGTGGAAAGTGGGTGGCAAAAATGCCAAAGTTGAGTTTTTGTGCGATTAGCTTCAAACTCATTTTCAAAGATCAATATTAAAAAGTCATTAAAAACTGCATACCAATTTTCGGGAAAATTCACATTTCCGGGTGGAACGTGGGTGGCAAAAATTGTTAAGTTGAGTTTTTGTGCGATTTGCTTCAAACTCATTTTCAAAGATCAATATGAAAAATCATTAAAAACTGCATACCAATTTTCCGGAAAATTCACATTTCCGGGTGGAAAGTGGGTGGCAAAAATGCCAAAGTTGAGTTTCAGTGCGATTAGCTTCAAACTCATTTTCAAAGATCAATATGAAAATTCATTAAAAACTGCATACCAATTTTCGGGAAAATTCACATTTCCGGGTGGAAAGTGGGTTGCAAAAATGCCAAAGTTGAGTTTTTGTGCGATTTGCTTCAAGCTCATTTTCAAAGATCTTAATGAAAATTCATTTAAAACTGCATACCAATTTTCCGGAAAATTCCCATTTCCGGGTGGAAAGTGGGTGGCAAAAATACCAAATTTGAGTTTTTGTGCGATTAGCTTCAAACTCATTTTCAAAGATCAATATTAAAAAGTCATTAAAAACTGCATACCAATTTTCGGGAAAATTCACATTTCCGGGTGGAACGTGGGTGGCAAAAATTGTTAAGTTGAGTTTTTGTGCGATTTGCTTCAAACTCATTTTCAAAGATCAATATGAAAAATCATTAAAAACTGCATACCAATTTTCCGGAAAATTCACATTTCCGGGTGGAAAGTGGGTGGCAAAAATGCCAAAGTTGAGTTTCAGTGCGATTAGCTTCAAACTCATTTTCAAAGATCAATATGAAAATTCATTAAAAACTGCATACCAATTTTCGGGAAAATTCACATTTCCGGGTGGAAAGTGGGTGGCAAAAATGCCAAAGTTGAGTTTTTGTGCGATTTGCTTCAAACTCATTTTCAAAGATCAATATGAAAATTCATTTAAAACTGCATACCAATTTTCCGGAAAATTCACATTTCCGGGTGGAAAGTGGGTGGCAAAAATACCAAATTTGAGTTTTTGTGCGATTAGCTTCAAACTCATTTTCAAAGATCAATATGAAAATTCATTTAAAACTGCATACCAATTTTCCGGAAAATTCACATTTCCGGGTGGAAAGTGGGTGGCAAAAATACCAAATTTGAGTTTTTGTGCGATTAGCTTCAAACTCATTTTCAAAGATCAATATGAAAATTTATTAAAAACTGCATACCAATTTTCCGGAAAATTCACATTTTCTGGTGGAACGTGGGTGGCAAAAATTGTAAAGTTGAGTTTTTGTGCGATTTGCTTCAAACTCATTTTCAAAGATCAATATGAAAAATCATTAAAAACTGCATACCAATTTTCCGGAAAATTCACATTTCCGGGTGGAAAGTTGGTGGCAAAAATGCCAAAGTTGAGTTTCAGTGCGATTAGCTTCAAACTCATTTTCAAAGATCAATATGAAAATTCATTTAAAAATGCATATCAATTTTCCGGAAAATTCACATTTCCGGGTGGAAAGTGGGTGGCAAAAATGCCAAAGTTGAGTTTCAGTGCGATTTGCTTCAAACTCATTTTCAAAGATCTATATGAAAATTCATTAAAAACTGCATACCAATTTTCGGGAAAATTCACATTTCCGAGTGGAAAGTGGGTGGCAAAAATGCCAAAGTTGAGTTTCAGTGCGATTAGCTTCAAACTCATTTTCAAAGATCAATATGAAAATTCATTAAAAACTGCATACCAATTTTCCGGAAAATTCACATTTTCTGGTGGAAAGTGGGTGCCAAAAATTGTTAAGTTGAGTTTTTGTGCGATTTGCTTCAAACTCATTTTCAAAGATCTATATGAAAAATCATTAAAAACTGCATACCAATTTTCCGGAAAATTCACATTTCCGGGTGGAAAGTGGGTGGCAAAAATGCCAAAGTTGAGTTTTTGTGCGATTTGCTTCAAACTCATTTTCAAAGATCAATATGAAAAATCATTAAAAACTGCATACCAATTTTCCGGAAAATTCACATTTCCGGGTGGAAAGTGGGTGGCAAAAATGCCAAAGTTGAGTTTTTGTGCGATTTGCTTCAAGCTCATTTTCAAAGATCTATATGAAAGTTCATTAAAAACTGCATACCAATTTTCGGGAAAATTCACATTTCCGAGTGGAAAGTGGGTGGCAAAAATGCCAAAGTTGAGTTTCAGTGCGATTAGCTTCAAACTCATTTTCAAAGATCAATATGAATATTCATTAAAAACTGCATACCAATTTTCCGGAAAATTCACATTTTCTGGTGGAAAGTGGGTGGCAAAAATTGTAAAGTTGAGTTTTTGTGCGATTTGCTTCAAACTCATTTTCAAAGATCTATATGAAAATTCATTAAAAACTGCATACCAATTTTCCGGAAAATTCACATTTTCTGGTGGAAAGTGGGTGGCAAAAATTGTAAAGTTGAGTTTTTGTGCGATTTGCTTCAAACTCATTTTCAAAGATCTATATGAAAATTCATTTAAAGCTGCATGCCAATTTTCCGGAAAATTCACATTTCCGGGTGGAAAGTGGGTGGCAAAAATGCTTAAGTTGAGTGTTTGTGCGATTTGCTTCAAACTCATTTTCAAAGATCAATATGAAAATTCATTTAAAGCTGCATGCCAATTTTCCGGAAAATTCACATTTCCGGGTGGAAAGTGGGTGGTAAGCAGGGCCAAAGTTGAGTTTTTGTGCGATTTGCTTCAAACTCATTTTCAAAGATCAATATGAAAATTCATTAAAAACTGCATACCAATTTTCCGGAAAATTCACATTTCCGGGTGGAATGTGGGTGGTAAGCAGGGCCAAAGTTGAGTTTTTGTGCGATTTGCTTCAAACTCATTTTCAAAGATCAATATGAAAATTCATTAAAAACTGCATACCAATTTTCCGGAAAATGCACATTTCCGGGTGGAAAGTGGGTGGCAAAAATACCAAATTTGAGTTTTTGTGCGATTAGCTTCAAACTCATTTTCAAAGATCAATATTAAAAAGTCATTAAAAACTGCATACCAATTTTCGGGAAAATTCACATTTCCGGGTGGAAAGTGGGTGGCAAAAATGCCAAAGTTGAGTTTCAGTGCGATTAGCTTCAAACTCATTTTCAAAGATCAATATGAAAATTCATTAAAAACTGCATACCAATTTTCCGGAAAATTCACATTTTCTGGTGGAAAGTAGGTTGCAAAAATGCCAAAGTTGAGTTTTTGTGCGATTTGCTTCAAGCTCATTTTCAAAGATCTTAATGAAAATTCATTAAAAACTGCATACCAATTTTCCGGAAAATTCACATTTCCGGGTGGAAAGTGGGTGGCAAAAATGCCAAAGTTGAGTTTTTGTGCGATTTGCTTCAAACTCATTTTCAAAGATCAATATGAAAATTCATTAAAAACTGCATACCAATTTTCGGGAAAATTCACATTTCCGGGTGGAAAGTGGGTGGCAAAAATGCCAAAGTTGAGTTTTTGTGCGATTTGCTTCAAACTCATTTTCAAAGATCAATATGAAAATTCATTTAAAACTGCATACCAATTTTCCGGAAAATTCACATTTCCGGGTGGAAAGTGGGTGGCAAAAATACCAAATTTGAGTTTTTGTGCGATTAGCTTCAAACTCATTTTCAAAGATCAATATGAAAATTCATTAAAAACTGCATACCAATTTTCGGGAAAATTCACATTTCCGGGTGGAAAGTGGGTGGCAAAAATGCCAAAGTTGAGTTTCAGTGCGATTAGCTTCAAACTCATTTTCAAAGATCAATATGAAAATTTATTAAAAACTGCATACCAATTTTCCGGAAAATTCACATTTTCTGGTGGAACGTGGGTGGCAAAAATGCCAAAGTTGAGTTTTTGTGCGATTTGCTTCAAACTCATTTTCAAAGATCTATATGAAAAATCATTAAAAACTGCATACCAATTTTCCGGAAAATTCACATTTCCGGGTGGAAAGTGGGTGGCAAAAATGCCAAAGTTGAGTTTCAGTGCGATTAGCTTCAAACTCATTTTCAAAGATCAATATGAAAATTCATTTAAAAATGCATATCAATTTTCCGGAAAATTCACATTTCCGGGTGGAAAGTGGGTGGCAAAAATGCCAAAGTTGAGTTTTTGTGCGATTTGCTTCAAACTCATTTTCAAAGATCTATATGAAAATTCATTAAAAACTGCATACCAATTTTCGGGAAAATTCACATTTCCGAGTGGAAAGTGGGTGGCAAAAATGCCAAAGTTGAGTTTCAGTGCGATTAGCTTCAAACTCATTTTCAAAGATCAATCTGAAAATTCATAAAAAACTGCATACCAATTTTCCGGAAAATTCACATTTTCTGGTGGAAGTGGGTGGCAAAAATTGTTAAGTTGAGTTTTTGTGCGATTTGCTTCAAACTCATTTTCAAAGATCTATATGAAAAATCATTAAAAACTGCATACCAATTTTCCGGAAAATTCACATTTCCGGGTGGAAAGTGGGTGGCAAAAATCCCAAAGTTGAGTTTTTGTGCGATTTGCTTCAAACTCATTTTCAAAGATCTATATGAAAAATCATTAAAAACTGCATACCAATTTTCGGGAAAATTCACATTTCCGGGTGGAAAGTGGGTGGCAAAAATGCCAAAGTTGAGTTTTTGTGCGATTTGCTTCAAACTCATTTTCAAAGATCTATATGAAAAATCATTAAAAACTGCATACCAATTTTCCGGAAAATTCACATTTCCGGGTGGAAAGTGGGTGGCAAAAATGCCAAAGTTGAGTTTCAGTGCGATTAGCTTCAAACTCATTTTCAAAGATCAATATGAAAATTCATTTAAAAATGCATATCAATTTTCCGGAAAATTCACATTTCCGGGTGGAAAGTGGGTGGCAAAAATGCCAAAGTTGAGTTTTTGTGCGATTTGCTTCAAACTCATTTTCAAAGATCTATATGAAAATTCATTAAAAACTGCATACCAATTTTCGGGAAAATTCACATTTCCGAGTGGAAAGTGGGTGGCAAAAATGCCAAAGTTGAGTTTCAGTGCGATTAGCTTCAAACTCATTTTCAAAGATCAATATGAAAATTCATTAAAAACTGCATACCAATTTTCCGGAAAATTCACATTTTCTGGTGGAAGTGGGTGGCAAAAATTGTTAAGTTGAGTTTTTGTGCGATTTGCTTCAAACTCATTTTCAAAGATCTATATGAAAAATCATTAAAAACTGCATACCTATTTTCGGGAAAATTCACATTTCCGGGTGGAAAGTGGGTGGCAAAAATGCCAAAGTTGAGTTTTTGTGCGATTTGCTTCAAACTCATTTTCAAAGATCAATATGAAAATTCAATTAAAACTGCCTACCAATTTTACGGAAAATTCACATTTCCGGGTGGAAAGTGGGTGGCAAAAATACCAAATTTGAGTTTTTGTGCGGCTAGCTTCAAACTCATTTTCAAAGATCAATATTAAAAAGTCATTAAAAACTGCATACCAATTTTCGGGAAAATTCACATTTCCGGGTGGAAAGTGGGTGGCAAAAATGCCAAAGTTGAGTTTCAGTGCGATTAGCTTCAAACTCATTTTCAAAGATCTATATGAAAAATCATTAAAAACTGCATACCAATTTTCCGGAAAATTCACATTTCCGGGTGGAAAGTGGGTGGCAAAAATGCCAAAGTTGAGTTTTTGTGCGATTTGCTTCAAACTCATTTTCAAAGATCAATATGAAAAATCATTAAAAACTGCATACCAATTTTCCGGAAAATTCACATTTCCGGGTGGAAAGTGGGTGGCAAAAATGCCAAAGTTGAGTTTCAGTGCGATTTGCTTCAAACTCATTTTCAAAGATCAATATGAAAAATCATTAAAAACTGCATACCAATTTTCCGGAAAATTCACATTTCCGGGTGGAAAGTGGGTGGCAAAAATTGTAAGGTTGAGTGTTTGTGCGATTTGCTTCAAACTCATTTTAAAGATCAATATGAAAATTCATTTAAAAATGCATATCAATTTTCCGGAAAATTCACATTTCCGTGTGGAAAGTGGGTGGCAAAAATGCTTAAGTTGAGTGTTTGTGCGATTTGCTTCAAACTTATTTTCAAAGATCAATATGAAAATTCATTTAAAGCTGCATGCCAATTTTCTGGAAAATTCACATTTCCGGGTGGAAAGTGGGTGGTAAGCAGGGCCAAAGTTGAGTTTTTGTGCGATTTGCTTCAAACTCATTTTCAAAGATCAATATGAAAAATCATTAAAAACTGCATACCAATTTTCCGGAAAATTCACATTTCCGGGTGGAAAGTGGGTGGCAAAAATGCCAAAGTTGAGTTTCAGTGCGATTTGCTTCAAACTCATTTTCAAAGATCAATATGAAAAATCATTAAAAACTGCATACCAATTTTCCGGAAAATTCACATTTCCGGGTGGAAAATGGGTGGCAAAAATGCCAAAGTTGAGTTTTTGTGCGATTTGCTTCAAGCTCATTTTCAAAGATCTATATGAAAGTTCATTAAAAACTGCATACCAATTTTCGGGAAAATTCACATTTCCGAGTGGAAAGTGGGTGGCAAATATGCCAAAGTTGAGTTTCAGTGCGATTAGCTTCAAACTCATTTTCAAAGATCAATATGAAAATTCATTAAAAACTGCATACCAATTTTCCGGAAAATTCACATTTTCTGGTGGAAAGTGGGTGGCAAAAATGCCAAAGTTGAGTTTTTGTGCGATTTGCTTCAAACTCATTTTCAAAGATCTATATGAAAAATCATTAAAAGCTGCATACCAATTTTCGGGAAAATTCACATTTCCGGGTGGAAAGTGGGTGGCAAAAATGCCAAAGTTGAGTTTTTGTGCGAGTTGCTTCAAACTCATTTTCAAAGATCAATATGAAAATTCATTTAAAACTGCATACCAATTTTCCGGAAAATTCACATTTCCGGGTGGAAAGTGGGTGGTAAGCAGGGCCAACGTTGAGTTCTTATGCGATTTTTTCCAAACTCATTTGCAAAGATCAATATGAAAATTCATTAAAAGCTGCATACCAATTTTCCGGAAAATTCACATTTCCGGGTGGAAAGTGGGTGGCAAAAATGACAAAATTGAGTTTCAGTGCGATTAGCTTCAAACTCATTTTCAATGATCAATATGCAAATTCATTAAAAACTGCATACCAATTTTCCGGAAAATTCACATTTCCGGGTGGAAAGTGGGTGGCAAAAATTGTAAGGTTGAGTGTTTGTGCGATTTGCTTCAAACTCATTTTAAAGATCAATATGAAAATTCATTTAAAAATGCATATCAATTTTCCGGAAAATTCACATTTCCGTGTGGAAAGTGGGTGGCAAAAATGCTTAAGTTGAGTGTTTGTGCGATTTGCTTCAAACTCATTTTCAAAGATCAATATGAAAATTCATTTAAAGCTGCATGCCAATTTTCTGGAAAATTCACATTTCCGGGTGGAAAGTGGGTGGTAAGCAGGGCCAAAGTTGAGTTTTTGTGCGATTTGCTTCAAACTCATTTTCAAAGATCAATATGAAAATTCATTAAAAACTGCATACCAATTTTCCGGAAAATTCACATTTCCGGGTGGAATGTGGGTGGTAAGCAGGGCCAAAGTTGAGTTTTTGTGCAATTTGCTTCAAACTCATTTTCAAAGATCAATATGAAAATTCATTTAAAACTGCATACCAATTTTCCGGAAAATTCACATTTCCGGGTGGAAAAAGGGTGGCAAAAATACCAAATTTGAGTTTTTGTGCGATTAGCTTCAAACTCATTTTCAAAGATCAATATAAAAAAGTCATTAAAAACTGCATACCAATTTTCGGGAAAATTCACATTTCCGGGTGGAAAGTGGGTGGCAAAAATGCCAAAGTTGAGTTTTTGTGCGATTTGCTTCAAACTCATTTGCAAAGATCTATATGAAAAATCATTAAGAACTGCATACCAATTTTCCGGAAAATTCACATTTCCGGGTGGAAAGTGGGTGGCAAAAATTCCAAAGTTGAGTTTTTGTGCGATTTGCTTCAAACTCATTTTTAAAGATCAATATGAAAATTCATTAAAAACTGCATACCAATTTTCGGGAATATTCACATTTCCGGGTGGAAAGTGGGTGGCAAAAATGCCAAAGTTGAGTTTTTGTGCGATTTGTTCCAAACTCATTTTCAAAGATCAATATGAAAATTCATTTAAAACTGCATACCAATTTTCCGGAAAATTCACATTTCCGGGTGGAAAGTGGGTGGCAAAAATGCCAAAGTTGAGTTGTTGTGCGATTAGCTTCAAACTCATTTTCAAAGATCAATATGACAATTCATTATAAGCACATACCAATTTTCCAGAAAAATCACATTTCCGGGTGGAAAGTGGGTGGCAAAAATACCAAAGTTGAGTTTTTGTGCGATTTGCTTCAAACTCATTTTCAAAGATCAATATGAAATTTCATTTAAAGCTGCATACCAATTTTCTGGAAAATTCACATTTCCGGGTGGAAAGTGGGTGGTAAGCAGGGCTAAAGTTGAGTTCTTATGCGATTTGTTCCAAACTCATTTGCAAAAATCAATATGAAAGTTCATTTAAAGCTGCATACCAATTTTCCGGAAAATTCACATTTCCGGGTGGAAAGTGGGTGGCAAAAATACCAAAGTTGAGTTTTTGTGCGATTTGCTTCAAACTCATTTTCATTGATCAATATGAAAATTCATTAAAAACTGCTTACCCATTTTGCGAAAAAATTCACATTTCCGGGTGGAAAGTGGGTGGCAAAAATGCCAAAATTGAGATTCTGTGCGATTTGCTTCAAACTCATTTTCAAAGATAAATATGAAAATTGATTTAAAACTGCATACCAATTTTCCGGAAAATTCACATTTCCGGGTGGAAAGTGGGTGGCAAAAATGCCAAAGCTGAGTTTTTGTGCGATTAGCTTCAAACTCATTTTCAAAGATCAATATGAAAATTCATTAAAAACTGCATACCAATTTTCCCGAAAATTCACATTTCCGGGTGGAAAGTGGGTGGTAAGCAGGGCCAAAGTTGAGTTTTTGTGCGATTTGCTTCAAACTCATTTTCAAAGATCAATATGAAAATTCATTTAAAACTGCATACCAATTTTCCGGAAAATTCACATTTCCGGGTGGAAAAAGGGTGGCAAAAATGCCAAAGTTGAGTTTTTGTGCGATTTGCTTCAAACTCATTTTCAAAGTTCAATATAAAAATTTATTAGAAACTGCATACCAATTTTCCTGAAAATTCATATTTCCGGGTGGAAAGTGGGTGGTAAGCAGGGCCAAAGTTGAGTTTTTGTGCGATTAGCTTCAAACTTATTTTCAAAGATCAATATGAAAATTCATTTAAAACTGCATACCAATTTTCCGGAAAATTCACATTTCCACGTGGAAAAAGTGTGGCAAAAATGCCAAAGTTGAGTTTTTGTGCGATTTGCTTCAAACTCATTTTCAAAGATCAATATGAAAATTCATTAAAAGCTGCATACCAATTTTGCGGAAAATTCACATTTCCGGGTGGAAAGTGGGTGGCAAAATGCCAAAGTTGAGTTTTTGTGCGATTTGCTTCAAACTCATTTTCAAAGTTCAATATAAAAATTTATTAGAAACTGCATACCAATTTTCCTGAAAATTCATATTTCCGGGTGGAAAGTGGGTGGTAAGCAGGGCCAAAGTTGAGTTTTTGTGCGATTAGCTTCAAACTTATTTTCAAAGATCAATATGAAAATTCATTTAAAACTGCATACCAATTTTCCGGAAAATTCACATTTCCACGTGGAAAAAGTGTGGGAAAAATGCCAAAGCTGAGTTTTTGTGCGATTTGCTTCAAACTCATTTTCAAAGATCAATATGAAAATTCTTTAAAAACTGCATACCAATTTTCCGGAAAATTCACATTTCCGGTTGAAAAGTGGGTGGTAAGCAGGGCCAAAGTTGAGTTTTTGTGCGATTTGCTTCAAACTCATTTTCAAAGATCAATATGAAAATTCATTTAAAACTGCATACCAATTTTCCGGAAAATTCACATTTCCGGGTGGAAAAAGGGTGGCAAAAATGCCAAAGTTGAGTTTTTGTGCGATTTGCTTCAAACTCATTTTCAAAGTTCAATATAAAAATTTATTAGAAACTGCATACCAATTTTCCTGAAAATTCATATTTCCGGGTGGAAAGTGGGTGGTAAGCAGGGCCAAAGTTGAGTTTTTGTGCGATTAGCTTCAAACTTATTTTCAAAGATCAATATGAAAATTCATTTAAAACTGCATACCAATTTTCCGGAAAATTCACATTTCCACGTGGAAAAAGTGTGGGAAAAATGCCAAAGCTGAGTTTTTGTGCGATTTGCTTCAAACTCATTTTCAAAGATCAATATGAAAATTCTTTAAAAACTGCATACCAATTTTCCGGAAAATTCACATTTCCGGTTGAAAAGTGGGTGGTAAGCAGGGCCAAAGTTGAGTTTTTGTGCGATTTGCTTCAAACTCATTTTCAAAGATCTATATGAAAAATCACTAAAAACTGCATACGAATTTTCCGGAAAATTCACATTTCCGGGTGGAAAGTGGGTGGCAAAATGCCAAAGTTGAGTTTTTGTGCGATTTGCTTCAAACTCATTTTCAAAGTTCAATATAAAAATTTATTAGAAACTGCATACCTATTTTCCTGAAAATTCACATTTCCGGGTGGAAAGTGGGTGGTTAGCAGGGCCAAAGTTGAGTTTTTGTTCGATTTGCTTCAAACTCATTTTCAAAGATCAATATGAAAATTCATTAAAAACTGCATACCAATTTTCCGGCAAATTCACATTTCCGGGTGGAAAGTGGGTGCCACAAATGCCAAAACTGAGTTTTTGTTCGATTTGTTCCAAACTTATTTTCAAGGATCAATATGAAAATTCTTTAAAAACTGCATACCAATTTTCCGGAAAATTCACATTTCCGGTTGGAAAGTGGGTGGTAAGCAGGGCCAAAGTTGAGTTTTTGTGCGATTTGCTTCAAACTCATTTTCAAAGATCTGTATGAAAAATCACTAAAAACTGCATACGAATTTTCCAGAAAATTCACATTTCCGGGTGGAAAGTGGGTGGCAAAAATGCCAATGTTGAGTTTTTGTGCGATTTGCTTCAAACTCATTTTCAAAGTTCAATATAAAAATTTATTAGAAACTGCATACCTATTTTCCAGAAAATTCACATTTCCGGGTGGAAAGTGGGTGGTAAGCAGCGCCAAAGTTGAGTTTTTGTGCGATTAGCTTCAAACTCATTTTCAAAGATCAATATGAAAATTCATTAAAAACTGCGTGCCAATTTTCCGGAAAATTCACATTTCCACGTGGAAAGTGGGTGGTAAGCGGGGCCAAAGTTGAGTTTTTGTACGATTTGCTTCAAAATTCAAAATTCATTAAAAACTGCATACCAATTTTCGGGAAAATACACATTTCCGGGTGGAAAAAGGGTGGCAAAAATGCCAAAGTTGAGTTTTTGTGCGATTTGCTTCAAACTCATTTTCAAAGATCAATATGAAAATTCATTAAAAGCTGCATACCAATTTTCCGGAAAATTCACATTTTCGGGTGGAAAGTGGGTGGCAAAAATGCCAAAGCTGAGTTTTTGTGCGATTTGCTTCAAACTCATTTTCAAAGATCTATATGAAAAATCATTAAAATCTGCAAGCCAGTTTTCCGGAAAATTCACATTTCCGGGTGGAAAAAGGGTGGCAAAAATGCCAAAGTTGAGTTTTTGTGCGATTTGCTTCAAACTCATTTTCAAAGATCAATATGAAAATTCATTAAAAACTGTATACCACTTTTCCGGAAAATTCACATTTCCGGGTGGAAAGTGGGTGGCAAAAATGCCAAAGTTGAGTTTCTGTGCGATTTGCTTCAAACTCATTTTCAAAGATCAATATGAAAATTCATTTAAAACTGCATACCAATTTTCCGGAAAATTCACATTTCCGGGTGGAAAGTGGGTGGCAAAAATGCCAAAGTTGAGTTTTTGTGCGATTAGCTTCAAACTCATTTTCAAAGATCAATATGACAATTCATTATAAGCACATACCAATTTTCCAGAAAAATCACATTTCCGGGTGGAAAGTGGGTGGCAAAAATACCAAAGTTGAGTTTCTGTACGATTTGCTTCAAACTCATTTTCAAAGATCTATATGAAAATTCATTAAAATCTGCATACCAGTTTTCCGGAAAATTCACATTTCCGGGTGGAAAGTGGGTGGCAAAATGCCAAAGTTGAGTTTTTGTGCGATTAGCTTCAAACTTATTTTCAAGGATCAATATGAAAATTCATTTAAAGCTGCATACCAATTTTCCGGAAAATTCACATTTCCGGGTGGAAAGTGGGTGGCAAAAATGACAAAGTTGAGTTTTTGTGCGATTAGCTTCAAACTCATTTTCAAAGATCAATATGACAATTCATTATAAGCACATACCAATTTTCCAGAAAAATCACATTTCCGGGTGGAAAGTTGGTGGCAAAAATACCGAATTTGAGTTTCTGTGCGATTTGCTTCAAACTCATTTTCAAACATCAATATGAAAATTCATTAAAAGCTGCAAGCCAATTTTCGGGAAAATTCACATTTCCGGGTGGAAAGTGGGTGGTAAGCAGGGCCAAATTTGAGTTTTTGTGCGATTTGCTGCAAACTCATTTTCAAAGATCAATATGAAAATTCATTAAAAACTGCAAACCAATTTTCCGGAAAATTCACATTTCCGGGTGGAAAGTGGGTGGCAAAAATGCCAAAGTTGAGTTCTTGTGCGATTTGCTTCAAACTCATTTTCAAAGATCAATATGAAAATTCATTTAAAGCTGCATACCAATTTTCGGGAAAATTCACATTTCCGGGTGGAAAGTGGGTGGTAAGCAGGGCCAAAGTTGAGTTTTTGTGCGATTTGCTTCAAACTAATTTTTAAAGATCAATATGAAAATTCATTAAAAGCTGCAAGCCAATTTTCGGGAAAATTCATATTTCCGGGTGGAAAGTGGGTGTCAAAAATTGTAAAGTTGAGTTTTTGTGCGATTTGCTTCAAACTCATTTTCAAAGATCAATATGAAAATTCATTTAAAGCTGCATACATATTTTCTGAAAATTCACATTTCCGGGTGGAAAGTTGGTGGTAAGCAGGGCAAAATTTGAGTTTTTGTGCGATTTGCTGCAAACTCATTTTCAAAGATCAATATGAAAATTCATTAAAAACTGCAAGCCAATTTTCCGGAAAATTCACATTTCCCGGTGGAAAGTGGGTGGCAAAAATTGTAAAGTTGAGTTTTTGTGCGATTTGCTTCAAACTCATTTTCAAAGATCAATATGAAAATTCATTTAAAGCTGCATACCAATTTTCCGGAAAATTCACATTTCCGGGTGGAAAGTGGGTGGTAAGCAGGGCCAAAGTTGAGTTTTTGTGCGATTTGCTTCAAACTAATTTTCAAAGATCAATATGAAAATTCATTAAAAACTGCAAGCCAATTTTCGGGAAAATTCACATTTCCGGGTGGAAAGTGGGTGTCAAAAATGCCAAAGTTGAGTTTTTGTGCGATTTGCTTCAAACTCATTTTCAAAGATCAATATGAAAATTCATTTAAAGCTGCATACAATTTTCCGGAAAATTCACTTTCCCGGGTGGAAAGTTGGTGGTAAGCAGGGCCAAAGTCTAGTTCTTATGCGATTTGTTCCAAACTCATTTGCAAAGATCTATATGAAAGTTCATTAAAAGCTGCATACAATTTTCCGGAAAATTCACATTTCCGGGGGGAAAGTGGTTTGTAAGCAGGGCCAAAGTTGAGTTTTCGTGCGGTTTGTTCCAAACCCATTTGCAAAGATCAATATGAAAGTTCATTAAAAGCTGCATACCAGTTTTCCGGAAAATTCACATTTCCGGGTGGAAAGTGGGTGGCAAAAATGCCAAAGTTGAGTTTTTGTGCGATTTGCTTCAAACTCATTTTCAAAGATCTATATGAAAAATCATTAAAAACTGCATACCAATTTTCCGGAAAATTCACATTTCCGGGTGGAAAGTGAGTGGCAAAAATGCCAAAGTTGAGTTTTTGTGCGATTTGTTCCAAACTCATTTTCAAAGATCAATATGAAAATTCATTTAAAGCTGCATACCAATTTTCCGGAAAATTCACATTTCCGGGTGGAAAGTGGGTGGAAAAATGCCAAAGTTGGGTTTCTGTGCGATTTGCTTCAAACTCATTTTCAAAGATCAATATGAAAATTCATTAAAAACTGCATACCAATTTTTCAGAAAATTCACATTTTCTGGTGGAAAGTGGGTGGCAAAAATGCCAAAGTTGAGTTTTTGTGCGATTTGCTTCAAACTCATTTTCAAAGATCTATATGAAAATTCATTAAAAGCTGCATACCAATTTTCCGGAAAATGCACATTTCCGGGTGGAAAGTGGGTGGCAAAAATGCCAAAGTTGAGTTTTTGTGCGATAAGCTTCAAACTCATTTTCAAAGATCAATATGAAAATTCATTAAAAACTGCATACCAATTTTCCAGAAAATTCACATTTCCGGGTGGAAAGTGGGTGGCAAAAATACCAAAGTTGAGTTTCTGTGCGATTTGCTTCAAACTCATTTTCAAAGTTCAATATGAAAATTCATTAAAAACTGCATACCAATTTTTCGGAAAATTCACATTTCCGGGTGGAAAGTGGGTGGCAAAAATGCCAAAGTTGAGTTTTTGTGCGATTTGCTTCAAACTCATTTTCAAAGATCTATATGAAAAATCATTAAAAACTGCATACCAATTTTCCGGAAAATTCACATTTCCGGGTGGAAAGTGGGTGGCAAAAATGCCAAAGTTGAGTTTCAGTGCGATTAGCTTCAAACTCATTTTCAAAGATCAATATGAAAAATCATTAAAAACTGCATACCAATTTTCCGGAAAATTCACATTTCCGGGTGGAAAGTGGGTGGCAAAAATGCCAAAGTTGAGTTCTTGTGCAATTAGCTTCAAACTCATTTTCAAAGATCAATATGAAAATTCATTTAAAGCTGCATACCAATTTTCCGGAAAATTCACATTTCTGTGTGGAAAGTGGGTGGCAAAAATGCCAAAGTTGAGTTTTTGTGCGATTAGCTTCAAACTCATTTTCAAAGATCAATTTGAAAAATCACTAAAAACTGCATACCAATTTTCCGGAAAATTCACATTTCCGGGTGGAAAGTGGGTGGTATGCAGGGCCAAAGTTGAGTTCTTATGCGATTTTTTCCAAACTCATTTGCAAAGATCAATATGAAATTTCATTAAAAGCTGCATAACAATTTTCCGGAAAATTCACATTTCCGGGTGGAAAGTGGGTGGCAAAAATGCCAAAATTGAGTTTCTGTGCGATTTGCTTCAAACTCATTTTCAAAGATCAATATGAAAATACATTAAAAACTGCATACCAATTTTCCGGAAAATTCACATTTCCGGGTGGAAAGTGGTTGGCAAAAATGCCAAAGCTGAGTTTTTGTGCGATTTGCTTCAAACTCATTTTCAAAGATCAATATGAAAATTCAGTAAAAACCGCATATCAATTTTCCGGAAAATTCACATTTCCGGGTGGAAAGTGGGTTTCAAAAATGCTTAAGTTGAGTGTTTGTGCGATTTGCTTCAAGCTCATTTTCAAAGATCAATATGAAAAATAATTTAAAGCTGCATACCAATTTTCCGGAAAATTCACATTTCCGGGTGGAAAGTGAGTGGCAAAAATACCAAAGTTGAGTTTTTGTGCGATTTGCTTCAAACTCATTTTCAAATATCTATATGAAAATTCATAAAAAACTGCATAACAATTTTCCGGAAAATTCACATTTCCAGGTGGAAAGTGGGAGGCAAAAATACCAAAGTTGAATTTTTGTGCGATTTGCTTCAAACTCATTTTCAAATATCTATATGAAAATTCATTAAAAACTGCATACCAATTTTCCAGAAAGTTCACATTTCCGGGTGGAATGTGGGTGGCAAAAATGCCAAAGTTGAGTTTTTGTGCGATTTGCTTCAAACTCATTTTCAAAGACCAATATGAAAATTCACTAAAAACTGCATACCAATTTTCCGGAAAATTCAAATTTCCGGGTGAAAAGTGGGTGGCAAACATACCAAAGTTGAGTTTTTGTGCGATAAGCTTCAAACTCATTTTCAAAGATCTATATGAAAAATCATTAAAAACTGCATACCAATTTTCCGGAAAATTCACATTTCCGGGTGGAGAGTGGGTGGTAAGCAGGGCCAAAGTTGAGTTTTTGTGCGATTTGCTTCAAACTCATTTTCAAAGATCAATATGAAAATTCAATGAAAACTGCATACAAATTTTCCGGAAAATTCAAATTTCCGAGTGAAAAGTGGGTGGTAAGCAGGGCCAAAGTTGAGTTTTTGTGCGAATTGCTTCAAACTCATTTTCAAAGATCAATATGAAAATTCATATAAAAGTGGATACCAATTTTCCGGAAAATTCAAATTTCCGGGTGAAAAGTGGGTGGCAAAAATACCAAAGTTGTGTTTTTGTGCGATTAGCTTCAAACTCATTTTCAAAGATCAATATGAAAATTCATGTAAAAGTGCATACCAATTTTCCGGATAATTCACATTTCCGGGTGGAAAGTGGGTGGTGAGCAGGGCCAAAGTTGAGTTTTTGTGCAATTTGCTTCAAACTCATTTTCAAAGAGCAATATGAAAATTCATTACAAACTGCATACCAATTTTCCGGAAAATTCACATTTCCGGGTGGAAATGGGGCGAAGGTTGAGTTCTTATACGATTTATTCCAAAATAATTTCCAAAGATCAATATGAAAATTCATTAAAACCTGCATAATAATTATCCGGAAAATTCACATTTCCGGGTGGAAAGTGGGTGGTAAGCAGGGCCAAAGTTGAGCTTTTGTGCGATTTGCTTCAAACTCATTTTCAAAGACCAATATGAAAATTCATTTAAAAGTGCATACCAATGTTCCGGATAATTCACATTTCCAGGTGGAAAGTGGGTGGTGAGCAGGGCCAAAGTTGAGTTTTTGTGCGATTTGGTTCAGACTCATTTTCAAAGATCAATATGAAAATTCAATAAAAACTGCATACCAATTTTCCGGAAAATTCACATTTCCGGGTGGAAAGTGGGTCGCAAAAATGCCAAAGTTGAGTTTTTGTGCGATTAGCTTCAAACTCATTTTTAAAGATCTATATGGAAATTCATTAAAAACTGCATACCAATTTTCCGGAAAGTTCACATTTCCGGGTGGAATGTGGGTGGCAAAAATGACAAAATTGAGTTTTTCTGCGACTTGCTTCAAACTCATTTTCAAAGATCAATATGAAAATTCATTTAAAAGTGTATACCAATTTTCCGGAAAATTCACATTTCCGGGTGAAAAGTGGGTGGCAAAAATACCAAAGTTGAGTTTTTGTGCGATTAGCTTCAAACTCATTTTCAAAGATCAATATGAAAATTCATTAAAAACTGCATACCAATTTTCCGGAAAATTCACATTTTCGGGTGGAAAGTGGGTGGTAAGCAGGGCCAAAGTTGAGTTTTTGTGCGATTTGCTTCAAACTCATTTTCAAAGATATATATGAAAATTCAATAAAAACTGCATACCAATTTTCGGGAAAATTCACATTTCCGGGTGGAAAGTGGGTCGCAAAAATGCCAAAGTTGAGTTTTTGTGCGATTAGCTTCAAACTCATTTTCAAAGATCTATATGAAAATTCATTAAAAACTGCATACCAATTTTCCGGAAAATTCACATTTCCGGGTGGAAATGGGGCGAAGGTTGAGTTCTTATGCGATTTATTCCAAACTTATTTCCAAAAATCAATATAAAAATTCATTAATAACTGCATACCAATTTTCCGGAAAATTCACATTTTCGGGTGGAAAGTGGGTGGTAAGCAGGGCCAAAGTTGAGTTTCTGTGCGATTTGCTTCAAACTCATTTTCAAAGATCAATATGAAAATTCATTTAAAACCGCATACCAATTTTCCGGAAAATTCACATTTCTGGGTGGAAAATGGGTGGTAAGCAGGGCCAAAGTTGAGTTTTTGTGCGATTTGCTTCAAACTCATTTTCAAAGATCAATATGAAAATTCATTTAAAACCGCATACCAATTTTCCGGAAAATTCACATTTCCGGTTGGAAATGCCAAAATTGAGTTTTTGTGCGATTTGCTTCAAACTCATTTTCAAAGATCTATATGAAAATTCATTTAAAACTGAATACCAATTTTCCGGAAAATTCACATTTCCGGGTGGAAAGTGGGTGGCAAAAATGCCAAAATTGAGTTTTTGTGCGATTTGCTTCAAACTCATTTTCAAAGATCTATATGAAAATTCATTTAAAACTGCATACCAATTTTCCGGAAAATTCACATTCCCGGGTGGAAAGTGGGTGGTAAGCAGGGCCAAAGTTGAGTTTTTGTGCGATAAGCTTCTAACTCATTTTCAAAGATCAATATGAAAAATCATTAAAACCTGCATACCAATTTTCCGGAAAATTCACATTTTCGGGTGTAAAGTGGGTGGTAAGTGGGTGGAAAGTGGGTGGAAAGTGGGTGGTAAGCAGGGCCAAAGTTGAGTTTATGTGCGATTTGCTTTAAAATTCAAAATTCATTAAAAACTGCATACCATTTTTCCGGAAAATTCACATTTCCGGGTGGAAAGTGGGTGGCAAAAATGCCAAAATTGAGTTTTTGTGCGATTTGCTTCAAACTCATTTTCAAAGATCAATATGAAAGTTCATTAAACAATGCATACCAATTTTCCGGAAAATTCACATTTCCGGGTGGAAAGTGGGTGGCAAAAATGCCAAAGTTGAGTTTTTGTGCGATTTGCTTCAAACTCATTTTCAAAGATCAATATGAAAATTCAATAAAAACTGCATACCAATTTTCCGGAAAATTCACATTCCCGGGTGTAAAGTGGGCAAAGGTTGAGTTCTAATGCGATTTATTCCAAACTCATTTCCAATGATCAATATGAAAATTCATTAAAAACTGCATGCCAATTTTCCGGAAAATTCACATTTCGGGTGGAAAGTGGGAGGCAAAAATGCCAAAGTTGAGCTTTTGTGCGATTTGCTTCAAACTCATTTTCAAAGATCAATATGAAAGTTCATTAAAAACTGCATACCAATTTTCCGGAAAATTCACATTTTCGGGTGGAAAGTGGGTGGTAAGCAGGGCCAAAGTTGAGTTTTTGTGCGATTTGCTTCAAACTCATTTTCAAAGATCAATATGAAAATTCATTAAAAACTGAATACCAATTTTCCGGAAAATTCACATTTCCGGGTGGAAAGTGGGTGGCAAAAATGCCAAAATTGAGTTTTTGTGCGATTTGCTTCAAACTCATTTTCAAAGATCAATATGAAAGTTCATTAAACACTGCATACCAATTTTCCGGAAAATTCACATTTCCGGGTGGAAAGTGGGTGACAAAAATGCCAAAGTTGAGTTTTTATGCGATTAGCTTCAAACTCATTTTCAAAGATCAATATGAAAGTTCATTAAAAACTGCATACCAATTTTCCGGAAAATTCACATTTTCGGGTGGAAAGTGGGTGGTAAGCAGGGCCAAAGTTGAGTTTTTGTGCGATTTGCTTCAAACTCATTTTCAAAGATTTATATGAAAATTCATTTAAAACAGCATACCAATTTTCCGGAAAATTCACATTTCCGGGTGGAAATGCCAAAATTGAGTTTTTGTGCGATTTGCTTCAAACTCATTTTCAAAAATCTATATGAAAATTCATTAAAAACTGAATTCCAATTTTCCGGAAAATTCACATTTCCGGGTGGAAAGTGGGTGGCAAAAATGCCAAAACTGAGTTTTTGTGCGATTTGCTTCAAACTCATTTTCAAAGATCAATATGAAAGTTCATTAGACACTGCATACCAATTTTCCGGAAAATTCACATTTCCGGGTGGAAAGTGGGTGACAAAAATGCCAAAGTTGAGTTTTTGTGCGATTTGCTTCAAACTCATTTTCAAAGATCAATATGAAAGTTCATTAAAAACTGCATACCAATTTTCCGGAAAATTCACATTTCCGGGTGGAAAGTGGGTGACAAAAATGCCAAAGTTGAGTTTTTGTGCGATTTGCTTCAAACTCATTTTCAAAGATCAATATGAAAATTAATTTAAAACCGCATACCAATTTTCCGGAAAACTCACATTTCCGGGTGGAAAGTGGGTGGAAAGTGGGTGGTAAGCAGGGCCAAAGTTGAGTTTTTGTGCGATTTGCTTCAAAATTCAAAATTCATTAAAAACTGCATACCAATTTTCCGGAAAATTCACATTTCCGGGTGGAAAGTGGGTGGCAAAAATGCCAAAACTGAGTTTTTGTGCGATTTGCTTCAAACTCATTTTCAAAGATCAATATGAAAGTTCATTAAACACTGCATACCAATTTTCCGGAAAATTCACATTTCCGGGTGGAAAGTGGGTGACAAAAATGCCAAAGTTAATTTTTGTGCGATTTGCTTCAAACTCATTTTCAAAGATCAATATGAAAATTAATTTAAAACCGCATACCAATTTTCCGGAAAACTCACATTTCCGGGTGGAAAGTGGGTGGTAAGCAGGGCCAAAGTTGAGTTTTTGTGCGATTTGCTTCAAAATTCAAAATTCATTAAAAACTGCATACCAATTTTCCGGAAAATTCACATTTCCGGGTGGAAAGTGGGTGGCAAAAATGCCAAAACTGAGTTTTTGTGCGATTTGCTTCAAACTCATTTTCAAAGATCAATATGAAAGTTCATTAAACAATGCATACCAATTTTCCGGAAAATTCACATTTCCGGGTGGAAAGTGGGTGGCAAAAATGCCAAAGTTGAGTTTTTGTGCGATTTGCTTCAAACTCATTTTCAAAGATCAATATGAAAATTCAATAAAAACTGCATACCAATTTTCCGGAAAATTCACATTCCCGGGTGTAAAGTGGGCAAAGGTTGAGTTCTAATGCGATTTATTCCAAACTCATTTCCAATGATCAATATGAAAATTCATTAAAAACTGCATACCAATTTTCCGGAAAATTCACATTTCCGGGTGGAAAGTGGGAGGCAAAAATGCCAAAGTTGAGTTTTTGTGCGATTAGCTTCAAACTCATTTTCAAAGATCAATATGAAAGTTCATTAAAAACTGCATACCAATTTTCCGGAAAATTCACATTTTCGGGTGGAAAGTGGGTGGTAAGCAGGGCCAAAGTTGAGTTTTTGTGCGATTTGCTTCAAACTCATTTTCAAAGATCAATATGAAAATTCATTTAAAACCGCATACCAATTTTCCGGAAAATTCACATTTCCGGGTGGAAAGTGGGTGGAAAATGGGTGGTAAGCAGGGCCAAAGTTGAGTTTTTGTGCGATTTGCTTCAAAATTCAAAATTCATTAAAAACTGCATACCAATTTTCCGGAAAATTCACATTTCCGGGTGGAATGTGGGTGGCAAAAATGACAAAATTGAGTTTTTCTGCGACTTGCTTCAAACTCATTTTCAAAGATCAATATGAAAATTCATTTAAAAGTGTATACCCATTTTCCGGAAAATTCACATTTCCGGGTGAAAAGTGGGTGGCAAAAATACAAAAGTTGAGTTTTTGTGCGATTAGCTTCAAACTCATTTTCAAAGATCAATATGAAAATTTATTAAAAACTGCATACAAATTTTCCGGAAAATTCACATTTTCGGGTGGAAAGTGGGTGGTAAGCAGGGCCAAAGTTGAGTTTTTGTGCGATTTGCTTCAAACTCATTTTCAAAGATCAATATGAAAATTCAATAAAAACTGCATACCAATTTTCCGGAAAATTCACATTTCCGGGTGGAAAGTGGGTGGCAAAAATGCCAAAATTGAGTTTTTGTGCGATTTGCTTCAAACTCATTTTCAAAGATCAATATGAAAATTCAATAAAAACTGCATACCAATTTTCCGGAAAATTCACATTCCCGGGTGTAAAGTGGGCAAAGGTTGAGTTCTTTTGCGATTTATTCCAAACTCATTTCCAATGATCAATATGAAAATTCATTAAAAACTGCATAATAATTATCCGGAAAATTCACATTCCCGGGTGGAAAGTGGGTGGCAAAAATGCCAAAGTTGAGTTTTTGTGCGATTAGCTTCAAACTCATTTTCAAAGATCAATATGAAAGTTCATTAAAAACTGCATACCAATTTTCCGGAAAATTCACATTTTCGGGTGGAAAGTGGGTGGTAAGCAGGGCCAAAGTTGAGTTTTTGTGCGATTTGCTTCAAACTCATTTTCAAAGATCAATATGAAAATTCATTTGAAACCGCATACCAATTTTCCGGAAAATTCACATTTCCGGGTGGAAAGTGGGTGGAAAATGGGTGGTAAGCAGGGCCAAAGTTAATTTTTTGTGCGATTTGCTTCAAAATTCAAAATTCATTAAAAACTGCATACCAATTTTAAGGAAAATTCACATTTCCGGGTGGAAAGTGGGTGGCAAAAATGCCAAAATTGAGTTTTTGTGCGATTTGCTTCAAACTCATTTTCAAAGATCAATATGAAAGTTCATTAAACACTGGATACCAATTTTCCGGTAAATACACATTTCCGGGTGGAAAGTGGGTGGCAAAAATGCCAAAGTTGAGTTTTTGTGCGATTTGCTTCAAACTCATTTTCAAAGATCAATGTGAAAATTCAATAAAAACTGCATACCAATTTTCCGGAAAATTCACATTTCCGGGTGGAAAGTGGGTGGCAAAAATGCCAAAGTTGAGTTCTCATGCGATTTGCTTCAAACTCATTTTCAAAGATCAATATGAAAATTCAATAAAAACTGCATACCAATTTTCCGGAAAATTCACATATCCGGGTGTTAAGTGGGTGGTAAGCAGGGCGAATGTTGAGTTCTTGTGCGATTTGTTCCAAACTCATTTGCAAAGATCAATATGAAAATTCATTAAAAATTGCATACCAATTTTCCGGAAAATTCACATTCCCGAGTGGAAAGTGGGTGGCAAAATGCTAAAGTTGAGTTTTAGTTCGATTTGCTTCAAACTCATTTTCAAAGAACAATATGAAAATTCATTACAAACTGCATACCAATTTTCCGGAAAATTCACATTTCCGGGTGGAAATGGGGCAAAGGTTGAGTTCTTATGCGATTTATTCCAAACTCATTTCCAATGATCAATATGAAAATTCATTAAAAACTGCATAATAATTATCCGGAAAATTCACATTTCCGGGTGGAAAGTGGGTGGTAAGCACGGCCAAAGTTGAGTTTCTGTGCGATTTGGTTCAAACTCATTTTCAAAGATCAATATGAAAATTCAATAAAAACTACATACCAATTTTCCCGAAAATTCACATTTCCGGGTGGAAAGTGGGTGGTAAGCAGGGCCAAAGTTGAGTTTTTGTGCGATTTGCTTCAAACTCATTTTCAAAGATCAATATGAAAATTCATTTAAAACTGCATACCAATGTTCCGGAAAATTCACATTTCCGGGTGGAAAGTGGGTTGTAAGCAGGGCCAAAGTTGAGTTTTTGTGCGATTTGCTTCAAACTCATTTTCAAAGATCAATATGAAAATTCATTTAAAACTGCATACCAATTTTCCGGAAAATTCACATTCCCGGGTGGAAAGTGGGTGGCAAAAATGCCAAAGTTGAGTTTTTGTGCGATTAGCTTCTAACTCATTTTCAAAGATCAATATGAAAAATCATTAAAAACTGCATACCAATTTTCCGGAAAATTCACATTTTCGGGTGGAAAGTGGGTGGTAAGCAGGGCCAAAGTTGAGTTTTTGTGCGATTTGCTTCAAACTCATTTTCAAAGATCAATATGAAAATTCATTTAAAACCGCATACCAATTTTCCGGAAAATTCACATTTCCGGGTGGAAATGCCAAAATTGAGTTTTTGTGCGATTTGCTTCAAACTCATTTTCAAAGATCTATATGAAAATTCATTAAAAACTGAATACCAATGTTCCGAAAAATTCACATTTCCGGGTGGAAAGTGGGTTGTAAGCAGGGCCAAAGTTGAGTTTTTGTGCGATTTGCTTCAAACTCATTTTCAAAGATCAATATGAAAATTCATTTAAAACCGCATACCAATTTTCGGGAAAAATCACATTTCCGGTTGGAAAGTGGGTGGAAAGTGGGTGGTAAGCAGTTCGAAAGTTGAGTTCTTATGTGATTTGCTTCAAAATTCAAAATTCATTAAACACTGCATACCAATTTTCCGGAAAATTCACATTTCCGGGTGGAAAGTGGGTGGCAAAAATGCCAAAGTTGAGTTTTTGTGCGATTTGCTTCAAACTCACTTTCAAAGATCAACATGAAAATTCAATAAAAACTGCATACCAATATTCCGGAAAATTCACATTCGCGGGTGGAAAGTGGATGGTATAAAGGCTAAAGTTGAGTTCTTGTGCGATTTGTTCCAAACTCATTTTCAAAGATCAATATGAAAATTCATTAAAAACTGCATACCAATTTTCCGGAAAATTCACATTCCCGAGTGGAAAGTGGGTGGCAAAAATGCAAAAGTTGAGTTTTTGTGCGATTTGCTTCAAACTCATTTTCAAAGATCAATATGAAAATTCAATAAAAACTGCATACCAATTTTCCGAAAAATTCACATTTCCGGGTGGAAAGTGGGTGGCAAAATGCTAAAGTTGAGTTTTAGTGCGATTTGCTTCAAACTCATTTTCAAAGATCTATATGAAAGTTCATTAAAATCTGCATACCAATTTTCCGGAAAATTCACATTCCCGGGTGGAAAGTGGGTGGTAAGCAGGGCGAAAGTTGAGTTCTTATGCGATTTGTTCCAAACTCATCTGCAAAGATCTATATGAAAATTCGTTAAAAACTGCATACCAATTTTCCGGAAAATTCACATTCCCGAGTGGAAAGTGGGTGGTAAGCAGGGCGAAAGTTGAGTTCTTATGCGATTTGCATCAAATTCATTTTCAAAGATCAATATGAAAATTCATTTAACAGTGCATACCAATTTTCCGGAAAATTCACATTCCCGGGTAGAAAGTGGGTGGTAAGCAGGGCCAAAGTTGAGTTTTTGTGCGATTTGCTTCAAACTCATTTTCAAATATCAATATGAAAATTAATTAAAAACTGCATACCAATTTTCGGAAAATTCACATTTCCGGGTGGAATGTGGGTGGCAAAAATGCCAAAGTTGAGTTTTTTTGCGATTAGCTTCAAACTCATTTTCAAAGATCATATGAAAATTCATTAAACACTGCATACCAATTTTCCGGAAAATTCACATTCCCGGGTGAAAAGTGGGTGGTAAAAAGGCCAAAGTTGAGTTCTTATGCGATTTGCTTCAAACTCATTTTCAAAGATCAATATGAAAATTCATTAAACACTGCATACCAATTTTCCGGAAAATTCACATTTCCGGGTGAAAAGTGGGTCGCAAAAATGCCAAAGTTGAGTTTTTTTGCGATTTGCTTCAAACTCATTTTCAAAGATCAATATGAAAATTCATTGCAAACTGCATACCAATTTTCCGGAAAATTCACATTCCTGGGTGGCAAATGGGGCGAAGGTTGAGTTCTTATGCGATTTATTCCAAACTTATTTCCAAAGGTCGATATGAAAATTCATTAAAAACTGCATAATAATTATCCGGAAAATTCACATTTCCGGGTGGAAAGTGGGTGGCAAAAATGCCAAAGTTGAGTTTTTGTGCGATTAGCTTCAAACTCATTTTCAAAGATCTATATGAAAAATCATTAAAAACTGCATACCAATTTTCCGGAAAATTCACATTTCCGGGTGGAAAGTGGGTTGTAAGCAGGGCCAAAGTTGAGTTTTTGTGCGATTTGCTTCAAACTCAGTTTCAAATATCTGTATGAAAATTAATTAAAAACTGCATACCAATTTTCCGCAAAATTCACATTTCCGGGTGGAATGTGGGTGGCAAAAATGCCAAAGTTGAGTTTTTTTGCGATTTGCTTCAAACTCATTTTCAAAGATCAATATGAAAATTCATTGCAAACTGCATACCAATTTTCCGGAAAATTCACATTCCTGGGTGGCAAATGGGGCGAAGGTTGAGTTCTTATGCGATTTATTCCAAACTCATTTCCAAAGATCAATATGAAAATTCATTAAAAACTGCATAATGAAAATTCATTAAAAACTGCATAATAATTATCCGGAAAATTCACATTTCCGGGTGGAAAGTGGGTGGCAAAAATGCCAAAATTGAGTTTTTGTGCGATTAGCTTCAAACTCATTTTCAAAGATCTATATGAAAAATCATTAAAAACTGCATACCAATTTTCCGGAAAATTCACATTTCCGGGTGGAAAGTGGGTGGTAAGCAGGGCCAAAGCTGAGTTTTTGTGCGATTTGGTTCAAATTCATTTTCAAAGATCAATATGAAAATTCAATACAAACTGCATACCAATTTTCCGGAGAATTCACATTTCCGGGTGGAAAGTGGGTGGCAAAAATGCCAAAGTTGAGTTTTTGTACGATTTGCTTCAAACTCATTTTCAAAGATCAATATGAAAAATCATTAAAAACTGCATACCAATTTTCCGGAAAATTCACATTTCCGGGTGGAAAGTGGGTGGCAAAAATGCCAAAGCTGAGTTTTTGTGCGATTAGCTTCAAACTCATTTTCAAAGTTCTATATGAAAATTCATTTAAAACTGCATACCAATTTTCCGGAAAATTTACATTTCCGGGTGGAAAGTGGGTGGCAAAAATGCCAAAGTTGAGTTCTTGTGCGATTAGCTTCAAACTCATTTTCAAAGATCAATATGAAAGTTCACTAAAAACTGCAAACCAATTTTCCGGAAAATTCACATTTTCGGGTGGAAAGTGGGTGGTAAGCAGGGCCAAAGTTGAGTTTTTGTGCGATTTGCTTCAAACTCATTTTCAAAGATCAATATGAAAATTCATTTAAAACCGCATACCAATTTTCCGGAAAATTCACATTTCCGGGTGGAAAGTGGGTGGTAAGCAGGGCCAAAGTTGAGTTTTTGTGCGATTTGCTTCAAAATTCAAAATTCATTAAAAACTGCATACCAATTTTCCGGAAAATTCACATTTCCGGGTGGAAAGTGGGTGGCAAAAATGCCAAAATTGAGTTTTTGTGCGATTTGCTTCAAACTCATTTTCAAAGATCCATATGAAAATTCATTGCAAACTGCATACCAATTTTCCGGAAAATTCACATTCCTTGGTGGCAAATGGGGCGAAGGTTAAGTTCTTATGCGATTTATTCCAAACTCATTTCCAAAGATCAATATGAAAATTCATTAAAAACTGCATAATAATTATCTGGAAAATTCACATTTCCGGGTGGAAAGTGGGTGGCAAAAATGCCAAAGTTAAGTTTTTGTGCGATTAGCTTCAAATTCATTTTCAAAGATCAATATGAAAATTCAATAAAAACTGCATACCAATTTTCCGGAAAATTCACATTTCCGGGTGTAAAGTGGGTGGTAAGCAGGGCGAATGTTCAGTTCTTGTGCGATTTGTTCCAAACTCATTGGCAAAGATCAATATGAAAATTCAGTGCAAACTGCATACCAATTTTCCGGAAAATTCACATTCCTGGGTGGCAAATGGGGCGAAGGTTGAGTTCTTATGCGATTTATTCCAAACTCATTTCCAAAGATCAATATGAAAATTCATTAAAAACTGCATAATAATTATCCGGAAAATTCACATTTCCGGGTGGAAAGTGGGTGGCAAAAATGCCAAAGTTGAGTTTTTGTGCGATTAGCTTCAAACTCATTTTCAAAGATCTATATAAAAAATCATTAAAAACTGCATACCAATTTGCAGTGGAAAGTGGGTGGTAAGCAGGGCCAAAGTTGAGTTTTTGTGCGATTTGCTTCAAACTCATTTTCAAAGATCACTATGAAAATTCATTGCAAACTGCATACCAATTTTCCGGAAAATTCACATTCCTGGGTGGCAAATGGGGCGAAGGTTGAGCTCTTATGCGATTTATTCAAAACTCATTTCCAAAGATCAATATGAAAATTCATTAAAAACTGCATAATAATTATCCGGAAAATTCACATTTCCGGGTGGAAAGTTGGTGGCAAAAATGCCAAAGTTGAGTTTTTGTGCGATTTGCTTCAAACTCATTTTCAAAGATCAATATGAAAATTCATTTAAAACTGCATACAGTTTTCCGGAAAATTCACATTCCCGGGGTACAAAAGGGTGGTAAAAAGGTCAAAGTTGAGTTCTCATGCGATTTGATTCAAACTCATTTTCAAAGATCACTATGAAAATTCATTTAAAACTGCACACAATTTTCCGGAAAATTCACATTCCCGGGTGGAAAGTGGGTGGTAAAAAGGCGAAACCAATTGACCGGAAAATTCACATTCTTATGGAATTGGCCTTTAACTCATTTTCAAAGATCTATATGAAAATTAATTTAAAACTGCATACAGTTTTCCCGAAAATTCACATTCCCGGGGTAAAAGTGGGTTGTAAAAAGGCCAAAGTTGAGTTCTCATGCGATTTGCTTCAAAATCATTTTCAAAGATCTATATGAAAATTCATTTAAAACTGCTTACCCATTTTCCGGAAAATTCACATTCCCGGGTGGAAAGTGGGTGGTAAAAAGGCGAAACCAATTGTCCGGCAAATTCACATTCTTATGGAATTGGCCTTTAACTCATTTTCAAAGATCAATATGAAAATTCATTTAAAACTGCATAAACTGCACAATTTTCCGGAAAATTCACATTCCCGGGGTAAAAGTGGGTGGTAAAAAGGCCAATGTTGAGTTCTCATGCGATTTGATTCAAACTAATTTTAAAAGATCACTTTGAAAATTCATTTAAAACTGCACACAATTTTCCGGAAAATTCACATTCCCGGGTGGAAAGTGGGTGGTAAAAAGGCGAAAGTTGAGTTCTCATGCGATTTGCTTCAAACTCATTTTCAAAGATCACTATGAAAATTCATTTAAAACTGCATACAGTTTTCCGGAAAATTCACATTCCCGGGGTAAAAGTGGTAAAAAGGCCAATGTTGAGTTCTCATGCGATTTGATTCAAACTTATTTTAAAAGATCACTATGAAAATTCATTTAAAACTGAACACAATTTTCCGGAAAATTCACATTCCCGGGTGGAAAGTGGGTGGTAAAAAGGCGAAAGTTGAGTTCTCATGCGATTTGCTTCAAACTCATTTTCAAAGATCACTATGAAAATTCATTTAAAACTGCAAACAATTTTCCGGAAAATTCACATTCCCGTGTGGAAAGTGGGTGGTAAAAAGGCGAAAGTTGAGTTCTCATGCGATTTGCTTCAAACTCATTTTCAAAGATCACTATGAAAATTCATTTAAAACTGAACACAATTTTCCGGAAAATTCACATTCCCGGGTGGAAAGTGGGTGGTAAAAAGGCGAAAGTTGAGTTCTCATGCGATTTGCTTCAAACTCATTTTCAAAGATCACTATGAAAATTCATTTAAAACTGCATACAGTTTTCGGGAAAATTCACATTCCCGGGGTAAAAGTGGTAAAAAGGCCAATGTTGAGTTCTCATGCGATTTGATTCAAACTAATTTTAAAAGATCACTATGAAAATTCATTTAAAACTGAACACAATTTTCCGGAAAATTCACATTCCCGGGTGGAAAGTGGGTGGTAAAAAGGCGAAAGTTGAGTTCTCATGCGATTTGCTTCAAACTCATTTTCAAAGATCACTATGAAAATTCATTTAAAACTGCACACAATTTTCCGGAAAATTCACATTCCCGTGTGGAAAGTGGGTGGTAAAAAGGCGAAAGTTGAGTTCTCATGCGATTTGCTTCAAACTCATTTTCAAAGATCACTATGAAAATTCATTTAAAACTGAACACAATTTTCCGGAAAATTCACATTCCCGGGGTACAAAAGGTTGGTAAAAAGGCCAAAGTTGAGATCTCATGCGATTTGCTTCAAAATCATTTTCAAAGATCTATATGAAAATTCATTAAAAACTGCATACCAATTGTCCGGAAAAATCACATTCTTATGGAATTTGCTTTAATTTAATTTTCAAAGATCTATATGAAAATAAATTTAAAATTGCATACAGTTTTCCGGAAAATTCACATTCCCGGGGTAAAAGTGGGTGGTTAAAAGGCCAAAGTTGAGTTGTCATGCGATTTGCTTCAAAATCATTTTCAAAGATCACTATGAAAATTCATTAAAAACTGCTTACCAAATTTCCGGAAAATTTACATTCCCGGGTGGAAAGTGGGTGGTAAAAAGGCGAAAATTGAATTCACATGCGATTTGCTTCAAACTCATTTTCAAAGATCACTATGAAAATTCATTCAAAACTGCACACAATTTTCCGGAAAATTCACATTCCCGGGGTAAAAGTGGGTGGTAAAAAGGCCAAAGTTGAGTTCTCATGCGATTTGCTTCAAAATCATTTTCAAAGATCTATATGAAAATTCATTAAAAACTGCTTACCAAATTTCCGGAAAATTCACATTCCCGGGTGGAAAGTGGGTGTTAAAAGGGCGAAAGTTGAGTTCTTATGCGATTTGCTTCAAACTCATTTTCAAAGATCAATATGAAAATTCATTAAAAACTGCATACCAATTGTCCGGAAAACTCACATTCTTATGGAATTTGCTTTAAACTCATTTTCAAAGATCTATATGGAAATTCATTTAAAACTGCATAAACTGCACAATTTTCCGTAAAATTCACATTCCCGGGGTAAAAGTGGGTGGTAAAAAGGCGAAGTTGATTTCTTTTGCGATTTGCTTCAAACTCATTTTCAAAGATCAATATGAAAATTCATTTAAAACTGCACACAATTTTCCGGAAAATTCACATTCCCGGGTGGAAAGTGGGTGGTAAAAAGGCGAAAATTGAGTTCTCATGCGATTTGCTTCAAACTCATTTTCAAAGATCAATATGAAAATTCATTTAAAACTGAACACAATTTTCCTGGAAATTCACATTCCCGGGGTAAAAGTGGGTGGTAAAAAGGCCAAAGTTGAGTTCTCATGCGATTTGCTTCAAAATCATTTTCAAAGATCTATATGAAAATTCATTAAAAACTGCTTACCAAATTTCCGGAAAATTCACATTCCCGGGTGGAAAGTGGGTGTTAAAAGGGCGAAAGTTGAGTTCTTATGCGATTTGCTTCAAACTCATTTTCAAAGATCAATATGAAAATTCATTAAAAACTGCATACCAATTGTCCGGAAAACTCCCATTCTTATGGAATTTGCTTTAAACTCATTTTCAAAGATCTATATGGAAATTCATTTAAAACTGCATAAACTGCACAATTTTCCGGAAAATTCACATTCCCTGGGTAAAAGTGGGTGGTAAAAAGGCGAAGTTGATTTCTTTTGCGATTTGCTTCAAACTCATTTTCAAAGATCAATATGAAAATTCATTTAAAACTGCACACAATTTTCCGGAAAATTCACATTCCCGGGGTACAAAAGGGTGGTAAAAAGGCCAAAGTTGAGTACTTATGCGATTTGCTTCAAAATCATTTTCAAAGATCTATATGAAAATTCATTAAAAACTGCATACCAATTTTCCGGAAAATTCACATTCTTATGGACTTTGCTTTAAACTCATTTTCAAAGATCTATATGAAAATTCATTTAAAACTGCATTCAGTTTTCCGGAAAATTCATATTCCCGGGGTAAAAGTGGGTGGTTAAAAGGCCAAATTTGAGTTCTCATGCGATTTGCTTCAAAATCATTTTCAAAGATCACTATGAAAATTCATTAAAAACTGCTTACCAAATTTCCGGAAAATTTACATTCCCGGGTGGAAAGTGGGTGGTAAAAAGGCGAAAATTGAATTCTCATGCGATTTGCTTCAAACTCATTTTTAAAGATCACTATGAAAATTCATTTAAAACTGCACACAATTTTCCGGAAAATTCACATTCCCGGGGTAAAAGTGGGTGGTAAAAAGGCAAAAGTTGAGTTCTCATGCGATTTGCTTCAAAATCATTTTCAAAGATCTATATGAAAATTCATTAAAAACTGCATACCAATTTTCCGGAAAATTCACATTCCCGGGTGGAAAGTGGGTGGTAAAAAGGCGAAACCAATTGTCCGGAAAATGCACATTCTTATGGAATTGGCCTTTAACTCATTTTCAAAGATCAATATGAAAATTCATTTAAAACTGCATACAGTTTTCCGGAAAATTCACATTCCCGGGGTAAAAGTGGGTGGTTAAAAGGCCAAATTTGAGTTCTCATGCGATTTGCTTCAAAATCATTTTCAAAGATCACTATGAAAATTCATTAAAAACTGCTTACCAAATTTCCGGAAAATTTACATTCCCGGGTGGAAAGTGGGTGGTAAAAAGGCGAAAATTGAATTCTCATGCGATTTGCTTCAAACTCATTTTTAAAGATCACTATGAAAATTCATTTAAAACTGCACACAATTTTCCGGAAAATTCACATTCCCGGGGTAAAAGTGGGTGGTAAAAAGGCAAAATATGAGTTCTCATGCGATTTGCTTTAAAATCATTTTCAAAGATCTATATGAAAATTCATTAAAAACTGCATACCAATTTTCCGGAAAATTCACATTCCCGGGTGGAAAGTGGGTGGTAAAAAGGCGAAACCAATTGTCCGGAAAATTCACATTCTTATGGAATTGGCCTTTAACTCATTTTCAAAGATCAATATGAAAATTCATTTAAAACTGCATACAGTTTTCCGGAAAATTCACATTCCCGGGGTACAAAAGGGTGGTAAAAAGGTCAAAGTTGAGTTCTCATGCGATTTGATTCAAATTCATTTTCAAAGATCACTATGAAAATTCATTTAAAACTGCACACAATTTTCCGGAAAATTCACATTCCCGGGTGGAAAGTGGGTGGTAAAAAGGCGAAACCAATTGTCCTTAAAATTCACATTCTTATGGAATTGGCCTTTAACTCTTTTCAAAGATCACTATGAAAATTCATTTAAAACTGCATACAATTTTCCGGAAAATTCACATTCCCGGGTGGAAAGTGGGTGGTAAAAAGCCGAAAATTGAATTCACATGCGATTTGCTTCAAACTCATTTTTAAAGATCACTATGAAATTTCATTTAAAACTGCACACAATTTTCCGGAAAATTCACATTCCCGGGGTAAAAGTGGGTGGTAAAAAGGCCAAAGTTGAGTTCTTATGCGATTTGCTTCAACATCATTTTCAAAGATCACTATGAAAATTCATTTAAAACTGCACACAATTTTCCGGAAAATTCACATTCCCGGGTGGAAAGTGGGTGGTAAAAAGGCGAAAGTTGAGTTCTCATGCGATTTGCTTCAAACTAATTTTCAAAGATCACTATGAAAATTCATTTAAAACTGCATACCAATTGTCCGGAAAATTCACATTCTTATGGAATTTGCTTTAATTTCATTTTCAAAGATCTATATGAAAATTAATTTAAAACTGCATACAGTTTTCCGGAAAATTCACATTCCCGGGGTAAAAGTGGGTGGTTAAAAGGCCAAAGTTGAGTTGTCATGCGATTTGCTTCAAAATCATTTTCAAAGATCACTATGAAAATTCATTAAAAACTGCTTACCAAATTTCCGGAAAATTTACATTCCCGGGTGGAAAGTGTGTGGTAAAAATGCGAAAATTGAATTCACATGCGATTTGCTTCAAACTCATTTTTAAAGATCACTATGAAAATTCATTTAAAACTGCACACAATTTTCCGGAAAATTCACATTCCCGGGGTAAAAGTGGGTGGTAAAAGGCCAAAGTTGAGTTCTCATGCGATTTGCTTCAAAATCATTTTCAAAGATCTAAATGAAAATTCATTAAAAACTGCTTACCAAATTTCCGGAAAATTCACATTCCCGGGTGGAAAGTGGGTGTTAAAAGGGCGAAAGTTGAGTTCTTATGCGATTTGCTTCAAACTCATTTTCAAAGATCAATATGAAAATTCATTAAAAACTGCATACCAATTGTCCGGAAAACTCACATTCTTATGGAATTTTCTTTAAACTCATTTTCAAAGATCTATATGGAAATTCATTTAAAACTGCATAAACTGCACAATTTTCCGGAAAATTCACATTCCCGGGGTACAAGTGGGTGGTAAAAAGGCGAAGTTGATTTCTTTTGCGATTTGCTTCAAACTCTTTTTCAAAGATCAATATGAAAATTCATTTAAAACTGCACACAATTTTCCGGAAAATTCACATTCCCGGGTGGAAAGTGGGTGGTAAAAAGGCGAAAATTGAGTTCTCATGCGATTTGCTTCAAACTCATTTTCAAAGATCAATATGAAAATTCATTTAAGACTGAACGCAATTTTCCTGGAAATTCACATTCCCGGGGTACAAAAGGGTGGTAAAAAGGCCAAAGTTGAATTCTCATGCGATTTGCTTCAAACTCATTTTTAAAGATCACTATGAAAATTCATTTAAAACTGCACACAATTTTCCGGAAAATTCACATTCCCGGGGTAAAAATGGGTGGTAAAAAGGCCAAAGTTGAGTTCTCATGCGATTTGCTTCAAAATCATTTTCAAAGATCTATATGAAAATTCATTAAAAACTGCTTACCAAATTTCCGGAAAACTCACATTCCCGGGTGGAAAGTGGGTGGTAAAAGGGCGAAAGTTGAGTTCTTATGCGATTTGTTCCAAACTCATTTGCAAAGATCAATATGAAAATTCATTTAAAACTGCATACCAATTTTCCGGAAAATTCACATTCCCGGGTGGAAAGTGGGTGGTAAAAAGGCGAAACCAATTGTCCGGAAAATTCACATTCTTATGGAATTGGCCTTTAACTCATTTTCAAAGATCAATATGAAAATTCATTTAAAACATCATACAGTTTTCCGGAAAATTCACATTCCCGGGGTAAAAGTGGGTGGTTAAAAGGTCAAAGTTGAGTTCTCATGCGATTTGATTCAAACTCATTTTCAAAGATCACTATGGAAATTCATTTAAAACTGCACACAATTTTCCGGAAAATTCACTTTCCCGGGTGGAAAGTGGGTGGTAAAAAGGCGAAAATTGAATTCACATGCGATTTGCTTCAAACTCATTTTTAAAGATCACTATGAAAATTCATTTAAAACTGCACACAATTTTCCGAAAAATTCACATTCCCGGGGTAAAAGTGGGTGGTAAAAAGGCCAAAGTTGAGTTCTCATGCGATTTGCTTCAAAATCATTTTCAAAGATCTATATAAAAATTCATTAAAAAGTGCTTACCAAATTTCCGGAAAATTCACATTCCCGGGTGGAAAGTGGGTGTTAAAAGGGCGAAAGTTGAGTTCTTATGCGATTTGCTTCAAACTCATTTTCAAAGATCAATATGAAAATTCATTAAAAACTGCATACCAATTGTCCGGAAAATTCATATTCTTATGGAATTTGCTTTAAACTCATTTTCAAAGATCTATATGGAAATTCATTTAAAACTGCATAAACTGCACAATTTTCCGGAAAATTCACATTCCCGGGGTAAAAGTGGGTGGTAAAAAGGCGAAGTTGATTTCTTTTGCGATTTGCTTCAAACTCATTTTCAAAGATCAATATGAAAATTCATTAAAAACTGCTTACCAAATTTCCGGAAAATTCACATTCCCGGGTGGAAAGTGGGTGGTAAAAAGGCCAAAGTTGAGTTCTCATGTATTTGCTTCAAACTCATTTTTAAAGATCAATATGAAAATTCATTTAAAACTGCATTCCAATTTTCCGGAAAATTCACATTCCCGGGTGGACAGTGGGTGGTAAAACGGCGAAAGTTGAGTTCTTATGCGATTTGCTTAAAACTCACTTTCAAAGATCAATATGAAAATTCATTTAAAATTGCATACCAATTTTCCGGAAAATTCACATTCCCGGGTGGAAAGGAGGTAAAAAGCCCAAAGTTGAGGCTATATGCGATTTGCTTCAAATCATTTTTTTAAGATCAAGATGAAAATTCATTAAAAACTGCAACTGGAAAATATACCCTGTTGGGAATAAAACTGTGGGTTAAGGTTGTAGGCTGTTAAATTTTCGTGCGAATATTTTTTTTTACGGGGCGTAGCACCACATGCCGTCGAATGCTGGTTTATAGATAAAACACAACAAAAATAATATTATATTTATAGTGGATACGCAGTAAGTACATAAATAGATATTCAAGTATTTATCTTAATGCACGAAAGTTCATAGATATGAGTGCATGATGAATATAGTGAATTTTATTTCATTAATTATGTGCGATTTATTCCTAACTCATTTGCAAAGATCTATATGAAAATTCATTTAAAACTGCTTACCAAATTTCCGGAAAATTCACATTCCCGGGTGGAAAGTGGGTGGTAAAAGGGCGAAAGTTGAGTTCTTATGCGATTTGTTCCAAACTCATTTGCAAAGATCAATATGAAAATTCATTTAAAACTGCATACCAATTTTCCGGAAAATTCACATTCCCGGGTGGAAAGTGGGTGGTAAAAAGGCGAAACCAATTGTCCGGAAAATTCACATTCTTATGGAATTGGCCTTTAACTCATTTTCAAAGATCAATATGAAAATTCATTTAAAACATCATACAGTTTTCCGGAAAATTCACATTCCCGGGGTAAAAGTGGGTGGTTAAAAGGTCAAAGTTGAGTTCTCATGCGATTTGATTCAAACTCATTTTCAAAGATCACTATGGAAATTCATTTAAAACTGCACACAATTTTCCGGAAAATTCACATTCCCGGGTGGAAAGTGGGTGGTAAAAAGGCGAAAATTGAATTCACATGCGATTTGCTTCAAACTCATTTTTAAAGATCACTATGAAAATTCACTTAAAACTGCACACAATTTTCCGGAAAATTCACATTCCCGGGGTAAAAGTGGGTGGTAAAAAGGCCAAAGTTGAGTTCTCATGCGATTTGCTTCAAAATCATTTTCAAAGATCTATATTAAAATTCATTAAAAACTGCTTACCAAATTTCCGGAAAATTCACATTCCCGGGTGGAAAGTGGGTGTTAAAAGGGCGAAAGTTGAGTTCTTATGCGATTTGCTTCAAACTCATTTTCAAAGATCAATATGAAAATTCATTAAAAACTGCATACCAATTGTCCGGAAAATTCATATTCTTATGGAATTTGCTTTAAACTCATTTTCAAAGATCTATATGGAAATTCATTTAAAACTGCATAAACTGCACAATTTTCCGGAAAATTCACATTCCCGGGGTAAAAGTCGGTGGTAAAAAGGCGAAGTTGATTTCTTTTGCGATTTGCTTCAAACTCATTTTCAAAGATCAATATGAAAATTCATTAAAAACTGCTTACCAAATTTCCGGAAAATTCACATTCCCGGGTGGAAAGTGGGTGGTAAAAAGGCCAAAGTTGAGTTCTCATGTATTTGCTTCAAACTCATTTTTAAAGATCAATATGAAAATTCATTTAAAACTGCATTCCAATTTTCCGGAAAATTCACATTCCCGGGTGGACAGTGGGTGGTAAAACGGCGAAAGTTGAGTTCTTATGCGATTTGCTTAAAACTCACTTTCAAAGATCAATATGAAAATTCATTTAAAATTGCATACCAATTTTCCGGAAAATTCACATTCCCGGGTGGAAAGGAGGTAAAAAGCCCAAAGTTGAGGCTATATGCGATTTGCTTCAAATCATTTTTTTAAGATCAAGATGAAAATTCATTAAAAACTGCAACTGGAAAATATACCCTGTTGGGAATAAAACTGTGGGTTAAGGTTGTAGGCTGTTAAATTTTCGTGCGAATATTTTTTTTTACGGGGCGTAGCACCACATGCCGTCGAATGCTGGTTTATAGATAAAACACAACAAAAATAATATTATATTTATAGTGGATACGCAGTAAGTACATAAATAGATATTCAAGTATTTATCTTAATGCACGAAAGTTCATAGATATGAGTGCATGATGAATATAGTGAATTTTATTTCATTAATTATGTGCGATTTATTCCTAACTCATTTGCAAAGATCTATATGAAAATTCATTTAAAACTGCTTACCAAATTTCCGGAAAATTCACATTCCCGGGTGGAAACTGGGTGGTAAAAAGGCGAAAGTTGAGTTTTTATGCGAATTGCTTAAAACTCATTTTCACAGATCAATTTGAAAATTCGTTATAAGCTGCATACCAATTTTCCGGAAAATTCACATTCCCGGGTGGAAAGTGGGTGCTAAAGAGGCGAAAATTGAATTCTCATGCGATTTGCTTCAAACTCATTTTCAAAGATCACTATGAAAATTCATTTAAAACTGCACACAATTTTCCTGGAAATTCACATTCCCGTGGTACAAAAGGGTGGTAAAAAGGCGAAAGTTGAGTACTTATGCGATTTGCTTCAAAATCATTTTCAAAGATCTATATGAAAATTCATTAAAAACTGCATACCAATTTTCCGGAAAATTCACATTCTTATGGAATTTGCTTTAAACTCATTTTCAAAGATCTATATGAAAATTAATTTAAAACTGCATACAGTTTTCCGGAAAATTCACATTCCCGAGGTAAAAGTGGGTGGTTAAAAGGCCAAATTCTAGTTCTCATGCGATTTGCTTCAAAATCATTTTCAAAGATCACTATGAAAATTCATTAAAAACTGCTTACCAAATTTCCGGAAAATTTACATTCCCGGGTGGAAAGTGGGTGGTAAAAACGCGAAAATTGAATTCTCATGCGATTTGCTTCAAACTCATTTTTAAAGATCACTATGAAAATTCATTTAAAACTGCACACAATTTTCCGGAAAATTCACATTCCCGGGGTAAAAGTGGGTGGTAAAAAGGCCAAAGTTGAGTTCTCATGCGATTTGCTTCAAAATCATTTTCAAAGATCTATATGAAAATTCATTAAAAACTGCTTACCAAATTTCCGGAAAATTCACATTCCCGGGTGGAAAGTGGGTGGTAAAAGGGCGAAAGTTGAGTTCTTATGCGATTTGTTCCAAACTCATTTGCAAAGATCAATATGAAAATTCATTTAAAACTGCATACCAATTTTCCGGAAAATTCACATTCCCTGGTGGAAAGTGGGTGGTAAAAAGGCGAAACCAATTGTCCGGAAAATTCACATTCTTATGGAATTGGCCTTTAACTCATTTTCAAAGATCAATATGAAAATTCATTTAAAACTGCATACAGTTTTCCGGATAATTCACATTCCCGGGGTACAAAAGGGTGGTAAAAAGGTCAAAGTTGAGTTCTCATGCGATTTGATTCAAACTCATTTTCAAAGATCACTATGAAAATTCATTTAAAACTGCACACAATTTTCCGGAAAATTCACTTTCCCGGGTGGAAAGTGGGTGGTAAAAAGGCGAAAATTGAATTCACATGCGATTTGCTTCAAACTCATTTTTAAAGATCACTATGAAAATTCATTTAAAACTGCACACAATTTTCCGAAAAATTCACATTCCCGGGGTAAAAGTGGGTGGTAAAAAGGCCAAAGTTGAGTTCTCATGCGATTTGCTTCAAAATCATTTTCAAAGATCTATATAAAAATTCATTAAAAAGTGCTTACCAAATTTCCGGAAAATTCACATTCCCGGGTGGAAAGTGGGTGTTAAAAGGGCGAAAGTTGAGTTCTTATGCGATTTGCTTCAAACTCATTTCTAAAGATCAATATGAAAATTCATTAAAAACTGCATACCAATTGTCCGGAAAGTTCACATTCTTATGGAATTTGCTTTAAACTCATTTTCAAAGATCTATATGGAAATTCATTTAAAACTGCATAAACTGCACAATTTTCCGGAAAATTCACATTCCCGGGGTAAAAGTGGGTGGTAAAAAGGCGAAGTTGATTTCTTTTGCGATTTGCTTCAAACTCATTTTCAAAGATCAATATGAAAATTTATTTAAAACTGCACACAATTTTCCGGAAAATTCACATTCCCGGGTGGAAAGTGGGTGGTAAAAAGGCGAAAATTGAGTTCTCATGCGATTTGCTTCAAACTCATTTTCAAAGATCAATATGAAAATTCATTTAAAACTGCATACCAATTTGCTGCCTACTTCTTACAATCCCGGGTGGAAAGTGAGTGGCAAAAAGGCCAAATTTGAGATCTTATGCGATTTGCTTCAAAATCATTTTCAAAGATCTATATGAAAATTCATTAAGAACTGCTTACCAAATTTCCGGAAAATTCGCATTTCCGCTTGGAAAGTGGGTGGTAAAAGGCGAAGTTGAGTTCTTATGCGATTTGCTTCAAACCCATTTTCAAAGATCTATATGAAAGTTCATTTAAAACTGCATACCAATTTTCTGGAAAATTCACATTCCCTGGTGAAGAGTGGGTGGTAAAAAGGCCAAAGTTGAGTTCTCATGTATTTGCTTCAAACTCATTTTTAAAGATCAATATGAAAATTCATTTAAAACTGCATTCCAATTTTCCGGAAAATTCACATTCCCGGGTGGACAGTGGGTGGTAAAACGGCGAAAGTTGAGTTCGTATGCGATTTGCTTCAAACTCATTTTCAAAGATCTATATGAAAGTTAATTTAAAACTGCATACCAATTTTCTGGAAAATTCACATTCCCGGGGTAAAAGTGGGTGGTTAAAAGGCCAAAGTTGAGTTCTCATGCGATCATTTTCAAAGATCACTATGAAAATTCATTAAAAACTGCTTTCCAAATTTCCGGAAAATTCACATTCCCGGGTGGACAGTGGGTGGTAAAAAGGCGAAAATTGAATTCTCATGCGATTTGCTTCAAACTCATTTCTAAAGATCACTATGAAAATTCATTTAAAACTGTAAACAATTTTCCGGAAAATTCACATTCCCGGGGTAAAAGTGGGTGGTAAAAAGGCCAAAGTTGAGTTTTTGTGCGATTTTCTTCACAATCATTTTCAAAGATCTACATGAAAATTCATTTAAAACTGCATTCCAATTTTCCGGAAAATTCACATTCCCGGGTGGACAGTGGGTGGTAAGCAGGGCGAAAGTTGAGTTCTTATGCGATTTGCTTCAAACTCATTTTCAAAGATCTATATGAAAGTTAATTTAAAACTGCATACCAATTTTCTGGAAAATTCACATTCCCGGGTGAAGAGTGGGTGGTAAAAAGGCCAAAGTTGAGTTCTCATGTATTTGCTTCAAACTCATTTTCAAAGATCACTATGAAAATTCATTTAAAACTGCATTCCAATTTTCCGGAAAATTCACATTCCCGGGTGGACAGTGGGTGGTAAAACGGCGAAAGTTGAGTTCTTATGCGATTTGCTTAAAACTCACTTTCAAAGATCAATATGAAAATTCATTTAAAACTGCATACCAATTTGCCGGAAAATTCACATTCCCGCATGGAAAGGAGGTAAAAAGCCCAAAGTTGAGGCTATATGCGATTTGCTTCAAATCATTTTTTTAAGATCAAGATGAAAATTCATTAAAAACTGCAACTGGAAAATATACCCTGTTGGGAATAAAACTGTGGGTTAAGGTTGTAGGCTGTTAAATTTTCGTGCGAATATTTTTTTTTACGGGGCGTAGCACCACATGCCGTCAAATGCTGGTTTATAGATAAAACACAACAAAAATAATATTATATTTATAGTGGATACGCAGTAAGTACATAAATAGATATTCAAGTATTTATCTTAATGCACGAAAGTTCATAGATATGAGTGCATGATGAATATAGTGAATTTTATTTCATTAATTATGTGCGATTTATTCCTAACTCATTTGCAAAGATCTATATGAAAATTCATTTAAAACTGCTTACCAAATTTCCGGAAAATTCACATTCCCGGGTGGAAACTGGGTGGTAAAAAGGCGAAAGTTGAGTTTTTATGCGAATTGCTTAAAACTCATTTTCACAGATCAATTTGAAAATTCGTTATAAGCTGCATACCAATTTTCCGGAAAATTCACATTCCCGGGTGGAAAGTGGGTGCTAAAGAGTCGAAAATTGACATCTCATGCGATTTGCTTCAAACTCATTTTCAAAGATCACTATGAAAATTCATTTAAAACTGCACACAATTTTCCGGAAAATTCACATTCCCGGGGTAAAAGTGGGTGGTAAAAAGGCCAAAGTTGAGTTCTCATGCGATTTGCTTCAAACTCATTTTCAAAGATCAATATGAAAATTCATTTAAAACTGCATACCAATTTTCCGGACAATTCACATTGCCAGGTGGAAAGTGGGTGGTAAAAAGGCAAAAGTTGAGTTCTTATGCGATTTGTTTCAAACTCATTTTCAAAGATCAAGATGAAAATTCATTTAAAACTGAATACCAATTTTCCGGAAAATTTACATTCCCGGGTGGAAAGAAGGTAAAAAGGCCAATGTTGAGGCTATGTGTGATTTGCTTCAAATCACTTTTTTAAGATCAAGATGAAAATTCATTTAAAACTGCAACTGGAATATATACCCTGTCACGTAGAAATCTGTTGGTTAAGGTTGTAGGCAGTTAAATTTTCGTGCGAATATGATTTTATACGGGGCGTAGCACCACACGCCGGGAAATGCTGGTATATAGATAAAACAAAACGAAAGTAATATTATATTTATAGTGGATACGCAGTAAGTACATTAATAGATATTCAAGTATTTATCTTAATACACGAAAGTTCATAGATATGAATGCATGATGACTATAGTGAATTTTATTTCATTAATTTCATTAATTATGTGCGATTTATTCCTAACTCATTTGCAAAGATCGATATGGAAATTCATTTAAAACTGCATACCAATTTTCCGGAAAATTCACATTCCCGGGTGGAAAGTGGGTGGTAAAAAGGCGAAAGTTGAGTTCTTATGCGATTTCCTTAAAACTCATTTTCAAAGATCAATATGAAAATTCATTTAAAACTGCATACCAATTTTCCGGAAAATTCACATTCCCGGGTGGAAAGTGGGTGGTAAAAAGGCGAAAGTTGAGTTCTTATGCGATTTCCTAAAAACTCATTTTCAAAGATCAATATGAAAATTCATTTAAAACTGCATACCAATTTTCCGGAAAACGCACATTCCCGGGAGGAAAGTGGGTGGTAAAAATGCGAAAGTTAAGTTCTTATGCGATTTCCTTAAAACTCATTTTCACAGATCAATATGAAAATTCATTATTAACTGCAAACCAATTTTCCGGAAAATTCACATTCCCGTATGGAAAGTGGGTGGTAAAAAGGCCAAAGTTGAGTTCTTATGCGATTTGCTTCAAACTCATTTTCAAAGATCAATATGAAAATTCATTTAAAACTGCATACCAATTTTCCGGAAAATTCACATTCCCGGGTGGAAAGTGGGTGGTAAAAAGGCGAAAGTTGAGTTCTAATGCTATTTCCTTAAAACTCATTTTCAAAGATCAATATGAAAATTCATTTAAACTGCATACCAATTTTCCGGAAAATGCACATTCCCGGGTGGAAAGTGGGTGGTAAAAATGCGAAAGTTGAGTTCTTATGCGATTTCCTTAAAACTCATTTTCACAGATCAATATGAAAATTCATTATAAACTGCAAACCAATTTTCCGGAAAATTCACATTCCCGTATGGAAAGTGGGTGGTAAAAAGGCCAAAGTTGAGGTCTTGTGCGATTTATTTCAAACTCATTTTCAAAGATCTATATGAAAATTCATTTAAAACTGCTTACCAAATTTCCGGAAAATTCACATTCCCGGGTGGAAACTGGGTGGTAAAAAGGCGAAAGTTGAGTTTTTATGCGATTTGCTTAAAACTCATTTTCACAGATCAATTTGAAAATTCGTTATAAGCTGCATACCAATTTTCCGGAAAATTCACATTCCCGGGTGGAAAGTGGGTGGTAAAAAGGCGAAAGTTTAGTTCTTATGCGATTTGTTTCAAACTCATTTTCAAAGATCAAGATGAAAATTCATTTAAAACTGAATACCAATTTTCCGGAAAATTTACATTCCCGGGTGGAAAGAAGGTAAAAAGGCCAATGTTGAGGCTATGTGTGATTTGCTTCAAATCAATTTTTTAAGATCAAGATGAAAATTCATTTAAAACTGCAACTGGAATATATACCCTGTCACGTAGAAATCTGTTGGTTAAGGTTGTAGGCAGTTAAATTTTCGTGCGAATATGATTTTATACGGGGCGTAGCACCACACGCCGGGAAATGCTGGTATATAGATAAAACAAAACGAAAGTAATATTATATTTATAGTGGATATGCAGTAAGTACATTAATAGATATTCAAGTCTTTATCTTAATACACGAAAGTTCATAGATATGAATGCATGATGACTATAGTGAATTTTATTTCATTAATTTCATTAATTATGTGCGATTTATTCCTAACTCATTTGCAAAGATCGATATGGAAATTCATTTAAAACTGCATACCAATTTTCCGGAAAATTCACATTCCCGGGTGGAAAGTGGGTGGTAAAAAGGCGAAAGTTGAGTTCTTATGCGATTTCCTTAAAACTCATTTTCAAAGATCAATATGAAAATTCATTTAAAACTGCATACCAATTTTCCGGAAAATTCACATTCCCGGGTGGAAAGTGGGTGGTAAAAAGGCGAAAGTTGAGTTCTTATGCGATTTCCTTAAAACTCATTTTCTCAGATCAATATGAAATTTCATTATAAACTGCAAACCAATTTTCCGGAAAATTCACATTCCCGTATGGAAAGTGGGTGGTAAAAAGGCCAAAGTTGAGGTCTTATGCGATTTGTTTCAAACTCATTTTCAAAGATCTATATGAAAATTCATTATAAACTGCAAACCAATTTTCCGGAAAATTCACATTCCCGGGTGGAAACTGGGTGGTAAAAAGGCGAAAGTTGAGTTTTTATGCGATTTCCTTAAAACTCATTTTCAAAGATCAATATGAAAATTCATTTAAAACTGCATACCAATTTTCCGGAAAATTCACATTCCCGGGTGGAAAGTGGGTGGTAAAAAGGCGAAAGTTGAGTTTTTATGCGATTTCCTTAAAACTCATTTTCAAAGATTAATATGAAAATTCATTTAAAACTGCATACCAATTTTCCCGAAAATTCACATTCCCGGGTGGAAACTGGGTGGTAAAAGGGCGAAAGTTGAGTTTTTATGCGATTTGCTTAAAACTCATTTTCACAGATCAATATGAAAATTCGTTATAAGATACATACCAATTTTCCGGAAAATTCACATTCCCTGGTGGAAAGAAGGTAAAAAGGCCAAAGTTGAGGCTATATGCGATTTGCTTCAAATCATTTTTTTAAGATCAAGATGAAAATTCATTTAAAACTGCAACTGGAAAATTTACCCTGTCAGGTAGAAAACTGTTGGTTAAGGTTGTAGGAAGTAAAATTTTCGTGCGAATATGATTTTATACGGGGCGTATATAGATAAAACAAAACGAAAGTAAAATTATATTTATGGTGGATACACAGTAAGTACATAAATAGATATTCAAGTATTTATCTTAATGCACGAAAGTTCATAGATATGAATGCATGATGACTTTAGTGAATTTTATTTCATTAATTATGTGCGATTTTTTCCTAACTCATTTGCAAAGATCAATATGGAAATTCATTTAAATCTGCATACCAATTTTCCGGAAAATTCACATTCCCGGGTGAAAAGTGGGTGGTAAAAAGGCCAAAGTTGAGTTCTTATGCGATTTGCTTCAAACTCATTTTCAAAGATCAATATGAAAATTCATTTAAAGCTGCATACCAATTTTCCGGAAAATTCACATTCCCGGGTGGAAAGTGGGTGGTAAAAAGGCGAAAGTTGAGTTTTTATGCGATTTCCTTAAAACTCATTTTCAAAGATCAATATGAAAATTCATTTAAAACTGCATACCAATTTTCCGGAAAATGCACATTCCCGGGTGGAAAGTGGGTGGTAAAAATGCGAAAGTTGAGTTCTTATGCGATTTCCTTAAAACTCATTTTCACAGATCAATATGAAAATTCATTATAAACTGCAAACCAATTTTCCGGAAAATTCACATTCCCGTATGGAAAGTGGGTGGTAAAAAGGCCAAAGTTGAGGTCTTATGCGATTTATTTCAAACTCATTTTCAAAGATCTATATGAAAATTCATTTAAAACTGCTTACCAAATTTCCGGAAAATTCACATTCCCGGGTGGAAACTGGGTGGTAAAAAGGCGAAAGTTGAGTTTTTATGCGATTTGATTCAAACTCATTTTCACAGATCAATTTGAAAATTCGTTATAAGCTGCATACCAATTTTCTGGAAAATTCACATTCCCGGGTGGAAAGTGGGTGGTAAAGAGGCGAAAATTGAATTCTCATGCGATTTGCTTCAAACTCATTTTCAAAGATCACTATGAAAATTCATTTAAAACTGCACACAATTTTCCGGAAAATTCACATTCCTTCGGTAAAAGTGGGTGGTAAAAAGGCCAAAGTTGAGTTCTCATGCGATTTGCTTCAAACTCATTTTCAAAGATCAATATGAAAATTCATTTAAAACTGCATCCCAATTTTCCGGAAAATTCACATTTCCAGATGGAAAGTGGGTGGTAAAAAGGCGAAAGTTGAGTTCTTATGCGATTTGTTTCAAACTCATTTTCAAAGATCAAGATGAAAATTCATTTAAAACTGCATACCAATTTTCCGGAAAATTCACATTCCCGGGTGGAAAGTGGGTGTTAAAAAGGCGAAAGTTGAGTTCTTATGCGATTTCCTTAAAACTCATTTTCAAAGATCAATATGAAAATTCATTTAAAACTGCATACCAATTTTCCGGAAAACGCACATTCCCGGGTGGAAAGTGGGTGGTAAAAATGCGAAAGTTGAGTTCTTATGCGATTTCCTTAAAACTCATTTTCACAGATCAATATGAAAATTCATTATAAACTGCAAACCAATTTTCCGGAAAATTCACATTCCCGTATGGAAAGTGGGTGGTAAAAAGGCGAAAGTTGAGTTCTTATGCGATTTGCTTCAAACTCATTTTCAAAGATCAATATGAAAATTCATTTAAAACTGCATACCAATTTTCCGGAAAATTCACATTCCCGGGTGGAAAGTGGGTGGTAAAAAGGCGAAAGTTGAGTTCTTATGCGATTTCCTTAAAACTCATTTTCAAAGATTAATATGAAAATTCATTTAAAACTGCATACCAATTTTCCGGAAAATTCACATTCCCGGGTGGAAAGTGGGTGGTAAAAAGGCGAAAGTTGAGTTCTTATGCGATTTCCTTAAAACTCATTTTCAAAGATCAATATGAAAATTCATTTAAAACTGCATACCAATTTTCCGGAAAACGCACATTCCCGGGTGGAAAATGGGTGGTAAAAATGCGAAAGTTGAGTTCTTATGCGATTTCCTTCAAACTCATTTTCAAAGATCAATATGAAAATTCATTAAAAACTGCAAACCAATTTTCCGGAAAATTCACATTCCCGTATGGAAAGTGGGTGGTAAAAAGGCGAAAGTTGAGTTCTTATGCGATTTGCTTCAAACTCATTTTCAAAGATCAATATGAAAATTCATTTAAAACTGCATACCAATTTTCCGGAAAATTCACATTCCCGGGTGGAAAGTGGGTGGTAATAAGGCGAAAGTTGAGTTCTTAAGTGATTTCCTTAAAACTCATTTTCTCAGATCAATATGAAAATTCATTATAAACTGCAAACCAATTTTCCGGAAAATTCACATTCCCGTATGGAAAGTGGGTGGTAAAAAGGCCAAAGTTGAGTTTTTGTGCGATTTGTTTCAAACTCATTTTCAAAGATCTATATGAAAATTCATTATAAACTGCAAACCAATTTTCCGGAAAATTCCCATTCCCGGGTGGAAACTGGGTGGTAAAAAGACGAAAGTTGAGTTTTTATGCGATTTGCTTAAAACTCATTTTCACAGATCAATATGAAAATTCGTTATAAGATGCATACCAATTTTCCGGAAAATTCACATTCCCTGGTGGAAAGAAGGTAAAAAGGCCAAAGTTGAGGCTATATGCGATTTGCATCAAATCATTTTTTTTAAAATCAAGATGAAAATTCATTTAAAACTGCAACTGGAAAATATACCCTGTCAGGTAGAAAACTGTTGGTTAAGGTTGTAGGAAGTTAAATTTTCGTGCGAAAATGATTTTATACGGGGCGTATATAGATAAAACAAAACGAAAGTAAAATTATATTTATGGTGGATACACAGTAAGTACATAAATAGATATTCAAGTATTTATCTTAATGCACGAAAGTTCATAGATATGAATGCATGATGACTATAGTGAATTTTATTTCATTAATTTCATTAATTATGTGCGATTTATTCCTAACTCATTTGCAAAGATCGATATGGAAATTCATTTAAAACTGCATACCAATTTTCCGGAAAATTCACATTCCCGGGTGGAAAGTGGGTGGTAAAAAGGCGAAAGTTGAGTTCTTATGCGATTTCCTTAAAACTCATTTTCAAAGATCAATATGAAAATTCATTTAAAACTGCATACCAATTTTCCGGAAAATTCACATTCCCGGGTGGAAAGAAGGTAAAAAGGCCAAAGTTGAGGCTATATGCGATTTGCTTCAAATCATTTTTTTAAGATCAAGATGAAAATTCATTTAAAACTGCAACTGGAAAATATACCCTGTCAGGTAGAAAACTGTTGGTTAAGGTTGTAGGAAGTTAAATTTTCGTGCGAATATGATTTTATACGGGGCGTATATAGATAAAACAAACCGAAAGTAAAATTATATTTATGGTGGATACACAGTAAGTACATATATAGATATTCAAGTATTTATCTTAATGCTCGAAAGTTCATAGATATGAATGCATGATGACTATAGTGAATTTTATTTCATTAATTATGTGCGATTTTTTCCTAACTCATTTGCAAAGATCAATATGGAAATTCATTTAAATCTGCTTACCAATTTTCCGGAAAATTCACATTCCCGGGTGAAAAGTGGGTGGTAAAAAGGCCAAAGTTGAGTTCTTATGCGATTTCCTTAAAACTCATTTTCAAAGATCAATATGAAAATTCATTTAAAACTGCATACCAATTTTCCGGAAAATTCACATTCCCGGGTGGAAAGTGGGTGGTAAAAAGGCGAAAGTTGAGTTCTTATGCGATTTCCTTAAAACTCATTTTCACAGATCAATATGAAAATTCATTATAAGCCGCAAACCAATTTTCCGGAAAATTCACATTCCCGTATGGAAAGTGGGTGGTAAAAAGGCCAAAGTTGAGGTCTTATGCGATTTATTTCAAACTCATTTTCAAAGATCTATATGAAAATTCATTTAAAACTTCTTACCAAATTTCCGGAAAATTCACATTCCCGGGTGGAAACTGGGTGGTAAAAAGGCGATAGTTGAGTTTTTATGCGATTTGCTTAAAACTAATTTTCACAGATCAATTTGAAAATTCGTTATAAGCTGCATACCAATTTTCTGGAAAATTCACATTCCCGGGTGGAAAGTGGGTGGTAAAGAGGCGAAAATTGAATTCTCATGCGATTTGCTTCAAACTCATTTTCAAAGATCACTATGAAAATTCATTTAAAACTGCACACAATTTTCCGGAAAATTCACATTCCCGGGGTAAAAGTGGGTGGTAAAAAGGCCAAAGTTGAGTTCTCATGCGATTTGCTTCAAACTCATTTTCAAAGATCAATATGAAAATTCATTTAAAACTGCATACCAATTTTCCGGAAAATTCACATTTCCAGATGGAAAGTGGGTGGTAAAAAGGCGAAAGTTGAGTTCTTATGCGATTTGTTTCAAACTCATTTTCAAAGATCAAGATGAAAATTCATTTAAAACTGAATACCAATTTTCCGGAAAATTTACAATCCCGGGTGGAAAGAAGGTAAAAAGGCCAATGTTGAGGCTATGTGTGATTTGCTTCAAATCACTTTTTTAAGATCAAGATGAAAATTCATTTAAAACTGCAACTGGAATATATACCCTGTCACGTAGAAATCTGTTGGTTAAGGTAGTAGGAAGTTAAATTTTCGTGCGAATATGATTTTATACGGGGCGTATATAGATAAAACAAACCGAAAGTAAAATTATATTTATGGTGGATACACAGTAAGTACATATATAGATATTCAAGTATTTATCTTAATGCACGAAAGTTCATAGATATGAATGCATGATGACTATAGTGAATTTTATTTCATTAATTTCATTAATTATGTGCGATTTATTCCTAACTCATTTGCAAAGATCGATATGGAAATTCATTTAAAACTGCATACCAATTTTCCGGAAAATTCACATTCCCGGGTGGAAAGTGGGTGTTAAAAAGGCGAAAGTTGAGTTATTATGCGATTTCCTTAGAACTCATTTTCACAGATCAATATGAAAATTCGTTATAAGATGCATACCAATTTTCCGGAAAATTCACATTCCCTGGTGGAAAGAAGGTAAAAAGGCCAAAGTTGAGGCTATATGCGATTTGCTTCAAATCATTTTTTTAAGATCAAGATGAAAATTCATTTAAAACTGCAACTGGAAAATATACCCTGTCAGGTAGAAAACTGTTGGTTAAGGTTGTAGGAAGTTAAATTTTCGTGCGAATATGATTTTATACGGGGCGTATATAGATAAAACAAAACGAAAGTAAAATTATATTTATGGTGGATACACAGTAAGTACATAAATAGATATTCAAGTATTTATCTTAATGCACGAAAGTTCATAGATATGAATGCATGATGACTATAGTGAATTTTATTTCATTAATTTCATTAATTATGTGCGATTTATTCCTAACTCATTTGCAAAGATCGATATGGAAATTCATTTAAAACTGCATACCAATTTTCCGGAAAATTCACATTCCCGGGTGGAAAGTGGGTGGTAAAAAGGCGAAAGTTGAGTTCTTATGCGATTTCCTTAAAACTCATTTTCAAAGATCAATATGAAAATTCATTTAAAACTGCATACCAATTTTCCGGAAAATTCACATTCCCGGGTGGAAAGTGGGTGGTAAAAAGGCGAAAGTTGAGTTCTTATGCGATTGCCTTAATACTCATTTTCACAGATCAATATGAAAATTCATTATAAACTGCAAACCAATTTTCCGGAAAATTCACATTCCCGGGTGGAAAGTGGGTGGTAAAAAGGCGAAAGTTGAGTTCTTATGCGATTTCCTTAAAACTTATTTTCAAAGATCAATATGAAAATTCATTTAAAACTGCATACCAATTTTCCGGAAAATGCACATTCCCGGGTGGAAAGTGGGTGGGAAAAATGCGAAAGTTGAGTTCTTATGCGATTTCCTTAAAACTCATTTTCACAGATCAATATGAAAATTCATTATAAACTGCAAACCAATTTTCCGGAAAATTCACATTCCCGTATGGAAAGTGGGTGGTAAAAAGGCCAAAGTTGAGGTCTTATGCGATTTATTTCAAACTCATTTTCAAAGATCTATATAAAAATTCATTTAAAACTGCTTACCAAATTTCCGGAAAATTCACATTCCCGGGTGGAAACTGGGTGGTAAAAAGGCGAAAGTTGAGTTTTTATGCGATTTGCTTAAAACTCATTTTCACAGATCAATTTGAAAATTCGTTATAAGCTGCATACCAATTTTCTGGAAAATTCACATTCCCGGGTGGAAAGTGGGTGGTAAAGAGGCGAAAATTGAATTCTCATGCGATTTGCTTCAAACTCAATTTCAAAGATCACTATGAAAATTCATTTAAAACTGCACACAATTTTCCGGAAAATTCACATTCCCAGGGTAAAAGTGGGTGGTAAAAAGGCCAAAGTTGAGTTCTCATGCGATTTGCTTCAAACTCATTTTCAAAGATCAATATGAAAATTCATTTAAAACTGCATACCAATTTTCCGGAAAATTCACATTTCCAGATGGAAAGTGGGTGGTAAAAAGGCGAAAGTTGAGTTCTTATGCGATTTGTTTCAAACTCATTTTCAAAGATCAACATGAAAATTCATTTAAAACTGAATACCAATTTTCCATGCCATATGCGATTTGCTTCAAATCACTTTTTTAAGATCAAGATGAAAATTCATTTAAAACTGCAACTGGAATATATACCCTGTCACGTAGAAATCTGTTGGTTAAGGTTGTAGGCAGTTAAATTTTCGTGAGAATATGATTTTATACGGGGCGTAGCACCACACGCCGGGAAATGCTGGTATATAGATAAAACAAAACGAAAGTAATATTATATTTATAGTGGATACGCAGTAAGTACATTAATAGATATTCAAGTATTTATCTTAATACACGAAAGTTCATAGATATGAATGCATGATGACTATAGTGAATTTTATTTCATTAATTTCATTAATTATGTGCGATTTATTCCTAACTCATTTGCAAAGATCGATATGGAAATTCATTTAAAACTGCATACCAATTTTCCGGAAAATTCACATTCCCGGGTGGAAAGTGGGTGGTAAAAAGGCGAAAGTTGAGTTCTTATGCGATTTCCTTAATACTCATTTTCACAGATCAATATGAAAATTCATTATAAACTGCAAACCAATTTTCCGGAAAATTCACATTCCCGGGTGGAAAGTGGGTGGTAAAAAGGCGAAAGTTGAGTTCTTATGCGATTTCCTTAAAACTTATTTTCAAAGATCAATATGAAAATTCATTTAAAACTGCATACCAATTTTCCGGAAAATGCACATTCCCGGGTGGAAAGTGGGTGGGAAAAATGCGAAAGTTGAGTTCTTATGCGATTTCCTTAAAACTCATTTTCACAGATCAATATGAAAATTCATTATAAACTGCAAACCAATTTTCCGGAAAATTCACATTCCCGTATGGAAAGTGGGTGGTAAAAAGGCCAAAGTTGAGGTCTTATGCGATTTATTTCAAACTCATTTTCAAAGATCTATATGAAAATTCATTTAAAACTGCTTACCAAATTTCCGGAAAATTCACATTCCCGGGTGGAAACTGGGTGGTAAAAAGGCGAAAGTTGAGTTTTTATGCGATTTGCTTAAAACTCATTTTCACAGATCAATTTGAAAATTCGTTATAAGCTGCATACCAATTTTCTGGAAAATTCACATTCCCGGGTGGAAAGTGGGTGGTAAAGAGGCGAAAATTGAATTCTCATGCGATTTGCTTCAAACTCAATTTCAAAGATCACTATGAAAATTCATTTGAAACTGCACACAATTTTCCGGAAAATTCACATTCCCAGGGTAAAAGTGGGTGGTAAAAAGGCCAAAGTTGAGTTCTCATGCGATTTGCTTCAAACTCATTTTCAAAGATCAATATGAAAATTCATTTAAAACTGCATACCAATTTCCCGGAAAATTCACATTTCCAGATGGAAAGTGGGTGGTAAAAAGGCGAAAGTTGAGTTCTTATGCGATTTGTTTCAAACTCATTTTCAAAGATCAACATGAAAATTCATTTAAAACTGAATACCAATTTTCCGGAAAATTTACATTCCCGGGTGGAAAGAAGGTAAAAAGGCCAAAGTGGAGGCCATATGCGATTTGCTTCAAATCACTTTTTTAAGATCAAGATGAAAATTCATTTAAAACTGCAACTGGAATATATACCCTGTCACGTAGAAATCTGTTGGTTAAGGTTGTAGGCAGTTAAATTTTCGTGAGAATATGATTTTATACGGGGCGTAGCACCACACGCCGGGAAATGCTGGTATATAGATAAAACAAAACGAAAGTAATATTATATTTATAGTGGATACGCAGTAAGTACATTAATAGATATTCAAGTATTTATCTTAATACACGAAAGTTCATAGATATGAATGCATGATGACTATAGTGAATTTTATTTCATTAATTTCATTAATTATGTGCGATTTATTCCTAACTCATTTGCAAAGATCGATATGGAAATTCATTTAAAACTGCATACCAATTTTCCGGAAAATTCACATTCCCGGGTGGAAAGTGGGTGGTAAAAAGGCGAAAGTTGAGTTCTTATGCGATTTCCTTAATACTCATTTTCACAGATCAATATGAAAATTCATTATAAACTGCAAACCAATTTTCCGGAAAATTCACATTCCCGGGTGGAAAGTGGGTGGTAAAAAGGCGAAAGTTGAGTTCTTATGCGATTTCCTTAAAACTTATTTTCAAAGATCAATATGAAAATTCATTTAAAACTGCATACCAATTTTCCGGAAAATGCACATTCCCGGGTGGAAAGTGGGTGGGAAAAATGCGAAAGTTGAGTTCTTATGCGATTTCCTTAAAACTCATTTTCACAGATCAATATGAAAATTCATTATAAACTGCAAACCAATTTTCCGGAAAATTCACATTCCCGTATGGAAAGTGGGTGGTAAAAAGGCCAAAGTTGAGGTCTTATGCGATTTATTTCAAACTCATTTTCAAAGATCTATATGAAAATTCATTTAAAACTGCTTACCAAATTTCCGGAAAATTCACATTCCCGGGTGGAAACTGGGTGGTAAAAAGGCGAAAGTTGAGTTTTTATGCGATTTGCTTAAAACTCATTTTCACAGATCAATTTGAAAATTCGTTATAAGCTGCATACCAATTTTCTGGAAAATTCACATTCCCGGGTGGAAAGTGGGTGGTAAAGAGGCGAAAATTGAATTCTCATGCGATTTGCTTCAAACTCAATTTCAAAGATCACTATGAAAATTCATTTAAAACTGCACACAATTTTCCGGAAAATTCACATTCCCAGGGTAAAAGTGGGTGGTAAAAAGGCCAAAGTTGAGTTCTCATGCGATTTGCTTCAAACTCATTTTCAAAGATCAATATGAAAATTCATTTAAAACTGCATACCAATTTTCCGGAAAATTCACATTTACAGATGGAAAGTGGGTGGTAAAAAGGCGAAAGTTGAGTTCTTATGCGATTTGTTTCAAACTCATTTTCAAAGATCAACATGAAAATTCATTTAAAACTGAATACCAATTTTCCGGAAAATTTACATTCCCGGGTGGAAAGAAGGTAAAAAGGCCAAAGTGGAGGCCATATGCGATTTGCTTCAAATCACTTTTTTAAGATCAAGATGAAAATTCATTTAAAACTGCAACTGGAATATATACCCTGTCACGTAGAAATCTGTTGGTTAAGGTTGTAGGCAGTTAAATTTTCGTGAGAATATGATTTTATACGGGGCGTAGCACCACACGCCGGGAAATGCTGGTATATAGATAAAACAAAACGAAAGTAATATTATATTTATAGTGGATACGCAGTAAGTACATTAATAGATATTCAAGTATTTATCTTAATACACGAAAGTTCATAGATATGAATGCATGATGACTATAGTGAATTTTATTTCATTAATTTCATTAATTATGTGCGATTTATTCCTAACTCATTTGCAAAGATCGATATGGAAATTCATTTAAAACTGCATACCAATTTTCCGGAAAATTCACATTCCCGGGTGGAAAGTGGGTGGTAAAAAGGCGATAGTTGAGTTCTTATGCGATTTCCTTAAAACTCATTTTCTCAGATCAATATGAAAATTCATTATAAACTGCAAACCAATTTTCCGGAAAATTCACATTCCCGTATGGAAAGTGGGTGGTAAAAAGGCCAAAGTTGAGGTCTTATGCGATTTGTTTCAAACTCATTTTCAAAGATCTATATGAAAATTCATTATAAACTGCAAACCAATTTTCCGGAAAATTCACATTCCCGGGTGGAAACTGGGTGGTAAAAAGGCGAAAGTTGAGTTTTTATGCGATTTGCTTAAAACTCATTTTCACAGATCAATATGAAAATTCGTTATAAGATGCATACCAATTTTCCGGAAAATTCACATTCCCTGGTGGAAAGAAGGTAAAAAGGCCAAAGTTGAGGCTATATGCGATTTGCTTCAAATCATTTTTTTAAGATCAAGATGAAAATTCATTTAAAACTGCAACTGGAAAATATACCCTGTCAGGTAGAAAACTGTTGGTTAAGGTTGTAGGAAGTTAAATTTTCGTGCGAATATGATTTTATACGGGGCGTATATAGATAAAACAAAACGAAAGTAAAATTATATTTATGGTGGATACACAGTAAGTACATAAATAGATATTCAAGTATTTATCTTAATGCACGAAAGTTCATAGATATGAATGCATGATGACTATAGTGAATTTTATTTCATTAATTTCATTAATTATGTGCGATTTATTCCTAACTCATTTGCAAAGATCGATATGGAAATTCATTTAAAACTGCATACCAATTTTCCGGAAAATTCACATTCCCGGGTGGAAAGTGGGTGGTAAAAAGGCGAAAGTTGAGTTCTTATGCGATTTCCTTAATACTCATTTTCACAGATCAATATGAAAATTCATTATAAACTGCAAACCAATTTTCCCGAAAATTCACATTCCCGGGTGGAAACTGGGTGGTAAAAAGGCGAAAGTTGAGTTTTTATGCGATTTGCTTAAAACTCATTTTTACAGATCAATATGAAAATTCGTTATAAGATGCATACCAATTTTCCGGAAAATTCACATTCCCTGGTGGAAAGAAGGTAAAAAGGCCAAAGTTGAGGCTATATGCGATTTGCTTCAAATCATTTTTTTAAGATCAAGATGAAAATTCATTTAAAACTGCAACTGGAAAATATACCCTGTCAGGTAGAAAACTGTTGGTTAAGGTTGTTGGAAGTTAAATTTTCGTGCGAATATGATTTTATACGGGGCGTATATAGATAAAACAAAACGAAAGTAAAATTATATTTATGGTGGATACACAGTAAGTACATAAATAGATATTCAAGTATTTATCTTAATGCACGAAAGTTCATAGATATGAATGCATGATGACTATAGTGAATTTTATTTCATTAATTTCATTAATTATGTGCGATTTATTCCTAACTCATTTTCAAAGATCGATATGGAAATTCATTTAAAACTGCATACCAATTTTCCGGAAAATTCACATTCCCGGGTGGAAAGTGGGTGGTAAAAAGGCGATAGTTGAGTTCTTATGCGATTTCCTTAAAACTCATTTTCTCAGATCAATATGAAAATTCATTATAAACTGTAAACCAATTTTCCGGAAAATTTACATTCCCTGGTGGAAAGAAGGTAAAAAGGCCAAAGTTGAGGCTATATGCGATTTGCTTCAAATCATTTTTTTAAGATCAAGATGAAAATTCATTTAAAACTGCAACTGGAAAATATACCCTGTCAGGTAGAAAACTGTTGGTTAAGGTTGTAGGAAGTTAAATTTTCGTGCGAATATGATTTTATACGGGGCGTATATAGATAAAACAAAACGAAAGTAAAATTATATTTATGGTGGATACACAGTAAGTACATAAATAGATATTCAAGAATTTATCTTAATGCACGAAAGTTCATAGATATGAATGCATGATGACTATAGTGAATTTTATTTCATTAATTTCATTAATTATGTGCGATTTATTCCTAACTCATTTGCAAAAATCGATATGGAAATTCATTTAAAACTGCATACCAATTTTCCGGAAAATTCACATTCCCGGGTGGAAAGTGGGTGGTAAAAAGGCGAAAGTTGAGCTCTTATGCGATTTCCTTAAAACTCATTTTCAAAGATCAATATGAAAATTCATTTAAAACTGCATACCAATTTTCCGGAAAATTCACATTCCCGGGTGGAAAGTGGGTGGTAAAAAGGCGAAAGTTGAGTTCTTATGCGATTTCCTTAATACTCATTTTCACAGATCAATATGAAAATTCATTATAAACTGCAAACCAATTTTCCCGAAAATTCACTTTCCCGGGTGGAAACTGGGTGGTAAAAAGGCGAAAGTTGAGTTTTTATGCGATTTGCTTAAAACTCATTTTTACAGATCAATATGAAAATTCGTTATAAGATGCATACCAATTTTCCGGAAAATTCACATTCCCTGGTGGAAAGAAGGTAAAAAGGCCAAAGTTGAGGCTATATGCGATTTGCTTCAAATCATTTTTTTAAGATCAAGATGAAAATTCATTTAAAACTGCAACTGGAAAATATACCCTGTCAGGTAGAAAACTGTTGGTTAAGGTTGTAGGAAGTTAAATTTTCGTGCGAATATGATTTTATACGGGGCGTATATAGATAAAACAAAACGAAAGTAAAATTATATTTATGGTGGATACACAGTAAGTACATAAATAGATATTCAAGTATTTATCTTAATGCTCGAAAGTTCATAGATATGAATGCATGATGACTATAGTGAATTTTATTTCATTAATTATGTGCGATTTTTTCCTAACTCATTTGCAAAGATCGATATGGAAATTCATTTAAATCTGCATACCAATTTTCCGGAAAATTCACATTCCCGGGTGAAAAGTGGGTGGTAAAAAGGCCAAAGTTGAGTTCTTATGCGATTTGCTTCAAACTCATTTTCAAAGATCAATATGAAAATTCATTTAAAACTGCATACCAATTTTCCGGAAAATTCACATTCCCGGGTGGAAAGTGGGTGGTAAAAAGGCGAAAGTTGAGTTCTTATGCGATTTCCTTAAAACTCATTTTCAAAGATCAATATGAAAATTCATTTAAAACTGCATACCAATTTTCCGGAAAATGCACATTCCCGGGTGGAAAGTGGGTGGTAAAAATGCGAAAGTTGAGTTCTTATGCGATTTCCTTAAAACTCATTTTCACAGATCAATATGAAAATTCATTATAAGCTGCAAACCAATTTTCCGGAAAATTCACATTCCCGTATCGAAAGTGGGTGGTAAAAAGGCCAAAGTTGAGGTCTTATGCGATTTATTTCAAACTCATTTTCAAAGATCTATATGAAAATTCATTTAAAACTGCTTACCATATTTCCGGAAAATTCACATTCCCGGGAGGAAACTGGGTGGTAAAAAGGCGAAAGTTGAGTTTTTATGCGATTTGCTTAAAACTCATTTTCACAGATCAATTTGAAAATTCGTTATAAGCTGCATACCAATTTTCTGGAAAATTCACATTCCCGGGTGGAAAGTGGTTGGTAAAGAGGCGAAAATTGAATTCTCATGCGATTTCCTTAAAACTCATTTTCAAAGATCACTATGAAAATTCATTTAAAACTGCAAACAATTTTCCGGAAAATTCACATTCCCAGGGTAAAAGTGGGTGGTAAAAAGGCCAAAGTTGAGTTCTCATGCGATTTGCTTCAAACTCATTTTCAAAGATCAATATGAAAATTCATTTAAAACTGCATACCCATTTTCCGGAAAATTCACATTCCCGGGTGGAAAGTGGGTGGTAAAAAGGCGAAAGTTGAGTTCTTATGCGATTTCCTTAAAACTCATTTTCACAGATCAATATGAAAATTCGTTATAAGATGCATACCAATTTTCCGGAAAATTCACATTCCCTGGTGGAAAGAAGGTAAAAAGGCCAAAGTTGAGGCTATATGCGATTTGCTTCAAATCATTTTTTTAAGATCAAGATGAAAATTCATTTAAAACTGCAACTGGAAAATATACCCTGTCAGGTAGAAAACTGTTGGTTAAGGTTGTAGGAAGTTAAATTTTCGTGCGAATATGATTTTATACGGGGCGTATATAGATAAAACAAAACGAAAGTAAAATTATATTTATGGTGGATACACAGTAAGTACATAAATAGATATTCAAGAATTTATCTTAATGCACGAAAGTTCATAGATATGAATGCATGATGACTATAGTGAATTTTATTTCATTAATTTCATTAATTATGTGCGATTTATTCCTAACTCATTTGCAAAGATCGATATGGAAATTCATTTAAAACTGCATACCAATTTTCCGGAAAATTCACATTCCCGGGTGGAAAGTGGGTGGTAAAAAGGCGAAAGTTGAGCTCTTATGCGATTTCCTTAAAACTCATTTTCAAAGATCAATATGAAAATTCATTTAAAACTGCATACCAATTTTCCGGAAAATTCACATTCCCGGGTGGAAAGTGGGTGGTAAAAAGGCGAAAGTTGAGTTCTTATTCGATTTCCTTAATACTCATTTTCACAGATCAATATGAAAATTCATTATAAACTGCAAACCAATTTTCCCGAAAATTCACTTTCCCGGGTGGAAACTGGGTGGTAAAAAGGCGAAAGTTGAGTTTTTATGCGATTTCCTTAAAACTCATTTTTACAGATCAATATGAAAATTCGTTATAAGATGCATACCAATTTTCCGGAAAATTCACATTCCCGGGTGGAAAGAAGGTAAAAAGGCCAAAGTTGAGGCTATATGCGATTTTCTTCAAATCATTTTTTTAAGATCAAGATGAAAATTCATTTAAAACTGCAACTGGAAAATATACCCTGTCAGGTAGAAAACTGTTGGTTAAGGTTGTAGGAAGTTAAATTTTCGTGCGAATATGATTTTATACGGGGCGTATATAGATAAAACAAAACGAAAGTAAAATTATATTTATGGTGGATACACAGTAAGTACATAAATAGATATTCAAGTATTTATCTTAATGCTCGAAAGTTCATAGATATGAATGCATGATGAATATAGTGAATTTTTTTTCATTAATTTCATTAAGTATGTGCGATTTATTCCTTACTCATTTTCAAAGATCAATATGAAAATTCATTTAAAACTGCATACCAATTTTCCGGAAAATTCACATTCCCGGGTGGAAAGTGGCTGGTAAAAAGGCGAAAGTTGAAGTCTTATGCGATTTGCTTCAAACTCATTTTCACAGATCAATATGAAAATTAATTTAAAACTGCATACCAATTTTCCGGAAAATTCACATTCCCGGGTGGAAAGTGGGTGGTAAAAAGGCGAAAGTTGAGTTCTTATGCGATTTCCTTAAAACTCATTTTCAAAGATCAATATGAAAATTCATTTAAAACTGCATACCAATTTTCCGGAAAATGCACATTCCCGGGTGGAAAGTGGGTGGTAAAAATGCGAAAGTTGAGTTCTTATGCGATTTCCTTAAAACTCATTTTCACAGATCAATATGAAAATTCATTATAAGCTGCAAACCAATTTTCCGGAAAATTCACATTCCCGTATCGAAAGTGGGTGGTAAAAAGGCCAAAGTTGAGGTCTTATGCGATTTATTTCAAACTCATTTTCAAAGATCTATATGAAAATTCATTTAAAACTGCTTACCAAATTTCCGGAAAATTCACCTTCCCTGGTGGAAAGAAGGTAAAAAGGCCAAAGTTGAGGCTATATGCGATTTGCTTCAAATCATTTTTTTAAGATCAAGATGAAAATTCATTTAAAACTGCAACTGGAAAATATACCCTGTCAGGTAGAAAACTGTTGGTTAAGGTTGTAGGAAGTTAAATTTTCGTGCGAATATGATTTTATACGGGGCGTATATAGATAAAACAAAACGAAAGTAAAATTATATTTATGGTGGATACACAGTAAGTACATAAATAGATATTCAAGTATTTATCTTAATGCTCGAAAGTTCATAGATATGAATGCATGATGACTATAGTGAATTTTATTTCATTAATTTCATTAATTATGTGCGATTTATTCCTAACTCATTTGCAAAGATCGATATGGAAATTCATTTAAAACTGCATACCAATTTTCCGGAAAATTCACATTCCCGGGTGGAAAGTGGGTGGTAAAAAGGCGAAAGTTGAGCTCTTATGCGATTTCCTTAAAACTCATTTTCAAAGATCAATATGAAAATTCATTTAAAACTGCATACCAATTTTCCGGAAAATTCACATTCCCGGGTGGAAAGTGGGTGGTAAAAAGGCGAAAGTTGAGTTCTTATGCGATTTCCTTAATACTCATTTTCACAGATCAATATGAAAATTCATTATAAACTGCAAACCAATTTTCCCGAAAATTCACTTTCCCGGGTGGAAACTGGGTGGTAAAAAGGCGAAAGTTGAGTTTTTATGCGATTTGCTTAAAACTCATTTTTACAGATCAATATGAAAATTCGTTATAAGATGCATACCAATTTTCCGGAAAATTCACATTCCCTGGTGGAAAGAAGGTAAAAAGGCCAAAGTTGAGGCTATATGCGATTTGCTTCAAATCATTTTTTTAAGATCAAGATGAAAATTCATTTAAAACTGCAACTGGAAAATATACCCTGTCAGGTAGAAAACTGTTGGTTAAGGTTGTAGGAAGTTAAATTTTCGTGCGAATATGATTTTATACGGGGCGTATATAGATAAAACAAAACGAAAGTAAAATTATATTTATGGTGGATACACAGTAAGTACATAAATAGATATTCAAGTATTTATCTTAATGCTCGAAAGTTCATAGATATGAATGCATGATGACTATAGTGAATTTTATTTCATTAATTATGTGCGATTTTTTCCTAACTCATTTGCAAAGATCGATATGGAAATTCATTTAAATCTGCATACCAATTTTCCGGAAAATTCACATTCCCGGGTGAAAAGTGGGTGGTAAAAAGGCCAAAGTTGAGTTCTTATGCGATTTGCTTCAAACTCATTTTCAAAGATCAATATGAAAATTCATTTAAAACTGCATACCAATTTTCCGGAAAATTCACATTCCCGGGTGGAAAGTGGGTGGTAAAAAGGCGAAAGTTGAGTTCTTATGCGATTTCCTTAAAACTCATTTTCAAAGATCAATATGAAAATTCATTTAAAACTGCATACCAATTTTCCGGAAAATGCACATTCCCGGGTGGAAAGTGGGTGGTAAAAATGCGAAAGTTGAGTTCTTATGCGATTTCCTTAAAACTCATTTTCACAGATCAATATGAAAATTCATTATAAGCTGCAAACCAATTTTCCGGAAAATTCACATTCCCGTATCGAAAGTGGGTGGTAAAAAGGCCAAAGTTGAGGTCTTATGCGATTTATTTCAAACTCATTTTCAAAGATCTATATGAAAATTCATTTAAAACTGCTTACCATATTTCCGGAAAATTCACATTCCCGGGAGGAAACTGGGTGGTAAAAAGGCGAAAGTTGAGTTTTTATGCGATTTGCTTAAAACTCATTTTCACAGATCAATTTGAAAATTCGTTATAAGCTGCATACCAATTTTCTGGAAAATTCACATTCCCGGGTGGAAAGTGGTTGGTAAAGAGGCGAAAATTGAATTCTCATGCGATTTCCTTAAAACTCATTTTCAAAGATCACTATGAAAATTCATTTAAAACTGCAAACAATTTTCCGGAAAATTCACATTCCCAGGGTAAAAGTGGGTGGTAAAAAGGCCAAAGTTGAGTTCTCATGCGATTTGCTTCAAACTCATTTTCAAAGATCAATATGAAAATTCATTTAAAACTGCATACCCATTTTCCGGAAAATTCACATTCCCGGGTGGAAAGTGGGTGGTAAAAAGGCGAAAGTTGAGTTCTTATGCGATTTCCTTAAAACTCATTTTCACAGTTCAATATGAAAATTCGTTATAAGATGCATACCAATTTTCCGGAAAATTCACATTCCCTGGTGGAAAGAAGGTAAAAAGGCCAAAGTTGAGGCTATATGCGATTTGCTTCAAATCATTTTTTTAAGATCAAGATGAAAATTCATTTAAAACTGCAACTGGAAAATATACCCTGTCAGGTAGAAAACTGTTGGTTAAGGTTGTAGGAAGTTAAATTTTCGTGCGAATATGATTTTATACGGGGCGTATATAGATAAAACAAAACGAAAGTAAAATTATATTTATGGTGGATACACAGTAAGTACATAAATAGATATTCAAGAATTTATCTTAATGCACGAAAGTTCATAGATATGAATGCATGATGACTATAGTGAATTTTATTTCATTAATTTCATTAATTATGTGCGATTTATTCCTAACTCATTTGCAAAGATCGATATGGAAATTCATTTAAAACTGCATACCAATTTTCCGGAAAATTCACATTCCCGGGTGGAAAGTGGGTGGTAAAAAGGCGAAAGTTGAGCTCTTATGCGATTTCCTTAAAACTCATTTTCAAAGATCAATATGAAAATTCATTTAAAACTGCATACCAATTTTCCGGAAAATTCACATTCCCGGGTGGAAAGTGGGTGGTAAAAAGGCGAAAGTTGAGTTCTTATTCGATTTCCTTAATACTCATTTTCACAGATCAATATGAAAATTCATTATAAACTGCAAACCAATTTTCCCGAAAATTCACTTTCCCGGGTGGAAACTGGGTGGTAAAAAGGCGAAAGTTGAGTTTTTATGCGATTTCCTTAAAACTCATTTTTACAGATCAATATGAAAATTCGTTATAAGATGCATACCAATTTTCCGGAAAATTCACATTCCCGGGTGGAAAGAAGGTAAAAAGGCCAAAGTTGAGGCTATATGCGATTTTCTTCAAATCATTTTTTTAAGATCAAGATGAAAATTCATTTAAAACTGCAACTGGAAAATATACCCTGTCAGGTAGAAAACTGTTGGTTAAGGTTGTAGGAAGTTAAATTTTCGTGCGAATATGATTTTATACGGGGCGTATATAGATAAAACAAAACGAAAGTAAAATTATATTTATGGTGGATACACAGTAAGTACATAAATAGATATTCAAGTATTTATCTTAATGCTCGAAAGTTCATAGATATGAATGCATGATGAATATAGTGAATTTTTTTTCATTAATTTCATTAAGTATGTGCGATTTATTCCTTACTCATTTTCAAAGATCAATATGAAAATTCATTTAAAACTGCATACCAATTTTCCGGAAAATTCACATTCCCGGGTGGAAAGTGGCTGGTAAAAAGGCGAAAGTTGAAGTCTTATGCGATTTGCTTCAAACTCATTTTCACAGATCAATATGAAAATTAATTTAAAACTGCATACCAATTTTCCGGAAAATTCACATTCCCGGGTGGAAAGTGGGTGGTAAAAAGGCGAAAGTTGAGTTCTTATGCGATTTCCTTAAAACTCATTTTCAAAGATCAATATGAAAATTCATTTAAAACTGCATACCAATTTTCCGGAAAATGCACATTCCCGGGTGGAAAGTGGGTGGTAAAAATGCGAAAGTTGAGTTCTTATGCGATTTCCTTAAAACTCATTTTCACAGATCAATATGAAAATTCATTATAAGCTGCAAACCAATTTTCCGGAAAATTCACATTCCCGTATCGAAAGTGGGTGGTAAAAAGGCCAAAGTTGAGGTCTTATGCGATTTATTTCAAACTCATTTTCAAAGATCTATATGAAAATTCATTTAAAACTGCTTACCAAATTTCCGGAAAATTCACCTTCCCTGGTGGAAAGAAGGTAAAAAGGCCAAAGTTGAGGCTATATGCGATTTGCTTCAAATCATTTTTTTAAGATCAAGATGAAAATTCATTTAAAACTGCAACTGGAAAATATACCCTGTCAGGTAGAAAACTGTTGGTTAAGGTTGTAGGAAGTTAAATTTTCGTGCGAATATGATTTTATACGGGGCGTATATAGATAAAACAAAACGAAAGTAAAATTATATTTATGGTGGATACACAGTAAGTACATAAATAGATATTCAAGTATTTATCTTAATGCTCGAAAGTTCATAGATATGAATGCATGATGACTATAGTGAATTTTATTTCATTAATTATGTGCGATTTTTTCCTAACTCATTTGCAAAGATCGATATGGAAATTCATTTAAATCTGCATACCAATTTTCCGGTAAATTCACATTCCCGGGTGAAAAGTGGGTGGTAAAAAGGCCAAAGTTGAGTTCTTATGCGATTTGCTTCAAACTCATTTTCAAAGATCAATATGAAAATTCATTTAAAACTGCATACCAATTTTCCGGAAAATTCACATTCCCGGGTGGAAAGTGGGTGGTAAAAAGGCGAAAGTTGAGTTGTTATGCGATTTCCTTAAAACTCATTTTCAAAGATCAATATGAAAATTCATTTAAAACTGCATACCAATTTTCCGGAAAATGCACATTCCCGGGTGGAAAGTGGGTGGTAAAAATGCGAAAGTTGAGTTCTTATGCGATTTCCTTAAAACTCATTTTCACAGATCAATATGAAAATTCATTATAAGCTGCAAACCAATTTTCCGGAAAATTCACATTCCCGTATCGAAAGTGGGTGGTAAAAAGGCCAAAGTTGAGGTCTTATGCGATTTATTTCAAACTCATTTTCAAAGATCTATATGAAAATTCATTTAAAACTGCTTACCAAATTTCCGGAAAATTCACATTCCCGGGTGGAAACTGGGTGGTAAAAAGGCGAAAGTTGAGTTTTTATGCGATTTGCTTAAAACTCATTTTCACAGATCAATTTGAAAATTCGTTATAAGCTGCATACCAATTTTCTGGAAAATTCACATTCCCGGGTGGAAAGTGGGTGGTAAAGAGGCGAAAATTGAATTCTCATGCGATTTCCTTAAAACTCATTTTCAAAGATCACTATGAAAATTCATTTAAAACTGCATACCAATTTTCCGGAAACTTCACATTTCCAGATGGAAAGTGGGTGGTAAAAAGGCGAAAGTTGAGTTCTTATGCGATTTGTTTCAAACTCATTTTCAAAGATCAAGATGAAAATTCATTTAAAACTGAATACCAATTTTCCGGAAAATTTACATTCCCGGGTGGAAAGAAGGTAAAAAGGCCAATGTTGAGGCTATGTGTGATTTGCTTCAAATCACTTTTTTAAGATCAAGATGAAAATTCATTTAAAACTGCAACTGGAATATATACCCTGTCACGTAGAAATCCGTTGGTTAAGGTTGTAGGCAGTTAAATTTTCGTGCGAATATGATTTTATACGGGGCGTAGCACCACACGCCGGGAAATGCTGGTATATAGATAAAACAAAACGAAAGTAATATTATATTTATAGTGGATACGCAGTAAGTACATTAATAGATATTCAAGTATTTATCTTAATACACGAAAGTTCATAGATATGAATGCATGATGACTATAGTGAATTTTATTTCATTAATTTCATTAATTATGTGCGATTTATTCCTAACTCATTTGCAAAGATCGATATGGAAATTCATTTAAAACTGCATACCAATTTTCCGGAAAATTCACATTCCCGGGTGGAAAGTGGGTGGTAAAAAGGCGAAAGTTGAGTTCTTATGCGATTTCCTTAAAACTCATTTGCAAAGATCGATATGGAAATTCATTTAAAACTGCATACCAATTTTCCGGAAAATTCACATTCCCGGGTGGAAAGTGGGTGGTAAAAAAGGCGAAAGTTGAGTTTTTATGCGATTTGCTTCAAACTCATTTTCAAAGATCAATATGAAAATTCATTTAAAACTGCATACCAATTTTCCGGAAAATTCACATTCCCGGGTGGAAAGTGGGTGGTAAAAAGGCGAAAGTTGTGTTCTTATGCGATTTGTTTCAAACTCATTTTCAAAGATCAATATGAAAATTCATTTAAAACTGCATACCAATTTTCCGGAAAATTTACATTCCCGGGTGGAAAGAAGGTAAACAGGCCGATGTTGAGGCCATATGTGATTTGCTTCAAATCAATTTTTTAAGATCAAGATGAAAATTCATTTAAAACTGCAACTGGAAAATATACCCTGTCACGTAGAAAACTGTTGATTAGGGTTGTAGGAAGTTAAATTTTCGTGCGAATATGATTTTATACGGGGCGTATATAGATAAAACAAAACGAAAGTAAAATTATATTTATGGTGGATACACAGTAAGTACATAAATAGATATTCAAGTATTTATCTTAATGCACGAAAGTTCATAGATATGAATGCATGATGACTATAGTGAATTTTATTTCATTAATTTCATTAATTATGTGCGATTTATTCCTAACTCATTTGCAAAGATCGATATGGAAATTCATTTAAAACTGCATACCAATTTTCCGGAAAATTCACATTCCCGGGTGGAAAGTGGGTGGTAAAAAAGGCGAAAGTTGAGTTTTTATGCGATTTGCTTCAAACTCATTTTCAAAGATCAATATGAAAATTCATTTAAAACTGCATACCAATTTTCCGGAAAATTCACATTCCCGGGTGGAAAGTGGGTGGTAAAAAGGCGAAAGTTGAGTTCTTATGCGATTTGTTTCAAACTCATTTTCAAAGATCAATATGAAAATTCATTTAAAACTGCATACCAATTTTCCGGAAAATTTACATTCCCGGGTGGAAAGAAGGTAAACAGGCCGATGTTGAGGCCATATGTGATTTGCTTCAAATCAATTTTTTAAGATCAAGATGAAAATTCATTTAAAACTGCAACTGGAAAATATACCCTGTCACGTAGAAAACTGTTGATTAAGGTTGTAGGAAGTTAAATTTTCGTGCGAATATGATTTTATACGGGGCGTATATAGATAAAACAAAACGAAAGTAAAATTATATTTATGGTGGATACACAGTAAGTACATAAATAGATATTCAAGTATTTATCTTAATGCACGAAAGTTCATAGATATGAATGCATGATGACTATAGTGAATTTTATTTCATTAATTTCATTAATTATGTGCGATTTATTCCTAACTCATTTGCAAAGATCGATATGGAAATTCATTTAAAACTGCATACCAATTTTCCGGAAAATTCACATTCCCGGGTGGAAAGTGGGTGGTAAAAAAGGCGAAAGTTGAGTTTTTATGCGATTTGCTTCAAACTCATTTTCAAAGATCAATATGAAAATTCATTTAAAACTGCATACCAATTTTCCGGAAAATTCACATTCCCGGGTGGAAAGTGGGTGGTAAAAAGGCGAAAGTTGAGTTCTTATGCGATTTCCTTAAAACTCATTTTCAAAGATCAATATGAAAATTCATGTAAAACTGCATACCAATTTTCCGGAAAATTCACATTCCCGGGTGGAAAGTGGGTGGTAAAAAGGCGAAAGTTAAGTTCTTATGCGATTTCCTTAAAACTCCTTTCCAAAGATCAATATGAAAATTCAATTAAAACTGCACACCAATTTTCCGGAAAATTCACATTCCCGGGGTAAAAGTGAGTGGTAAAAAGGCCAAAGTTGAGTTCTCATGCGATTTGCTTCAAACTCATTTTCAAAGATCAATATCAAAATTCATTTAAAACTGCATACCAATTTTTCGGAAAATTCACATTTCCAGATGGAAAGTGGGTGGTAAAAAGGCGAAAGTTGAGTTCTTATGCGATTTGTTTCAAACTCATTTTCAAAGATCAAGATGAAAATTCATTTAAAACTGAAAACCAATTTTCCGGAAAATTTACATTCCCGGGTGGAAAGTGGGTGGTAAAAAGGCCAAAGTTGAGGTCTTTTGCGATTTGCTTCAAACTCATTTTCAAAGATCAATATGAAAATTCATTTAAAACTGCATACAAATTTTCCGGAAAATTCACATTCCCGGGTGGAAAGTGGGTGGTAAAAAGGCGAAAGTTGAGTTATTATGCGATTTCCTTAAAACTCATTTTCACAGATCAATATGAAAATTCATTTAAAACTGCATACCAATTTTTTAGAAAATTCACATTCCCGGGTGGAAAGTGGGTGGTAAAAAGGCCAAAGTTGAGCTCTTATGCGATTTGCTTCAAACTCATTTTCAAAGATCAATATGAAAATTCGTTGAAAAACGCATACCAATTTTCCGGAAAATTCACATTCCCGGGTGGAAAGTGGGTGGTATAAAGGCCAAAGTTGAGGTCTTATGCGATTTGCTTCAAACTCATTTTCAAAGATCAATATGAAAATTCGTTGAAAAACGCATACCAATTTTCCGGAAAATTCACATTCCCGGGTGGAAAGTGGGTGGTAAAAAGGCGAAAGTTGAGTTATTATGCGATTTCCTTAAAACTCATTTTCACAGATCAATATGAAAATTCATTGAAAACTGCATACCAATTTTCCGGAAAACTCACATTCCCGGGTGGAAAGTGGGTGGTAAAAAGGCCAAAGTTGAGGTCTTATGCGATTTGCTACAAACTCATTTTCAAAGATCAATATGAAAATTCGTTGAAAAACGCATACCAATTTTCCGGAAAATTCACATTCCCGGGTGAAAAGTGGGTGGTAAGCAGGGCGAAAGTTGAGTTCTTATGCGATTTGCTTCAAACTCATTTTCAAAGATCAATATGAAAATTCATTTAAAACTGCATACCAATTTTCCGGAAAATTCACATTCCCGGGTGGAAAGTGGGTGGTAAAAAGGCCAAAGTTGAGGTCTTATGCGATTTGCTTCAAACTCATTTTCAAAGATCAATATGAAAATTCGTCGAAAAACGCATACCAATTTTCCGGAAAATTCACATTCCCGGGTGGAAAGTGGGTGGTAAAAAGGCGAAAGTTGAGTTCTTATGCGATTTCCTTAAAACTCATTTTCACAGATCAATATGAAAATTCATTATAAACTGCATACCAATTTTCCGGAAAATTCACATTCCCGGGTGGAAAGAAGGTAAAAAAGGCCAAAGTTGAGGCTAAATGTGATTTGCTTCAAATCAATTTTTTAAGATCAAGATGAAAATTCATTTAAAACTGCAACTGGAAAATATACCCTGTAACGTAGAAAACTGTTGGTTAAGGTTATAGGAAGTAAAATTTTCGTGCGAATATGATTTTATACGGAGCGTAGCACCACACGTCGGGATATGCTGGTATATAGATAAAACAAAACGAAAGTAATACTATATTTATAGTGGATACGCAGTAAGTACATAAATAGATATTCAAGTATATATCTTAATGCACGAAAGTTCATAGATATGAATGCATGATGAATATTTTCCGGTAAATTCACATTCCCGGGTGGAAAGTGGGTGGTAAGCAGTTCGAAAGTTGAGTTCGTATGCGATTTGTTTCAAGCTCATTTTCAAAGATCAATATGAAAATTCATTTAAAACTGCATACCAATTTTCCGGAAAATTCACATTCCCGTATGGAATGTGGGTGGTAAAAAGGCCAAAGTTGAGGTCTTGTGCGATTTGTTTCAAACTCTTTTTCAAAGATCAATATGAAAATTCATTGAAAACTGCATACCAATTTTCCGGAAAATTCACATTCCCGGGTGGAAAGGAGGTAAAAAAGGCCAAAGTTGAGGCTAAATGTGATTTGCTTCAAATCAATTTTTTAAGATCAAGATGAAAATTCATTTAAAACTGCAACTGGAAAATAAACCCCGTAACGTAGAAAACTGTTGGTTAAGGTAATAGGCAGTTAAATTTTCGTGCGAATATGATTTTATACGGAGCGTAGCACCACAAAACGAAAGTAATATTATATTTATAGTGGATACGCAGTAAGTACATAAATAGATATTCAAGTATTTATCTTAATGCACGAAAGTTCATAGATATGAATGCATGATGAATATTTTCCGGAAAATTCACATTCCCGGGTGGAAAGTGGGTTGTAAGCAGTTCGAAAGTTAAGGTCTTATGCGATTTGTTTCAAGCTCATTTTCAAAGATCAATATGAAAATTCATTTAAAACTGCTTACCAAATTTCCGGAAAATTCACATTCCCGGGTGGAAACTGGGTGGTAAAAAGGCGAAAGTTGAGTTTTTATGCGATTTGCTTAAAACTCATTTTCACAGATCAATATGAAAATTCATTTAAAACTGCATACCAATTTTCCGGAAAATTCACATTCCCGGGTGGAAAGTGGGTGGTAAAAAGGCCAAAGTTGAAGTCTTATGCGATTTGCTTCAAACTCATTTTCAAAGATCAATATGAAAATTCATTGAAAACTGCATACCAATTTTCTGGAAAATTCACATTCCCTGGTGGAAAGAACGTAAAAAGGCCAAAGTTGAGTTTTTATGCGATTTGCTTCAAACTCATTTTCAAAGATCAATATGAAAATTCATTTAAAACTGCATACCAATTTTCCGGAAAATTCACATTCCCGGGTGGAAAGTGGGTGGTAAAAAGCCAAAGTTGAGGTCTTTTGCGATTTGCTTCAAACTCATTTTCAAAGATCAATATGAAAATTCATTTAAAACTGCATACCAATTTGCCGGAAAATTCACATTCCCGGGTGGAAAGTGGGTGGTAAAAAGGCGAAAGTTGAGTTCTTATGCGATTTTTTTCAAACTCATTTTCAAAGATCAATATGAAAATTCATTTGAAAACTGCATACAAATTTTCCGGAAAATTCACATTCCCGGGTGGAAAGTGGGTGGTAAAAAGGCGAAAGTTGAGTTCTTATGCGATTTTTTTCAAACTCATTTTCAAAGATCAATATGAAAATTCATTTGAAACTGCATACAAATTTTCCGGAAAATTCACATTCCCGGGTGGAAAGTGGGTGGTAAAAAGGCGAAAGTTGAGTTCTTATGCGATTTTTTTCAAACTCATTTTCAAAGATCAATATGAAAATTCATTTAAAACTGCATACCAATTTGCCGGAAAATTCACATTCCCGGGTGGAAAGTGGGTGGTAAAAAGGCGAAAGTTGAGTTCTTATGCTATTTTTTTCAAACTCATTTTCAAAGATCAATATGAAAATTCATTTAAAACTGCATACCAATTTTCCGGAAAATTCACATTCCCGGGTGGAAAGTGGGTGGTAAAAAGGCCAAAGTTGAAGTCTTATGCGATTTGCTTCAAACTCATTTTCAAAGATCAATATGAAAATTCATTGAAAACTGCATACCAATTTTCTGGAAAATTCACATTCCCTGGTGGAAAGAAGGTAAAAAGGCCAAAGTTGAGTTTTTATGCGATTTGCTTCAAACTCATTTTCAAAGATCAATATGAAAATTCATTTAAAACTGCATACCAATTTTCCGGAAAATTCACATTCCCGGGTGGAAAGTGGGTGGTAAAAAGGCCAAAGTTGAGGTCTTTTGCGATTTGCTTCAAACTCATTTTCAAAGATCAATATGAAAATTCATTTAAAACTGCATACCAATTTGCCGGAAAATTCACATTCCCGGGTGGAAAGTGGGTGGTAAAAAGGCGAAAGTTGAGTTCTTATGCGATTTTTTTCAAACTCATTTTCAAAGATCAATATGAAAATTCATTTGAAACTGCATACAAATTTTCCGGAAAATTCACATTCCCGGGTGGAAAGTGGGTGGTAAAAAGGCGAAAGTTGAGTTCTTATGCGATTTTTTTCAAACTCATTTTCAAAGATCAATATGAAAATTCATTTAAAACTGCTTACCAAATTTCCGGAAAATTCACATTAGCGGGTGGAAACTGGGTGGTAAAAAGGCGAAAGTTGAGTTTTTATGCGATTTGCTTAAAACTCATTTTCACAGATCAATATGAAAATTCATTTAAAACTGCATACCAATTTTCCGGAAAATTCACATTCCCGGGTGGAAAGTGGGTGGTAAAAAGGCCAAAGTTGAAGTCTTATGCGATTTGCTTCAAACTCATTTTCAAAGATCAATATGAAAATTCATTGAAAACTGCATACCAATTTTCTGGAAAATTCACATTCCCTGGTGGAAAGAAGGTAAAAAGGCCAAATTGAGTTTTTATGCGATTTGCTTCAAACTCATTTTCAAAGATCAATATGAAAATTCATTTAAAACTGCATACCAATTTTCCGGAAAATTCACATTCCCGGGTGGAAAGTGGGTGGTAAAAAGGCCAAAGTTGAGGTCTTTTGCGATTTGCTTCAAACTCATTTTCAAAGATCAATATGAAAATTCATTTAAAACTGCATACCAATTTGCCGGAAAATTCACATTCCCGGGTGGAAAGTGGGTGGTAAAAAGGCCAAAGTTGAAGTCTTATGCGATTTGTTTCAAACTCATTTTCAAAGATCTATATAAAAATTCATTTAAAACTGCTTACCAAATTTCCGGAATATTCACATTCCCGGGTGGAAAGTGGGTGGTAAAAAGGCAAAAGTTGAGTTCTTATACGATTTATTCCTAACTCTTTTTCAAAGATCGATATGAAAATTCATTTAAAACTGCATACCAATTTTCCGGAAAATTCACATTCCCGGGTGGAAAGTGGGTGGTAAAAAGGCGAAAGTTGAGTTCTTATGCGATTTCCTTAAAACTCATTTTCACAGATCAATATGAAAATTCATTATAAACTGCATACCAATTTTCCGGAAAATTCACCCCCCTGGGTGGAAAGTGGGTGGTAAAAAGGCCAAAGTTGAGGTCTTATGCGATTTGCTTCAAACTCTTTTTCAAAGATCAATATGAAAACTCATTGAAAACTGCATACCAATTTTCTGGAAAATTCACATTTCCGGGTTGAAAGTGGGTGGTAAAAAGGCGAAAGTTGAGTTCTTATGCGATTTCCTTAAAACTCATTTTCACAGATCAATATGAAAATTCATTATAAACTGCATACCAATTTTCCGGAAAATTCACATTCCCGGGTGGAAAGTGGGTGGTAAAAAGGCCAAAGTTGAAGTCTTATGCGATTTGTTTCAAACTCATTTTCAAAGATCTATATAAAAATTCATTTAAAACTGCTTACCAAATTTCCGGAATATTCACATTCCCGGGTGGAAAGTGGGTGGTAAAAAGGCAAAAGTTGAGTTCTTATACGATTTATTCCTAACTCTTTTTCAAAGATCGATATGAAAATTCATTTAAAACTGCATACCAATTTTCCGGAAAATTCACATTCCCGGGTTGAAAGTGGGTGGTAAAAAGGCGAAAGTTGAGTTCTTATGCGATTTGCTTGAAACTTATTTTCATAGATCAATATGAAAATTCATTTAAAGCTGCATACCAATTTTCCGGAAAATTCACATTCCCGGGTGGAAAGAAGGTAAAAAGGCCAAAGTTGAGACCATATGCGATTTGCTTCAAATCATTTTTTTAAGATCAAGATGAAAATTCATTTAAAACTGCAACTGGAAAATATAACCTGTCAGGTAGAAAACTGTTGGTTAAGGTTGTAGGAAGTTAAATTATCTTGCGAATATGATTTTATACGGAGCGTAGCACCACACGCCGGGAAATGCTGGTATATAGATAAAACACAACGAAAATAATATTATATTTATAGTGGATACGCAGTAAGTACATAAATAGATATTCAAGTATTTATCTGAATGCACGAAAGTTCATAGATATGAGTGCATGATGAACATAGTGAATTTTATTTCATTAATTTCATTAATTATGTGCGATTTATTCCTAACTTATTTTCAAAGATCGATATGGAAATTCATTTAAAATTGCATACCAATTTTCCGGAAAATTCACATTCCCGGGTGGAAAGTGGGTGGTAAAAAGGCGAAAGTTGAGTTCTTATGCGATTTGCTTCAATTTCATTTTCAAAGATCAATATGAAAATTCATTTAAAACTGCATACCAATTTTCCGCAAAATTCACATTCCCGGGTGGAATGTGGGTGGTAAAAAGGCGAAAGTTGAGTTCTTATGGGATGTGTTTCAAACTCATTTTCAAAGATCAATATGAAAATTCATTTAAAGCTGCATACCAATTTTCCGGAAAATTTACATTCCCGGGTGGAAAGAAGGTAAAAAGGCCAAAGTTGAGGCTATATGTGATTTGCTTCAAATCAATTTTTAATATCAAGATGAAAATTCATTTAAAACTGCAACTGGAAAATATACCCTGTCACGTAGAAAACTGTTGGTTAAGGTTGTAGGAAGTTAAATTTTCGTGCGAATATGATTTTATACGGGGCGTTGCACCACACGCTGGGAAATGCTGGTATATAGATAAAACAAAACGAAAGTAATATTATATTTATAGTGGATACGCAGTAAGTACATAAATAGATATTCAAGTATTTATCTTAATGCACGAAAGTTCATAGATATGAGTGCATGATGAATATAGTGAATTTTATTTCATTAATTTCATTAATTATGTGCGATTTTTTTCTAACTCATTTGCAAAGATCGATATGAAAATTCATTTTAAACTGCATACAAATTTTCCGGAAAATTCACATTCCCGGGTGGAAAGTGGGTGGTAAAAAAGCGAAGCTGAGTTCTTATGCGATTTGCTTCAAACTCATTTTCAAAGATCAATATGAAAATTCATTGAAAACTGCATACCAATTTTCTGGAAAATTCACATTCCCTGGTGGAAAGAAGGTAAAAAGGCCAAAGTTGAGTTTTTATGCGATTTGCTTCAAACTCATTTTCAAAGATCAATATGAAAATTCATTTAAAACTGCATACCAATTTTCCGGAAAATTCACATTCCCGGGTGGAAAGTGGGTGGTAAAAAGGCCAAAGTTGAGGTCTTTTGCGATTTGCTTCAAACTCATTTTGAAAGATCAATATGAAAATTCATTTAAAACTGCATACCAATTTGCCGGAAAATTCACATTCCCGGGTGGAAAGTGGGTGGTAAAAAGGCCAAAGTTGAAGTCTTATGCGATTTGTTTCAAACTCATTTTCAAAGATCTATATAAAAATTCATTTAAAACTGCTTACCAAATTTCCGGAATATTCACATTCCCGGGTGGAAAGTGGGTGGTAAAAAGGCAAAAGTTGAGTTCTTATACGATTTATTCCTAACTCTTTTTCAAAGATCGATATGAAAATTCATTTAAAACTGCATACCAATTTTCCGGAAAATTCACATTCCCGGGTGGAAAGTGGGTGGTAAAAAGGCGAAAGTTGAGTTCTTATGCGATTTCCTTAAAACTCATTTTCACAGATCAATATGAAAATTCATTATAAACTGCATACCAATTTTCCGGAAAATTCACCCCCCTGGGTGGAAAGTGGGTGGTAAAAAGGCCAAAGTTGAGGTCTTATGCGATTTGCTTCAAACTCTTTTTCAAAGATCAATATGAAAACTCATTGAAAACTGCATACCAATTTTCTGGAAAATTCACATTTCCGGGTTGAAAGTGGGTGGTAAAAAGGCGAAAGTTGAGTTCTTATGCGATTTCCTTAAAACTCATTTTCACAGATCAATATGAAAATTCATTATAAACTGCATACCAATTTTCCGGAAAATTCACATTCCCGGGTGGAAAGTGGGTGGTAAAAAGGCCAAAGTTGAAGTCTTATGCGATTTGTTTCAAACTCATTTTCAAAGATCTATATAAAAATTCATTTAAAACTGCTTACCAAATTTCCGGAATATTCACATTCCCGGGTGGAAAGTGGGTGGTAAAAAGGCAAAAGTTGAGTTCTTATACGATTTATTCCTAACTCTTTTTCAAAGATCGATATGAAAATTCATTTAAAACTGCATACCAATTTTCCGGAAAATTCACATTCCCGGGTTGAAAGTGGGTGGTAAAAAGGCGAAAGTTGAGTTCTTATGCGATTTGCTTGAAACTTATTTTCATAGATCAATATGAAAATTCATTTAAAGCTGCATACCAATTTTCCGGAAAATTCACATTCCCGGGTGGAAAGAAGGTAAAAAGGCCAAAGTTGAGACCATATGCGATTTGCTTCAAATCATTTTTTTAAGATCAAGATGAAAATTCATTTAAAACTGCAACTGGAAAATATAACCTGTCAGGTAGAAAACTGTTGGTTAAGGTTGTAGGAAGTTAAATTATCTTGCGAATATGATTTTATACGGAGCGTAGCACCACACGCCGGGAAATGCTGGTATATAGATAAAACACAACGAAAATAATATTATATTTATAGTGGATACGCAGTAAGTACATAAATAGATATTCAAGTATTTATCTGAATGCACGAAAGTTCATAGATATGAGTGCATGATGAACATAGTGAATTTTATTTCATTAATTTCATTAATTATGTGCGATTTATTCCTAACTTATTTTCAAAGATCGATATGGAAATTCATTTAAAATTGCATACCAATTTTCCGGAAAATTCACATTCCCGGGTGGAAAGTGGGTGGTAAAAAGGCGAAAGTTGAGTTCTTATGCGATTTGCTTCAATTTCATTTTCAAAGATCAATATGAAAATTCATTTAAAACTGCATACCAATTTTCCGCAAAATTCACATTCCCGGGTGGAAAGTGGGTGGTAAAAAGGCGAAAGTTGAGTTCTTATGGGATTTGTTTCAAACTCATTTTCAAAGATCAATATGAAAATTCATTTAAAGCTGCATACCAATTTTCCGGAAAATTTACATTCCCGGGTGGAAAGAAGGTAAAAAGGCCAAAGTTGAGGCTATATGTGATTTGCTTCAAATCAATTTTTAATATCAAGATGAAAATTCATTTAAAACTGCAACTGGAAAATATACCCTGTCACGTAGAAAACTGTTGGTTAAGGTTGTAGGAAGTTAAATTTTCGTGCGAATATGATTTTATACGGGGCGTTGCACCACACGCTGGGAAATGCTGGTATATAGATAAAACAAAACGAAAGTAATATTATATTTATAGTGGATACGCAGTAAGTACATAAATAGATATTCAAGTCTTTATCTTAATGCACGAAAGTTCATAGATATGAGTGCATGATGAATATAGTGAATTTTATTTCATTAATTTCATTAATTATGTGCGATTTTTTTCTAACTCATTTGCAAAGATCGATATGAAAATTCATTTTAAACTGCATACAAATTTTCCGGAAAATTCACATTCCCGGGTGGAAAGTGGGTGGTAAAAAAGCGAAGTTGAGTTCTTATGCGATTTGCTTCAAACTCATTTTCAAAGATCAATATGAAAATTCATTTAAAACTGCATACCAATTTACCGGAAAATTCACATTCCCGGGTGGAAAGTGGGTGGTAAAAAGGCGAAAGTTGAATTCTCATGCGATTTGTTTCAAACTCATTTTCAAAGATCAATATGAAAATACATTTAAAACTGCATACCAATTTTCCAGAAAATTTCCATTCCCGGGTGGAAAGCAGGTAAAAAGGCCAAAGTTGAGGCTATGTGTGATTTGCTTCAAATCAATTTTTTTAGATCAGGATGAAAATTCATTTAAAACTGCAACTGGAAAATATACCCTGTCACGTAGAAAACTGTTGGTTAAGGTTGTAGGAAGTTAAATTTTCGTGCGAATATGATTTTATACGGGGCGTATATAGATAAAACAAAACGAAAGAAATATTATATTTAAAGTGGATATGCAGTAAGTACATAAATAGATATTCAAGTATTTATCTTAATGCACGAAAGTTCATAGATATGAATGCATGATGAATATAGTGAATTTTATTTCATTAATTTATCTTAATGCACGAAAGTTCATAGATATGAATGCATGATGAATATAGTGAATTTTTTTTCATTAATTTCAATAAGTATGTGCGATTTATTCCTTACTCATTTTCAAAGATCAATATGAAAATTCATTTAAAACTGCATACCAATTTTCCGGAAAATTCACATTCCCGGGTGGAAAGTGGCTGGTAAAAAGGCGAAAGTTGAAGTCTTATGCGATTTGCTTCAAACTCATTTTCACAGATCAATATGAAAATTCATTATAAACTGCATACCAATTTTCCGGAAAATTCACATTCCCGGGTGGAAAGTGGGTGGTAAAAAGGCCAAAGTTGAAGTCTTATGCGATTTGCTTCAAACTCATTTTCAAAGATCAATATGAAAATTCATTGAAAACTGCATACCAATTTTCTGGAAAATTCACATTCCCTGGTGGAAAGAAGGTAAAAAGGCCAAAGTTGAGTTTTTATGCGATTTGCTTCAAACTCATTTTCAAAGATCAATATGAAAATTCATTTAGAACTGCATACCAATTTCCAGGAAAATTCACATTCCCGGGTGGAAAGTGGGTGGAAAAAGGCCAAAGTTGAGTTCTTATGCGATTTGTTTCAAACTCATTTTCAAAGATCAATATGAAAATTCATTTAAAACTGCATACAAATTTTCCGGAAAATTCACATTCCCGGGTGGAAAGTGGGTGGTAAGCAGTTCGAAAGTTGAGTTCTTATGTGATTTATTCCAAACTCATTTTCACAGATCAATATGAAAATTCATTTAAAACTGCATACCGATTTCCCGGAAAATTCACATTCCCGGGTGGAAAGTGGGTGGTAAAAAGGCCAAAGTTGAGTTCTTATGCGATTTTTTTCAAACTCATTTTCAAAGATCAATATGAAAATTCATTTAAAACTGCTTACCAAATTTCCGGAAAATTCACATTCCCGGGTGGAAACTGGGTGGTAAAAAGGCGAAAGTTGAGTTTTTATGCGATTTGCTTAAAACTCATTTTCACAGATCAATATGAAAATTCATTTAAAACTGCATACCAATTTTCCGGAAAATTCACATTCCCGGGTGGAAAGTGGGTGGTAAAAAGGCCAAAGTTGAAGTCTTATGCGATTTGCTTCAAACTCATTTTCAAAGATCAATATGAAAATTCATTGAAAACTGCATACCAATTTTCTGGAAAATTCACATTCCCTGGTGGAAAGAAGGTAAAAAGGCCAAAGTTGAGTTTTTATGCGATTTGCTTCAAACTCATTTTCAAAGATCAATATGAAAATTCATTTAAAACTGCATACCAATTTTCCGGAAAATTCACATTCCCGGGTGGAAAGTGGGTGGTAAAAAGGCCAAAGTTGAGGTCTTTTGCGATTTGCTTCAAACTCATTTTCAAAGATCAATATGAAAATTCATTTAAAACTGCTTACCAATTTGCCGGAAAATTCACATTCCCGGGTGGAAAGTGGGTGGTAAAAAGGCGAAAGTTGAGTTCTTATGCGATTTTTTTCAAACTCATTTTCAAAGATCAATATGAAAATTCATTTGAAACTGCATACAAATTTTCCGGAAAATTCACATTCCCGGGTGGAAAGTGGGTGGTAAAAAGGCGAAAGTTGAGTTCTTATGCGATTTTTTTCAAACTCATTTTCAAAGATCAATATGAAAATTCATTTGAAACTGCATACAAATTTTCCGGAAAATTCACATTCCCGGGTGGAAATTGGGTGGTAAGCAGTTCGAAAGTTGAGTTCTTATGTGATTTATTCCAAACTCATTTTCACAGAGCAATATGAAAATTCATTTAAAACTGCATACCAATTTTCCGGAAAATTCACATTCCGGGGTGGAAAGTGGGTGGTAAAAAGGCCAAAGTTGAGGTCTTTTGCGATTTGCTTCAAACTCATTTTCAAAGATCAATATGAAAACTCATTTAAAACTGCATACCAATTTTCCGGAAAATTCACATTCCCGGGTGGAAAGTGGGTGGTAAAAAGGCCAAAGTTGAAGTCTTATGCGATTTGTTTCAAACTCATTTTCAAAGATCTATATAAAAATTCATTTAAAACTGCTTACCAAATTTCCGGAATATTCACATTCCCGGGTGGAAAGTGGGTGGTAAAAAGGCAAAAGTTGAGTTCTTATACGATTTATTCCTAACTCTTTTTCAAAGATCGATATGAAAATTCATTTAAAACTGCATACCAATTTTCCGGAAAATTCACATTCCCGGGTGGAAAGTGGGTGGTAAAAAGGCGAAAGTTGATTTCATATGCGATTTCCTTAAAACTCATTTTCACAGATCAATATGAAAATTCATTATAAACTGCATACCAATTTTCCGGAAAATTCACATTCCCGGGTGGAAAGTGGGTGGTAAAAAGGCCAAAGTTGAGGTCTTATGCGATTTGCTTCAAACTCATTTTCAAAGATCAATTTGAAAATTCATTTAAAACTGCATACCAATTTTCCGGAAAATTCACATTCCCGGGTGAAAAGTGGGTGGTAAAAAGGCGAAAGTTGATTTCATATGCGATTTCCTTAAAACTCATTTTCACAGATCAATATGAAAATTCATTATAAACTGCATACCAATTTTCCGGAAAATTCACATTCCCGGGTGGAAAGTGGGTGGTAAAAAGGCCAAAGTTGAGGTCTTTTGCGATTTGCTTCAAACTCATTTTCAAAGATCAATATGAAAATTCATTTAAAACTGCATACCAATTTTCCGGAAAATTCACATTCCCGGGTGGAAAGTGGGTGGTAAAAAGGCGAAAGTTGATTTCATATGCGATTTCCTTAAAACTCATTTTCACAGATCAATATGAAAATTCATTATAAACTGCATACCAATTTTCCGGAAAATTCACATTCCCGGGTGGAAAGTGGGTGGTAAAAAGGCCAAAGTTGAGGTCTTATGCGATTTGCTTCAAACTCATTTTCAAAGATCAATTTGAAAATTCATTTAAAACTGCATACCAATTTTCCGGAAAATTCACATTCCCGGGTGGAAAGTGGGTGGTAAAAAGGAAAAAGTTGAGGTCTTTTGCGATTTGCTTCAAACTCATTTTCAAAGATCAATATGAAAATTCATTTAAAACTGCATACCAATTTGCCGGAAAATTCACATTCCCGGGTGGAAAGTGGGTGGTAAAAAGGCGAAAGTTGAGTTCATATGCGATTTTTTTCAAACTCATTTTCAAAGATCAATATGAAAATTCATTTGAAACTGCATACAAATTTTCCGGAAAATTCACATTCCCGAGTGGAAAGTGGGTGGTAAGCAGTTCGAAAGTTGAGTTCTTATGTGATTTATTCCAAACTCATTTTCACAGAGCAATATGAAAATTCATTTAAAGCTGCATACCAATTTTCCGGAAAATTCACATTCCCGGGTGGAAAGAAGGTAAAAAGGCCAAAGTTGAGGCCATATGCGATTTGCTTCAAATCATTTTTTTAAGATCAAGATGAAAATTCATTTAAAACAGCAACTGGAAAATATAACCTGTCAGGTAGAAAACTGTTGGTTAAGGTTGTAGGAAGTTAAATAATCTTGCGAATATGATTTTATACGGAGCGCAGCACCACACGCCGGGAAATGCTGGTATAAAGATAAAACACAACGAAAATAATATTATATTTATAGTGGAAACGCAGTAAGTACATAAATAGATATTCAAGTTTTTATCTTAATGCACGAAAGTTCATAGATATGAGTGCATGATGAATATAGTGAATTTTATTTCATTAATTTCATTAATTATGTGCGATTTATTCCTAACTTATTTTCAAAGATCGATATGGAAATTCATTTAAAACTGCATACCAATTTTCCGGAAAATTCACATTCCCGGGTGGAAAGTGGGTGGTAAAAAGGCGAAAGTTGAGTTCTTATGGGATTTGTTTCAAACTCATTTTCAAAGATCAATATGAAAATTCATTTAAAGCTGCATACCAATTTTCCGGAAAATTTACATTCCCGGGTGGAAAGAAGGTAAAAAGGCCAAAGTTGAGGCTATATGTGATTTGCTTCAAATCAATTTTTAATATCAAGATGAAAATTCATTTAAAACTGCAACTGGAAAATATACCCTGTCACGTAGAAAACTGTTGGTTAAGGTTGTAGGAAGTTAAATTTTCGTGCGAATATGATTTTATACGGGGCGTTGCACCACACGCTGGGAAATGCTGGTATATAGATAAAACAAAACGAAAGTAATATTATATTTATAGTGGATACGCAGTAAGTACATAAATAGATATTCAAGTATTTATCTTAATGCACGAAAGTTCATAGATATGAGTGCATGATGAATATAGTGAATTTTATTTCATTAATTTCATTAATTATGTGCGATTTTTTTCTAACTCACTTGCAAAGATCGATATGAAAATTCATTTTAAACTGCATACAAATTTTCCGGAAAATTCACATTCCCGTGTGGAAAGTGGGTGGTAAAAAAGCGAAGTTGAGTTCTTATGCGATTTGCTTCAAACTCATTTTCAAAGATCAATATGAAAATTCATTTAAAACTGCATACCAATTTACCGGAAAATTCACATTCCCGGGTGGAAAGTGGGTGGTAAAAAGGCGAAAGTTGAATTCTCATGCGATTTGTTTCAAACTCATTTTCAAAGATCAATATGAAAATACATTTAAAACTGCATACCAATTTTCCAGAAAATTTCCATTCCCTGGTGGAAAGCAGGTAAAAAGGCCAAAGTTGAGGCTATGTGTGATTTGCTTCAAATCAATTTTTTTAGATCAGGATGAAAATTCATTTAAAACTGCAACTGGAAAATATACCCTGTCACGTAGAAAACTGTTGGTTAAGGTTGTAGGAAGTTAAATTTTCGTGCGAATATGATTTTATACGGGGCGTATATAGATAAAACAAAACGAAAGAAATATTATATTTAAAGTGGATACGCAGTAAGTACATAAATAGATATTCAAGTATTTATCTTAATGCACGAAAGTTCATAGATATGAATGCATGATGAATATAGTGAATTTTATTTCATTAATTTATCTTAATGCACGAAAGTTCATAGATATGAATGCATGATGAATATAGTGAATTTTTTTTCATTAATTTCATTAAGTATGTGCGATTTATTCCTTACTCATTTTCAAAGAAAATTCATTTAAAACTGCATACCAATTTTCCGGAAAATTCACATTCCCGGGTGGAAAGTGGCTGGTAAAAAGGCGAAAGTTGAAGTCTTATGCGATTTGCTTCAAACTCATTTTCACAGATCAATATGAAAATTAATTTAAAACTGCATACCAATTTTCCGGAAAATTCACATTCCCGGGTGGAAAGTGGGTGGTAAAAAGGCCAAAGTTGAAGTCTTATGCGATTTCCTTAAAACTCATTTTCACAGATCAATATGAAAATTCATTATAAAATGCATACCAATTTTCCGGAAAATTCACATTCCCGGGTGGAAAGTGGGTGGTAAAAAGGCCAAAGTTGAAGTCTTATGCGATTTGCTTCAAACTCATTTTCAAAGATCAATATGAAAATTCATTGAAAACTGCATACCAATTTTCTGGAAAATTCACATTCCCTGGTGGAAAGAAGGTTAAAAGGCCAAAGTTGAGTTTTTATGCGATTTGCTTCAAACTCATTTTCAAAGATCAATATGAAAATTCATTTAGAACTGCATACCAATTTCCAGGAAAATTCACATTCCCGGGTGGAAAGTGGGTGGAAAAAGGCCAAAGTTGAGTTCTTATGCGATTTGTTTCAAACTCATTTTCAAAGATCAATATGAAAATTCATTTAAAACTGCATACAAATTTTCCGGAAAATTCACATTCCCGGGTGGAAAGTGGGTGGTAAGCAGTTCGAAAGTTGAGTTCTTATGTGATTTATTCCAAACTCATTTTCACAGATCAATATGAAAATTCATTTAAAACTGCATACCAATTTTCCGGAAAATTCACATTCCCGGGTGGAAAGTGGGTGGTAAAAAGGCCAAAGTTGAAGTCTTATGCGATTTGCTTCAAACTCATTTTCACAGATCAATATGAAAATTCATTTAAAACTGCATACCAATTTTCCGGAAAATTCACATTCCCGGGTGAAAAGTGGGTGGTAAAAAGGCCAAAGTTGAGGTCTTATGCGATTTGCTTCAAACTCATTTTCAAAGATCAATATGAAAATTCATTTAAAGCTGCATACCAATTTTCCGGAAAATTCACATTCCCGGGTGGAAAGTGGGTGGTAAAAAGGCCAAAGTTGAAGTCTTATGCGATTTGCTTCAAACTCATTTTCAAAGATCAATATGAAAATTCATTGAAAACTGCATACCAATTTTCCGGAAAATTCACATTCCCTGGTGGAAAGAAGGTAAAAAGGCCAAAGTTGAGTTCAAATGCGATGTGCTTCAAACTCATTTTCAAAGATCAATATGAAAATTCATTTAAAACTGCTTACCAATTTTCCGGAAAATTCACATTCCCGGGTGGAAAGTGGGTGGTAAAAGGCCAAAGTTGAGTTCTTATGCGATTTGTTTCAAACTCATTTTCAAAGATCAATATGAAAATTCATTTAAAACTGCATACCAATTTTCCGGAAAATTCACATTCCCGGGTGGAAAGTGGGTGGTAAGCAGTTCGAAAGTTGAGTTCTTATGTAATTTTTTTCAAACTCATTTTCACAGATCAATATGAAAATTCATTTAAAACTGCATACCAATTTTCCGGAAAATTCACATTCCCGGGTGGAAAGTGGGTGGTAAAAAGGCCAAAGTTGAAGTCTTATGCGATTTGCTTCAAACTCATTTTCACAGATCAATATGAAAATTAATTTAAAACTGCATACCAATTTTCCGGAAAATTCACATTCCCGGGTGGAAAGTGGGTGGTAAAAAGGCCAAAGTTGAAGTCTTATGCGATTTCCTTATAACTCATTTTCACAGATCAATATGAAAATTCATTATAAACTGCATACCAATTTTTCGGAAAATTCACATTCCCGGGTGGAAAGTGGGTGGTAAAAAGGCCAAAGTTGAGGTCTTATGCGATTTGTTTCAAACTCATTTTCAAAGATCTAAATGAAAATTCATTTAAAACTGCTTACCAAATTTCCGGAATATTCACATTCCCGGGTGGAAAGTGGGTGGTAAAAAGGCGAAAGTTGAGTTCTTATACGATTTATTCCTAACTCTTTTTCAAAGATCGATATGAAAATTCATTTAAAACTGCATACCAATTTTTTAGAAAATTCACGTTCCCGGGTGGAAAGTGGGTGGTAAAAAGGCCAAAGTTGTGGTCTTATGCGATTTGCTTCAAACTCATTTTCGCTTCGCATTCGCCAACGGACGTGTTTTTTTTCTTGCTCCTCGTATTTGTTTATTTTTCCTCGTTTTAAACGTTTTATTTTGCGTCTTTTTTGTTTATTAATAATCAGTGACTTGTGTTAAACATCGGTTGTGTGAAACATAGTCATTATAGTCTTTAACAGACTATTTTCTTAAATTAATTTTTTAATTTGTGTTTAAACACAACAACAAACGTTTGTGCAGTTGCACTGTTTTGTTTTTGTGTTTTTACTCTCGCTAAGTCTCGCTCAACGCGCTCTATCCATAATCTCTCTCTCCCGCGCTTTCATTAAATTGAACACAACAACAAACGTTTGTGCAATTGCACTGTTTTGTTTTTGTGTTTTTACTCTCGCTAAGTCTCTCAACGCGCTCTATCCATAAACTCTCTCTCCCGCGCTTTCATTAATTTTGGTGGTGGCTGTGGTTTAGTTTGCTCTTTTCCCTCTCTAAACCTATTCCGTTGTGCTTTCGGTCGTCGCGCTCGCGCAGTTGTTGTTTTTTGTGTTTAGTGTTTTCTTTTAGTGTTGTTGTTGTTGTGTGTAAGTAACTAACAGCAGTACTTGCGATTAACCCTAGTGTGCATGTTTATTTTCTATTTTTTATTTTTTTATTTGTTTTACTTATTTTGTTTGCGTCTAATTTAATTATTTTCTCAGTGCCCTTATTTTTTTTTTCGTTTATTCTTTTATAATCAATTTAAGTAGCTTTGCCTTTTAAAAATGTATGTCTGCTACAATAAAAATTGCCAGGTTCGAGCAAACGTGAAGATGGGTTTTGTTTGTTGCTGGCTGTGTGATAATGTCTCACACGAAAAATGTGCTGGCCTTAACGGCCGTATTATTGACCTGATTGAGTCCAAATCAGGCTTAAAATGGACATGTGAATCTTGTAGGGATATGATGGGATTCATGAGGCAGACTAAGATGGGCTTTGGAGATATTTTCGGGCGGTTTAAAAAACTGTTCGATGGTTTCTCGGCTTTGGACAGGGAATTCAAAGGTATGAAACTTTTGAATGAGTCTCCAAAGCGTAAAAAGGCCAATCTTAGGTTGTCAATTGGCCCTAATGAACTTTCTGTCCCAACACATTTGTCCATACCATCCGCTCCATCATTAATAAATTTTTCATCCCCATCTCCTCACACCACTGTCAGTATGAACGAAAACAAAGACTTACCCATGGATGTTGTTCATACTGAAACCGAAGAGATTTCTGATCCGGGGTGTAGTAGTTTGACTGCTAACATATCTGCGGGATCAAATAGTCCATCAATCGAGGCTGTAGCTTCACCTGAAGTTACTGCTGCGGTTGATAATAAGACTCTTGTAGGTGTTCCACCAAAAAAACAAATTTTCGTTTCTAGGCTTGCCCCTGGTACCACATCTGATGATGTCAAGGCCTTTATTCAGGCCAAATATCAAGCCAATATTACGGTGGAAAAATTCAAATTTTCATATATTCGGGAAATTTCTTCATTTAAAATAAGTGTTCTCTCCGAACATTTCAATAAAATTTGTTGCAAAGAGTTTTGGCCTGACCACTTAATTATAAAAGAATATACTGCAAAAAAGAAAAATCGGATCCCGGTTGCACTTCCTTCATTACCTGGTAGTAGTAGTAGAACTAACACTCAACCTCAGGTAGTTTCTGATAGCACAAAAAACTAAAATCCTCCCTCTCACTAGGCTATCAGAATGTAAGAGGTATTTGTACTAAACTTACTAATCTTTATTTAAATAGTCTTTCCTTTAATTTTAATGTCATTGCCTTTTCCGAAACTTGGCTAAGGCCTGATATTCTTAACTCTGAAATTTTCATAAACAAATTCTCCATCTATCGAAAAGATCGCCCATTTCGTCGAGGTGGCGGTGTACTTATCGCTGTTAACGCTGATTTACCTTCTGAATTAGTAGTGACCGATAATTCGATAGATATTGAATTTGTTGCTATTAAATTGTGTATTTGTGGTGTATCGCTGTTTATTACTTGTTCTTACATTCCTCCTTCTTCTGATAATTCTGTTTATTTAGATCATTCTTCTGCTATTAGTTCTGTTATATCTATGCTTTCCGATCGCGACTTTCTTGTAGTTCTTGGTGATTTCAATATTACTGGAACTACATGGATTTCTAGTTCCAATACTAATGTTTTGACTGCCACGGGTCAAAATGATTTTCTGGACAATTTATTTGGGATGTCATTGTGTCAAATCAATAATATCCCGAATTCTTTGAACAGATTTCTTGATTTGATTTTTGCTTTAGATCCCTCTTTCTTATCTATCTCCCGTATAGAACCTATATCCTATCCTGAAGATCCTTATCATCCAAGTTTGGAGGTGCTGATGGATTTGCCATCCCGGGTGTTAAGTCCTTGTAACAACCATACGGGTCGAGTTCGCCTTTTTCGGAAAACCGATTTTCATAAACTGTCTCAGCTTTTATCGCAGATTGATTGGTCTTAGCTATATAGGTGCAGAGACATGGATTGTGCAATTACGATTTTTTATGCAACTTTAAACTCTTTACTTGACATATGTGTCCCAATGTGTAATCCACGTAGGTCTAACAAACCTGTTTGGTTTACACGGGATTTAACATACTTGAAAAATAGAAAGTCAAGATTATATAAAAAATTCAAGGAAACTGACTCCTCTTTTGATTTCTCACAATTTCTGATTGCTCGATCCAGCTTCTCTGCCCTGAATAGCCAGTGTTATAAGGATTACCTGCAGTTTCAACAGGACCCTAAACAGTTTTATACCTTCGTTAATGCGAAGCGTAATTCATCAGCACTTCCATCAACCGTATATTTTAAAAAAATGACTGCAGACACAAATCAGGCTATCGCCGATTTGTTTGCTTATTTTTTTCAAACGACTTATAGTTCTTATACTAACCATTTAGATTTGTCTTATCCTTATCATGTAAATGTCTCTAATTGCATTTTTGAACCTTTGATCACAGAAGGTTCGCTACTGAGCGATCTAAAAGCCATTAAACCCGTATTTTCACCGGGGCCTGATGGAATACCAGGCTGTATACTTAAGTACTGTGCTGAAGGTCTTTTAAGACCCCTTTATAACTTATTTAATCTTTCCGTGGAGTTGTGCACTTTTCCAATGATTTGGAAAGAATCATTCATAATTCCTTTCCTCAAAAAAGGAAACAAGTCTAATGTTCAAAACTATAGAGGTATCTCTAAGTTGTCCGCCATCCCTAAAATTTTTGAGAAATTAATAACTTCTCAACTACAACATTTTTGTAGATCTATTGTTTCACCCAGCCAGCATGGGTTTGTGAAATATAGATCTACTACCACTAACTTATTGGAATTCACCTCTTTTGTTATAAGGGGCTTTCAAAATAAAATGCAAACAGATGTCATTTACACTGATTTCAGTAAAGCTTTTGACTCCGTTAATCATTCCCTTTTAATTCATAAGCTTCATCTTTTTGGATTACCAAATAACTTACTTCTTTGGATCTCTAGTTATCTAAATTTAAGAACCCAAAAAGTTAATTTTAAAGGCTTAGCTTCTAAGTCTGTTCAAGTTACTTCTGGAGTACCACAAGGAAGCCATCTCGGCCCTTTATTATTTACTCTTTTTATTAATGACTTGCCTTCTGTAATAAATCACTCTCGGGTACTAATGTACTCCGACGATGTAAAGCTCTGTTTGTCTGCTAATAACTCTCTATCTGGTCAGAATTTGCAAACTGATCTTGATAGTTTTCAAACTTGGTGTCGAGTAAATATATTAAATCTTAATTGCAGTAAGTGTAACGTAATGTCCTTTTATAGGCGAATGCCATATTTTAATAACTATTTTCTTAATGGTAAACCGCTTGAACGTATTGAGTGGGTTGTTGATTTGGGTATTCTTTTAGATCCTAAGCTTAAGTTTGACAAGCATATCTTATCGATGACTAATCGTGCCTATGGTGTCCTTGGTTTCGTAAAGCGTTGGTCAAAGGAATTTGACGATCCCTACGTTACTAAAACTCTTTATACCTCACTTGTTCGACCAATTCTGGAATATGGATCTTGTATATGGTGTCCCCAGTACAAGATTCATCAGGACAGAATAGAGTCTATACAAAAACAATTTCTTCTCTTTGCCCTCCGGGGCTTTAATTGGAATCATAACATTCGCATGCCTCCTTACCGTAGTAGACTCTTACTAATAAATCTCCCCTCTCTTTCTGATCGTAGAACCATGCTTGGTATAATATTTTTACATAAACTAATTAACGGCGAAATTGATTCTTCTGAATTAATCAGCCAAATTAGTTTAGCTATTCCTATTAGAAGTACAAGAAACTTTCTCCCTCTTTCTCTTCAAACCAGCAGTACTAACTGCATACAAATTTTCCGGAAAATTCACATTCCCGGGTGGAAAGTGGGTGGTAAGCAGTTCGAAAGTTGAGTTCTTATGTGATTTATTTCAAACTCATTTTCACTGATCAATATGAAAATTCATTTAAAACTGCATACCAATTTTCCGGAAAATTCACATTCCCGGGTGGAAAGTGGGTGGTAAAAATGCCAAAGTTGAGTTCTAATGCGATTTCCATAAAACTCATTTTCACAGATCAATATAAAAATTCATTATAAACTGCATACCAATTTTCCGGAAAATTCACATTCCCGGGTGGAAAGTGGGTGGTAAAAAGGCCAAAGTTGAAGTCTTATGCGATTTGTTTCAAACTCATTTTCAAAGATCTATATGAAAATTCATTTAAAACTGCTTACCAAATTTCCGGAATATTCACATTCCCGGGTGGAAAGTGGGTGGTAAAAAAGCGAAAGTTGAGTTCTTATACGATTTATTCCTAACTCTTTTTCAAAGATCGATATGAAAATTCATTTAAAACTGCATACCAATTTTTTAGAAAATTCACATTCCCGGGTGGAAAGTGGGTGGTAAAAAGGCCAAAGTTGAGGTCTTATGCGATTTGCTTCAATCTCATTTTCAAAGATCTGTATGAAAATTCATTGAAAACTGCATACCAATTTTCCGGAAAATTCACATTCCCGGGTGGAAAGTGGGTGGTAGAAAGGCCAAAGTTGTGGTCTTATGCGATTTGCTTCAAACTCATTTTCGCTTCGCATTCGCGAACGGACGTGTTTTTTTTCTTGCTCATCGCATTTGTTTATTTTTCCTCGTTTTAAACGTTTTATTTTGCGTCTTTTTTGTTTATTAATAATCAGTGACTTGTGTTAAACATCGGTTGTGTGAAACATAGTCATTATAGTCTTTAACAGACTATTTTCTTAAATTAATTTTTTAATTTGTGTTTAAACACAACAACAAACGTTTGTGCAGTTGCACTGTTTTGTTTTTGTGTTTTTACTCTCGCTAAGTCTCGCTCAACGCGCTCTATCCATAATCTCTCTCTCCCGCGCTTTCATTAAATTGAACACAACAACAAACGTTTGTGCAATTGCACTGTTTTGTTTTTGTGTTTTTACTCTCGCTAAGTCTCTCAACGCGCTCTATCCATAAACTCTCTCTCCCGCGCTTTCATTAATTTTGGTGGTGGCTGTGGTTTAGTTTGCTCTTTTCCCTCTCTAAACCTATTCCGTTGTGCTTTCGGTCGTCGCGCTCGCGCAGTTGTTGTTTTTTGTGTTTAGTGTTTTCTTTTAGTGTTGTTGTTGTTGTGTGTAAGTAACTAACAGCAGTACTTGCGATTAACCCTAGTGTGCATGTTTATTTTCTATTTTTTATTTTTTTATTTTTTTTACTTATTTTGTTTGCGTCTAATTTAATTATTTTCTCAGTGCCCTAATTTTTTTTTCGTTTATTCTTTTATAATCAATTTAAGTAGCTTTGCCTTTTAAAAATGTACAATCTACAATAAAAATTGCCAGGTTCGAGCAAACGTGAAGATGGGTTTTGTTTGTTGCTGGCTGTGTGATAATGTCTCACACGAACGTGTGGCCTTAACGGCCGTATTATTGACCTGATTGAGTCCAAATCAGGCTTAAAATGGACATGTGAATCTTGTAGGGATATTGAAAGGGATATGATGGGATTCATGAGGCAGACTAAGATGGGCTTTGGAGATATTTTCGGGCGGTTTAAAAAACTGTTCGATGGTTTCTCGGCTTTGGACAGGGAATTCAAAGGTATGAAACTTTTGAATGAGTCTCCAAAGCGTAAAAAGGCCAATCTTAGGTTGTCAATTGGCCCTAATGAACTTTCTGTCCCAACACATTTGTCCATACCATCCGCTCCATCATTAATAAATTTTTCATCCCCATCTCCTCACACCACTGTCAGTATGAACGAAAACAAAGACTTACCCATGGATGTTGTTCATACTGAAACCGAAGAGATTTCTGATCCGGGGTGTAGTAGTTTGACTGCTAACATATCTGCGGGATCAAATAGTCCATCAATCGAGGCTGTAGCTTCACCTGAAGTTACTGCTGCGGTTGATAATAAGACTCTTGTAGGTGTTCCACCAAAAAAACAAATTTTCGTTTCTAGGCTTGCCCCTGGTACCACATCTGATGATGTCAAGGCCTTTATTCAGGCCAAATATCAAGCCAATATTACGGTGGAAAAATTCAAGTTTTCATATATTCGGGAAATTTCTTCATTTAAAATAAGTGTTCCGGCCGAACATTTCAATAAAATTTGTTGCAAAGAGTTTTGGCCTGACCACTTAATTATAAAAGAATATACTGCAAAAAAGAAAAATCGGATCCCGGTTGCACTTCCTTCATTACCTGGTAGTAGTAGTAGAACTAACACTCAACCTCAGGTAGTTTCTGATAGCACAAAAAACTAAAATCCTCCCTCTCACTAGGCTATCAGAATGTAAGAGGTATTTGTACTAAACTTACTAATCTTTATTTAAATAGTCTTTCCTTTAATTTTAATGTCATTGCCTTTTCCGAAACTTGGCTAAGGCCTGATATTCTTAACTCTGAAATTTTCATAAACAAATTCTCCATCTATCGAAAAGATCGCCCATTTCGTCGAGGTGGCGGTGTACTTATCGCTGTTAACGCTGATTTACCTTCTGAATTAGTAGTGACCGATAATTCGAGAGATATTGAATTTGTTGCTATTAAATTGTGTATTTGTGGTGTATCGCTGTTTATTACTTGTTCTTACATTCCTCCTTCTTCTGACAATTCTGTTTATTTAGATCATTCTTCTGCTATTAGTTCTGTTATATCTATGCTTTCCGATCGCGACTTTCTTGTAGTTCTTGGTGATTTCAATATTACTGGAACTACATGGATTTCTAGTTCCAATACTAATGTTTTGACTGCCACGGGTCAAAATGATTTTCTGGACAATTTATTTGGGATGTCATTGTGTCAAATCAATAATATCCCGAATTCTTTGAACAGATTTCTTGATTTGATTTTTGCTTTAGATCCCTCTTTCTTATCTATCTCCCGTATAGAACCTATATCCTATCCTGAAGATCCTTATCATCCAACTTTGGAGGTGCTGATGGATTTGCCATCCCGGGTGTTAAGTCCTTGTAACAACCCTACGGGTCGAGTTCGCCTTTTTCGGAAAACCGATTTTCATAAACTGTCTCAGCTTTTATCGCAGACTGATTGGTCTTAGCTATATAGGTGTAGAGACATGGATTGTGCAATTACGATTTTTTATGCAACTTTAAACTCTTTACTTGACATATGTGTCCCAATGTGTAATCCACGTAGGTCTAACAAACCTGTTTGGTTTACACGGGATTTAACATACTTGAAAAATAGAAAGTCAAGATTATATAAAAAATTCAAGGAAACTGACTCCTCTTTTGATTTCTCACAATTTCTGATTGCTCGATCCAGCTTCTCTGCCCTGAATAGCCAGTGTTATAAGGATTACCTGCAGTTTCAACAGGACCCTAAACAGTTTTATACCTTCGTTAATGCGAAGCGTAATTCATCAGCACTTCCATCAACCGTATATTTTAAAAAAATGACTGCAGACACAAATCAGGCTATCGCCGATTTGTTTGCTTATTTTTTTCAAACGACTTATAGTTCTTATACTAACCATTTAGATTTGTCTTATCCTTATCATGTAAATGTCTCTAATTGCATTTTTGAACCTTTGATCACAGAAGGTTCGCTACTGAGCGATCTAAAAGCCATTAAACCCGTATTTTCACCGGGGCCTGATGGAATACCAGGCTGTATACTTAAGTACTGTGCTGAAGGTCTTTTAAGACCCCTTTATAACTTATTTAATCTTTCCGTGGAGTTGTGCACTTTTCCAATGATTTGGAAAGAATCATTCATAATTCCTCTCCTCAAAAAAGGAAACAAGTCTAATGTTCAAAACTATAGAGGTATCTCTAAGTTGTCCGCCATCCCTAAAATTTTTGAGAAATTAATAACTTCTCAACTACAACATTTTTGTAGATCTATTGTTTCACCCAGCCAGCATGGGTTTGTGAAATATAGATCTACTACCACTAACTTATTGGAATTCACCTCTTTTGTTATAAGGGGCTTTCAAAATAAAATGCAAACAGATGTCATTTACACTGATTTCAGTAAAGCTTTTGACTCCGTTAATCATTCCCTTTTAATTCATAAGCTTAATCTTTTTGGATTACCAAATAACTTAATTCTTTGGATCTCTAGTTATCTAAATTTAAGAACCCAAAAAGTTAATTTTAAAGGCTTAGCTTCTAAGTCTGTTCAAGTTACTTCTGGAGTACTACAAGGAAGCCATCTCGGCCCTTTATTATTTACTCTTTTTATTAATGACTTGCCTTCTGTAATAAATCACTCTCGGGTACTAATGTACGCCGACGATGTAAAGCTCTGTTTGTCTGCTAATAACTCTCTATCTGGTCAGAATTTGCAAACTGATCTTGAAAGTTTTCAAACTTGGTGTCGAGTAAATTTATTAAATCTTAATTGCAGTAAGTGTAACGTAATGTCCTTTTATAGGCGAATGCCATATTTTAATAACTATTTTCTTAATGGTAAACCGCTTGAACGTATTGAGTGGGTTGTTGATTTGGGTATTCTTTTAGATCCTAAGCTTAAGTTTGACAAGCATGTCTTATCGATGACTAATCGTGCCTATGGTGTCCTTGGTTTCGTAAAGCGTTGGTCAAAGGAATTTGACGATCCCTACGTTACTAAAACTCTTTATACCTCACTTGTTCGACCAATTCTGGAATATGGATCTTGTATATGGTGTCCCCAGTACAAGATTCATCAGGACAGAATAGAGTCTATACAAAAACAATTTCTTCTCTTTGCCCTCCGGGGCTTTAATTGGAATCATAACATTCGCATGCCTCCTTACCGTAGTAGACTCTTACTAATAAATCTCCCCTCTCTTTCTGATCGTAGAACCATGCTTGGTATAATATTTTTACATAAACTAATTAACGGCGAAATTGATTCTTCTGATTTAATCAGCCAAATTAGTTTAGCTATTCCTATTAGAAGTACAAGAAACTTTCTCCCTCTTTCTCTTCAAACCAGCAGTACTAACTGCATACAAATTTTCCGGAAAATTCACATTCCCGGGTGGAAAGTGGGTGGTAAGCAGTTCGAAAGTTGAGTTCTTATGTGATTTATTTCAAACTCATTTTCACTGATCAATATGAAAATTCATTATAAACTGCATACCAATTTTCCGGAAAATTCACATTCCCGGGTGGAAAGTGGGTGGTAAAAAGGCCAAAGTTGAAGTCGTATGCGATTTGCTTCAAACTCATTTTCAAAGATCAATATGAAAATTCATTGAAAACTGCATACCAATTTTCCGGAAAATTCACATTCCCGGGTGGAAAGTGGGTGGTAAAAATGCCAAAGTTGAGTTCTAATGCGATTTCCATAAAACTCATTTTCACAGATCAATATAAAAATTCATTATAAACTGCATACCAATTTTCCGGAAAATTCACATTCCCGGGTGGAAAGTGGGTGGTAAAAAGGCCAAAGTTGAAGTCTTATGCGATTTGTTTCAAACTCATTTTCAAAGATCTATATGAAAATTCATTTAAAACTGCTTACCAAATTTCCGGAATATTCACATTCCCGGGTGGAAAGTGGGTGGTAAAAAAGCGAAAGTTGAGTTCTTATACGATTTATTCCTAACTCTTTTTCAAAGATCGATATGAAAATTCATTTAAAACTGCATACCAATTTTTTAGAAAATTCACATTCCCGGGTGGAAAGTGGGTGGTAAAAAGGCCAAAGTTGAGGTCTTATGCGATTTGCTTCAATCTCATTTTCAAAGATCTGTATGAAAATTCATTGAAAACTGCATACCAATTTTCCGGAAAATTCACATTCCCGGGTGGAAAGTGGGTGGTAGAAAGGCCAAAGTTGTGGTCTTATGCGATTTGCTTCAAACTCATTTTCGCTTCGCATTCGCGAACGGACGTGTTTTTTTTCTTGCTCATCGCATTTGTTTATTTTTCCTCGTTTTAAACGTTTTATTTTGCGTCTTTTTTGTTTATTAATAATCAGTGACTTGTGTTAAACATCGGTTGTGTGAAACATAGTCATTATAGTCTTTAACAGACTATTTTCTTAAATTAATTTTTTAATTTGTGTTTAAACACAACAACAAACGTTTGTGCAGTTGCACTGTTTTGTTTTTGTGTTTTTACTCTCGCTAAGTCTCGCTCAACGCGCTCTATCCATAATCTCTCTCTCCCGCGCTTTCATTAAATTGAACACAACAACAAACGTTTGTGCAATTGCACTGTTTTGTTTTTGTGTTTTTACTCTCGCTAAGTCTCTCAACGCGCTCTATCCATAAACTCTCTCTCCCGCGCTTTCATTAATTTTGGTGGTGGCTGTGGTTTAGTTTGCTCTTTTCCCTCTCTAAACCTATTCCGTTGTGCTTTCGGTCGTCGCGCTCGCGCAGTTGTTGTTTTTTGTGTTTAGTGTTTTCTTTTAGTGTTGTTGTTGTTGTGTGTAAGTAACTAACAGCAGTACTTGCGATTAACCCTAGTGTGCATGTTTATTTTCTATTTTTTATTTTTTTATTTTTTTTACTTATTTTGTTTGCGTCTAATTTAATTATTTTCTCAGTGCCCTAATTTTTTTTTCGTTTATTCTTTTATAATCAATTTAAGTAGCTTTGCCTTTTAAAAATGTACAATCTACAATAAAAATTGCCAGGTTCGAGCAAACGTGAAGATGGGTTTTGTTTGTTGCTGGCTGTGTGATAATGTCTCACACGAACGTGTGGCCTTAACGGCCGTATTATTGACCTGATTGAGTCCAAATCAGGCTTAAAATGGACATGTGAATCTTGTAGGGATATTGAAAGGGATATGATGGGATTCATGAGGCAGACTAAGATGGGCTTTGGAGATATTTTCGGGCGGTTTAAAAAACTGTTCGATGGTTTCTCGGCTTTGGACAGGGAATTCAAAGGTATGAAACTTTTGAATGAGTCTCCAAAGCGTAAAAAGGCCAATCTTAGGTTGCCAATTGGCCCTAATGAACTTTCTGTCCCAACACATTTGTCCATACCATCCGCTCCATCATTAATAAATTTTTCATCCCCATCTCCTCACACCACTGTCAGTATGAACGAAAACAAAGACTTACCCATGGATGTTGTTCATACTGAAACCGAAGAGATTTCTGATCCGGGGTGTAGTAGTTTGACTGCTAACATATCTGCGGGATCAAATAGTCCATCAATCGAGGCTGTAGCTTCACCTGAAGTTACTGCTGCGGTTGATAATAAGACTCTTGTAGGTGTTCCACCAAAAAAACAAATTTTCGTTTCTAGGCTTGCCCCTGGTACCACATCTGATGATGTCAAGGCCTTTATTCAGGCCAAATATCAAGCCAATATTACGGTGGAAAAATTCAAGTTTTCATATATTCGGGAAATTTCTTCATTTAAAATAAGTGTTCCGGCCGAACATTTCAATAAAATTTGTTGCAAAGAGTTTTGGCCTGACCACTTAATTATAAAAGAATATACTGCAAAAAAGAAAAATCGGATCCCGGTTGCACTTCCTTCATTACCTGGTAGTAGTAGTAGAACTAACACTCAACCTCAGGTAGTTTCTGATAGCACAAAAAACTAAAATCCTCCCTCTCACTAGGCTATCAGAATGTAAGAGGTATTTGTACTAAACTTACTAATCTTTATTTAAATAGTCTTTCCTTTAATTTTAATGTCATTGCCTTTTCCGAAACTTGGCTAAGGCCTGATATTCTTAACTCTGAAATTTTCATAAACAAATTCTCCATCTATCGAAAAGATCGCCCATTTCGTCGAGGTGGCGGTGTACTTATCGCTGTTAACGCTGATTTACCTTCTGAATTAGTAGTGACCGATAATTCGAGAGATATTGAATTTGTTGCTATTAAATTGTGTATTTGTGGTGTATCGCTGTTTATTACTTGTTCTTACATTCCTCCTTCTTCTGACAATTCTGTTTATTTAGATCATTCTTCTGCTATTAGTTCTGTTATATCTATGCTTTCCGATCGCGACTTTCTTGTAGTTCTTGGTGATTTCAATATTACTGGAACTACATGGATTTCTAGTTCCAATACTAATGTTTTGACTGCCACGGGTCAAAATGATTTTCTGGACAATTTATTTGGGATGTCATTGTGTCAAATCAATAATATCCCGAATTCTTTGAACAGATTTCTTGATTTGATTTTTGCTTTAGATCCCTCTTTCTTATCTATCTCCCGTATAGAACCTATATCCTATCCTGAAGATCCTTATCATCCAACTTTGGAGGTGCTGATGGATTTGCCATCCCGGGTGTTAAGTCCTTGTAACAACCCTACGGGTCGAGTTCGCCTTTTTCGGAAAACCGATTTTCATAAACTGTCTCAGCTTTTATCGCAGACTGATTGGTCTTAGCTATATAGGTGTAGAGACATGGATTGTGCAATTACGATTTTTTATGCAACTTTAAACTCTTTACTTGACATATGTGTCCCAATGTGTAATCCACGTAGGTCTAACAAACCTGTTTGGTTTACACGGGATTTAACATACTTGAAAAATAGAAAGTCAAGATTATATAAAAAATTCAAGGAAACTGACTCCTCTTTTGATTTCTCACAATTTCTGATTGCTCGATCCAGCTTCTCTGCCCTGAATAGCCAGTGTTATAAGGATTACCTGCAGTTTCAACAGGACCCTAAACAGTTTTATACCTTCGTTAATGCGAAGCGTAATTCATCAGCACTTCCATCAACCGTATATTTTAAAAAAATGACTGCAGACACAAATCAGGCTATCGCCGATTTGTTTGCTGATTTTTTTCAAACGACTTATAGTTCTTATACTAACCATTTAGGTTTGTCTTATCCTTATCATGTAAATGTCTCTAATTGCATTTTTGAACCTTTGATCACAGAAGGTTCGCTACTGAGCGATCTAAAAGCCATTAAACCCGTATTTTCACCGGGGCCTGATGGAATACCAGGCTGTATACTTAAGTACTGTGCTGAAGGTCTTTTGAGACCCCTTTATAACTTATTTAATCTTTCCGTGGAGTTGTGCACTTTTCCAATGATTTGGAAAGAATCATTCATAATTCCTCTCCTCAAAAAAGGAAACAAGTCTAATGTTCAAAACTATAGAGGTATCTCTAAGTTGTCCGCCATCCCTAAAATTTTTGAGAAATTAATAACTTCTCAACTACAACATTTTTGTAGATCTATTGTTTCACCCAGCCAGCATGGGTTTGTGAAATATAGATCTACTACCACTAACTTATTGGAATTCACCTCTTTTGTTATAAGGGGCTTTCAAAATAAAATGCAAACAGATGTCATTTACACTGATTTCAGTAAAGCTTTTGACTCCGTTAATCATTCCCTTTTAATTCATAAGCTTAATCTTTTTGGATTACCAAATAACTTAATTCTTTGGATCTCTAGTTATCTAAATTTAAGAACCCAAAAAGTTAATTTTAAAGGCTTAGCTTCTAAGTCTGTTCAAGTTACTTCTGGAGTACTACAAGGAAGCCATCTCGGCCCTTTATTATTTACTCTTTTTATTAATGACTTGCCTTCTGTAATAAATCACTCTCGGGTACTAATGTACGCCGACGATGTAAAGCTCTGTTTGTCTGCTAATAACTCTCTATCTGGTCAGAATTTGCAAACTGATCTTGAAAGTTTTCAAACTTGGTGTCGAGTAAATTTATTAAATCTTAATTGCAGTAAGTGTAACGTAATGTCCTTTTATAGGCAAATGCCATATTTTAATAACTATTTTCTTAATGGTAAACCGCTTGAACGTATTGAGTGGGTTGTTGATTTGGGTATTCTTTTAGATCCTAAGCTTAAGTTTGACAAGCATATCTTATCGATGACTAATCGTGCCTATGGTGTCCTTGGTTTCGTAAAGCGTTGGTCAAAGGAATTTGACGATCCCTACGTTACTAAAACTCTTTATACCTCACTTGTTCGACCAATTCTGGAATATGGATCTTGTATATGGTGTCCCCAGTACAAGATTCATCAGGACAGAATAGAGTCTATACAAAAACAATTTCTTCTCTTTGCCCTCCGGGGCTTTAATTGGAATCATAACATTCGCATGCCTCCTTACCGTAGTAGACTCTTACTAATAAATCTCCCCTCTCTTTCTGATCGTAGAACCATGCTTGGTATAATATTTTTACATAAACTAATTAACGGCGAAATTGATTCTTCTGAATTAATCAGCCAAATTAGTTTAGCTATTCCTATTAGAAGTACAAGAAACTTTCTCCCTCTTTCTCTTCAAACCAGCAGTACTAACTGCATACAAATTTTCCGGAAAATTCACATTCCCGGGTGGAAAGTGGGTGGTAAGCAGTTCGAAAGTTGAGTTCTTATGTGATTTATTTCAAACTCATTTTCACTGATCAATATGAAAATTCATTTAAAACTGCATACCAATTTTCCGGAAAATTCACATTCCCGGGTGGAAAGTGGGTGGTAAAAAGCCAAAGTTGAGGTCTTTTGCGATTTGCTTCAAACTCATTTTCAAAGATCAATATGAAAATTCATTTAAAGCTGCATACCAATTTTCCGGAAAATTCACATTCCCGGGTGGAAAGTGGGTGGTAAAAAGACCAAAGTTGAAGTCTTATGCGATTTGCTTCAAACTCATTTTCAAAGATCAATATGAAAATTCATTTAAAACTGCATACCAATTTTCCGGAAAATTCACATTCCCGGGTGGAAAGTGGGTGGTAAAAAGGCCAAAGTTGAAGTCTTATGCGATTTGCTTCAAACTCATTTTCAAAGATCAATATGAAAATTCATTTAAAACTGCATACCAATTTTCCGGAAAATTCACATTCCCGGGTGGAAAGTGGGTGGTAAAAAGGCCAAAGTTGAAGTCTTATGCGATTTGCTTCAAACTCATTTTCAAAGATCAATATGAAAATTCATTTAAAACAGCATACCAATTTTCCGGAAAATTCACCCCCCTGGGTGAAAAGTGGGTGGTAAGTAGGGCGAAAGTTGAGTTCTTATGGGATTTGCTTCAAACTCATTTTCAAAGATCAAAATGAAAATTCATTTAAAACTGCATACCAACTTTTCGGAAAATTCACATTTCCGGGTGTTAAGTGAGTGGCAAAAATGCCAAAGTTGAGTTTTTGTGCGATTTGCTTCAAACTCATTTGCAGAGATCAATATGAAAATTCATTAAAAACTGCATACCAACTTTTCGGAAAATTCACATTTCCGGGTGTTGAGTGAGTGGCAAAAATAACAAAGTTGAGTTTTTGTGCGATTTGCTTCAAACTCATTTGCAGAGATCAATATGAAAAATCATTAAAAACTGCATACCAATTTTCAGGAAATTTCACCCCCTTGGGTGGAAAGTGGGTGGTTAATAGGGCGAAAGTTGTTTTCTTATGCGATCTGCTTCAAACTCATTTTCAAAGATCTATATGGAAATTCATTTAAGACTGCATACCAACTTTTCGGAAAATTCACATACCCGTATGGAAAGTGAGTGGCAAAAATGCCAAAGTTGAGTTTTTGTGCGATTTACTTCAAACTCATTTTCAAAAATCTATATGAAAATTAATTTAAAACTGCATACCAATTTTCTGGAAAATTCACCCCCCTGGGTGGAAAGTGGGTGGTAAATAGGGCAAATGTTGATTTCTTATGCGATTTGCTTCAAACTCATTTTCAAAGATCAATAGGAAAATTCATTTAAGACTGCATACCAACTTTTCGGAAAATTCACATTTCCGGGTGTCAAGTGAGTGGCAAAACAGACAAAGTTGAGTTTTTGTGCGATTTACTTCAAACTCATTTGCAGAGATCAATATGAAAATTCATTAAAAACTGCATACCAATTTTCCGGAAAATTCACCCCTCTGGGTGGAAAGTGGGTGGTAAGTAGGGCGAATGTTGAGTTCTTATGCGATTTGCTTTAAACTCATTTTCAAAGATCAATATGAAAATTCATTTAAAACTGCATACCAACTTTTTGGAAACTTCACATTCCCGGGTGGAAAGTGGGTGGTAAAAATGCCAATGTTGAGCTTATGTGCGATTTGCTTCAAACTCATTTGCAGAGATCAATATGAAAATTCATTATAAACTGCATACCAATTTTCTGGAAAATTCACCCCCCTGGGTGGAAAGTGGGTGGTAAGTAGGGCGAAAGTTGAGTTCTTATGGGATTTGCTTCAAACTCATTTTCAAAGATCAAAATGAAAATTCATTTAAGACTGCATACCAACTTTTCGGAAAATTCACATTCCCGTATGGAAAGTGAGTGGCAAAAATGCCAAAGCTGTGTTTATGTGCGATTTGCTTCAAACTCATTTGCAGAGATCAATATGAAAATTCATTAAAAACTGCATACCAATTTTCCGGAAAACTCACCCCCCTGGGTGGAAAGTGGGTGGTAAGTAGGGCGAAAGTTGAGTTCTTATGGGATTTGCTTCAATCTCATTTTCAAATCTCAAATTGAAAATTCATTTAAGAATGCATACCAACTTTTCGGAAAATTCACATTTCCGGGTGTAAAGTGAGTGGCAAAAATGCCAAAGTTGAGTTTTTGTGCGATTTGCTTCAAACTCATTTGCAGAGATCAATATGAAAATTCATTAAAAACTGCATACCAATTTTCTGGAAATTTCACCCCCCTGGGTGGAAAGTGGGTGGTAAGTAGGGCGAAAGTTGAGTTCTTATGGGATTTGCTTCAAACTCATTTTCAAAGATCAAAATGAAAATTCATTTAAGACTGCATACCAACTTTTCGGAAAATTCACATTTCCGGGTGGAAAGTGAGTGGCAAAAATGCCAAAGTTGAGTTTTTGTGCGATTTGCTTCAAACTCATTTTCAAAGATCAATATGAAACTTCATTTAAAACTGCATAACAATTTCGCGGAAAATTCACCCCTCTGGGTGAAAAGTGGGTGGTAAATAGGGCCGAAATTTGAGTTCTATTGCGATTTATTCCAAACTCATTTTCAAAGATCAAAATGAAAATTCATTTAAAACTGCATACCAATTTTTCGGAATATTCACATTTCCGGGTGGAAAGTGGGTGGTAAGCAGGGCGAAATTTGATTTCTTATGCGATTTGCTTCAAACTCATTTTCAAAGATCTATATGAAAATTCATTTAAAACTGCATACCAATTTTCCGGAAAAGTCACCCCTCTGGGTGGAAAGTGGGTGGTAATAGGGCGAAAGATGAGTTTTTATGCGATTTATTCCAAACTCATTTTCAAAGATCAATATGAAAATTCATCACATTCCCGGGTGGAAAGTGGGTGGTTAAAATGCCAAAGTTGAGTTTATGTGCGATTTGCTTCAAACTCATTTGCAGAGATCAATATGAAAATTCATTAAAAACTGCATACCAATTTTCCGGAAAATTCACCCCCCTGGGTGGAAAGTGGGTGGTTAATAGTTCGAAAGTTGAGTTCTTATGGGATTTGCTTCAAACTCATTTTCAAATGTCAAATTGAAAATTCATTTAAGACTGCATACCAACTTTTCGGAAAATTCACATTTCCGGGTGTCAAGTGAGTGGCAAAAATGCCAAAGTTGAGATTTTGTGCGATTTGCTTCAAAGTCATTTGCAAAGATCAATATGAAAATTCATTAAAAACTGCATACCAATTTTCTGGAAAATTCACCCCCCTGGGTGGAAAGTGGGTGGTAAGTAGGGCGAAAGTTGAGTTCTTATGGGATTTGCTTCAAACTCATTTTCAAAGATCAAAATGAAAATTCATTTAAGACTGCATACCAACTTTTCGGAAAATTCACATTTCCGGGTGTAAAGTGAGTGGCAAAAATGCCAAAGTTGAGTTTTTGTGCGATTTGATTCAAAGTCATTTTCAAAGATCAATATGAAACTTCATTTAAAACTGCATAACAATTTCCCGGAAAATTCACCACTCTGGGTGAAAAGTGGGTGGTAAATAGGGCCGAAATTTGAGTTCTATTGCGATTTATTCCAAAGTCATTTTCAAAGATCAATATGAAAATTCATTAAAAACTGCATACCAATTTTCCGGAAAATTCACCCCCCTGGGTGGAAAGTGGGTGGTTAATAGTTCGAAAGTTGAGTTCTTATGGGATTTGCTTCAAACTCATTTTCAAATGTCAAATTGAAAATTCATTTAAGACTGCATACCAACTTTTCGGAAAATTCACATTTCCGGGTGTCAAGTGAGTGGCAAAAATGCCAAAGTTGAGTTTATGTGCGATTTGCTTCAAACTCATTTGCAGAGATCAATATGAAAATTCATTAAAAACTGCATACCAACTTGTCGGAAAATTCACATTTCCGGGTGTTGAGTGAGTGGCAAAAATAACAAAGTTGAGTTTTTGTGCGATTTGCTTCAAACTCATTTTCAAAGATCTATATGAAAATTCATTTAAAACTGCATACCAATTTTCCGGAAAAGTCACCCCTCTGGGTGGAAAGTGGGTGGTAAGTAGGGCGAACTTGAGTTCTTATGGGATTTGCTTCAAACTCATTTTCAAAGATCAAAATGAAAATTCATTTAAGACTGCATACCAACTTTTCGGAAAATTCACATTTCCGGGTGTCAAGTAAGTGGCAAAAATGCCAAAGTTGAGTTTTTGTGCGATTTGCTTCAAACTCATTTGCAGAGATCAATATGAAAATTCATTAAAAACTGCATACCAACTTTTCGGAAAATTCACATTTCCGGGTGTTGAGTGAGTGGCAAAAATAACAAAGTTGAGTTTTTGTGCGATTTGCTTCAAACTCATTTGCAGAGATCAATATGAAAAATCATTAAAAACTGCATACCAATTTTCTGGAAATTACACCCCCCTGGGTGGAAAGTGGGTGGTAAGTAGGGCGAAATTTCTTTTTTTTTGCGATCTGCTTCAAACTCATTTTCAAAGTTCTATATGAAAATTCATTTAAGACTGCATACCAACTTTTCGGAAAATTCACATTCCCGTATGGAAAGTGTGTGGCAAAAATGCCAAAGTTGAGTTTTTGTGCGATTTACTTCAAACTCATTTTCAAAAATCTATATGAAAATTCATTTAAAACTGCATACCAATTTTCTGGAAAATTCACCCTCCTCTGTGGAAAGTGGGTGGTAAATAGGGCAAATGTTGATTTCTTATGCGATTTGCTTCAAACTCATTTTCAAAGATCAAAATGAAAATTCATTTAAGACTGCATACCAACTTTTCGGAAAATTCACATTTCCGGGTGTCAAGTAAGTGGCAAAAATGCCAAAGTTGAGTTTTTGTGCGATTTGCTTCAAACTCATTTGCAGAGATCAATATGAAAATTCATTAAAAACTGCATACCAACTTTTCGGAAAATTCACATTTCCGGGTGTTGAGTGAGTGGCAAAAATAACAAAGTTGAGTTTTTGTGCGATTTGCTTCAAACTCATTTGCAGAGATCAATATGAAAAATCATTAAAAACTGCATACCAATTTTCTGGAAATTACACCCCCCTGGGTGGAAAGTGGGTGGTAAATAGGGCGAAATTTCTTTTTTTTTGCGATCTGCTTCAAACTCATTTTCAAAGTTCTATATGAAAATTCATTTAAGACTGCATACCAACTTTTCGGAAAATTCACATTCCCGTATGGAAAGTGTGTGGCAAAAATGCCAAAGTTGAGTTTTTGTGCGATTTACTTCAAACTCATTTTCAAAAATCTATATGAAAATTCATTTAAAACTGCATACCAATTTTCTGGAAAATTCACCCTCCTCTGTGGAAAGTGGGTGGTAAATAGGGCAAATGTTGATTTCTTATGCGATTTGCTTCAAACTCATTTTCAAAGATCAATATGAAAATTCATTTAAGACTGCATACCAACTTTTCGGAAAATTCACATTTCCGGGTGTCAAGTGAGTGGCAAAAATGACAAAGTTGAGTTTTTGTGCGATTTGCTTCAAACTCATTTGCAGAGATCAATATGAAAATTCATTAAAAACTGCATACCAATTTCACGGAAAATTCACCCCTCAGGGTGGAAAGTGGGTGGTAAGTAGGGCGAATGTTGAGTTCTTATGCGATTTGCTTTAAACTCATTTTTAAAGATCAATATGAAAATTCATTTAAAACTGCATACCAACTTTTTGGAAACTTCACATTCCCGGGTGGAAAGTGAGTGGCAAAAATGCCAAAGCTGTGTTTATGTGCGATTTGCTTCAAACTCATTTGCAGAGATCAATATGAAAATTCATTAAAAACTGCATACCAATTTTCTGGAAAATTCACCCCCCTGGGTGGAAAGTGGGTGGTAAGTAGGGCGAAAGTTGAGTTCTTATGGGATTTGCTTCAATCTCATTTTCAAATCTCAAATTGAAAATTCATTTAAGACTGCATACCAACTTTTCGGAAAATTCACATTTCCGGGTGTAAAGTGAGTGGCAAAAATGCCAAAGTTGAGTTTTTGTGCGATTTGCTTCAAACTCATTTGCAGAGATCAATATGAAAATTCATTAAAAACTGCATACCAATTTTCTGGAAATTTCACCCCCCTGGGTGGAAAGTGGGTGGTAAGTAGGGCGAAGGTTGAGTTCTTATGGGATTTATTCCAAACTCATTTTCAAAGATCAAAATGAAAATTCATTTAAAACTGCATACCAATTTTTCGGAATATTCACATTTCCGGGTGGAAAGTGGGTGGTAAGCAGGGCGAAATTTGATTTCTTATGCGATTTGCTTCAAACTCATTTTCAAAGATCAATATGAAAATTCATTAAAAACTGCATACCAATTTTCCGGAAAATTCACCCCCCTGGGTGGAAAGTGGGTGGTTAATAGTTCGAAAGTTGAGTTCTTATGGGATCTGCTTCAAACTCATTTTCAAATCTCAAATTGAAAATTCATTTAAGACTGCATACCAACTTTTCGGAAAATTTACATTTCCGGGTGTCAAGTGAGTGGCAAAAATGCCAAAGTTGAAATTTTGTGCGATTTGCTTCAAAGTCATTTGCAAAGATCAATATGAAAATTCATTAAAAACTGCATACCAATTTTCTGGAAAATTCACACCCCTGGGTGGAAAGTGGGTGGTAATAGGGCGAAAGATGAGTTCTTATGCGATTTATTCCAAATTCATTTTCAAAGATCAATATGAAAATTCATCACATTCCCGGGTGGAAAGTGGGTGGTAAAAATGCCAAAGTTGAGTTTTTGTGCGATTTGCTTCAAACTCATTTGCAGAGATCAATATGAAAATTCATTAAAAACTGCATACCAATTTTCCGGAAAATTCACCCCCCTGGGTGGAAAGTGGGTGGTAAGTAGGGCGAAAGTTGAGTTCTTATGTGATTTGCTTCAAACTCATTTTCAAAGATCAAAATGAAAATTCATTTAAGACTGCATACCAACTTTTCGGAAAATTCACATTTCCGGGTGTCAAGTGAGTGGCAAAAATGCCAAAGTTGAGTTTTTGTGCGATTTTCTTCAAACTCATTTTCAAAGATCAATATGAAACTTCATTTAAAACTGCATAACAATTTCCCGGAAAATTCACCCCTCTGGGTGAAAAGTGGGTGGTAAATAGGGCCGAAATTTGAGTTCTAATGCGATTTATTCCAAACTCATTTTCAAAGATCAAAATGAAAATTCTTTTAAAACTGCATTCCAATTTTTCGGAATATTCACATTTCCGGGTGGAAAGTGGGTGGTAAGCAGGGCGAAATTTGATTTCTTATGCGATTTGCTTCAAACTCATTTTCAAAGATCTATATGAAAATTCATTTAAAACTGCATACCAATTTTCCGGAAAAGTCACCCCTCTGGATGGAAAGTGGGTGGTAATAGGGCAAAAGATGAGTTTTTATGCGATTTATTCCAAACTCATTTTCAAAGATCAATATGAAAATTCATCACATTCCCGGGTGGAAAGTGGGTGGAAAAAATGCCAAAGTTGAGTTTATGTGCGATTTGCTTCAAACTCATTTGCAGAGATCAATATGAAAATTCATTAAAAACTTCATACCAATTTTCCGGAAAATTCACCCCCCTGGATGGAAAGTGGGTGGTTAGTAGTTCGAAAGTTGAGTTCTTATGGGATTTGCTTCAAACTCATTTTCAAATCTCAAATTGAAAATTCATTTAAGACTGCATACCAACTTTTCGGAAAATTCACATTTCCGGGTGTAAAGTGAGTGGCAAAAATGCCAAAGTTGAGTTTTTGTGCGATTTGCTTCAAACTCATTTGCAGAGATCAATATGAAAATTCATTAAAAACTGCATACCAATTTTCTGGAAAATTCACCCCCCTGGGTGGAAAGTGGGTGGTAAGTAGGGCGAAAGTTGAGTTCTTATGGGATTTGCTTCAAACTCATTTTCAAAGATCAAAATGAAAATTCATTTAAGACTGCATACCAACTTTTCGGAAAATTCACATTTCCGGGTGGAAAGTGGGTGGTAAGCAGGGCGAAATTTGATTTCTTATGCGATTTGCTTCAAACTCATTTTCAAAGATCAATATGAAACTTCATTTAAAACTGCATAACAATTTCCCGGAAAATTCACCACTCTGGGTGAAAAGTGGGTGGTAAATAGGGCCGAAATTTGAGTTCTAATGCGATTTATTCCAAACTCATTTTCAAAGATCAAAATGAAAATTCATTTAAAACTGCATACCAATTTTCCGGAAAAGTCATCCCTCTGGGTGGAAAGTGGGTGGTAATAGGGCGAAAGATGAGTTCTTATGCGATTTATTCCAAATTCATTTTCAAAGATCAATATGAAAATTCATCACATTCCCGGGTGGAAAGTGGGTGGTAAAAATGCCAAAGTTGAGTTTTTGTGCGATTTGCTTCAAACTCATTTGCAGAGATCAATATGAAAATTCATTAAAAACTGCATACCAATTTTCCGGAAAATTCACCCCCCTGGGTGGAAAGTGGGTGGTAAGTAGGGCGAAAGTTGAGTTCTTATGTGATTTGCTTCAAACTCATTTTCAAAGATCAAAATGAAAATTCATTTAAGACTGCATACCAACTTTTCGGAAAATTCACATTTCCGGGTGGAAAGTGAGTGGCAAAAATGCCAAAGTTGAGTTTTTGTGCGATTTTCTTCAAACTCATTTTCAAAGATCAATATGAAACTTCATTTAAAACTGCATAACAATTTCCCGGAAAATTCACCCCTCTGGGTGAAAAGTGGGTGGTAAATAGGGCCGAAATTTGAGTTCTAATGCGATTTATTCCAAACTCATTTTCAAAGATCAAAATGAAAATTCTTTTAAAACTGCATTCCAATTTTTCGGAATATTCACATTTCCGGGTGGAAAGTGGGTGGTAAGCAGGGCGAAATTTGATTTCTTATGCGATTTGCTTCAAACTCATTTTCAAAGATCTATATGAAAATTCATTTAAAACTGCATACCAATTTTCCGGAAAAGTCACCCCTCTGGATGGAAAGTGGGTGGTAATAGGGCAAAAGATGAGTTTTTATGCGATTTATTCCAAACTCATTTTCAAAGATCAATATGAAAATTCATCACATTCCAGGGTGGAAAGTGGGTGGTAAAAATGCCAAAGTTGAGTTTATGTGCGATTTGCTTCAAACTCATTTGCAGAGATCAATATGAAAATTCATTAAAAACTGCATACCAATTTTCCGGAAAATTCACCCCCCTGGATGGAAAGTGGGTGGTTAGTAGTTCGAAAGTTGAGTTCTTATGGGATTTGCTTCAAACTCATTTTCAAATGTCAAATTGAAAATTCATTTAAGACTGCATACCAACTTTTCGGAAAATTCACATTTCCGGGTGTAAAGTGAGTGGCAAAAATGCCAAAGTTGAGTTTTTGTGCGATTTGCTTCAAACTCATTTGCAGAGATCAATATGAAAATTCATTAAAAACTGCATACCAATTTTCTGGAAAATTCACCCCCCTGGGTGGAAAGTGGGTGGTAAGTAGGGCGAAAGTTGAGTTCTTATGGGATTTGCTTCAAACTCATTTTCAAAGATCAAAATGAAAATTCATTTAAGACTGCATACCAACTTTTCGGAAAATTCACATTTCCGGGTGGAAAGTGAGTGGTAAGCAGGGCGAAATTTGATTTCTTATGCGATTTGCTTCAAACTCATTTTCAAAGATCAATATGAAACTTCATTTAAAACTGCATAACAATTTCCCGGAAAATTCACCACTCTGGGTGAAAAGTGGGTGGTAAATAGGGCCGAAATTTGAGTTCTAATGCGATTTATTCCAAACTCATTTTCAAAGATCAAAATGAAAATTCATTTAAAACTGCATACCAATTTTTCGGAATATTCACATTTCCGGGTGGAAAGTGGGTGGTAAGCAGGGCGAAATTTGATTTCTTATGCGATTTGCTTCAAACTCATTTTCAAAGATCTATATGAAAATTCATTTAAAACTGCATACCAATTTTCCGGAAAAGTCACCCCTCTGGGTGGAAAGTGGGTGGTAATAGGGCGAAAGATGGGTTTTTATGCGATTTATTCCAAATTCATTTTCAAAGATCAATATGAAAATTCATCACATTCCCGGGTGGAAAGTGGGTGGTAAAAATGCCAAAGTTGAGTTTTTGTGCGATTTGCTTCAAACTCATTTGCAGAGATCAATATGAAAATTCATTAAAAACTGCATACCAATTTTCCGGGCGAAAGTTGAGTTCTTATGTGATTTGCTTCAAACTCATTTTCAAAGATCAAAATGAAAATTCATTTAAGACTGCATACCAACTTTTCGGAAAATTCACATTTCCGGGTGTAAAGTGAGTGGCAAAAATGCCAAAGTTGAGTTTTTGTGCGATTTTCTTCAAACTCATTTTCAAAGATCAATATGAAACTTCATTTAAAACTGCATAACAATTTCCCGGAAAATTCACCCCTCTGGGTGAAAAGTGGGTGGTAAATAGGGCCGAAATTTGAAATCTAATGCGATTTATTCCAAACTCATTTTCAAAGATCAAAATGAAAATTCATTTAAAACTGCATTCCAATTTTTCGGAATATTCACATTTCCGGGTGGAAAGTGGGTGGTAAGCAGGGCGAAATTTGATTTCTTATGCGATTTGCTTCAAACTCATTTTCAAAGATCTATATGAAAATTCATTTAAAACTGCATACCAATTTTCCGGAAAAGTCACCCCTCTGGGTGGAAAGTGGGTGGTAATTGGGCAAAAGATGAGTTTTTATGCGATTTATTCCAAACTCATTTTCAAAGATCAATATGAAAATTCATCACATTCCCGGGTGGAAAGTGGGTGGAAAAAATGCCAAAGTTGAGTTTATGTGCGATTTGCTTCAAACTCATTTGCAGAGATCAATATGAAAATTCATTAAAAACTGCATACCAATTTTCCGGAAAATTCACCCCCCTGGATGGAAAGTGGGTGGTTAGTAGTTCGAAAGTTGAGTTCTTATGGGATTTGCTTCAAACTCATTTTCAAATCTCAAATTGAAAATTCATTTAAGACTGCATACCAACTTTTCGGAAAATTCACATTTCCGGGTGTAAAGTGAGTGGCAAAAATGCCAAAGTTGAGTTTTTGTGCGATTTGCTTCAAACTCATTTGCAGAGATCAATATGAAAATTCATTAAAAACTGCATACCAATTTTCTGGAAAATTAACCCCCCTGGGTGGAAAGTGGGTGGTAAGTAGGGCGAAAGTTGAGTTCTTATGGGATTTGCTTCAAACTCATTTTCAAAGATCAAAATGAAAATTCATTTAAGACTGCATACCAACTTTTCGGAAAATTCACATTTCCGGGTGGAAAGTGAGTGGCAAAAATGCCAAAGTTGAGTTTTTGTGCGATTTGCTTCAAACTCATTTTCAAAGATCAATATGAAACTTCATTTAAAACTGCATAACAATTTCCCGGAAAATTCACCACTCTGGGTGAAAAGTGGGTGGTAAATAGGGCCGAAATTTGAGTTCTAATGCGATTTATTCCAAACTCATTTTCAAAGATCAAAATGAAAATTCATTTAAAACTGCATACCAATTTTTCGGAATATTCACATTTCCGGGTGGAAAGTGGGTGGTAAGCAGGGCGAAATTTGATTTCTTATGCGATTTGCTTCAAACTCATTTTCAAAGATCTATATGAAAATTCATTTAAAACTGCATACCAATTTTCCGGAAAAGTCACCCCTCTGGGTGGAAAGTGGGTGGTAATAGGGCAAAAGATGAGTTTTTATGCGATTTATTCCAAATTCATTTTCAAAGATCAATATGAAAATTCATCACATTCCCGGGTGTAAAGTGAGTGGCAAAAATGCCAAAGTTGAGTTTATGTGCGATTTGCTTCAAACTCATTTGCAGAGATCAATATGAAAATTCATTAAAAACTGCATAACAATTTTCCGGAAAATTCACCCCCCTGGGTGGAAAGTGGGTGGTAAGTAGGGCGAAAGTTGAGTTCTTATGGGATTTGCTTCAAACTCATTTTCAAAGATCAAAATGAAAATTCATTTAAGACTGCATACCAACTTTTCGGAAAATTCACATTTCCGGGTGGAAAGTGAGTGGCAAAAATGCCAAAGTTGAGTTTTTGTGCGATTTGCTTCAAACTCATTTTCAAAGATCAATATGAAACTTCATTTAAAACTGCATAACAATTTCCCGGAAAATTCACCACTCTGGGTGAAAAGTGGGTGGTAAATAGGGCCGAAATTTGAGTTCTAATGCGATTTATTCCAAACTCATTTTCAAAGATCAAAATGAAAATTCATTTAAAACTGCATACCAATTTTTCGGAATATTCACATTTCCGGGTGGAAAGTGGGTGGTAAGCAGGGCGAAATTTGATTTCTTATGCGATTTGCTTCAAACTCATTTTCAAAGATCTATATGAAAATTCATTTAAAACTGCATACCAATTTTCCGGAAAAGTCACCCCTCTGGGTGGAAAGTGGGTGGTAATAGGGCAAAAGATGAGTTTTTATGCGATTTATTCCAAATTCATTTTCAAAGATCAATATGAAAATTCATCACATTCCAGGGTGGAAAGTGGGTGGTAAAAATGCCAAAGTTGAGTTTTTGTGCGATTTGCTTCAAACTCATTTGCAGAGAACAATATGAAAATTCATTAAAAACTGCATACCAATTTTCCGGAAAATTCACCCCCCTGGGTGGAAAGTGGGTGGTTAGTAGGGCGAAAGTTGAGTTCTTATGGGATTTGCTTCAAACTCATTTTCAAATCTCAAAATGAAAATTAATTTAAGACTGCATACCAACTTTTCGGAAAATTCACATTTCCGGGTGTCAAGTGAGTGGCAAAAATGACAAAGTTGAGTTTTTGTGCGATTTGCTTCAAACTCATTTTCAAAAATCTATATGAAAATTAATTTAAAACTGCATACCAATTTTCTGGAAAATTCACCCCTCTGGGTGGAAAGTGGGTGGTAAATAGGGCGAAAGTTGAGTTCTTATGGGATTTGCTTCAAACTCATTTTCAAAGATCAAAATGAAAATTCATTTAAGACTGCATACCAACTTTTCGGAAAATTCACATTTCCGGGTGGAAAGTGAGTGGCAAAAATGCCAAAGTTGAGTTTTTGTGCGATTTGCTTCAAACTCATTTTCAAAGATCAATATGAAACTTCATTTAAAACTGCATAACAATTTCCCGGAAAATTCACCCCTCTGGGTGAAAAGTGGGTGGTAAATAGGGCCGAAATTTGAGTTCTATTGCGATTTATTCCAAACTCATTTTCAAAGATCAAAATGAAAATTCATTTAAAACTGCATACCAATTTTTCGGAATATTCACATTTCCGGGTGGAAAGTGGGTGGTAAGCAGGGCGAAATTTGATTTCTTATGCGATTTGCTTCAAACTCATTTTCAAAGATCTATATGAAAATTCATTTAAAACTGCATACCAATTTTCCGGAAAAGTCACCCCTCTGGGTGGAAAGTGGATGGTAATAGGGCAAAAGATGAGTTTTTATGCGATTTATTCCAAATTCATTTTCAAAGATCAATATGAAAATTCATCACATTCCCGGGTGGAAAGTGGGTGGTAAAAATGCCAAAGTTGAGTTTATGTGCGATTTGCTTCAAACTCATTTGCAGAGAACAATATGAAAATTCATTAAAAACTGCATACCAATTTTCCGGAAAATTCACCCCCCTGGGTGGAAAGTGGGTGGTTAGTAGGGCGAAAGTTGAGTTCTTATGGGATTTGCTTCAAACTCATTTTCAAATCTCAAAATGAAAATTCATTTAAGACTGCATACCAACTTTTCGGAAAATTCACATTTCCGGGTGTCAAGTGAGTGGCAAAAATGACAAAGTTGAGTTTTTGTGCGATTTGCTTCAAACTCATTTTCAAAAATCTATATGAAAATTAATTTAAAACTGCATACCAATTTTCTGGAAAATTCACCCCTCTGGGTGGAAAGTGGGTGGTAAATAGGGCGAAAGTTGATTTCTTATGCGATTTGCTTTAAACTCATTTTCAAAGATCAATATGAAAATTCATTTAAAACTGCATACCAACTTTTTGGAAATTTCACATTCCCGGGTGGAAAGTGGGTGGTAAAAAGGCCAAAGTTGAGTTTATGTGCGATTTTCTTCAAACTCATTTGCAGAGATCTATATGAAAATTCATTAAAAACTGCATACCAATTTTCTGGAAAATTCACCCACCTGGGTGGAAAGTGGATGGTAAGTAGGGCGAAAGTTGAGTTCTTATGGGATTTGCTTCAAACTCATTTTCAAAGATCAAAATGAAAATTCATTTAAGACTCCATACCAACTTTTCGGAAAATTCACATTTCCGGGTGTCAAGTGAGTGGCAAAAATGCCAAAGTTGAGTTTTTGTTCGATTTGCTTCAAACTCATTTTCAAAGATCAATATGAAACTTCATTTAAAACTGCATACCAATTTTCCGGAAAATTCTCATTCCTGGGTGGAAAGTGGGTGGTAAGCATTGCGAAAGTTGAGTTTTTGTGCGATTTGCTTCAAACTCATTTTCAAAGATCAATAAGAGAATTCATTTAAGACATTCCCGGGTGGAAAGTGGGTGGTAAGCATTGCGAAAGTTGAGTTTTTGTGCGATTTGATTCAAACTCATTTTCAAAAATCAATATGAAAATTCATTAAAAACTGCATACCTCTTTTCCGGAAAATTTACCCTTTTGGGTAAAAAAATGTTGGTTACCAGCGACTGCAGTTACGCCTGACCCACTCGGCTACGCTTTCGTCATAGCAGACAAGCATCAGCCGTTTTGATCTCAGGACTACACCCTCGAACTTCGGTTTAACGCCTGGCGTCACATACGTTAGGGTGACCGTCAGAATCGCCGCCTTAAGCGTTGCCGCCTGCTTTACTGTTAAGGGTGACGATCTGTCAGTCGAAATGAAGCATAGCTTGACACCACTGGCCATCCAACTGAAAGATGGCGCTGTGGACTCTGAATGAGTATTCTTAGGCTTCTTCTTAGACAAACCGGCTCCCGGAGACCTGTGCCCTGAGCGACTCCTTTTCACCTTGGTGTCAGCGGGGGGCGCTTTCGCAGCAGCCAGTTCAGCTGGTCTACAAGCCTTCTTCTCGTGGTTCGTCATTTTAACGACGGCGAGCTCATTGTCGAAAAATAGACGGTCAACCTGCGTGCCTGCATTCGTGAGACCGGATCTCTGGGAGATCACACTAGATGCATCGTCCTAGTCGGTGAGAGTAAGGTCAGTATCCGACTCTGAGTCCAACAACTCTATCGAATTCTGCCTTGGCAGACACTTTCCAGACGGAAGGTTGGTACCTTTCAACAACTGTTCCAAGAGGGTTGGAGGCATGTCCGGGTCCTCCTTAACCTGGTGACCAACATCACCGTTAAGGCAGCCCAGCGGCTGCGGTACTGGGCTTAGGGACAACCGTACAGGTTGAAGCCTGGGGTAATACTTTAATTTTTTTGAAAAAAATAAGAAACAAGAGTATATTGGGTTTGTGAAATGTTTGTCTGTCCGTCTGTATAACCGTCTGTCCGTAAGAACGCAGGTTTTTCCACTGTTTTTAAGCTAGAGCAACCAAACTTGGGATACATGTTGATATATACCATAGGCAGACAAAGTGTTAAGAATAAGGGCTACTTATCACAGCCTTAAATCAAGGCCCTTGATTGATCTGACAAAAAAATTGGCCACGCCAACCCCCGCCCCCACAAATGAGCAAACTTTGTATCTCCCACACCCCTTTAGCTAGAATCACCAAATTTTGCAAGATGAATTCTATTGCCCTATTAAATAGATTGGATACAAATAATTTTGCCACGCCCCCTTCTGACTCCGCAAAGACGCTAAAAAAGAGTGTACGCAACGTTCTTAGTTGTTTCTATATTTTTTTTTTTACTCCCTGTTCCCATTAAAAATGGGAAAATGGGAGCTATAAAGTACTGCAAATGTGTGTAACAGACAGAAAGAGGCATTTCCGACCATATAAACTAAAAGTTTGGTCTGAATGCACCATATCAAATGAATTCGTTGTCAACAACAACGCAGCATAACAAAGCTCAGCGCGACAGCTGAAATGCGCGCGGTGCTTAATATTGACAGGCAGAGCAATTCCTTATCATTCAGTGGCTCTCTTCACTTAACCGAATTTAAGAGAGCAACACTCACTCGATTGCCCGGACAAGGGTGGGCGAGGCAAAATTATTTTTATCCAATCTTTCATATAGGGCAGCAGAATTCGATCTGCAAAATTTGGTGGTTCTAGCTGAAGGGGTGTGGGAGATACAGACTTTGCTTATTTGTCGGGCGTGGCCAAATTTTTTTTTGGTTGGATCAATCAAAGATGTGATTAGTAGTCCTTGGGCTAAGCTTGGTTACTCTAGCTGTAAAACTGTGGAAGATATAGGCTTTTGGGGCTTGTGGCTGAAATGGTGGGGGTGGGCGAGATCTTGACACTTTGTCTGCCTAGGGCATATATCAACATATATACCAAGGTTGGTGGCTTTAGCTTCAAAACTGTGGAAAAAACAGCGTTCATACAGACGGACATTTCTCAAACCTAATATACTCTTTCTGTCTATTCTATTTGATGAATTCTGTCCTGACGAACCTTGTACTGGGGACACCATATACAAGATCCACGTTCAAGAATTGGTCGAACAAGTCAGGTAAAAAGTGTTTTAGTAAGTTGACGATCCCTAGTCAAGTTCCTTTGACCAACGCTCCTTAGGCACGATTTGTCACCGATTTGTCATTTGATACCTATAAAGATCAGTTTGTAAATTCTGACCAGATAGAAAGTTAGCAGCAGACAAACAGAGCTTTATATCGTCGTCATACATCAGTACCCGAGAGTGATTTATTACAGAAGGCAGGTCATTAATAAAAAGAGTAAGTAATAAAGGGCCGAGATGGCTACCTTGGGGTACTCCAGAAGTAACTTGAACAGACTTAGAAATAAAGCCTTTAAAATTAGCTTTTTGGGCTCTTAAATTTAGATATGAGACTCCTAAAAAAAATATATGATGAAAAAAAATTTAAAAACATTATTATAATAGTTTAACTCCCTTTGTTAAGTACTTGCTTCCCAGTGAAATTGTTGAAAATTGACTCTATCGAAAGAGTGTCGTCATCGACGCCAAGCTGCAAAATTACACAATAATTAATGTTAATCTATATATATAAAAGAGTTTGTCCTCACTGGCGATTGGCGATTGGTGATTGGCGATTGGCAATCAGCGCAGGGCCCTAAGAGCTAGATGGCTGAAATTTTCACAGTAGCTTAGGCATGTACCGAAAGTGAGCACTAAGACCGGATCTTGGCAAATTCGGTCGGGAAATGAGGAAAATTCGCGGAGAACCGTTGTATACAATTTTTTTGTTTATCATCCGATCATCTTCAAACTTAATTTCAATGATCTATATGAAAATTCATTTAAAACTGCATACCTATTTTCCGAAAAAGTCACTCCCTGGGTGGAAAATGGGTGGTAAATAGAGCGAAAGATGAGTTTTTATACGATTTGCTTCAAACTCATTTTCAAAGATCAAAGTGAAAATTCATTTAAGACAGCAAACCAACTTTCCTGAAAATTCACATTCCCGGGTGGAAAGTGGGTGGTAAAAATGCCAAAGTTGAGTTTTTTTGCTTCAAACTCATTTTCAAAGATCAATATGAAAATTTTATTGAAGACTGTATACCAACTTTTCGGAAAATTCACATTCCCGGGTGGAAAGTGGGTAATAAAAATGCCAAACTTGAGTTTTTGTGCGATTTACTTAAAACTCTTTTTCAAAGCTCAATATGAAAATTCATTTTTAAACTGCATAGCAATTTTCTTGAAAATTCACCCCTCTGGGTGGAAAGTGGGTGGTTAGTAGGGCGAACGTTGATTTCTTATGGGATTTGCTTCAAACTCATTTTCAAAGATCAAAATGAAAATTCATTTAAGACTGCATTCCAACTTTTCGGGAAATTCACATTTCCGGGTGGAAAGTGGGTGGTGAGCAGGGCGAAATTTGAGTTCTAATGCGATTTATTCCAAACTCATTTGCAAAGATCAATATGAAAGTTCATTAAAAACTGCATACCAATTTTCCGGAAAACTCACCCCCCTGGGTGGAAAGTGGGTGGTAAGTAGGGCGAAAGTTGAGTTCTTATGGGATTTGCTTCAAACTCATTTTCAAAGTTCAAAATGAAAATTCATTTAAGACTGCATACCAACTTTTCGGAAAATTCACATTTCCGGGTGTAAAGTGAGTGGCAAAAATGCCAAAGTTGAGTTTTTGTGCGATTTGCTACAAACTCATTTGCAGAGATCAATATGAAAATTCATTATAAACTGCATACCAATTTTCTGGAAAATTCACCCCCCTGGGTGGAAAGTGGGTTGTAAATAGGGCGAAAGATGAGTTTTTATGCGATTTATTCCAAATTCATTTGCAAAGATCAAAATGAAAATTCATTTAAGACTGCATACCAACTTTTCGGAAAATTCACATTACCGGGTGCAAAGTGAGTGGCAAAAATGCCAAAGTTGAGTTTTTGTGCGATTTGCTTCAAACTCATTTGCAAAATCAATATGAAAATTCATTAAAAACCGTATACCAATATTCCAATTTATACCAATTTTCCGGAAAATTCACAATTTAAGTTCTAATGCGATTTATTCCAAACTCATTTTCAAAGATCAATATGAAAATTCATTTAAAACTGCATACCAATTTTCCGAAAAATTCACATTTCCAGGTGGAAAGTGGGTGGTTAGCAGGGCCTAAGTTTAGTTTTTGTGCGATTTGCTTCAAACTCATTTTCAAAGATCTATATAAAAATTCATTTAAAACTGCATACAAATTTATCGGAAAATTTACCCCTCTGGGTGGAAACTGGGTGGTAAATAGGGCGAAAGATGAGTTTTTGTGCGATTTGTTTCAAACTCATTTACAAAGATCAATATGAAAATTCATTTAAAACTGCATGCCAACTTTTTGGAAATTTCACATTCCCGGGTGCAAAGTGAGTGGCAAAAATGCCAAAGTTGAGTTTTTGTGCGATTTGCTTCAAACTCATTTGCAAAATCAATATGAAAATTCATTAAAAACCGTATACCAATATTCCAATATATACCAATTTTCCGGAAAATTCACAATTTAAGTTCTTATGCGATTTATTCCAAACTCATTTTCAAAGATCAATATGAAAATTCATTTAAAACTGCATACCAATTTTCCGAAAAATTCACATTTCCAGGTGGAAAGTGGGTGGTTAGCAGGGCCTAAGTTTAGTTTTTGTGCGACTTGCTTCAAACTCATTTTCAAAGATCTATATAAAAATTCATTTAAAACTGCATACAAATTTATCGGAAAATTTACCCCTCTGGGTGGAAACTGGGTGGTAAATAGGGCGAAAGATGAGTTTTTGTGCGATTTGTTTCAAACTCATTTACAAAATCAATATGAAAATTCATTAAAAACTGCATACCAACTTTTTGGAAATTTCACATTCCCGGGTGCAAAGTGAGTGGCAAAAATGCCAAAGTTGAGTTTTTGTGCGATTTGCTTCAAACTCATTTGCAAAATCAATATGAAAATTCATTAAAAACCGTATACCAATATTCCAATATATACCAATTTTCCGGAAAATTCACAATTTAAGTTCTTATGCGATTTATTCCAAACTCATTTTCAAAGATCAATATGAAAATTCATTTAAAACTGCATACCAATTTTCCGAAAAATTCACATTTCCAGGTGGAAAGTGGGTGGTAAGTAGGGCGAACGTTGATTTCTTATGCGATTTGCTTCAAACTCATTTTCAAAGATCTATATGAAAATTCATTTAAAACTGCATACCAATTTTCCGGAAAATTCACCCCTCTGGTTGGAAAGTGGGTGACATATAGGGCGAAAGATGAGTTTTTAAGCGATTTATTCCAAATTCATTTTCAAAGATCAATATGAAAATTCATTTAAAACTGCATGCCAACTTTTTGGAAATTTCACATTCCCGGGTGCAAAGTGAGTGGCAAAAATGCCAAAGTTGAGTTTTTGTGCGATTTGCTTCAAACTCATTTGCAAAATCAATATGAAAATTCATTAAAAACCGTATACCAATATTCCAATATATACCAATTTTCCGGAAAATTCACAATTTAAGTTCTTATGCGATTTATTCCAAACTCATTTTCAAAGATCAATATGAAAATTCATTTAAAACTGCATACCAATTTTCCGAAAAATTCACATTTCCAGGTGGAAAGTGGGTGGTTAGCAGGGCCTAAGTTTAGTTTTTGTGCGACTTGCTTCAAACTCATTTTCAAAGATCTATATAAAAATTCATTTAAAACTGCATACAAATTTATCGGAAAATTTACCCCTCTGGGTGGAAACTGGGTGGTAAATAGGGCGAAAGATGAGTTTTTGTGCGATTTGTTTCAAACTCATTTACAAAGATCAATATGAAAATTCATTTAAGAATGCATACCAACTTTTCGGAAAATTCACATTCCCGGGTGGAAAGTGGGTGGTAAAAATTCTAAAGCTGAGTTCTTATGCGATTTGCTTCAAACTCATTTTAAAAGATCAATATGAAAATTCATTAAAAACTGCAAACCAATTATCCGGCAAATTCACATTCCCTGGTGGAAAGTGGGTGGTAAGCAGGGCAAAAGTTGAGTTCTTATGCGATTTGCTTCAAACTCATTTGCAGAGATCAATATGAAAGTTCATTAAAAACTGCATACCAATTTTTCGGAAAATTCACCCCTCTGGGTGGAAAAAGGGTGGTAAGTAGGGCGAACGTTGATTTCTTATGCGATCTGCTTCAAACTCATTTTCAAAGATCAAAATGAAAATTCATTTAAGACTGCATTCCAACTTTTCGGGAAATTCACATTTCCGGGTGGAAAGTGGGTGGTGAGCAGGGCGAAATTTGAGTTCTAATGCGATTTATTGCAAACTCATTTGCAGAGATCAATATGAAAATTCATTAAAAACTGCATACCAATTTTCCGGAAAATTCACCGCCCTGGGTGGAAAGTGGGTGGTAAGTAGGGCGAAAGTTGAGTTCTTATGGGATTTGCTTCAAACTCATTTTCAAAGTTCAAAATGAAAATTCATTTAAGACTGCATACCAACTTTTCGGAAAATTCACATTTCCGGGTGTAAAGTGAGTGGCAAAAATGCCAAAGTTGAGTTTTTGTGCGATTTGCTACAAACTCATTTGCAGAGATCAATATGAAAATTCATTATAAACTGCATACCAATTTTCTGGAAAATTCACCCCCCTGGGTGGAAAGTGGGTGGTTAATAGGGCGAAAGATGAGTTTTTATGCGATTTATTCCAAATTCATTTTCAAAGATCAAAATGAAAATTCATTTAAGACTGCATACCAACTTTTCGGAAAATTCACATTTCCGGGTGCAAAGTGAGTGGCAAAAATGCCAAAGTTGAGTTTTTGTGCGATTTGCTTCAAACTCATTTGCAAAATCAATATGAAAATTCATTAAAAACCGTATACCAATATTCCAATTTTTACCAATTTTCCGGAAAATTCACAATTTAAGTTCTTATGCGATTTATTCCAAACTCATTTTCAAAGATCAATATGAAAATTCATTTAAAACTGCATACCAATTTTCCGAAAAATTCACATTTCCAGGTGGAAAGTGGGTGGTTAGCAGGGCCTAAGTTTAGTTTTTGTGCGACTTGCTTCAAACTCATTTTCAAAGATCTATATAAAAATTCATTTAAAACTGCATACAAATTTATCGGAAAATTTACCCCTCTGGGTGGAAACTGGGTGGTAAATAGGGCGAAAGATGAGTTTTTGTGCGATTTGTTTCAAACTCATTTACAAAGATCAATATGAAAATTCATTTAAGAATGCATACCAACTTTTCGGAAAATTCACATTCCCGGGTGGAAAGTGGGAGGTAAAAATTCTAAAGCTGAGTTCTTATGCGATTTGCTTCAAACTCATTTTCAAAGATCAATATGAAAATTCATTTAAAACTGCATACCAATTTTCCGGAAAATTCACATTTCCGGGTGGAAAGTGGGTGGCAAAAATTGTAACGTTGAGTGTTTGTGCGATTTGCTTCAAACTCATTTTCAAAGATCAATATGAAAATTCATTTAAAACTGCATACCAATTATCCGGCAAATTCACATTCCCTGGTGGAAAGTGGGTGGTAAGCAGGGCAAAAGTTGAGTTCTTATGCGATTTGCTTCAAACTCATTTGCAGAGATCAATATGAAAGTTCATTAAAAACTGCATACCAATTTTTCGGAAAATTCACCCCTCTGGGTGGAAAAAGGGTGGTAAGTAGGGCGAACGTTGATTTCTTATGCGATCTGCTTCAAACTGCGAGCTGCATACCAACTTTTCGGAAAGTTCACATTCCCGGGTGGAAAGTGGGTGGTAAAAAGGCCAAAGTTGAGTTTTTGTGCGATTTGCTTCAAACTCATTTGCAGAGATCAATATGAAAATTCATTAAAAACTGCATACCAATTTTCCGGAAAATTCACCCCTCTGGTTGGAAAGTGGGTGGCATATAGGGCGAAAGATGAGTTTTTAAGCGATTTATTCCAAATTCATTTTCAAAGATCAATATGAAAATTCATTTAAAACTGCATACCAACTTTTTGGAAATTTCACATTCCCGGGTGGAAAGTGGGTGGTAAAAAGGCCAAAGTTGAGTTTTTGTGCGATTTGCTTCAAACTCATTTGCAGAGATCAATATGAAAGTTCATTAAAAACTGCATACCAATTTTCCGGAAAATTCACCCCTCTGGGTTCAAAAAGGGTGGTAAGTAGGGCGAACGTTGATTTCTTATGCGATCTGCTTCAAACTCATTTTCAAAGATCAAAATGAAAATTCATTTAAGACTGCATTCCAACTTTTCGGGAAATTCACATTACCGGTTGGAAAGTGGGTGGTGAGCAGGGCGAAATTTGAGTTCTAATGCGATTTATTCCAAACTCATTTGCAGAGATCAATATGAAAATTCATTAAAAACTGCATACCAATTTTCCGGAAAATTCACCGCCCTGGGTGGAAAGTGGGTGGTAAGTAGGGCGAAAGTTGAGTTCTTATGGGATTTGCTTCAAACTCATGTTCAAAGATCTATATGAAAATTCATTTAAAACTGCATACCAATTATCCGGCAAATTCACATTCCCTGGTGGAAAGTGGGTGGTAAGCAGGGCAAAAGTTGAGTTCTTATGCGATTTGCTTCAAACTCATTTGCAGAGATCAATATGAAAGTTCATTAAAAACTGCATACCAATTTTTCGGAAAATTCACCCCTCTGGGTGGAAAAAGGGTGGTAAGTAGGGCGAACGTTGATTTCTTATGCGATCTGCTTCAAACTGCGAGCTGCATACCAACTTTTCGGAAAGTTCACATTCCCGGGTGGAAAGTGGGTGGTAAAAAGGCCAAAGTTGAGTTTTTGTGCGATTTGCTTCAAACTCATTTGCAGAGATCAATATGAAAATTCATTAAAAACTGCATACCAATTTTCCGGAAAATTCACCCCTCTGGTTGGAAAGTGGGTGGCATATAGGGCGAAAGATGAGTTTTTAAGCGATTTATTCCAAATTCATTTTCAAAGATCAATATGAAAATTCATTTAAAACTGCATACCAACTTTTTGGAAATTTCACATTCCCGGGTGGAAAGTGGGTGGTAAAAAGGCCAAAGTTGAGTTTTTGTGCGATTTGCTTCAAACTCATTTGCAGAGATCAATATGAAAGTTCATTAAAAACTGCATACCAATTTTCCGGAAAATTCACCCCTCTGGGTTCAAAAAGGGTGGTAAGTAGGGCGAACGTTGATTTCTTATGCGATCTGCTTCAAACTCATTTTCAAAGATCAAAATGAAAATTCATTTAAGACTGCATTCCAACTTTTCGGGAAATTCACATTACCGGTTGGAAAGTGGGTGGTGAGCAGGGCGAAATTTGAGTTCTAATGCGATTTATTCCAAACTCATTTGCAGAGATCAATATGAAAATTCATTAAAAACTGCATACCAATTTTCCGGAAAATTCACCGCCCTGGGTGGAAAGTGGGTGGTAAGTAGGGCGAAAGTTGAGTTCTTATGGGATTTGCTTCAAACTCATGTTCAAAGATCTATATGAAAATTCATTTAAAACTGCATACCAATTTTCCGGAAAATTCACCCCACTGGGTGGAAAAAGGGTGGTAAGTAGGGCGAACGTTGATTTCTTATGCGATCTGCTTCAAACTCATTTTCAAAGATCAAAATGAAAATTCATTTAAGACTGCATTCCAACTTTTCGGGAAATTCACATTTCCGGGTGGAAAGTGAGTGGCAAAAATGCCAAAGTTGAGTTTTTGTGCGATTTGCTTCAAACTCATTTGCAGAGATCAATATGAAAATTCATTAAAAACTGCATACCAATTTTCCTTAAAATTCACCCCTCTGGTTTGAAAGTGGGTGGCAAATTGGGCGAAAGATGAGTTTTTATGCGATTTATTCCAAATTCATTTTCAAAGATCAATATGAAAATTCATTTAAAACTGCATACCAACTTTTTGGAAATTTCACATTCCCGGGTGGAAAGTGGGTGGTAAAAATGCCAAAGTTGAGTTTTTGTGCGATTTGCTTCAAACTCATTTGCAGAGATCAATATGAAAGTTCATTAAAAACTGCATACCAATTTTCCGGAAAATTCACCCCTCTGGGTGAAAAAAGGGTGGTAAGTAGGGCGAAAGTTGAGATCTTATGGGATTTGCTTCAAACTCATTTTCAAAGATCAAAATGAAAATTCATTTAAGACTGCGTACCAACTTTTCGGAAAATTCACATTTCCGGGTGTAAAGTGTGTGGCAAAAATGCCAAAGTTGAGTTTTTGTGCGATTTGCTTCAAACTCATTTCCAGAGATCAATATGAAAGTTCATTAAAAACTGCATACCAATTTTCCGGAAAATTCACCCCTCTGGGTGGAAAAAGGGTGGTAAGTAGGGCGAAAGTTGAGATCTTATGGGATTTGCTTCAAACTCATTTTCAAAGATCAAAATGAAAATTCATTTAAGACTGCATTCCAACTTTTCGGGAAATTCACATTTCCGGGTGGAAAGTGGGTGGTGAGCAGGGCGAAATTTGAGTTCTAATGCGATTTATTCCAAACTCATTTGCAAAGATCAATATGAAAATTCATTAAAAACTGCATACCAATTTTCCGGCAAATTCACACATCCGGGTGGAAAGTGGGTGGCGAAAATGCCAAAGTTGAGTTTTTGTAAGATTTGCATCAAACTCATTTTCAAAGATCAATATGAAAATTCATTTAAGACTGCATAGCAACTTTTCGGAAAATTCACATTCCCGTATGGAAAGTGAGTGGTAAAAATGCCAAAGTTGAGTTTTTGTGCGATTTGCTTCAAACTCATTTTCAAAGATCAATATGAAAATTCATTTTTAAACTGCATACCAATTTTCCGGAAAATTCACCCCTCTGGTTGGAAAGTGGGTGGTAAATAGGGCGAAAGATGAGTTTTTATGCGATTTATTCCAAATTCATTTTCAAAGATCAAAATGAAAATTCATTTAAGACTGCATACCAACTTTTCGGAAAATTCACATTTCCGGGTGTAAAGTGAGTGGCAAAAATGCCAAAGTTGAGTTTTTGTGCGATTTGCTTCAAACTCATTTGAAGAGATCAATATGAAAATTTATTATAAGCTGCATACCAATTTTCTGGAAAATTCACCCCCCTGGGTGGAAAGTGGGTGGTAAATAGGGTGAAAGTTGATTTCTTATGCGATTTGCTTCAAACTCATTTTCAAAGATCTCTATGAAAATTCATTTAAAACTGCATACCAATTTTCCGGAAAAGTCACCCCTCTGGGTGGAAAAAGGGTGGTAAATAGGGCGAGAGATGAGTTTTAATGCGATTGGCTTTAAACTCATTTTCAAAGATCAATAAGAAAATTCATTTAAAGCTGCATACCAACTTTTCGGAAAATTCACATTCCCGGGTGGAAAGTGGGTGGTAAAAATGCCAAAGTTGAGTTTTTGTGCGATTTGCTTCAAACTCATTTGCAGAGATCAATATGAAAGTTCATTAAAAACTGCATACCAATTTTCCGGAAAATTCACCCCCCTGGGTGGAAAGTGGGTGGTAAGTAGGGCGAACGTTGAGTTCTTATGGGATTTGCTTTAAACTCATTTTCAAAGATCAAAATCAAAATTCATTTAAGACTGCATTCCAACTTTTCGGAAAATTCACATTTCCGGGTGGAAAGGTGGTGGTAAGCAGGGTGAAATTTGATTTCTTATGCGATTTGCTTCAAACTCATTTGCAAAGATCAATATGAAAATTCATTAAGAACTGCATACCAATTTTCCGGAAAATTCACATTTCCGGGTGGAAAGTGGGTGGCGAAAATGCCAAAGTTGAGTTTTTGTGCGATTTGCTTCAAACTCATTTGCAGAGATCAATATGAAAATTCATTTAAACTGCATACCAATTTTCTGGAAAATTCACCCCCCTGGGTGGAAAGTGGGTGGTAAATAGGGCGAAACTTTATTTCTTATGCGATTGCTTCAAACTCATTTTCAAAGATCAAAATGAAAATTCATTTAAGACTGCATTCCAACTTTCCGGAAAATTCACATTCCCGTATGGAAAGTGAGTGGCAAAAATGCCAAAGTTGAGTTTTTGTGCGATTTGCTTCAAACTCATTTTCAAAGATCAATATGTAAATTCACTTAAGACTGCATACCAACTTTTCGGAAAATTCACATTTCCGGGTGTAAAGTGAGTGGCAAAAATGCCAAAGTTGAGTTTTTGTGCGATTTGCTTCAAACTCATTTGAAGAGATCAATATGAAAATTTATTATAAGCTGCATACCAATTTTCTGGAAAATTCACCCCCCTGGGTGGAAAGTGGGTGGTAAATAGGGTGAAAGTTGATTTCTTATGCGATTTGCTTCAAACTCATTTTCAAAGATCTCTATGAAAATTCATTTAAAACTGCATACCAATTTTCCGGAAAAGTCACCCCTCTGGGTGGAAAAAGGGTGGTAAATAGGGCGAGAGATGAGTTTTAATGCGATTGGCTTTAAACTCATTTTCAAAGATCAATAAGAAAATTCATTTAAAGCTGCATACCAACTTTTCGGAAAATTCACATTCCCGGGTGGAAAGTGGGTGGTAAAAATGCCAAAGTTGAGTTTTTGTGCGATTTGCTTCAAACTCATTTGCAGAGATCAATATGAAAGTTCATTAAAAACTGCATACCAATTTTCCGGAAAATTCACCCCCCTGGGTGGAAAGTGGGTGGTAAGTAGGGCGAACGTTGAGTTCTTATGGGATTTGCTTTAAACTCATTTTCAAAGATCAAAATCAAAATTCATTTAAGACTGCATTCCAACTTTTCGGAAAATTCACATTTCCGGGTGGAAAGGTGGTGGTAAGCAGGGTGAAATTTGATTTCTTATGCGATTTGCTTCAAACTCATTTGCAAAGATCAATATGAAAATTCATTAAGAACTGCATACCAATTTTCCGGAAAATTCACATTTCCGGGTGGAAAGTGGGTGGCGAAAATGCCAAAGTTGAGTTTTTGTGCGATTTGCTTCAAACTCATTTGCAGAGATCAATATGAAAATTCATTTAAACTGCATACCAATTTTCTGGAAAATTCACCCCCCTGGGTGGAAAGTGGGTGGTAAATAGGGCGAAACTTTATTTCTTATGCGATTGCTTCAAACTCATTTTCAAAGATCTATATGAAAATTCATTTAAAACTGCATACCAATTTTCCGGAAAAGTCACCCCACTGGGTGGAAAAAGGGTGGTAAGTAGGGCGAACGTTGATTTCTTATGCGATCTGCTTCAAACTCATTTTCAAAGATCAAAATGAAAATTCATTTAAGACTGCATTCCAACTTTCCGGAAAATTCACATTCCCGTATGGAAAGTGAGTGGCAAAAATGCCAAAGTTGAGTTTTTGTGCGATTTGCTTAAAACTCATTTTCAAAGATCAATATGAAAATTCATTTTTAAACTGCATACCAATTTTCCGGAAAATTCACCCCTCTGGGTGGAAAGTGGGTGGCATATAGGGCGAAAGATGAGTTTTTATGCGATTTATTCCAAATTCATTTTCAAAGATCCATATGAAAATTCATTTAAAACTGCATACCAACTTTTTGGAAATTCCACATTCCCGGGTGTAAAGTGAGTGGCAAAAATGCCAAAGTTGAGTTTTTGTGCGATTTGCTTCAAACTCATTTGCAAAATCAATATGAAAATTCATTAAAAACCGTATACCAATATTCCGGAATATTCAACCCCCTGGGTGCAAAGTGGGTGGTAAGTAGGGCGAAAGTTGAGTTCTTATGGGATTTGCTTCAAACTCATTTTCAAAGATCAATATGAAAATTCATTTAAGACTGCATACCAACTTTTCGGAAAATTCACATTTCCGGGTGTAAAGTGTGTGGCAAAAATGCTAAAGTTGAGTTTTTGTGCGATTTGCTTCGAACTCATTTGCAGAGATCAATATGAAAATTCATTATAAACTGCATACCAATTTTTTGGAAAATTCACCCCCCTGGGTGGAAAGTGGGTGGTAAATAGGGTGAAAGTTGATTTCTTATGCGATTTGCTTCAAACTCATTTTCAAAGATCTATATGAAAATTCATTTAAAACTGCATACCAATTTTCCGGAAAAGTCACCCCTCTGGGTGGAAAAAGGGTGGTAAATAGGGAGAGAGATGAGTTTTTATGCGATTGGCTTTAAACTCATTTTAAAAGATCAATAAGAAAATTCATTTAAAGCTGCATACCAACTTTTCGGAAAATTCACATTCCCGGGTGGAAAGTGGGTGGTTAAAAGGCCAAAGTTGAGTTTTTGTGCGATTTGCTTCAAACTCATTTGCAGAGATCAATATGAAAGTTCATTAAAAACTGCATACCAATTTTCCGGAAAATTCACCCCCCTGGGTGGAAAGTGGGTGGTAAGTTGGGCGAACGTTGAGTTCTTATGGGATTTGCTTTAAACTCATTTTCAAAGATCAAAATCAAAATTCATTTAAGACTGCATTCCAACTTTTCGGAAAATTCACATTTCCGGGTGGAAAGGTGGTGGTAAGCAGGGTGAAATTTGATTTCTTATGCGATTTGCTTCAAACTCATTTGCAAAGATCAATATGAAAATTCATTAAGAACTGCATACCAATTTTCCGGAAAATTCACATTTCCGGGTGGAAAGTGGGTGGCGAAAATGCCAAAGTTGAGTATTTGTAAGATTTGCATCAAACTCATTTTCAAAGATCAATATGAAAATTCATTATAAACTGCATACCAATTTTCTGGAAAATTCACCCCCCTGGGTGAAAAGTGGGTGGTAAATAGGGCGAAAGTTGATTTCTTATGCGATTGCTGCAAACTCATTTTCAAAGATCTATATGAAAATTCATTTAAAACTGCATACCAATTTTCCGGAAAAGTCACCCCACTGGGTGGAAAAAGGGTGGTAAGTAGGGCGAACGTTGATTTCTTATGCGATCTGCTTCAAACTCATTTTCAAAGATCAAAATGAAAATTCATTTAAGACTGCATTCCAACTTTTCGGGAAATTCACATTTCCGGGTGGAAAGTGGGTGGTGAGCAGGGCGAAATTTGAGTTCTAATGCGATTTATTCCAAACTCATTTGCAAAGATCAATATGAAAATTCATTAAAAACTGCATACCAATTTTCCGGAAAATTCACATTCCCGTATGGAAAGTGAGTGGCAAAAATGCCAAAGTTGAGTTTTTGTGCGATTTGCTTAAAACTCATTTTCAAAGATCAATATGAAAATTCATTTTTAAACTGCATAGCAATTTTCCGGAAAATTCACCCCTCTGGGTGGAAAGTGGGCGAAAGATGAGTTTTTATGCGATTTATTCCAAATCCATTTTCAAAGATCCATATGAAAATTCATTTAAAACTGCATACCTACTTTTTGGAAATTCCACATTCCCGGGTGGAAAGTGGGTGGTAAAAATGCCAAAGTTGAGTTTATGTATGATTTGCTTCAAACTCATTTGCAAAGATCAATATAAAAATTAATTTTTAAGCTGCATACCAATTTTCCGGAATATTCACCCCCCTGGGTGCAAAGTGGGTGGTAAATAGGGCGAAAGTTGAGTTCTTATGGGATTTGCTTCAAACTCATTTTCAAAGATCTATATGAAAATTCATTTAAAACTGCATACCAATTTTCCGGAAAATTCACATTTCCGGGTGTAAAGTGAGTGGCAAAAATGCCAAAGTTGAGTTTTTGTGCGATTTGCTTCAAACTCATTTGCAGAGATCAATATGAAAATTCATTATAAACTGCATACCCATTTTCTGGAAAATTCACCCCCCTGTGCGGAAAGTGGGTGGTAAATAGGGCGAAAGTTGATTTCTTATGCGATTTGCTTCAAACTCATTTTCAAAGATCTATATGAAAATTCATTTAAAACTGCATACCAATTTTCCGGAAAAGTCACCCCTCTGGGTGGAAAAAGGGTGGTAAATAGGGCGAGAGATGAGTTTTTATGCGATTGGCTTTAAACTCATTTTCAAAGATCAATAAGAAAATTCATTTAAAGCTGCATACCGACTTTTCGGAAAATTCACATTCCCGGGTGGAAAGTGGGTGGTAAAAAGGCCAAAGTTTAGTTTTTGTGCGATTTGCTTCAAACTCATTTGCAGAGATCAATATGAAAGTTCATTAAAAACTGCATACCAATTTTCCGGAAAATTCACCTCCCTGGGTGGAAAGTGGGTGGTAAGTAGGGCGAACGTTGAGTTCTTACGGGATTTGCTTTAAACTCATTTTCAAAGATAAAATGAAAATTCATTTAAGACTGCATTCCAACTTTTCGGAAAATTCACATTTCCGGGTGGAAAGTGGGTGGTAAGCAGGGTGAAATTTGATTTCTTATGCGATTTGCTTCAAACTCATTTTCAAAGATCTATATGAAAATTCATTTAAAACTGCATACCGATTTTCCGGAAAATTCACCCCTCTGGGTGGAAAAAGGGTGGTAAATAGGGCGAGAGATGAGTTTTTATGCGATTGGCTTTAAACTCAATTTCAAAGATCAATAAGAAAATTCATTTAAAGCTGCATACCGAATTTTCGGAAAATTCACATTCCCGGGTGGAAAGTGGGTGGTAAAAAGGCCAAAGTTGAGTTTTTGTGCGATTTGCTTCAAACTCATTTGCAGAGATCAATATGAAAGTTCATTAAAAACTGCATACCAATTTTCCGGAAAATTCACCTCCCTGGGTGGAAAGTGGGTGGTAAGTAGGGCGAACGTTGAGTTCTTACGGGATTTGCTTTAAACTCATTTTCAAAGATCAAAATGAAAATTCATTTAAGACTGCATTCCAACTTTTCGGAAAATTCACATTTCCGGGTGGAAAGTGGGTGGTAAGCAGGGTGAAATTTGATTTCTTATGCGATTTGCTTCAAACTCATTTTCAAAGATCTATATGAAAATTCATTAAAAACTGCATACCAATTTTCCGGAAAATTCACCCCTCTGGTTGGAAAGTGGGTGGCAAATAGGGCGAAAGATGAGTTTTTATGCGATTTATTCCAAATTCATTTTCAAAGATCAATATGAAAATTCATTTAAAACTGCATACCAACTTTTTGGAAATTTCACATTCCCGGGTGGAAAGTGGGTGGTAAAAATGCCAAAGTTGAGTTTTTGTGCGATTTGCTTCAAACTCATTTGCAGAGATCAATATGAAAGTTCATTAAAAACTGCATACCAATTTTCCGGAAAATTCACCCCCCTGCGTGGAAAAAGGGTGGTAAGTAGGGCGAAAGTTGATTTCTTATGCGATCTGCTTCAAACTCATTTTCAAAGATCAAAATGAAAATTCATTTAAGACTGCATTCCAACTTTTCGGGAAATTCACATTTCCGGGTGGAAAGTGGGTGGTGAGCAGGGCGAAATTTGAGTTCTAATGGGATTTATTCCAAACTCATTTGCAAAGATCAATATGAAAATTCATTTAAGACTGCATAGCAACTTTTCGGAAAATTCACATTCCCGTATGGAAAGTGAGTGGTAAAAATGCCAAAGTTGAGTTTTTGTGAGATTTGCTTCAAACTCATTTTCAAAGATCAATATGAAAATTCATTTTTAAACTGCATACCAATTTTCCGGAACATTCACATCTCTGGTTGGAAAGTGGGTGGTAAATAGGGCGAAAGATGAGTTTTTATGCGATTTATTCCAAATTCATTTTCAAAGATCAAAATGAAAATACATTTAAGACTGCATACCAACTTTTCGGAAAATTCACATTTCCGGGTGTAAAGTGAGTGGCAAAAATGCCAAAGTTGAGTTTTTGTGCGATTTGCTTCAAACTCATTTGCAAAATTAATATGAAAATTCATTAAATACCGTATACCAATATTCCGGATTATTCAACCCCCTGGGTGCAAAGTAGGTGGTAAATAGGGCGAAAGTTGAGTTCTTATGGGATTTGCTTCAAACTCATTTTCAAAGATCTATATGAAAATTCATTTAAGACTGCATACCAACTTTTCGGAAAATTCACATTTCCGAGTGTAAAGTGTGTGGCAAAAATGCTAAAGTTGAGTTTTTATGCGATTTGCTTCAAACTCATTTGCAGAGATCAATATGAAAATTCATTAAAAACTGCTTACCAATTTTCCGGAAAGTTCACCCCCCTGGGTGGAAAGTGGGTGGTAAGTAGGGCGAAAGTTGAGTTCTTATGGGATCTGCTTCAAACTCATTTTCAAAGATCAAAATGAAAATTCATTTAAGACTGCATTCCAACTTTTCGGGAAATTCACATTTCCGGGTGGAAAGTGAGTGGCAAAAATGCCAAAGTTGAGTTTTTGTGCGATTTGCTTCAAACTCATTTGCAGAGATCAATATGAAAATTCATTAAAAACTGCATACCAATTTTCCGGAAAATTCACCCCTCTGGTTGGAAAGTGGGTGGCAAATAGGGCGAAAGATGAGTTTTTATGCGATTTATTCCAAATTCATTTTCAAAGATCAATATGAAAATTCATTTAAAACTGCATACCAACTTTTTGGAAATTTCACATTCCCGGGTGGAAAGTGGGTGGTAAAAATGCCAAAGTTGAGTTTTTGTGCGATTTGCTTCAAACTCATTTGCAGAGATCAATATGAAAGTTCATTAAAAACTGCATACCAATTTTCCGGAAAATTCACCCCCCTGGGTGGAAAAAGGGTGGTAAGTAGGGCGAAAGTTGATTTCTTATGCGATCTGCTTCAAACTCATTTTCAAAGATCAAAATGAAAATTCATTTAAGACTGCATTCCAACTTTTCGGGAAATTCACATTTCCGGGTGGAAAGTGGGTGGTGAGCAGGGCGAAATTTGAGTTCTAATGGGATTTATTCCAAACTCATTTGCAAAGATCAATATGAAAATTCATTTAAGACTGCATAGCAACTTTTCGGAAAATTCACATTCCCATATGGAAAGTGAGTGGTAAAAATGCCAAAGTTGAGTTTTTGTGAGATTTGCTTCAAACTCATTTTCAAAGATCAATATGAAAATTCATTTTTAAACTGCATACCAATTTTCCGGAAAATTCACCCCTCTGGTTGGAAAGTGGGTGGTAAATAGGGCGAAAGATGAGTTTTTATGCGATTTATTCCAAATTCATTTTCAAAGATCAAAATGAAAATACATTTAAGACTGCATACCAACTTTTCGGAAAATTCACATTTCCGGGTGTAAAGTGAGTGGCAAAAATGCCAAAGTTGAGTTTTTGTGCGATTTGCTTCAAACTCATTTGCAAAATTAATATGAAAATTCATTAAAAACCGTATACCAATATTCCGGATTATTCAACCCCCTGGGTGCAAAGTGGGTGGTAAATAGGGCGAAAGTTGAGTTCTTATGGGATTTGCTTCAAACTCATTTTCAAAGATCTATATGAAAATTCATTTAAGACTGCATACCAACTTTTCGGAAAATTCACATTTCCGGGTGTAAAATGTGTGGCAAAAATGCTAAAGTTGAGTTTTTATGCGATTTGCTTCAAACTCATTTGCAGAGATCAATATGAAAATTCATTAAAAACTGCTTACCAATTTTCCGGAAAATTCACCCCCCTGGGTGGAAAGTGGGTGGTAAGTAGGGCGAAAGTTGAGTTCTTATGGGATTTGCTTTAAACTCATTTTCAAAGATCAAAATGAAAATTCATTTAAGACTGCATTCCAACTTTTCGGAAAATTCACATTTCCGGGTGGAAAGTGGGTGGTAAGCAGGGTGAAATTTGATTTCTTATGCGATTTGCTTCAAACTCATTTTCAAAGATCTATATGAAAATTCATTTAAAACTGCATACCAATTTTCGGAAAAATCACCCCTCTGGGTGGAAAAAGGGTGGTAAATAGGGAGAGAGATGAGTTTTTATGCGATTGGCTTTAAACTCATTTTCAAAGATCAATAAGAAAATTCATTTAAGACTGCATACCAACTTTTCGGAAAATTCACATTCCCGGGTGGAAAGTGGGTGGTAAAAAGGCCAAAGTTGAGTTTTTGTGCGATTTGCTTCAAACTCATTTGCAGAGATCAATATGAAAGTTCATTAAAAACTGCATACCAATTTTCCGTAAAATTCACCCCTCTGGGTGAAAAAAGGGTGGTAAGTAGGGCGAACGTTGATTTCTTATGCGATCTGCTTCAAACTCATTTTCAAAGATCAAAATGAAAATTCATTTAAGACTGCATTCCAACTTTTCGGGAAATTCATATTTCCGGGTGGAAAGTGGGTGGTGAGCAGGGCGAAATTTGAGTTCTAATGCGATTTATTCCAAACTCATTTTCAAAGATCAATATGAAAATTCATTAAAAACTGCATACCAATTTTCCGGAAAATTCACATTCCCGTATGGAAAGTGAGTGGCAAAAATGCCAAAGTTGAGTTTTTGTGCGATTTGCTTAAAACTCATTTTCAAAGATCAATATGAAAATTCATTTTTAAACTGCATAGCAATTTTCCGGAAAATTCACCCCTCTGGGTGGAAAGTGGGTGGCAAATAGGGCGAAAGATGAGTTTTTATGCGATTTATTCCAAATTCATTTTCAAAGATCAATATGAAAATTCATTTCAAACTGTATACCAACTTTTTGGAAATTTCACATTCCCGGGTGGAAAGTAGGTGGTAAAAATGCCAAAGTTGAGTTTATGTGCAATTTGCTTCAAACTCATTTGCAAAGATCAAGATGAAAATTCATTAAAAACTGCTTACCAATTTTCCGGAAGATTCACCCCCCTGGGTGCAAAGTGGGTGGTAGGTAGGGCGAAAGATGAGTTCTTATGGGATTTGCTTCAAACTCATGTTCAAAGATCTAAATGAAAATTCATTGAAAACTGCATACCAATTTTCCGGAAAAGTCACCCCACTGGGTGGAAAAAGGGTGGTAAGTAGGGCGAACATTGATTTCCTTTGCGATCTGCTTCAAACTCATTTTCAAAGATCAAAATGAAAATTCATTTTATTCCAACTTTTCGGGAAATTCACATTTCCGGGTAGAAAGTGAGTGGCAAAAATGCCAAAGTTGAGTTTTTGTGCGATTTGCTTCAAACTCATTTGCAGAGATCAATATGAAAATTCATTAAAAACTGCATACCAATTTTCCGGAAATCTCACCCCTCTGGTTGGAAAGTGGGTGGCAAATAGGGCGAAAGATGAGTTTTTATGCGATTTATTCCAAATTCATTTTCAAAGATCAATATGAAAATTCATTTAAAACTGCATACCAACTTTTTGGAAATTTCACATTCCCGGGTGGAAAGTGGGTGGTAAAAATGCCAAAGTTGAGTTTTTGTGCGATTTGCTTCAAACTCATTTGCAGAGATCAATATGAAAGTTCATTAAAAACTGCATACCAATTTTCCGGAAAATTCACCCCTCTGGGTGGAAAAAGGATGGTAAGTAGGGCGAACGTTGATTTCTTATGCGATCTGCTTCAAACTCATTTTCAAAGATCAAAATGAAAATTCATTTAAGACTGCATTCCAACTTTTCGGGAAATTCACATTTCCGGGTGGAAAGTGGGTGGTGAGCAGGGCGAAATTTGAGTTCTAATGCGATTTATTCCAAACTCATTTTCAAAGATCAATATGAAAATTCATTAAAAACTGCATACCAATTTTCCGGAAAATTCACATTCCCGTATGGAAAGTGAGTGGCAAAAATGCCAAAGTTGAGTTTTTGTGCGATTTGCTTAAAACTCATTTGCAAATATCAATATGAAAATTCATTTTTAAACTGCATAGCAATTTTCCGGAAAATTCACCCCTCTGGGTGGAAAGTGGGTGGTAAGTAGGGCGAAAGATGAGTTCTTATGGGATTTCCTTCAAACTCATGTTCAAAGATCTATATGAAAATTCATTTAAAACTGCATACCAATTTTCCGGAAAAGTCACCCCACTGGGTGGAAAAAGGGTGGTAAGTAGGGCGAACGTTGATTTCCTTTGCGATCTGCTTCAAACTCATTTTCAAAGATCAAAATGAAAATTCATTTAATTCCAACTTTTCGGGAAATTCACATTCCCGGGTGGAAAGTGGGTGGTAAAAATGCCAAAGTTGAGTTTTTGTGCGATTTGCTTCAAACTCATTTGCAGAGATCAATATGAAAGTTCATTAAAAACTGCATACCAATTTTCCGGAAAATTCACCCCTCTGGGTGGAAAAAGGATGGTAAGTACGGCGAACGTTGAGTTCTTATGCGATCTGCTTCAAACTCATTTTCAGAGATCAAAATGAAAATTCATTTAAGACTGCATTCCAACTTTTCGGGAAATTCACATTTCCGGGTGGAAAGTGGGTGGTGAGCAGGGCGAAATTTGAGTTCTAATGGGATTTATTCCAAACTCATTTGCAAAGATCAATATGAAAGTTCATTAAAAACTGCATACCAATTTTCCGGAAAATTCAAATTTCCGGGTGGAAAGTGGGTGGCGAAAATGCCAAAGTTGAGTTTTTGTAAGATTTGCATCAAACTCATTTTCAAAGATCAATATGAAAATTCATTTAAAACTGCATACCAACTTTTCGGAAAATTCACATTCCCGTATGGAAAGTGAGTGGTAAAAATGCCAAAGTTGAGTTCTTGTGCGATTTGCTTCAAACTCATTTTCAAAGATCAATATGAAAATTCATTTTTAAACTGCATACCAATTTTCCGGAAAATTCACCCCTCTGGTTGGAAAGTGGGTGGTAAATAGGGCGAAAGATGAGTTTTTATGCGATTTATTCCAAATCCATTTTCAAAGATCAAAATGAAAATTCATTTAAGACTGCATACCAACTTTTCGGAAAATTCACATTTCCGGGTGTAAACTGAGTGGCCAAAATGCCAAAGTTGAGTTTTTGTGCGATTTGCTTACCAACTTTTCGCAAAATTCACATTTCCGGGTGTAAAGTGAGTGGCAAAAATGCCAAAGTTGAGTTTTTGTGCGATTTGCTTCAAACTCATTTGCAGAGATCAATATGAAAATTCATTTAAAACTGCATACCAATTTCTAGAAAATTCACCCCCCTGGGTGGAAAGTGGGTGGTAAATAGGGCGAAAGTTGATTTCTTATGCGATTTGCTTCAAACTCATTTTCAAAGATCTATATGAAAATTCATTTAAAACTGCATACCAATTTTCCGGAAAAGTCACCCCTCTGGGTGGAAAAAGGGTGGTAAATAGGGCGAAAGTTGAGTTTTTATGCGATTGGCTTTAAACTCATTTTCAAAGATCAATAAGAAAATTCATTTAAAGCTGCATACCAACTTTTCGGAAAATTCACATTCCCGGGTGGAAAGTGGGTGGTAAAAAGGCCAAAGTTGAGTTTTTGTGCGATTTGCTTCAAACTCATTTGCAGAGATCAATATGAAAGTTCATTAAAAACTGCATACCAATTTTCCGGAAAATTCACCCCCCTGGGTGGAAAGTGGGTGGTAAGTAGGGCGAACGTTGAGTTCTTATGGGATTTGCTTCAAACTCATTTTCAAAGATCAAAATGAAAATTCATTTAAGACTGCATACCAACTTTTCGGAAAATTCACATTTCCGGGTGTTAAGTGTGTGGCAAAAATGCCAAAGTTGAGTTTTTGTGCGATTTGCTTCAAACTCATTTGCAGTGATCAATATGAAAATTAATTACAAACTGCATACCAATTTTCTGGAAAATTCACCCCCCTGGGTGGAAAGTGGGTGGTAAATAGGGCGAAAGTTGATTTCTTATGCGATTTGCTTCAAACTCATTTTCAAAGATCTATATGAAAATTCATTTAAAACTGCATACCAATTTTCCGGAAAAGTCACCCCTCTGGGTGGAAAAAGGGTGGTAAATAGGGCGAAAGTTGAGTTTTTATGCGATTGGCTTTAAACTCATTTTCAAAGATCAATAAGAAAATTCATTTAAAGCTGCATACCAACTTTTCGGAAAATTCACATTCCCGGGTGGAAAGTGGGTGGTAAAAAGGCCAAAGTTGAGTTTTTGTGCGATTTGCTTCAAACTCATTTGCAGAGATCAATATGAAAGTTCATTAAAAACTGCATACCAATTTTCCGGAAAATTCACCCCCCTGGGTGGAAAGTGGGTGGTAAGTAGGGCGAACGTTGAGTTCTTATGAGATTTGCTTCAAACTCATTTTCAAAGATCAAAATGAAAATTCATTTAAGACTGCATACCAACTTTTCGGAAATTTCACATTCCCGGGTGGAAAGTGGGTGGTAAAAATGCCAAAGTTGAGTTTTTGTGCGATTTGCTTCAAACTCATTTGCAGAGATCAATATGAAAGTTCATTAAAAACTGCATACCAATTTTCCGGAAAATTCACCCCTCTGGGTGGAAAAAGGATGGTAAGTAGGGCGAACGTTGATTTCTTATGCGATTTGCTTCAAACTCATTTTCAAAGATCAAAATGAAAATTCATTTAAGACTGCATTCCAACTTTTCGGGAAATTCACATTTCCGGGTGGAAAGTGGGTGGTGAGCAGGGCGAAATTTGAGTTCCAATGGGATTTATTCCAAACTCATTTGCAAAGATCAATATGAAAATTCATTAAAAACTGCATACCAATTTTCCGGAAAATTCAAATTTCCGGTTGGAAAGTGGGTGGCGAAAATGCCAAAGTTGAGTTTTTGTAAGATTTGCATCAAACTCATTTTCAAAGATCAATATGAAAATTCATTTAAGACTGCATAGCAACTTTTCGGAAAATTCACATTCCCGTATGGAAAGTGTGTGGTAAAAATGCCAAAGTTGAGTTTTTGTGCGATTTGCTTCAAACTCATTTTCAAAGATCAATATGAAAATTCATTTTTAAACTGCATACCAATTTTCCGGAAAATTCACCCCTCTGGTTGGAAAGTGGGTGGTAAATAGGGCGAAAGATGAGTTTTTATGCGATTTATTCCAAATTCATTTTCAAAGATCAAAATGAAAATTCATTTAAGACTGCATACCAACTTTTCGGAAAATTCACATTTCCGGGTGTCAAGTGAGTGGCAAAAATGCCAAAGTTGAGTTTTTGTGCGATTTGCTTCAAACTCATTTGCAAAATCAATATGAAAATTCATTAAAAACCGTATACCAATATTCCGGATTATTCAACCCCCTGGGTGCAAAGTGGGTGGTAAGTAGGGCGAAAGTTGAGTTCTTATGGGATTTGCTTCAAACTCATTTTCAAAGATCTATATGAAAATTCATTTAAGACTGCATACCAACTTTTCGGAAAATTCACATTCCCGTATGGAAAGTGAGTAGTAAAAATGCCAAAGTTGAGTTTTTGTGCGATTTGCTTCAAACTCATTTGCAGAGATCAATATGAAAATTCATTTAAAACTGCATACCAATTTTCCGGAAAGGTCACCCCTCTGGGTGGAAAAAGGGTGGTAAATAGGGTGAGAGATGAGTTTTTATGCGATTGGCTTTGAACTCATTTTCAAAGATCAATAAGAAAATTCATTTAAGACTGCATACCAACTTTTCGGAAAATTCACATTTCCGGGGCAAAAATGCCAAAGTTGAGTTTTTGTGCGATTTGCTTCAAACTCATTTGCAGAGATCAATATGAAAATTCATTTAAAACTGCATACCAATTTTCTAGAAAATTCACCCCTCTGGGTGGAAAAAGGGTGGTAAATAGGGCGAAAGTTGAGTTTTTATGCGATTGGCTTTAAACTCATTTTCAAAGATCAATAAGAAAATTCATTTAAAGCTGCATACCAACTTTTCGGAAAATTCACATTCCCGGGTGGAAAGTGGGTGGTAAAAAGGCCAAAGTTGAGTTTTTGTGCGATTTGCTTCAAACTCATTTGCAGAGATCAAAATGAAAGTTCATTAAAAACTGCATACCAATTTTCCGTAAAATTCACCCCCCTGGGTGGAAAGTGGGTGGTAAGTAGGGCGAACGTTGAGTTCTTATGGGATTTGCTTCAAACTCATTTTCAAAGATCAAAATGAAAATTCATTTAAAACTGCATACCAACTTTTCGGAAAATTCACATTTCCGGGTGTAAAGTGTGTGGCAAAAATGCCAAAGTTGAGTTTTTGTGCGATTTGCTTCAAACTCATTTGCAGTGATCAATATGAAAATTAATTACAAACTGCATACCAATTTTCTGGAAAATTCACCCCCCTGGGTGGAAAGTGGGTGGTAAATAGGGCGAAAGTTGATTTCTTATGCGATTTGCTTCAAACTCATTTTCAAAGATCTATATGAAAATTCATTTAAAACTGCATACCAATTTTCCGGAAAAGTCACCCCTCTGGGTGGAAAAAGGGTGGTAAATCGGGCGAGAAATGAGTTTTTATGCGATTGGCTTTAAACTCATTTTCAAAGATCAATAAGAAAATTCATTTAAAGCTGCATACCAACTTTTCGGAAAATTCACATTCCCGGGTGGAAAGTGGGTGGTAAAAAAGGCCAAAGTTGAGTTTTTGTGCGATTTGCTTCAAACTCATTTGCAGAGATCAATATGAAAGTTCATTAAAAACTGCATACCAATTTTCCGGAAAATTCACCGCCCTGGGTGGAAAGTGGGTGGTAAGTAGGGCGAACGTTGAGTTCTTATGGGATTTGCTTCAAACTCATTTTCAAAGATCAAAATGAAAATTCATTTAAGACTGCATTCCAACTTTTCGGAAAATTCACATTTCCGGGTGGAAAGTGGGTGGTAAGTAGGGTGAAATTTGATTTCTTATGCGATTTGCTTCAAACTCATTTGCAAAGATCAATATGAAAATTCATTTAAGACTGCATACCAACTTTTCGGAAAATTCACATTCCCGGGTGGAAAGTGGGTGGTAAAAAGGCCAAAGTTGAGTTTTTGTGCGATTTTCTTCAAACTCATTTGCAGAGATCAATATGAAAGTTCATTAAAAACTGCATACCAATTTTCCGGAAAATTCACCCCCCTGGGTGGAAAGTGGGTGGTAAGTAGGGCGAACGTTGAGTTCTTATGGGATTTGCTTTAAACCCATTTTCAAAGATCAAAATGAAAATTCATTTAAGACTGCATTCCAACTTTTCGGAAAATTCACATTTCCGAGTGGAAAGTGGGTGGTAAGCAGGGTGAAATTTGATTTCTTATGCGATTTGCTTCAAACTCATTTGCAAAGATCAATATGAAAATTCATTAAAAACTGCATACCAATTTTCCGGAAAATTCACATTTCCGGGTGGAAAGTGGGTGGCGAAAATGCCAAAGTTGAGTTTTTGTGCGATTTGCTTCAAACTCATTTGCAGAGATCAATATGAAAATTCATTATAAACTGCATACCAATTTTCTGGAAAATTCACCCCCCTGGGTGGAAAATGGGTGGTAAATAGGGTGAAAGTTGATTTCTTATGCGATTGCTTCAAACTCATTTTCAAAGATCAATATGAAAATTCATTTTTAAACTGCATACCAATTTTCCGGAAAATTCACCCCTCTGGTTGGAAAGTGGGTGGTAAGTAGGGCGAACGTTGATTTCTTATGCGATCTGCTTCAAACTCATTTTCAAAGATCAAAATGAAAATTCATTTAAGACTGCATTCCAACTTTTCGGGAAATTCACATTTCCGGGTGGAAAGTGGGTGGTGAGCAGGGCGAAATTTGAGTTCTAATGCGATTTATTCCAAACTCATTTGCAAAGATCAATATGAAAATTCATTAAAAACTGCATACCAACTTTTTGGAAATTTCACATTCCCTAGTGGAAAGTGGGTGGTAAAAATGCCAAAGTTGAGTTTATGAGCGATTTGCTTCAAACTCATTTGCAAAGATCAAGATGAAAATTAATTTTTAAACTGCATAGCAATTTTCCGGAAAATTCACCCCTCTGGGTGGAAAGTGGGTGGTAAGTAGGGTGAAATTTGATTTCTTATGCGATTTGCTTCAAACTCATTTGCAAAGATCAATATGAAAATTCATTTAAGACTGCATACCAACTTTTCGGAAAATTCACATTCCCGGGTGGAAAGTGGGTGGTAAAAAGGCCAAAGTTGAGTTTTTGTGCGATTTTCTTCAAACTCATTTGCAGAGATCAATATGAAAGTTCATTAAAAACTGCATACCAATTTTCCGGAAAATTCACCCCCCTGGGTGGAAAGTGGGTGGTAAGTAGGGCGAACGTTGAGTTCTTATGGGATTTGCTTTAAACCCATTTTCAAAGATCAAAATGAAAATTCATTTAAGACTGCATTCCAACTTTTCGGAAAATTCACATTTCCGAGTGGAAAGTGGGTGGTAAGCAGGGTGAAATTTGATTTCTTATGCGATTTGCTTCAAACTCATTTGCAAAGATCAATATGAAAATTCATTAAAAACTGCATACCAATTTTCCGGAAAATTCACATTCCCGTATGGAAAGTGAGTGGCAAAAATGCCAAAGTTGAGTTTTTGTGCGATTTGCTTAAAACTCATTTTCAAAGATCAATATGAAAATTCATTTTTAAACTGCATAGCAATTTTCCGGAAAATTCACCCCTCTGGGTGGAAAGTGGGTGGCAAATAAGGCGAAAGATGAGTTTTTATGCGATTTATTCCAAATTCAGTTTCAAAGATCAATATGAAAATTCATTTAAAACTGCATACCAACTTTTCGGGAAATTCACATTTCCGGGTGGAAAGTGGGTGGTGAGCAGGGCGAAATTTGAGTTCTAATGCGATTTATTCCAAACTCATTTGCAAAGATCAATATGAAAATTCATTTAAAACTGCATACCAACTTTTTGGAAATTTCACATTCCCTAGTGGAAAGTGGGTGGTAAAAATGCCAAAGTTGAGTTTATGAGCGATTTGCTTCAAACTCATTTGCAAAGATCAAGATGAAAATTAATTTTTAAACTGCATAGCAATTTTCCGGAAAATTCACCCCTCTGGGTGGAAAGTGGGTGGCAAATAAGGCGAAAGATGAGTTTTTATGCGATTTATTCCAAATTCAGTTTCAAAGATCAATATGAAAATTCATTTAAAACTGCATACCAACTTTTCGGGAAATTCACATTTCCGGGTGGAAAGTGGGTGGTAAGCAGGGTGAAATTTGATTTCTTATGCGATTTGCTTCAAACTCATTTGCAAAGATCAATATGAAAATTCATTAAAAACGGCATACCAATTTTCCGGAAAATTCACATTTCCGGGTGTAAAGTGTGTGGCGAAAATGCCAAAGTTGAGTTTTTGTGCGATTTGCTTCAAACTCATTTGCAGAGATCAATATGAAAATTCATTATAAACTGCATACCAATTTTCTGGAAAATTCACCCCCCTGGGTGGAAAATGGGTGGTAAATAGGGTGAAAGTTGATTTCTTATGCGATTGCTTCAAACTCATTTTCAAAGATCTATATGAAAATTCATTTAAAACTGCATACCAATTTTCCGGAAAAGTCACCCCTCTGGGTGGAAAAAGGGTGGTAAGTAGGGCGAACGTTGATTTCTTATGCGATCTGCTTCAAACTCATTTTCAAAGATCAAAATGAAAATTCATTTAAGACTGCATTCCAACTTTTCGGGAAATTCACATTTCCGGGTGGAAAGTGGGTGGTGAGCAGGGCGAAATTTGAGTTCTAATGCGATTTATTCCAAACTCATTTTCAAAGATCAATATGAAAATTCATTAAAAACTGCATACCAATTTTCCGGAAAATTCACCCCTCTGAGTGGAAAGTGGGTGGCAAATAAGGCGAAAGATGAGTTTTAATGCGATTTATTCCAAATTCAGTTTCAAAGATCAATATGGAAATTCATTTAAAACTGCATACCAACTTTTCGGGAAATTCACATTTCCGGGTGGAAAGTGGGTGGTGAGCAGGGCGAAATTTGAGTTCTAATGCGATTTATTCCAAACTCATTTGCAAAGATCAATATGAAAATTCATCAAAAACAGCATACCAATTTTCCGGAAAATTCACATTTCCGGGTAGAAAGTGGGTGGTAAGCAGGGTGAAATTTGATTTCTAATGCGATTTGCTTCAAACTCATTTGCAAAGATCAATATGAAAATTCATTTAAAACTGCATACCAACTTTTTGGAAATTTCACATTCCCTAGTGGAAAGTGGGTGGTAAAAATGCCAAAGTTGAGTTTATGAGCGATTTGCTTCAAACTCATTTGCAAAGATCAAGATGAAAATTCATTTAAAACTGCATACCAATTTTCCGGAAAAGTCACCCCTCTGGGTGGAAAAAGGGTGGTTAATAGGGCGAGAAATGAGTTTTCATGCGATTGGCTTTAAACTCATTTTCAAAGATCAATAAGAAAATTCATTTAAAGCTGCATACCAACTTTTCGGAAAATTCACATTCCCGGGTGGAAAGTGGGTGGTAAAAAGGCCAAAGTTGAGTTTTTGTGCGATTTGCTTCAAACTCATTTGCAGAGATCAATATGAAAGTTCATTAAAAACTGCATACCAATTTTCCGGAAAATTCACCCCCCTGGGTGGAAAGTGGGTGGTAAGTAGGGCGAAAGTTGAGTTCTTATGGGATTTGCTTCAAACTCATTTTCAAAGATCAAAATGAAAATTCATTTAAGACTGCATTCCAACTTTTCGGAAAATTCACATTTCCGTGTGGAAAGTGGGTGGTAAGTAGGGTGAAATTTGATTTCTTATGCGATTTGCTTCAAACTCATTTGCAAAGATCAATATGAAAATTCATTTAAGACTGCATACCAACTTTTCGGAAAATTCACATTCCCGGGTGGAAAGTGGGTGGTAAAAAGGCCAAAGTTGAGTTTTTGTGCGATTTTCTTCAAACTCATTTGCAGAGATCAATATGAAAGTTCATTAAAAACTGCATACCAATTTTCCGGAAAATTCACCCCCCTGGGTGGAAAGTGGGTGGTAAGTAGGGCGAACGTTGAGTTCTTATGGGATTTGCTTTAAACTCATTTTCAAAGATCAAAATGAAAATTCATTTAAAACTGCATTCCAACTTTTCGGAAAATTCACATTTCCGGGTGGAAAGTGGGTGGTAAGCAGGGTGAAATTTGATTTCTTATGCGATTTGCTTCAAACTCATTTGCAAAGATCAATATGAAAATTCATTAAAAACTGCATACCAATTTTCCGGAAAATTCACATTTCCGGGTCGAAAGTGGGTGGCGAAAATGCCAAAGTTGAGTTTTTGTGCGATTTGCTTCAAACTCATTTGCAGAGATCAATATGAAAATTCATTATAAACTGCATACCAATTTTCTGGAAATTCACCCCCCTGGGTGGAAAATGGGTGGTAAATAGGGTGAAAGTTGATTTCTTATGCGATTGCTTCAAACTCATTTTCAAAGATCTATATGAAAATTCATTTGAAACTGCATACCAATTTTCCGGAAAAGTCACCCCACTGGGTGGAAAAAGGTTGGTAAGTAGGGCGAACGTTGATTTCTTATGCGATCTGCTTCAAACTCATTTTCAAAGATCAAAATGAAAATTCTTTTAAGACTGCATTTCAACTTTTCGGGAAATTCACATTTCCGGGTGGAAAGTGGGTGGTGAGCAGGGCGAAATTTGAGTTCTAATGCGATTTATTCCAAACTCATTTGCAAAGATCAATATGAAAATTCATTAAAAACTGCATACCAATTTTCCGGAAAATTCACATTCCCGTATGGAAAAGGAGTGGCAAAAATGCCAAAGTTGAGTTTTTGTGCGATTTGCTTAAAACTCATTTTCAAAGATCAATATGAAAATTCATTTTTAAACTGCATAGCAATTTTCCGGAAAATTCACCCCTCTGAGTGGAAAGTGGGTGGCAAATAGGGCGAAAGATGAGTTTTTATGCGATTTATTCCAAATTCAGTTTCAAAGATCAATATGAAAATTCATTTAAAACTGCATACCAACTTTTCGGGAAATTCACATTTCCGGGTGGAAAGTGGGTGGTAAAAATGCCAAAGTTGAGTTTATGAGCGATTTGCTTCAAACTCATGTGCAAAGATCAAGATGAAAATTCATTGAAAACTGCATACCAATTTTCCGTAAAATTCACCCCCCTGGGTGGAAAGTGGGTGGTAAGTAGGGCGAAAGTTGAGTTCTTATGGGATTTGCTTCAAACTCATTTTCAAAGTTCAAAATGAAAATTCATTTAAGACTGCATACCAACTTTTCGCAAAATTCACATTTCCGGGTGTAAAGTGAGTGGCAAAAATGCCAAAGTTGAGTTTTTGTGCGATTTGCTTCAAAGTCATTTGCAGAGATCAATTTGAAAAGTCATTATAAACTGCATACCAATTTTCTGGAAAATTCACCCCCCTGGGTGGAAAGTGGGTGGTAAATAGGGCGAAAGTTGATTTCTTATGGGATTTGCTTCAAACTCATTTACAAAGATCAATAAGAAAATTCATTTAAAGCTGCATACCAACTTTTCGGAAAATTCACATTTCCGGGTGGAAAGTGGGTGGTAAAAAGGCCAAAGTTGAGTTTTTGTGCGATTTGCTTCAAACTCATTTGCACAGATCAATATGAAAGTTCATTAAAAACTGCATACCAATTTTCCGGAAAATTTAGCCCCCTGGGTGGAAAGTGGGTGGTAAGTAGGGCGAACGTTGAGCTCTTATGGGATTTGCTTCAAACTCATTTTCAAAGATCAAAATGAAAATTCATTTAAGACTGCATACCAACTTTTCGGAAAATTCACATTTCCGGGTGTAAAGTGTGTGGCAAAAATGCCAAAGTTGAGTTTTTGTGCGATTTGCTTCAAACTCATTTGCAGAGATCAATATGAAAATTCATTATAAACTGCATACCAATTTTCTGGAAAATTCACCCCGCTGGGTGGAAAGTGGGTGGTAAATAGGGCGAAAAATGATTTCTTATGCGATTTGCTTCAAACTCATTTTCAAGGATCTATATGAAAATTCATTTAAAACTGCATACCAATTTTCCGGAAAAGTCACCCCTCTGGGTGGAAAAAGGGTGGTAAATAGGGCGAGAGATGAGTTTTTATGCGATTGGCTTTAAACTCATTTTCAAAGATCAATAAGAAAATTAATTTAAAGCTGCATACCAACTTTTCGGAAAATTCACATTCCCGGGTGGAAAGTGGGTGGTAAAAAGGCCAAAGTTGAGTTTTTGTGCGATTTTCTTCAAACTCATTTGCAGAGATCAATATGAAAGTTCATTAAAAACTGCATACCAATTTTCCGGAAAATTCACCCCCCTGGGTGGAAAGTGGGTGGTAAGTAGGGCGAACGTTGAGTTCTTATGGGATTTGCTTCAAACTCATTTTCAAAGATCAATATGAAAATTCATTAAAAACAGCATACCAATTTTCCGGAAAGTTCACATTTCCGGGTGGAAAGTGGGTGGCGAAAATGCCAAAGTTGAGTTTTTGTGCGATTGGCTTTAAACTCATTTGCAGAGATCAATATGAAAATTTATTATAAACTGCATACCAATTTTCTGGAAAATTCACCCCCCTGGGTGGAAAATGGGTGGTAAATAGGGTGAAAGTTGATTTCTTATGCGATTGCTTCAAACTCATTTTCAAAGATCAATATGAAAATTCATTAAAAACAGCATACCAATTTTCCGGAAAATTCACATTTCCGGGTGGAAAGTGGGTGGCGAAAATGCCAAAGTTGAGTTTTTGTGCGATTTGCTTCAAACTCATTTGCAGAGATCAATATCAAAATTCATTATAAACTGCATACCAATTTTCTGGAAAATTCACCGCCCTGGGTGGAAAATGGGTGGTAAATAGGGTGAAAGTTGATTTCTTATGCGATTTCTTCAAACTCATTTTCAAAGATCTATATGAAAATTCATTTAAAACTGCATACCAATTTTCCGGAAAAGTCACCCCACTGGGTGGAAAAAGGGTGGTAAGTAGGGCGAACGTTGATTTCTTATGCGATCTGCTTCAAACTCATTTTCAAAGATCAAAGTGAAAATTCATTTAAGACTGCATTCCAACTTTTCGGGAAATTCACATTTCCGGGTGGAAAGTGGGTGGTGAGCAGGGCGAAATTTGAGTTCTTATGCGATTTATTCCAAACTCATTTGCAAAGATCAATATGAAAATTCATTATAAACTGCATACCAATTTTCCGGAAAATTCACGTTCTCGTATGGAAAGTGAGTGGCAAAAATGCCAAAGTTGAGTTTTTGTGCGATTTGCTTAAAACTCATTTTCAAAGATCAATATGAAAATTCATTTTTAAGCTGCATAGCAATTTTCCGGAAAATTCACCCCTCCTGGTGGAAAGTGGGTGGCAAATAGGGCGAAAGATGAGTTTTTATGCGATTTATTCCAAATTCAGTTTCAAAGATCAATATGAAAATTCATTTAAAACTGCATACCAACTTTTTGGAAATTTCACATTCCCTAGTGGAAAGTGGGTGGTAAAAATGCCAAAGTTGAGTTTATGAGCGATTTGCTTCAAACTCATTTGCAAAGATCAAGATGAAAATTCATGAAAAACTGCTTACCAATTTTCCGTAAAATTCACCCCCCTGGGTGGAAAGTGGGTGGTAAGTAGTGCGAAAGTTGAGTTCTTATGGGATTTGCTTCAAAGTCATTTTCAAAGTTCAAAATGAAAATTCATTTAAGACTGCATACCAACTTTTCGGAAAATTCACATTTCCGGGTGTAAAGTGTGTGGCAAAAATGCCAAAGTTGAGTTTTTGTGCGATTTGCTTCAAACTCATTTGCAGAGATCAATATGAAAATTCATTATAAGCTGCATACCAATTTTCTGGAAAATTCACCCCGCTGGGTGGAAAGTGGGTGGTAAATAGGGCGAAAAATGATTTCTTATGCGATTTGCTTCAAACTCATTTGCAAAGATCAAGATGAAAATTCATTTAAAACTGCATACCAATTTTCCGGAAAAGTCACCCCTCTGGGTGGAAAAAGGGTGGTTAATAGGGCGAGAAATGAGTTTTTATGCGATTGGCTTTAAACTCATTTTCAAAGATCAATAAGAAAAGTCATTTAAAGCTGCATACCAACTTTTCGGAAAATTCACATTCCCGGGTGGAAAGTGGGTGGTAAAAAGGCCAAAGTTGAGTTTTTGTGCGATTTGCTTCAAACTCATTTGCAGAGATCAATATGAAAGTTCATTAAAAACTGCATACCAATTTTCCGGAAAATTCACCCCCCTGGGTGGAAAGTGGGTGGTAAGTAGGGCGAACGTTGAGTTCTTATGGGATTTGCTTCAAACTCATTTTCAAAGATCAATATGAAAATTCATTTAAAACTGCATACCAATTTTCCGGAAAATTCACATTTCCGGGTGGAAAGTGGGTGGCGAAAATGCCAAAGTTGAGTTTTTGTGCGACTTGCTTCAAACTCATTTGCAGAGATCAATATGAAAATTCATTATAAACTGCATACCAATTTTCTGGAAATTCAGCCCCCTGGGTGGAAAATGGGTGGTAAATAGGGTGAAAGTTGATTTCTTATGCGATTGCTTCAAACTCATTTTCAAAGATCTATATGAAAATTCATTTGAAACTGCATACCAATTTTCCGGAAAAGTCACCCCACTGGGTGGAAAAAGGGTGGTAAGTAGGGCGAACGTTGATTTCTTATGCGATCTGCTTCAAACTCATTTTCAAAGATCAAAATGAAAATTCTTTTAAGATTGCATTCCAACTTTTCGGGAAATTCACATTTCCGGGTGGAAAGTGGGTGGTGAGCAGGGCGAAATTTGAGTTCTAATGCGATTTATTCCAAATTCAGTTTCAAAGATCAATAAGAAAATTCATTTAAAGCTGCATACCAACTTTTCGGAAAATTCACATTCCCGGGTGGAAAGTGGGTGGTAAAAAGGCCAAAGTTGAGTTTTTGTGCGATTTGCTTCAAACTCATTTGCACAGATCAATATGAAAGTTCATTAAAAACTGCATACCAATTTTCCGGAAAATTTAGCCCCCTGGGTGGAAAGTGGGTGGTAAGTAGGGCGAACGTTGAGCTCTTATGGGATTTGCTTCAAACTCATTTTCAAAGATCAAAATGAAAATTCATTTAAGACTGCATACCAACTTTTCGGAAAATTCACATTCCCGGGTGGAAAGTGGGTGGTAAAAAGGCCAAAGTTGAGTTTTTGTGCGATTTGCTTCAAACTCATTTGCAGAGATCAATATGAAAATTCATTTAAAACTGCATACCAATTTTCTGGAAAATTCACCCCCCTGGGTGGAAAGTGGGTGGTAAATAAGGCGAAAGTTGATTTCTTATGCGATTGCTTCAAACTCATTTTCAAAGATCTATATGAAAATTCATTTAAAACTGCATACCAATTTTCCGGAAAAGTCACCCCACTGGGTGGAAAAAGGGTGGTAAGTAGGGCGAACGTTGATTTCTTATGCGATCTGCTTCAAACTCATTTTCAAAGATCAAAGTGAAAATTCATTTAAGACTGCATTCCAACTTTTCGGGAAATTCATATTTCCGGGTGGAAAGTGGGTGGTGAGCAGGGCGAAATTTGAGTTCTTATGCGATTTATTCCAAACTCATTTGCAAAGATCAATATGAAAATTCATTATAAGCTGCATACCAATTTTCGGGAAAATTCACATTCCCGTATGGAAAGTGAGTGGCAAAAATGCCAAAGTTGAGTTTTTGTGCGATTTGCTTAAAACTCATTTTCAAAGATCAATATGAAAATTCATTTTTAAGCTGCATAGCAATTTTCCGGAAAATTCACCCCTCCTGGTGGAAAGTGGGTGGCAAATAGGGCGAAAGATGAGTTTTTATGCGATTTATTCCAAATTCAGTTTCAAAGATCAATATGAAAATTCATTTAAAACTGCATACCAACTTTTTGGAAATTTCACATTCCCTAGTGGAAAGTGGGTGGTAAAAATGCCAAAGTTGAGTTTATGAGCGATTTGCTTCAAACTCATTTGCAAAGATCAAGATGAAAATTCATGAAAAACTGCATACCAATTTTCCGTAAAATTCACCCCCCTGGGTGGAAAGTGGGTGGTAAGTAGTGCGAAAGTTGAGTTCTTATGGGATTTGCTTCAAACTCATTTTCAAAGTTCAAAATGAAAATTCATTTAAGACTGCATACCAACTTTTCGCAAAATTCACATTTCCGGGTGTAAAGTGAGTGGCAAAAATGCCAAAGTTGAGTTTTTGTGCGATTTGCTTCAAACTCATTTGCAGAGATCAATATGAAAATTCATTATAAACTGCATACCAATTTTCTGGAAAATTCACCCCCCTGGGTGGAAAGTGGGTGGTAAATAGGGCGAAAGTTGATTTCTTATGCGATTTGCTTCAAACTCATTTTCAAAGATCTATATGAAAATTCATTTAAAACTGCATAACAATTTTCCGGAAAAGTCACCCCTCTGGGTGGAAAAAGGGTGGAAAATAGGGCGAAAGTTGAGTTTTTATGCGATTGGCTTTAAACTCATTTACAAAGATCAATAAGAAAATTCATTTAAAGCTGCATACCAACTTTTCGGAAAATTCACATTCCCGGGTGGAAAGTGGGTGGCATAAATGCCTAAGTTGAGTTTTTGTGCGATTTGTTTCAAACTCATTTTTATAGATCAATATGAAAATTCATTAAAAACTGCTTTCCAATTTTCCGGAAAATTCACCCCCCTGGGTGGAAAGTGGGTGGTAAGTAGGGCGAATGTTAAGTTCTTATGGGATTTGCTTCAAACTCATTTTCAAAGATCAAAATGAAAATTCATTTAAGACTGCATACCAACTTTTCGGAAAATTCACATTTCCGGGTGTAAAGTGTGTGGCAAAAATGCCAAAGTTGAGTTTTTGTGCGATTTGCTTCAAACTCATTTGCAGAGATCAATATGAAAATTCATTACAAACTGCATACCAATTTTCTGGAAAATTCACCCCCCTGGGTGGAAAGCGGGTGGTAAATAGGGCGAAAGTTGATTTCTTATGCGATTTGCTTCAAACTCATTTTCAAAGATCTATATGAAAATTCATTTAAAACTGCATACCAATTTTCCGGAAAAGTCACCTCTCTGGGTGGAAAAAGGGTGGTAAATAGGGCGAGAAATGAGTATTTATGCGATTGGCTTTAAACTCATTTTCAAAGATCAATAAGAAAATTCATTTAAAGCTGCATACCAACTTTTCGGAAAATTCACATTCCCGGGTGGAAAGTGGGTGGTAAAAAGGCCAAAGTTGAGTTTTTGTGCGATTTGCTTCAAACTCATTTGCAGAGATCAATATGAAAGTTCATTAAAAACTGCATACCCATTTTCCGGAAAATTCACCCCCCTGGGTGGAAAGTGGGTGGTAAGTAGGGCGAACGTTGAGTTCTTATGGGATTTGCTTCAAACTCATTTTCAAAGATCAAAATGAAAATTCATTTAAGACTGCATTCCAACTTTTCGGAAAATTCACATTTCCGGGTGGAAAGTGGGTGGTAAGTAGGGTGAAATTTGATTTCTTATGCGATTTGCTTCAAACTCATTTGCAAAGATCAATATGAAAATTCACTTAAGACTGCATACCAACTTTTCGGAAAATTCACATTCCCGGGTGGAAAGTGGGTGGTAAAAAGGCCAAAGTTGAGTTTTTGTGCGACTTTCTTCAAACTCATTTGCAGAGATCAATATGAAAGTTCATTAAAAACTGCATACCAATTTTCCGGAAAATTCACCCCCCTGGGTGGAAAGTGGGTGGTAAGTAGGGCGAACGTTGAGTTCTTATGGGATTTGTTTTAAATTCATTTTCAAAGATCAAAATGAAAATTCATTTAAGACTGCATTCCAACTTTTCGGAAAATTCACATTTCCGGGTGGAAAGTGGGTGGTAAGCAGGGTGAAATTTGATTTCTTATGCGATTTGCTTCAAACTCATTTGCAAAGATCAATATGAAAATTCATTAAAAACTGCATACCAATTTTCCGGAAAATTCACATTTCCGGGTGGAAAGTGGGTGGCGAAAATGCCAAAGTTGAGTTTTTGTGCGATTTGCTTCAAACTCATTTGCAGAGATCAATATGAAAATTCATTTAAAACTGCATACCAATTTTCTGGAAAATTCACCCCCCTGGGTGGAAAATGGGTGGTAAATAGGGTGAAAGTTGATTTCTTTTGCGATTGCTTCAAACTCATTTTCAAAGATCTATATGAAAATTCATTTAAAACTGCATACCAATTTTCCGGAAAAGTCACCCCACTGGGTGGAAAAAGGGTGGTAAGTAGGGCGAACGTTGATTTCTTATGCGATCTGCTTCAAACTCATTTTCAAAGATCAAAGTGAAAATTCATTTAAGACTGCATTCCAACTTTTCGGGAAATTCATATTTCCGGGTGGAAAGTGGGTGGTGAGCAGGGCGAAATTTGAGTTCTTATGCGATTTATTCCAAACTCATTTGCAAAGATCAATATGAAAATTCATTATAAACTGCATACCAATTTTCGGGAAAATTCACATTCCCGTATGGAAAGTGAGTGGCAAAAATGCCAAAGTTGAGTTTTTGTGCGATTTGCTTAAAACTCATTTCCAAAGATCAATATGAAAATTCATTTTTAAACTGCATAGCAATTTTCCGGAAAATTCACCCCTCCTGGTGGAAAGTGGGTGGCAAATAGGGCGAAAGATGAGTTTTTATGCGATTTATTCCAAATTCAGTTTCAAAGATCAATATGAAAATTCATTTAAAACTGCATACCAACTTTTTGGAAATTTCACATTCCCTAGTGGAAAGTGGGTGGTAAAAATGCCAAAGTTGAGTTTATGAGCGATTTGCTTCAAACTCATTTGCAAAGATCAAGATGAAAATTCATTAAAAACTGCATACCAATTTTCCGGAAAATTTAGCCCCCTGGGTGGAAAGTGGGTGGTAAGTAGTGCGAAAGTTGAGTTCTTATGGGATTTGCTTCAAACTCATTTTCAAAGTTCAAAATGAAAATTCATTTAAGACTGCATACCAACTTTTCGCAAAATTCACATTTCCGGGTGTAAAGTGAGTGGCATAAATGCCAAAGTTGAGTTTTTGTGCGATTTGCTTCAAACTCATTTGCAGCGATCAATATGAAAATTCATTATAAACTGCATACCAATTTTCTGGAAAATTCACCCCCCTGGGTGGAAAGTGGGTGGTAAATAGGGCGAAAGTTGATTTCTTATGCGATTTGCTTCAAACTCATTTTCAAAGATCTATATGAAAATTCATTTAAAACTGCATACCAATTTTCCGGAAAAGTCACCCCTCTGGGTGGAAAAAGGGTGGAAAATAGGGCGAAAGTTGAGTTTTTATGCGATTGGCTTTAAACTCATTTACAAAGATCAATAAGAAAATTCATTTAAAGCTGCATACCAACTTTTCGGAAAATTCACATTCCCGGGTGGAAAGTGGGTGGCATAAATGCCTAAGTTGAGTTCTTGTGCGATTTGTTTCAAACTCATTTTTATAGATCAATATGAAAATTCATTAAAAACTGCTTTCCAATTTTCCGGAAAATTCACCCCCCTGGGTGGAAAGTGGGTGGTAAGTAGGGCGAATGTTAAGTTCTTATGGGATTTGCTTCAAACTCATTTTCAAAGATCAAAATGAAAATTCATTTAAGACTGCATACCAACTTTTCGGAAAATTCACATTTCCGGGTGTAAAGTGTGTGGCAAAAATGCCAAAGTTGAGTTTTTGTGCGATTTGCTTCAAACTCATTTGCAGAGATCAATATGAAAATTCATTACAAACTGCATACCAATTTTCTGGAAAATTCACCCCCCTGGGTGGAAAGCGGGTGGTAAATAGGGCGAAAGTTGATTTCTTATGCGATTTGCTTCAAACTCATTTTCAAAGATCAAAATGAAAATTCATTTAAGACTGCATTCCAACTTTTCGGAAAATTCACATTTCCGGGTGGAAAGTGGGTGGTAAGTAGGGTGAAATTTGATTTCTTATGCGATTTGCTTCAAACTCATTTGCAAAGATCAATATGAAAATTCACTTAAGACTGCATACCAACTTTTCGGAAAATTCACATTCCCGGGTGGAAAGTGGGTGGTAAAAAGGCCAAAGTTGAGTTTTTGTGCGATTTTCTTCAAACTCATTTGCAGAGATCAATATGAAAGTTCATTAAAAACTGCATACCAATTTTCCGGAAAATTCACCCCCCTGGGTGGAAAGTGGGTGGTAAGTAGGGCGAACGTTGAGTTCTTATGGGATTTGTTTTAAATTCATTTTCAAAGATCAAAATGAAAATTCATTTAAGACTGCATTCCAACTTTTTGGAAATTTCACATTCCCTAGTGGAAAGTGGGTGGTAAAAATGCCAAAGTTGAGTTTATGAGCGATTTGCTTCAAACTCATTTGCAAAGATCAAGATGAAAATTCATTAAAAACTGCATACCAATTTTCCGGAAAATTTAGCCCCCTGGGTGGAAAGTGGGTGGTAAGTAGTGCGAAAGTTGAGTTCTTATGGGATTTGCTTCAAACTCATTTTCAAAGTTCAAAATGAAAATTCATTTAAGACTGCATACCAACTTTTCGCAAAATTCACATTTCCGGGTGTAAAGTGAGTGGCATAAATGCCAAAGTTGAGTTTTTGTGCGATTTGCTTCAAACTCATTTGCAGCGATCAATATGAAAATTCATTATAAACTGCATACCAATTTTCTGGAAAATTCACCCCCCTGGGTGGAAAGTGGGTGGTAAATAGGGCGAAAGTTGATTTCTTATGCGATTTGCTTCAAACTCATTTTCAAAGATCTATATGAAAATTCATTTAAAACTGCATACCAATTTTCCGGAAAAGTCACCCCTCTGGGTGGAAAAAGGGTGGAAAATAGGGCGAAAGTTGAGTTTTTATGCGATTGGCTTTAAACTCATTTACAAAGATCAATAAGAAAATTCATTTAAAGCTGCATACCAACTTTTCGGAAAATTCACATTCCCGGGTGGAAAGTGGGTGGCATAAATGCCTAAGTTGAGTTCTTGTGCGATTTGTTTCAAACTCATTTTTATAGATCAATATGAAAATTCATTAAAAACTGCTTTCCAATTTTCCGGAAAATTCACCCCCCTGGGTGGAAAGTGGGTGGTAAGTAGGGCGAATGTTAAGTTCTTATGGGATTTGCTTCAAACTCATTTTCAAAGATCAAAATGAAAATTCATTTAAGACTGCATACCAACTTTTCGGAAAATTCACATTTCCGGGTGTAAAGTGTGTGGCAAAAATGCCAAAGTTGAGTTTTTGTGCGATTTGCTTCAAACTCATTTGCAGAGATCAATATGAAAATTCATTACAAACTGCATACCAATTTTCTGGAAAATTCACCCCCCTGGGTGGAAAGCGGGTGGTAAATAGGGCGAAAGTTGATTTCTTATGCGATTTGCTTCAAACTCATTTTCAAAGATCAAAATGAAAATTCATTTAAGACTGCATTCCAACTTTTCGGAAAATTCACATTTCCGGGTGGAAAGTGGGTGGTAAGTAGGGTGAAATTTGATTTCTTATGCGATTTGCTTCAAACTCATTTGCAAAGATCAATATGAAAATTCACTTAAGACTGCATACCAACTTTTCGGAAAATTCACATTCCCGGGTGGAAAGTGGGTGGTAAAAAGGCCAAAGTTGAGTTTTTGTGCGATTTGCTTCAAACTCATTTGCAGAGATCAATATGAAAGTTCATTAAAAACTGCATACCCATTTTCCGGAAAATTCACCCCCCTGGGTGGAAAGTGGGTGGTAAGTAGGGCGAACGTTGAGTTCTTATGGGATTTGCTTCAAACTCATTTTCAAAGATCAAAATGAAAATTCATTTAAGACTGCATTCCAACTTTTCGGAAAATTCACATTTCCGGGTGGAAAGTGGGTGGTAAGTAGGGTGAAATTTGATTTCTTATGCGATTTGCTTCAAACTCATTTGCAAAGATCAATATGAAAATTCACTTAAGACTGCATACCAACTTTTCGGAAAATTCACATTCCCGGGTGGAAAGTGGGTGGTAAAAAGGCCAAAGTTGAGTTTTTGTGCGATTTTCTTCAAACTCATTTGCAGAGATCAATATGAAAGTTCATTAAAAACTGCATACCAATTTTCCGGAAAATTCACCCCCCTGGGTGGAAAGTGGGTGGTAAGTAGGGCGAACGTTGAGTTCTTATGGGATTTGTTTTAAATTCATTTTCAAAGATCAAAATGAAAATTCATTTAAGACTGCATTCCAACTTTTCGGAAATTCACATTTCCGGGTGGAAAGTGGGTGGTAAGCAGGGTGAAATTTGATTTCTTATGCGATTTGCTTCAAACTCATTTGCAAAGATCAATATGAAAATTCATTAAAAACTGCATACCAATTTTCCGGAAAATTCACATTTCCGGGTGGAAAGTGGGTGGCGAAAATGCCAAAGTTGAGTTTTTGTGCGATTTGCTTCAAACTCATTTGCAGAGATCAATATGAAAATTCATTATAAACTGCATACCAATTTTCTGGAAAATTCACCCCCCTGGGTGGAAAATGGGTGGTAAATAGGGTAAAAGTTGATTTCTTTTGCGATTGCTTCAAACTCATTTTCAAAGATCTATATGAAAATTCATTTAAAACTGCATACCAATTTTCCGGAAAATTCACCCCACTGGGTGGAAAAAGGGTGGTAAGTAGGGCGAACGTTGATTTCTTATGCGATCTGCTTCAAACTCATTTTCAAAGATCAAAATGAAAATTCATTTAAGACTGCATTCCAACTTTTCGGGAAATTCACATTTCCGGGTGGAAAGTGGGTGGTGAGCAGGGCGAAATTTGAGTTGTTATGCGATTTATTCCAAACTCATTTGCAAAGATCAATATGAAAATTCATCAAAAACAGCATATCAATTTTCTGGAAAATTCACCCCCCTGGGTGGAAAATGGGTGGTAAATAGGGTGAAAGTTGATTTCTTTTGCGATTGCTTCAAACTCATTTTCAAAGATCTATATGAAAATTCATTTAAAACTGCATACCAATTTTCCGGAAAAGTCACCCCACTGGGTGGAAAAAGGGTGGTAAGTAGGGCGAACATTGATTTCTTATGCGATCTGCTTCAAACTCATTTTCAAAGATCAATATGAAAATTCATTAAAAACTGCATACCAACTTTTCGGAAAATTCACATTCCCGGGTGTAGAGTGGGTGGCATAAATGCCAAAGTTGAGTTTTTGTGCGATTTGCTTCAAACTCAATTTTATAGATCAAAATGAAAATTCATTAAAAACTGCATACCAATTTTCCGGAAAATTCACATTTCCGGGTGGAAAGTGGGTGGCGAAAATGCCAAAGTTGAGTTTTTGTAAGATTTGCTCCAAATTTATTTTCAAAGATCAATATGAAAATTCATTTAAGACTGCATAGCATTTTTTCGGAAAATTTACATTCCCGTATGGAAAGTGAGTGGTAAAAATGCCAAAGTTGAGTTTTTGTGCGATTTGCTTCAAACTCATTTGCAGAGATCAATATGAAAATTCATTTTTAAACTGCATACCAAATTTCCGGAAAATTCACCCCTCTGGGTGGAAAGTGGGTGGTAAATAGGGCGAAAGATGAGTTTTTATGCGATTTATTCCAAATTCATTTTCAAGATCAATATGAAAATTCATTAAAAACCGTATACCAATTTTCCGGAATAATCACACCCCTGGGTGGAAAGTGGGTGGAAAATAGAGCGAAAGACAAGTTTTTATGCGATTTGCTTCAAAATCACTCATTTTTAAAAAAACAGAGCTTTATATCGTCGTCATACATCAGTACTCGATAGTGATTTATTACAGAAGGCAGGTCATTAATAAAAAGAGTAAGTAATAAAGGGCCGAGATGGCTACCTTGTGGTACTCCAGAAGTAACTAGAACAGACTTAGCAATAAAGCCTTTAAAATGAGCTTTTTGGGCTCTTAAATTTAGATATGAGACTCTTAAAAAAAAAATATGATGAAAAAAAATTTAAAAACATTATTATAATAGCTTAACTCCCTTTGTTAAGTACTTGCTTCCCAGTGAAATTTTTGAAAATTGACTCTATCGAAAGAGTGTCGTCATCGACGCCAAGCTGCAAAATTACACAATAATTAATGTTAATCTATATATATAAAAGAGTTTGTCCTCACTGGCGATTGGCGATTGGTGATTGGCGATTGGCAATCAGCGCAGGGCCCAAACCATAAGAGCTAGATGGCTGAAATTTTCACAGTAGCTTAGGCATGTACCGAAAGTGAGCACTAAGACCGGATCTTGGAAAATTCGGTCGGGAAATGTGGAAAATTCGCGGAGAACCGTTGTATACAATTTTTTTTGTTAATCATCCGATCATCTTCAAACTTAATTTCAATGATCCATATAAAAAATAATTTATGACTGCATACCAATTTTCCGAAAAATTCACCCCCCTGGGTGGAAAATGGGTGGTAAATAGAGCGGAAGATGAGTTTTTATGCGATTTGCTTCAAACTAATTTTCAAAGATCTATATAAAAATTCATTTAAAACTGCATACCAATTTTTCGGAAAATTCACATTCCCGGGTGTAGAGTGGGTGGCATAAATGCCAAAGTTGAGTTTTTGTGCGATTTGCTTCAAACTCAATTTTATAGATCAATATGAAAATTCATTAAAAACTGCATACCAATTTTCCGGAAAATTCACATTTCCGGGTGGAAAGTGGGTGGCGAAAATGCCAAAGTTGAGTTTTTGTAAGATTTGCTCCAAACTTATTTTCAAAGATCAAAATGAAAATTCATTTAAGACTGCATAGCATTTTTTCGGAAAATTCACATTCCCGTATGGAAAGTGAGTGTTAAAAATGCCAAAGTTGAGTTTTTGTGCGATTTGCTTCAAACTCATTTTCAAAGATCAATATGAAAATTCATTTAAGACTGCATACCCACTTTCCGGAAAATTCACATTTCCGGGTGGAAAGTGGGTAGTAAATAGGGCGAAAGTTGAGTTTTTGTGCGATTTGCTTCAAACTAATTTTCAAAGATGAATATGAATATTCATTAAGGACTGCATACCAACTTTTCGGAAACTTCACATTCCCGGGTGGAAAGTGGGTGGCATAAATGCCAAAGTTGAGTTTTTGTGCGATTTGCTTCAAACTCATTTTCAAAGATGAATATGAAAATTCATTAAGGACTGCATACCAACTTTTCGGAAATTCACCTTTCCTGGTGGAAAGTGGGTGGTGAGCAGGGCGAAATTTGAGTTCTAATGCGATTTATTCCAAACTCATTTGCAAAGATCAATATGAAAATTCATCAAAAACAGCATACCAATTTTCCGGAAAATTCACATTTCCGGGTAGAAAGTGGGTGGTAAGCAGGGTGAAATTTGATTTCTAATGCGATTTGCTTCAAACTCATTTGCAAAGATCAATATGAAAATTCACTTTTAAACTGCATACCAATTTTCCGGAAAATTCACATTTCCGGGTGGAAAGTGGGTGGCGAAAGTGCCAAAGTGGAGATTTTTTGTAAGATTTGCTCCAAACTTATTTTCAAAGATCAATATGAAAATTCATTTAAGACTGCATAGCATTTTTTCGGAAAATTCACATTCCCGTATGGAAAGTGAGTGGTAAAAATGCCAAAGTTGAGTTTTTGTGCGATTTGCTTCAAACTCATTTGCAGAGATCAATATGAAAATTCATTTTTAAACTGCATACCAATTTTCCGAAAAATTCACACCCCTGGGTGGAAAATGGGTGGTAAATAGAGCGGAAGATGAGTTTTTATGCGATTTGCTTCAAACTGATTTTCAAAGATCAAAATGAAAATTCATTTAAAACTGCATACCAACTTTTCGGAAAATTCACATTCCCGGGTGGAAAGTGGGTGGCATAAATGCCAAAGTTGAGTTTTTGAGCGATTTGCTTCAAACTCATTTTTATAGATCAATATGAAAATTCATTAAAAACTGCATACCAATTTTCCGGAAAATTCACCCCCCTGGGTGGAAAGTGGGTGGTAAGTAGGGCGAACGTTGAGTTCTTATGGGATTTGCTTCAAACTCATTTTCAAAGATCAAAATGAAAATTCATTTAAGACTGCATTCCAACTTTTCGGAAAATTCACTTTTCCGGGTGGAAAGTGGGTGGTAAATAGGGCGAAAGTTGAGTTTTTGTGCGATTTGCTTCAAACTAATTTTCAAAGATGAATATGAAAATTCATTAAGGACTGCATACCAACTTTTCGGAAACTTCACATTCCCGGGTGGAAAGTGGGTGGCATAAATGCCAAAGTTGAGTTTTTGTGCGATTTGTTTCAAACTCATTTTAATAGATCAATATGAAAATTCATTAAAAACTGCATACCAATTTTCCGGAAAATTCACCCCCCTGGGTGGAAAGTGGGTGGTAAGTAGGGCGAATGTTAAGTTCTTATGGGATTTGCTTCAAACTCATTTTCAAAGATCAAAATGAAAATTCATTTAAGACTGCATTCCAACTTTTCGGAAAATTCACTTTTCCGGGTGGAAAGTGGGTGGTAAATAGGGCGAAAGTTGAGTGTTTGTGCGATTTGCTTCAAACTAATTTTCAAAGATGAATATGAAAATTCATTAAGGACTGCATACCAACTTTTCGGAAACTTCACATTCCCGGGTGGAAAGTGGGTGGCATAAATGCCAAAGTTGAGTTTTTGTGCGATTTGCTTCAAACTCATTTTCAAAGATGAATATGAAAATTAATTAAGGACTGCATACCAACTTTTCGGAAATTCACCTTTCGTGGTGGAAGTGGGTGGTGAGCAGGGCGAAATTTGAGTTCTAATGCGATTTATTCCAAACTCATTTGCAAAGATCAATATGAAAATTCATTAAAAACTGCATACCAATTTTCCGGAAAATTCACATTTCCGGGTGGAAAGTGGTTGGCGAAAATGCCAAAGTTGAGTTTTTGTAAGATTTGCTCCAAACTTATTTTCAAAGCTCAATATGAAAATTCATTTAAGACTGCATAGCATTTTTTCGGAAAATTCACATTCCCGTGTGGAAAGTGAGTGGTAAAAATGCCAAAGTTGAGTTTTTGTGCGATTTGCTTCAAACTCATTTGCAGAGATCAATATGAAAATTCATTTTTAAACTGCATAGCAAATTTCCGGAAAATTCACCCCCCTGGGTGGAAAGTGGGTGGTAAATAGAGCGAAAGATGAGTATTTATGCGATTTGCTTCAAACTCATTTTCAAAGATCAAAGTGAAAATTTATTTAAGACTGCATACAAACTTTTCGGAAAATTCACATTCCCGGGTGGAAAGTGGGTGTTAAAAATGCCAAAGTTGAGTTTTTGTGCGATTTGCTTCAAACTCATTTTCAAAGATCAATATGAAAATTCATTTAAGACTGCATACCAACTTTCCGGAAAATTCACATTTCCGGGTGGAAAGTGGGTGGTAAATAGGGCGAAAGTTGAGTTTTTGTGCGATTTGCTTCAAACTAATTTTCAAAGATGAATATGAAAATTCATTAAGGACTGCATACCAACTTTTCGGAAACTTCACATTCCCGGGTGGAAAGTGGGTGGCATAAATGCCAAAGTTGAGTTTTTGTGCGAATTGCTTGAAGCTCATTTGCAGAGATCAATATGAAAATTCATTAAAAACTACATACCAATTTTATGGAAAATTCACCCCCCTGGGTGGAAAGTGGGTGGTAAGTAGGGCGAACGTTGAGTTCTTATGGGATTTGCTTCAAACTCATTTGCAAAGATCAAAATGAAAATTCATTTAAGACTGCATTCCAACTTTTCGGAAAATTCACTTTTCCGGGTGGAAAGTGGGTGGTAAATAGGGCGAAAGTTGAGTTTTTGTGCGATTTGCTTCAA